>CM040406.1:46919991-47199991 GCA_022702515.1 Ilyophis sp. 1 JC-2022
CCTTTAGTTGTGCCGTTGCCATGAGTAACGGCTTCGCCTGCTCACGCACTTGGTGGTGTTAATCAGTGAGATATTGGCACAAAGTGAGACAGGGGAGCAGGGTTTGTTTTGCATATGAGGCTTCCGAAGTCCCAGCGATATGCAGTCTGTGTCAATTACAGAGCCGGTCCAACACAAACAGTCACTGGAGCCGAACCAGGAAAATCAAACAACGGGGCGCTAAGCTGCATGTTTAGTGTAACACTTTTCAGCCCTATTCCCTCTTCAGATGATTCATCTGGTGACAAAAAAACCATAAGGGCGGGGCTCTCAAGCAGTGCACCCAGGTGATTCGCTATTCACTGTTCCACCCCGTTTCTTTTATTTTTTTTTTAAGAAATATTTTTTAGGACTTTTCAGCTTTATTGGACAGAAAAGTGTCGAGAGACAGGAGGAATGGGATTGAGAGAGAGGGAGAGACATGCAACAAAGGTCGAGCGGCCGGACGCGAACTGCCGACATCGCAGCTTGCAATGAGCATGTGCACAGTGCTCTAACAGGCTACGCCACTGAGATACCGTCATCCTTTGTTTCTGAATGCAATGCTGATCACTCTCCAGCACTGACTGTGACTGTTAGCCCCACAGAGAACACTCAAACCTTGCCCAAGTACATGGATACTCAAATCTGGCCCCAGAATCCAAATCCAGCCCTGGTTTTCTTTTCTCCCAGGTAATTGACTGAACAATTAGTGCTACTGATTGGCCAGGCTGTCTTCACAGCTGGCTCCCAGGTAGAGGGAGGATGGAAAACCAGCAGTTCTTGGCCCTCGAGGACCGTGATTTCAGTAACGTGGTCCTGGTATTACACTGGGAGAAAGGGTATTTCCAGCCCCACTGTGCAATAGTGCCTCCTCTGGTTGATCAGGCACCTGCAGCCTATAAGCCGATTTACAGACTTGCATGGAAATCATTGCTCAGTTTAGCTGGTGGTTTGCAGAAGTGAACTGAAGTGGCAGCTGCATGCTACATGCTACATGCATTTTGGTGGCCATTTGTATGATTCTGCCCCCCTCCCAAAATTACAGGGGGTGTGGCAAAGATGGGATGTGCTTAGAAACATAATTGGGCAGTCCAACTTGAGGAAATTCAGAAAATGGGGGTTAAAAGTGTCAAAGACCTAATTTGGGATCCTGGTTTCTACAGTTCATTCAACGTGACTGTTACAAGTTTCCTTTTCCTGTGAACCCTTGTCAACTTCCTGTCTTGATGCTTTCACAACCTGCCAAGAACAGCATGTTCAGCACCCAGCAGACTACATGGCAGGCAACTACAAAGCAGCCCAACAAAGTACCAACTCTTAAGTGTAAGAAGCTTAGCTCCATGAACAAATGTTCCGTGACAAGCTATGGTTTTATGCGGGAAGGGAAAAAAAGACAAAAATACCAAATTATATACTCCACCAACCTGCCAGTGCTGACTCTCAGAGATTAAATCTTAATCGTCAATGGAAACAAGTCTTAACAGCGGAAACACGCCTCTGTTTTCTCTGGGTCCTGGACAATTTGCAAGACAGAGCGGCACTCCCTCTCTCGCTCAACACTGTATTGTTAACAGCCCTGCTGATGTCTGTCTGTCTGTCTGTCTGACGGACTTGGCGTGTTTTTTCCCTAATCCTGGCTTGAAGCTGCAAGCACGTTCCTTACATAGGACCCTGAAGCAGTAGCATGATTGTTTCCAGTTGAACGTTAATTTTCTCCAAAGGATGGAATGGGGAGAGCAAGGCAATGGGCAGAGACTAAAGAAAGAGAGAGAGAGAGAGAGAGAGAGAGAGAGAGAGGAAGGGATGAGGAGGAAATGTGAAGGGGATTATGGACGCAAATGTACACAGTATATATTTTGATGTAAACAACCATAACATTTTTATTTTAAAGACCAACAATTAATTATTTGAATTCCTGCTAAACTGCTTCTGACAAGAAACATTAGTGAAACACTTTGTTGCGGGTTTTTTTTTGGCTGTGAGTTGAAAAGGTGTGACCAGGGTGTAAACGAGTTTCAGCTTTGGAGGCAAGCCTAGACTCCCACCGCCAGTCCCTAATAAAATGCGTGCCTCGGTAAAAACCCCTTCTCTTGCAAATCCATTGTATGAAAATCATATTCTTCTTAATCCCAATTGCACTGTCTTGAATTAGCAAGACATTCTGCTGCCGTTGTCCTCGTGCTGCACGTAAATGCAACAACACGGTAGGCTATCTGTCCTGAAGATCGTTTAGTTGAAAACAACATTGGCGGACGCTCATATTACATTATATGATCTCATCTTTAAAGACAGGAGTGATCCTTTATTCACCTATTAGGCTACATAGCTATACAGTAGCCTACATGCTCAGTGCCTTAAAATTTTAAACTTAAAAAAGACAACGGTCATGGTGGGTTTCATTCAAAATTCTGTTTAGGACCTTGTCATTTCTGAAGCTTCTAAACCTGATTTATTCTTGCACACATTTTTTTTTTTGTCTAGCCCCATTGTAAACTGTACATGTTAATTTAAAATGCATTTTGAAACATATAGCCTAATATTCAGTGAATAACGAAATTAACTTAAATGAAGAAAAAAACGAAACAGGAAATAGATTTGAATAGTCAAAAGCGTAGAATCACGTACAATCTATGTTTTTCATAATTTAACCTAAATGTATTGAGTTGTGTGTGAAATTTTGTTGCAAGGGGTCATACATATGCCTGTATATCTATGCCTATACGTTCATTTATTTTGTTTTATTTCAGTTATTACGTGATTATGGAAATTAAGCAGGTAAAATATTTTGATTCATTTACTGTTATAGCCATCAACTGGCTAGAAATTTTATGAGGATATAGACTACGTAAAGAGAACAAACAACTGCTCCATTTGTTGACTCAGTGATCACATACAATTTCTGAAAACTTTCTCGAAAAGTGAAATAAAGTTGCCTTACCAAAGTAAACTTCCTTGTCGCATTTGGGGCATTTAGGCATATTGCAGGGTAAATGGTGTTGATCTAGAGAGGGAGAAAAAATCCTTAGGTAGGCTGAAGTGCACCAAGATCACCTGCCAGTAGCCACGCCTCGTTAGTCCAGACTGTGCATATACAGCGCGTGTTCTCCCTTATTTATACCGCGTAAGAAATAGTTTGCACAGGGAAGAACAGAGAGGGAGAGGCCAAAACGGCGTGTGTGGGTGCGCATGCGCGCGACTCTGCCTACACAACCGAGAACAGTGAAAGGGATACAACGAGTTGTCGCTGTGAAGTTTGTCGGAGGCGAGAAGCACCGTCGGTTTGTCATAAAATAAATATGCTCTGAACATGTTTTTATCCAGGATTTACTTGGTTAAACATGGTTATATGACCAATTTATACAGCAGAATTATAATATAATATAAGCATTTTTTTTACATGTAAGATAATGTATCTCGTGACGTTTATAATCTTTGGCAAAGTCCAATGCCTGAATGTGTGGGTGTGTGTGTGTGTGTGCGCGCGCGCGTGTGTGCCTAAATTCAAAAACTGGCCAAATATTGTGCTGTCCAATAGGAATCGCATGTACTCTATTAGAGTTAAAAATACTCTATCCGAGTTGATTTTACACTGAACAACATGTGTGCATCCGGTTCTGTTGAAGGTTCACGTCATTGAACTGTACAGTTGCAGCCAATTTGACCTCCCTTTTTTTTTTAAAAATTCTGGAATGCTATCCAGTAAAGGGCTATCCAGTAAAGGGCTATCCAGGGCTGTAAAGAGACCTTTTGAGAGGCAGGTGCTCAAGGTGAGAAAAGGGCACACCAACTGAGAAAAACTGTTTTATGACACCCAGTTATTGTTCAGAATATATTTTACCAAAATGAATAAATGAAAATGAATGACAGCAAAAATAATAATACAATAATATATATACAGTGCCCTCCACTATTATTGGCACCCCTGGTAAAGATGAGTAAAAAGGCTTATAAATAATTAGCTGTTTGGTGAATTAGCTTAGTCTCACACTGAAAAAAAGAAAAAAAAATCCAACCTTTAATTGAAGTAAATTTATTATGAGAAAAAAAATTCCTCATCAAGAAATTATTTTTAACAAAACCACGTGTGGCACAATTATTGGCACCCCTGCATTTATATATTGAATAATGTAATCAATTTTAATATTTGGTCGCATATTCTTTGCGTGCCATGACTTCCTGATGTCTGTGACCCAACAACATTAAAAGACTCTTGATATCTTATTTTCTGGTGCTTTTAGAGCTACTATAATAGTGGAGGGCACTGTGTATTTTTTATCAGATCAAAGGGGCACATTGGGCACTTGGGTCAGGCACAACAAAAGCCTGCTACATTCATCAAATACAAGTGACACGGAATGAATTAATGAATGTCATTATGAAACAAAAACATTTGATGAACCATTTTTTTTGTTTATAAGCATATACAGGTAGATTACAAGGTGACTTGAGTGTTGTCTTCGGTCCATATTTGGGTATCCATTATCTTATGAGTAACCTGAGGAGAAATCATCTGTCAATTTTTATTATTATTATTATTATTATTAACCTTTCTTTATGCAGGTAAGCCCTACAATGCAAGAAAGTACAGTTGGAAAGCATCATGAATTCTCACAGTATGTGAAACCGTATGCATAGTTATACTAAAATAATTATTACACTTTTATTTTACAGTTCCCAAATAAGACCCAGAAATACAGATAATTCGCAGTTGTACTCCGAGGATCGGGGTTCGCGCCCCGGTCCTGCCATAGCCGAGCGTGGCCGGTGCCCTGTGGAAGCGACAATTGGCGGTCGCTTCCGGGTGGGGGGAGGGGCTCGGAGAGAACCGCTGCGCACAGAAGAACCCAGGGCGTGTCACGGTCAGGAGCTGCGCCCTGTAGAGGACGTAGCGCCCTCCCTAAATATACCGATTGACGGGGTTGTGCAGCGGTGGTTCTCTAGCGGTTGCTACTCGGGGGGGAATTGAATTAGAATAGGGGTTCAATTGGCTACTAAATTGGGAGAAAAATGGAAAAATCAGAAACAAATAAAAAAAATAAAAAAAAAGAAATACAGATAATTCCGTACCTTTCCCGGGGTGTAGTGGAATGTGTGGCTTTCGGTGCCCCCACACCCCAAACCCTGTGGGGAAAAAATTGCGTCAAGCACCACACCAAAATTTGTGAATGGCCGAAAAACAATGTGGGATTAGTGTCAGGTGGAAATTAGGAAGGGTGGATAACTCCGGGGGGCTACTCCTTCGACTCCGGGGTCTCGTGGAACCTTTTTTTAAAACCAACAGCCAGACACTGGTGGCAACCCGGCCATGGGCCAATACTATGACAAAAAATACTCACAGTTTTCACATGGAACGTACCCAAAGTGCACTGGGGCCCGGATAGCAATGACGTCACGGAGGCGGATTAGTGGTAGTTCCACTATTCCCCCCACTACAGCGCCCCTGTGTGTGTGTAGATAAATGCACTGCAAAGGCTCGCTCACGCTCTCTAATCTAATCATATCAGCTAATGGGGATAAACAATAAACAATATTGGAATCAAACTTCACAACATGGGATAAAAGCGGATCAGACAGACCCCACATGGATCCCGAAAAAAGAGGTGTTATTAATAGATAGCAAGCGCCATGCCTCGATTGTAATAGAGACACCCCACTGGGACACTGAGAAGAATAGAAGGGGGGGGGGTTGGGGAAACCCGTTATTTTTGAAAAACTGAGTGATGGTATTTTTGCACCCCCAAAAAAAAAAAAAAAAAAAAAATTTGTTCTAATGGTTTCCACATCACCACATACCATTTTACCATACCAATAACCATCACAAACCATTAGATACCAGTAGGTCAATTTTGATCACCATCAATAACCATTATATTTTTATTAAAACACAATACACATCATTATATCAGCCAGCACCATTAACTAAGCAAAAAAAAAAAAACAAAAAAAATTTCCAAAGAGAAAAAAAAGAGAAGAGAAGAGAACCTTCAGTCCCTCCCTGCTCTACCATCTTAGATTACCTAACAAGTGGGTTACCAATGTGAACCAAGCTCTAAGGCCTCATTGTCATCCCAGAATGCAATGTAATATAACCAAAATATAGAACTATACGAGGTCTTTAAAATTGTGTTTCTCTCTAAATGGTCCAAGTCTTGGTCCAAGGCTGCACCGATTATCTTATCCTTCTTATCGTACTTACCGTTCCTGGCAAAAGTAATAATGGAGCAAAAAAAGCCACAGATCCACACACCATATCTGATCTGTGCCGATGTCTGGGTGTTTCCATAACACTATTTAACTTTTATTAAGAGTGTGTGCAGTGACAGCAGTTCTCTGGTTCTTGTCTTTATATTAATGGTGACAAGTTCCCCCCCCCCCTCAAATCTTTTTTGAAAATCATGAATGTTGAGGGATCAGAGTGCAACACAGAACACTTTAGTTGTGCCGTTGCCATGAGTAACGGCCTCGCATGCTCACGCACTTGGTGGTGTTTCTCGGTGAGATATTGGCACAAAGTGAGACAGGGGAGCAGGGTTTGCTTCGCACATGAAGCGCCCGAAGTCCCAGCGATATGCAGTCTGTGTCAATTACAGAGCCGGTCCAACACAAACAATCACTGGAGCCCGACCAGAAAAATCAAACAGCGCTAAGCAGCATGTTTAGTGTAGCAGTGAGCTGCTACTTTTCACCCCCAAAATACAACAATACATTTTGATGTAAACAACCAAAAAATGGATTGGGCCCATTTAAATTTTAAGAGCAGCGATTCATTATTTGAATGCCCTGCTAAACTGCATCTCAGAAGAAACATTATTGAATCTTTTTTTTGGCGATGGCTTGGAAAGGTGTGAGGGTGTCAAACCAGTTTCTGCCTTGAAGGCAACGTGTGACTCCGCCTCCAGACTTCTTTCTCAAGATCAAATATATAAAATATTCTGAATATCATGTAACAAAATGTACAGCGTGCCTCATATTCTTTTGAAACCCAATTGAACTGTCTTTAATTATCAAGAGATGCTGTTGCCATTCTCTTTGTGGGCAAATGCAACAACACGGTATCTGTCCTGTTTTGTCGAAACAACATGGGCTCACAGAGTTAGAGTATCTGATCTCATCTTTAAAGACAGGAGGGATCCTTTATTCACCTAGTACATGTACATGCTCAGTTTGAAATTAAAAACACAATGGGAATGGTCAGTTTCATTCAAAATTATATTTACGACTATTCCACTACAACTTTTTGGAGGTTCTAAACCTCCTTTGTGTAATTATATCTTTGTGGACCCAGAATGAACAGAAAGAAAGAACAGTTTACATGTTCATTTAAAAATGATATTCAATAAACGTTTAACATTCAATGAAAAACGAAAGACACAAATCCTTTTTTAAAGAAACAGTAGATTCATTATTGAATCAGTGATCACTTAAAAAGTGAAATAAAGTTGCCTTACCAAAGTAAACAGAGAAAATACTTAAAATAAACTGCACCAAAACGCAAACCTCACTGCAGATCACCTGCCCGTAGCCACGCCTCGTTAATCCAGACTCTGCATATACAGCGCGTTGTCTCCCTTATTTATACCGCGTAAGAAATATTTAGCACAGGAAGATCATAGAGGCCCAAACTGTGTGTGGGTGCACGCCCGCATGCCTGGCTTCATAACTGAGAACAGTGAGAGCGAGATTTAGCTATTTCTATGAAACCATCAGAGCTCTGTATTAAAATATCAATAGTTGTATCGAGTTTAACAGTGGCATCTCACGCGCCAGGGTGGCGCAGCGGTAAAAGCATCGACTTTGAGTCAATGCAGTTTTTGTCCAGATCCTGCCAGATCCAAGTATGGCCGGTGCCTTGAGGGAGCAGTAAATTGGGAGGCCGCTCCCGGAGTTGGGGGTGAGACTCGGTGGGGAGAATCGTCACGCACACAGCGGCTCCATGCAGTGCTGGAATCACAGTCAGGGGCACGAGCAGTCATACCCTGAAGATGATGTGGTGACCTCCTTCCTACCGCCAGCCGAACGGGGTTGTGTAGCGGCACATTTTCAGCAGTACATGGTGAATTGAATCATACTAGGGTACAATTGGCAAAATTGAAAAAAACAAATTTATAAGGGGACACCTCACAGGGATTCACAATTGCGCCATAGCCTCATACATCTTAATCCTGGCCACATAAGATCTTTCTACCAATATGAAATCACGTGTCTCAGGGATTACTATAGCTGAAAGGGCAGTCATCATCAACCAATCAACCACCTGGCTGATGATGCCACTCTTTTTCTTTGAAGGACGCCAATCAGATGCCACAGGAAATTAAGGTCATCGTTCTTTTCTCCAAGGCCTTTGGTTTATGCTTTGATATTAATAAATGTGAGTTATCGGCAGTGGGAGACTGTATGGCATCCTCAATCAGTGGCATCCCAGCGACATATCTTGGAATTATTATTTCCAAAAATCTGAGGACCTCTGTGAATTCTAATCATTTAATTAAAAAAAAACACAGAAGAAATTAAATCAGTGGTTGCCAGGAAACAAGGGGATGAGTATTGCTTTGATGATTAAGGGGATTGCTTTCTAAAGTAGAGGGGATATCCAGACGATGTTGCTCTATCTCTGCATCCTGATAGCAAGTCTATTAAAGAAATTGCCTTTTAATTAGTCTATTAGACAAATTGCCTTTTCATTTTCTGTGAAAAAATCTGATCCGCTATATAAGAAAATCTGTAGTCATGGAAACCTAGAAGAGAGGTGGCCTGAGTATTTTGGATTTCACTTCCATGAATTATACCTTCAAGATTAATTGGATCAAACAGTTTTGGATCAAACAGTCACAATTCTTCTTGTGTTGAAGAGATTTACTGTCTGCCCTGGAAACGGACTCCCTCTCTCTCTTTGTGGCAGTAATGTGAAAAGAAAAAACCTACTTCTACTAGTTCTAAGTAATATAATGTGTGTACGCAGCAGTGCCTGTATGTCCGAGACAAATGACCCGTTGGGACTAATAAGGCTATCCTGTCCTATCTTATCTTATTCTACTTCATTGCCTGGCCTATTCAAATGTACAGGAGTAAAGGCGATAGCTTCTCATACCTGACCTGCCTCACCTGCTGTGCATTTACCTGGCTTGTTGCCTGGCTACCCTGAGGCAGTCTGCTGGGATGTGCTGATCGTTTACGGTAGATTTTGTGCTACTTGATCATGATGGATGTAGCACAGGTGTTATGCAATTATGGGCGGGACGGTGGCTTTACATTATCGAGTGAAAAGTTTGCCTTTAGAAGAAAACCTCACTCACTCAAAATTCGAATTCTTCCTCAATTTCTCTGTGTTTTCAGAAGGGTAGCTCTGGTAATACGGTAAATGTATATTTAGTGCATGCGGGTTTATAAATCTCGTCAGCATGTCTGTGTGGAGTTCAGTTTGCATGTTCTCCCCGTGTCTGTGTGGGTTTCCTCCGGGTACTCCGGTTTCCTCCCGCAATCCAAAGACATGCAGGTTAGGCTAATTGGAGACTCTAAATTGCCCATAGGTATGAGTGTGTGAGCGAATGGTGTGTTTTCCCCACGATGGAAATCAGTAAGCTTTCTGTTGACATGCCGCTGGGAGGTAAACCAAATCCTCCATGCATCAGTATCTATAGTCCCACATTCCTGGAGTGCAGCGCTTACTCTTCTGAAACACTAAAAATGCACGCTGAGGGCCAGAAATATCTTCGCATAGGTACTAAAAACAAATCGCTCAACAGATATTTCTTCTCCCCTAATCTGAGTTGCTATCACTGGGTTTTCCGTCTTCCTCTGATGTGTGGACTGAGGCTCTGTATCAGGTTGAGTGAGTCTTTAATGGGCTGAGGAAAGGAACATTCCTCTATTGTGTTAGTGGAGGAGTGACAAACCTTTAATCTTTAAACTACTGACACTGAAACATCATCCTGTCTTTGCTATATTCTCTGTCATTGCAGGTGAAGTTCTCTGTGTTTCTGGACCATTGGCCAACCCTGGAGGGGGAGTCCTTTTCTGCGCCAAAGAAGATTGTTATTCAGCCAATCTGCTGAAGAGGTGGAGAGAGAGAGACGGGGTAAAGCCAACTATGTGAAGTATGTGTATGTTGGCTGCAATACTAGTATTTCTGGCAATGCGGAATCTTTTAAACTACCCTGGTGGTATGTGTGAATGCATTGTAGTGAATGCACGCATTGCAGTTTTCCACACTATGGTTAACCGGTCAATAATTGATGCCTCTGGTTCGAATATGTCACATCCCCTCCTCTTCCGATTGGTGTTGTTCACATGAGAGAACGTTGCATCTCCCCATAAATGCCTCTTCAGATCCACACAAATGTTTTTTCAGTGTCACGCTTGTCTAGCAGATCTGTTTGTATACATGGTCTAAACAAACATTAAGTCAAAATTACAAGCTGGAGGTGATGGAAGTGTGAATTGGCTAGCTAGCTGGCAACACACCAAACATGAGCAAGCCTGTGACTTATTAGGCATATATTTTCAGCAAGTGCTCGACAAATAGTAAACAAAACATCAAAAAGTGGCGTTAAACTTTCCATTACTAACTCACCCTAATGCACGTGCCAAGTGCACTCCAAATTTACTTTTTGTTTCTGATTGGCTCAGAGACACCCAATGATTCTCTGGGATTCTACGTATATATTCTCCACTGCCTTGATCAGGTTCCAGAATGTTCTGAAAATGTTCTGAAGAAGATAAATTTCAGTTCATACCTAAGGCGATCAGAGGAGCAACAGCTCGTAAGCACTCTGACACACTACAGTGTATATTACATTACGATGACACACATTTTTTTTTTGATTTACCACAAAAACAAAATGCCACTCAAAATTATAATGGCTAAAATCACCGCTAAAATAATATTGTGTGTCCTTGTCTTAAGCCTCAAATTATCTTCTCGCTCAATTTGACTCGATTCAGTATTTGACATCTCTTAAAAACCAGTGTTTGGGGTCAAACATAGTCAACAGTAAAAGGTGTCATAAAATGTCAAGATAATATGAGGGTAAAGACAGCTGAAAAGGGGGAGAGAGAGGGAATATGTGGAGTTAGTCATGTGGAGTATGGTGAGAATGCTAAGCCTGTGTCCGTTTGCTTTTGTATGGAGCGGTACGACTCACACAGGAAGCTGTTGTTTTGAGCTGTACGACTCACACAGGAACTTTTAGAGCCAAGCTGCCATGATTGTATGGACATATGCAGAAGAGTTTAAACCCGTGCAGATGGCTGGAGTCCCCGTGGTGTCCATGTAGCTCCACAATCCTAGAGAAAAATCGTGTAGCGTCAAAGGGAAATCCCTGGGCGATAAAGCTCTTTGAAAACGGGAAGCAGAAAGTAGAAATAGACATTACATGTGTTCTTTGACAACAGCAGAGAATCAGAAAAAAAAGAAAAAGAAATGATGTACATGCATCTCAGATGTATATGTGTGTGTATGTGTGTATGTGTTTATGCCTGTGTATGCATAGATGTTGTCTGTGTGTGTGCGCTGTGTGTGTATGTGTATGTGTGTGTGTTTATGCCTGTGTGTATGTGTGTGTCTATGTGTGTGTGTGTTTGTGTTTGTGTGTGGTAGATGTTGTCTGTGTGTGTGCACTATGTGTGTACTGTGTGTGTGTACTGTGTGTGTGCACTGTGTGTGTGTGTGTGTGTGTTTATGCCTGTGTGTGCATAGGTGTTGTCTGTGTGTGTGCACTGTGTGTGTATGTGTATGTGTGTGTGTGTTTGTTGTGTGTGTGTGTGGCGGCAGTGTGCTATAATGGTTAAGAAACTGGACTTGTAACCGAAAGGTTGCAGGTTCGATTCCCAGGTAGGACACTGCCGTTGTACCCTTGAGCAAGGTCCTTAACCTGAATTGCTTCAGTATATATCCAGCTGTATGAATGGATAAATGTAATAAGAAGTTGTGTAAGTCTGGATAAGAGCGTCTGCTAAATGCCTGTAATGTGTGTTTGTGTGTGCATAGATGTTGTCCGTTTGTGCAAGTTAGTGTGCGCGTGTGTGTGAGTGCATGTGTGTGCGTGTATGACCATGTTGTGTTCCAGCTGTTTTATAGGGGGCGCTCAGTGGTTATTCTCAGGATGGAGCTGAAGATGGCTACTGTCCTATGACTGTCCTACTGTCCTGTCCTCTTTGACAAATTAGCATTATACGGATTATGGATGAAGCTGAATCTGCCAGTGGCAAAGATAGGATGCGGCAGCAGTCTCAGACGTAGGAAGAATAAAGTAAATGGTTAGCTACAGTGCATTATTGCACAACTCCACACTTTTTATGTACATTTTGTCACAGAGGAAGCAAATCTAAGAACAATCCTTGAAATAGTTGGGCTCAGACAGCTGTCATCAATGCCATGTTGAAGTTGGGCACAGAGTTGGAACGTGTACAACACTTTGTTTAAAAATCAACAACCTTCAAGCTTTAATGTGGTTACCATGGTGATGACTGAGCCTGCAATTGTTTGGCAAAGTGTTGCTTCCTCCACCATGGTAACCAAAATTAGAGAGAGAAAAAAAAGATGTGAAAAAGGAACTTTCGGTCAAAGATCATCAACAGTCATCATTTCTGACTGTGTGGATGGTTGGTAAAGCAAATCAGTAAAAACCACTTCTGCTGCTACTGTATGTTTTAAGAGAAACGACGAGAGTTCACCCCGACATTCACTCACTCTTCAAACCATACACAGTAACGCAAAGTTTCACTGCGAATTCAACGCTAACAGAGTCTAGTCCTGCGGGGATCATATGCCGTCTCTCAGAGTAAAATTTTAGAGTTGATTGAAAACTGAATTGTTCACAGTGCACTGTCCCTTTCCAGGAAACTGGGTCGGTGAGGAAATGGTTTCAGTTGTATGCTGTAATAATTAATTGCATGAGAAGGACTTCTGTAAAGAGTGCAGCTTGTACTACAGAATGAAACAGACAATATAAATGATAAATTATTTATTATAGTTTCTCTTCCTTGTTTTTAAAATCTGCTTGACAGAAAGAAACCACAAAAAAACTTTGCAGATGTTGTGGCTCTCCAGAACTGGAGTTTGAGACGTTGTTTAAACTTTGAAACCTTATAACTTTTTCTTGTTGGTGCAGATGTGAAAGTTGGAATTCCCTTGTGTAGAATTGGACTCAGTTGCAGTGATGGAAATACACTCAGGGTTTTTGGGAGAGAGGGGCTAACTGATTCTGAATCCTCTCCATGGAGTTATTGAGGTCGGGAATGTTGAGGAAGAACATATTTATTTTTAAACTGTAGTACAGTACCTCCCCATCTGGCACTAATCTTCCTAATATTTGTTCACTTCTTTTCCGAACTGGGCTTCCATCCTGCTGCCATATTTATAGCGGAAAAAAAAAAAAAGATTTGTGGAACAAGTAGTGTTTTTCTTGTTCATAAATATGAGGGAAAAGCTCATAATTTACTGTAATATTTTGTTTTACTGCCCTGAGAAACGACCCCTTTGGATTTGTCATTACTGATGGGCTTAGAAACAGTCCCTGAACAAACCCACGATTCACCTCTAATAAGTCAGCGATGACAGACAGCTGTTCATCAGAATTTTGCCTGGTCATGAATGATCCTGGGAGTTTCCATGGCAACAGTGTTGGGAGCAGTACTTTTCCAGGTGACAGGAAGTAGAGTGCTTGCCTACTCTCTTTAATGTGGCTGATTGTTACAGTTTGCAGGATGTTTTCTTTCCCCTCCTCCACATATTTAGCATGTTTTTCTGCTATTGGCCTATTCATGTTACCATGTCGTTCTTGTCCAGTTGTCTCCAACCCTGTTTCCTGTAGTTCATTTTTTTCCTGTAGTTTCCTGTTTCATTCCAACCCTAATTTAGCGCACCTGATTCTACTAATTAGCTGCTCAACGAGATCTCTAGCTATTTCTTTGTGAGGGTTGGAGTGAAAACCTACGGGATGGTAGATCTCCAGAAACAAGGGCTGTGTCTCAAAGACTGCCTCGCTGTCTTGCTCCCTTCTGAAGGTACCTCAAAAGGCAACGAATTTGGGACGCACTTCGAAGGCAGGATGAGGTCACGTGAGATCAGTGTTTACGGTTGTTCATTACGCTACGTTAGCTTGCTAGCAAGTTAGCTGGCTAGTTACTGGAAAGCTCACAGAGGCTTAAAAACATCAGATACACTATTCCAGTGTATTAAATAATGTTTAGATATAACTACAACAAATTATGGCGTTTACTGTATAGTCACACTGTAAAAAAAAGCTCCATTGGTGCCGCTTCATTGTTTTCGACCGCCATTAATTTATAGGAAGTGATGACCCTGAGGTAATCGCAAAGACTTATGGGATATCATACCCGGAGAAAGATACATGCGACGCTGCCTTCAAATGCTGCCTTCTAAGGCACCTTAGAAGGCTGCATTTTATGCAAACTTCCGAATGAGACACGCCTCGATGCCTTCCTGCCTTCGAATGCTTCCTTCGAAAGGCAGCATTTTTGCCGTTTGAGACACAGACAGGGATGGCAACCACTGCTCTAGCCACTCACAATGAGACACAAAATGGCGGCGACATCTTACGCAGTCATCTTACAGACAATGTATGGGAAGGAAAGGCAGTCTCTGAAGTATGTGGACACTAAGACATATGCACTCCAACTCTTCCCAAACCTTTTACAACATCAACACGTGGCCTGAAAAAACATTTGCTATCAGGACCACAAGGGTAAACTCATAAAATTATTATTTATTCATGTCATAAATTAAATTAGATTTTTATGAGATTACCCTTGCGGTCCTGGTGTTGCCTCATGCTACAGAACGAGGAGCATTCGTGTTTAATAGTGTACATGGTCTTTAAGAAATAAATACATTAAAAAAAGTTTAAAAAAAGAGTATATATTTGCAGCATATTTGCAGCAGCAACAAAGCCTTGGAGAGAATGGCCTGTTTAGTCATTGTAATATTGCTCCAAGCAGAAGGTCCATCTACAGGGTAGATGTATGGAGAGGGAACATGATACCTTATGAACTGCGAGGGCATCCGACATTGTAATAGTATCCCCTTCATGTGGCAGAGAGCTCATCTTTCAGCCAATACAATCACATATTGAAACACATGCACACACACATAGACACAAACACACATTAAAGCACGCATGCACACACACACCAAAGCATGCACATACACACACACACAAACACACACGCATGCATACATACACACACACATACAAACACACATTCAAGCACACATAGACAGAAACAGATGCACACACACACACACACACACACACAAACATTCACGCACACACACACACACACACACACATACAAACACACACGCATGCATGCACGCACACACACACACACACACACACACACACATACAAACACACATTCAAGCACACATAGACAGAAACAGATGCACACACACACACACACACACACACAAACACACATTCAAGCATGCATACACACATGCAAACCCACATTCAAGCACACATAGACAGAAATACACACACACATACAAACACACATGCATGCATACATGCACACACACACACACACACACACACACACACACACATACAAACACACATTCAAGCACACATAGACAGAAACAGATGCACACACACACACACACACACACACAAACACACATTCAAGCATGCATACACACATGCAAACCCACATTCAAGCACACATAGACAGAAACACACACACACACACACACACACACACACACACACACACACACTAATCCGATACAAAACCCCACTTATGACATGTGTAACAACACCAATAAATGCCTTCTCCTCCCTTTCTTGTAGGCTCAGTTCTGACCCGAGTCTGTGGGGAGTTTGGGCCCAGAGGTGCAGTAGGCAGAACCTCGAGATCCGGTCCTCCACTCCCTATCTGGCCTCAACTAATAGACAAAAGGGCTGTATGTTGTGAAATTGTCTGTCTGTTTCGCTTAACTACCCATAAACTACCCATTATTTTCTCTGATTATTTCCCATAAGAAACTGAATTTGGGGTTGAATAAACCAGCGCCTTTAATTTGGATTAGATGATTGCGATTGCTCCACATGAACTACGGCAAGCGGACGTTTGATCGATCGCACACGCTGCTCTGAGGTATTCTCAACCTTGGCGCTATGGTGTAGCCCCTTACCCGGCAACCCGCCACATGCACTCAAGCCAGTGTGGAAAGAGGCGTGGCCAGGAAGAGGCGATGCATTGCTCAGAGTTCCGTGCCACATTCCAAGGCGATTTTCGCCGTTATAGAGAGTTAAATTAGAGAAGGGAATCACAATATCTTCAATCAGCTCTGAGTGTTTTTTTAAATAGTTCTAGCCCACATATGTAATATTCTGTCTGTACTTTTAACTGTAATGTCCCCTGATATATATCTGCCATTACTGACTCACTGAGTGCTCTAATGCAGACATTCTATTAATATCCTGTCCTCCTCTTTACCAAATTCTGTAGGGCTTTCAATTTCATCCTTGTCTAATTGACCAGTACTGCTAGTAAAGTAGAGGTCAGGATGAGGTTAGAGTCAAAATTGTATTCTTTATTTCGTGCTGCATGCTTTATTCGCTTTTTATACGCCCCAGATAACTGACATGGCTAACTTAAATTAATTAATTAATTTAGATAAAATCTAATTATACAGCTGGATATTTATTGACCCAATCCAGTTCTGTACCCTGCCAAAGGGGTGCCACGCCCAGCAACCTTTGGACTGAAGGCCCAGGCTGTTACACAACACTGCCCCGCTGAATGTCCTCAGCATCAGTAGAAGGAATGTGACATATTCCCGCGTTTCTCCCGGTATTTATCCGTGTATTTGTTCAGACGGAACGCGCTGCCGTTAATGTGTAATGGTGCCAATGCGCTGGACGGGTGCAACAGACTGGAGGGAAGCCTCCAGTACAGGAAGTAGTCCAGTAGACCACTAGCAGCTGTGCCCACGCTTGCTGATATTAAGCGCTCTCTTTGTCGGATGACTGCGGTTAGGGCATTTCCCCCCCAAAAAAAGAAAAAAGATCTAACGTAACAGAGCTGCACTGTCTCATCGAGAAATTGGATTCTCCAAACGGCAGATGAAGGTCCGAGTCCCCGAGCTCCACTTAGGGCTGGGAGTTTGAGCTCTCTCATCTTTGGGGCCAGATTTGAGAGCGTTGAAAGGAGAAAAAGCAGGAAGTCTGGAAAATGGAAAATTACATAAGTGAGGAAAATAAGCAGAGGCGGGATAGCTCAGAATATATCAGAGACTCGGGAGAGAGACGGGATAATAATCAGCGATCCTCTGTGCTGAATCTGTGGCTTTGCCTCTGATGTAGAGCGGGTTTGTATGTGCGGTAAGCCTGGGAAAGAACAGCCCGCTGAGGCCACGCATGCCAGAGTTTCCAAACCCGGGTCCATGTTTTAGAGACTGTTGGGAAGTCCATTCACTCATTCCCCAGGGCTCTGTTGTAATTCTCATTTTTATAAGTTAGCCACAAGTACAGACCATGAGGATTAAGTACATGGGTACAGACAAGTACAGGCTTCATTCACGAGACATGCGTACGATCAGATTTGATCGTAAACTGTGCTTAAGAAAATTTTCACAAATATTTTGTGATTTTTTTATGATCTGAATTTGTTCTTTGGCATGATAAAAATGTGTGTGTGTTTGGAAACAAGCGTACAGGCAATTATGCAGAAGAGGTTTAGAATTATTTATTATTTATGCAAAGTCAATTTAAGTAGTTATAGTTGAACCACGAATCCTACGTTGTTTTTTTCATAGGAACTTTTCTTAAGAACAAAAGTAAGAAATTTGTTTAAGAAAGGTTTTGTGAATGCGGCTCCATGTTTGGAGGCCATGTTAGTGCGTGATTTGGCATATGAACATATCTTATGCCCATCTGAACTGCGACCAATAAGTGTGCAAAACTTGAGCCGAATCCAACACCTTGGACGTGGTTGGGGCGTGGCCAAAAACCATGACAACATTGCAGCAGTGACAACAAGTATGTGTGGAAAGATCCGGAGATCAGGGTGCCAAATCTGAGTGCTATCAAATTGAGCACTGGAGCGTGTGGAAAAGGCACGGGGATGTATAATAGATGTGTCCAATGCATAAAATGCCACATGATAGCTGGGAGGTATCTCATGCTCATAGAGTCGCTATGGCGATTTAATGTACCGAAGTTGCGCCTGATCGAGTTGTACTTTGCAACCAAATTAGGCATGGCTGTGTGCGGCAGTGGGCCACGAATGAAAACATTTATGCAAAACGTTTGTGCACATGTACAGTGCATATGTCTTTATGTGCCAGATGAAGATAAATTAACAGATATTGACACGTGTGGGAAATGTTTCTAGTGGTCAGTACGGGGCAGGATCTTGACCCCAAGGAAACAAAAAGTTTACTTTAAAGATTTTATGTACATATATGATCTGTGACAATTTTTTTTTTGCATTCTTAATGCTTTGCTTATTTTAGTCAAGTCAAAGTTTATTTGTAGAGCACATTTCATACACATTGCATCACAATGTGCTTTACATAGCAAAAGGATAAAAACAAAGAATAGATAAAATTAGATTATTAAAATAAATTGATATTAAAAGCTCATACTGTATACTGCATACTATCATACGAGCACTTACAGACACTAACACTTACAGGACTTACATACAGCAAAGAGAACATAAACTAATCATAGGCTATTGAAAAGATAATTGTTTTCAGCCTGGTCTTAAAATAATTGAATGTTGGCACATTTCTCAGGTCCTCAGGAGATGATGGAACATCAGGGCACCTGGCCAGGGAGCGGTTCTCCCGCTTGTCCAGAAAGGCCAACCTGTTCTCCAGATGAAGGTCCCAGGGTGGAGGAGGGCGGTGGGTGCGCCTGCCAGAGCGTTTACCCCCATAAATTACAGTCCAAGGCTCTGTCTGAAGAGGAGTGGAGCTCCCCAGGGCCAGGTGTGGCCAGAGGCCATTTTAATCATTAGAGGATTAGGATAGACAAATCAAATTTCTTTTCCACTAGCAAAATTTTTTTTCTAATTTATGCAGTTCTTGTAGTCTCAAAAATGTTTTTTAAAACAAAGTATCAAACAAACCATCACGGGACAAGTATTGTTTAGAACAATAACTGAGGGATCTCTTGAGAACCATAAAACCATAAAAACCATTAAAAAATCCTATCATCATCATAAAAAAGAAATTAGAAGATCATTACCTGCCCCCAGGAAAATAATGTAATATACTTACATAAAATGACAGAAAATACATTAATCATTTTATAAATATAATTATATAACATTTATATTTATGAAATGACTTGCTTCTCCGGGAAGTGCTTGCTCCCTTGTTAGAGTATTAATTTGATTGACCACTCAATGGACACTATCGAGGAACACTTTAAACACACTACTAGAAGTACACAGATGTGTGTGCGTGCACTCACACACACACACACACACACACACACACACACACACACACACACACACACACACACACAGGAAGAAGATACACAGTGTGACAAGGCCAACCAAGCACAACAGGGAGTTTCTTCTCACTATTCTTGTTCTAGTTCACAGATGAGGCCCACCGTCCGGCTTTGAATACAGACAATGCGGGTGTCAACTGTGGCGGGCTGCCCCATAGGGTGACACATGATTGGTGGTAACATAGCCTGGGGTTAGGGTGGGTTCAGTCAGCAGCAGAGATCAGTTCTCATCATTCTTTACTTGTGACCTAAGCGTTTATATATCTTTAGGGAAAACATCTTCAATTCATCAAGATACTCTCTTTTACTCTTACTTTTAGTCAATATCTTCAGCTACACAAACTATTTAATCCAGAGATAGAAGTGTGGGGATGTAATATCTGACGAAGTTCAAAGTGGTTAATGATTGGCTAAAGCTAAGAATTAGCCTATCACAAATAAGCACTAATAAAAGTCAGGATGATCACACAGGAATTCACACTATTCTGTCAAGAACTTGCATCTATTTATTTTTGATGTTCTGTGAGAGTTACCAGACAGAACGATTTGCACAAACAACAAAAGTACAACAAGGGTTGTGTCCTCATATGCTTTGTGGACTCCTAGTTTGGATAAACAAATTTCTTGTTTAAAATTTTCTGTTGGTTAACTTCAGTTTTGACTATCAAAATAGTTTCCAGTGGCGCCGAGTTGAATGTGCTAACATGACTGGACTCGAATCTCACTGGTGTCTCTCTTGCTTTTTCCAACTCAGCCTTGATGTTTGCATCCCACATTTTTGGTACCACTATCTGGGTATTGATACTTGCTGCCAGCAGCTCACAGGCCAGAATGAAAAGTAAATAGAAAATGAGTAAAACTGGCTTTCTATCATTTCTCAAAAAGTGATTTTACAGTCAACCAGAGATAGAACGATCCCTTTTATCCACTGTTGTTCCCTTCTTCAAGTCTCTTCCTGATGATGGGAAAGCCAGACGTTCAGGCTGGCTCGGCTTTGTTAAACTGCCAGGCAGAGGCAGACATCAAGGCTTTCTATAATGTTCTCGCCACGCAGGATTTAAGAAATATGGACAGAAATATAAAAATATACAGGAATGCCGCTAATGTAACTATTCTGCATCGCCATGGAAACGGATTTATCAAAATACAAATAAACATTGATTTGTTCTCCAGGCACATACACACACGCGCACACACAGGAAAAAAGAAGAGAAAAAAAAGTGTTTTCCCAAAGTGATAGTGGAATGCTGAATTGGTCCCAGTGGTGGGCCCATGTGGGAATGTTTTCAGTCCACTGAAGAATTTATCTGAGCGAGATCTTCTGCTCCATGTGTGGGTGTACGCTGGCGATCAGACATAGTTTCCATAACAGTTCACTGCAGTGTGGGTACAGCAGATTGCTGGATAACTTGTGAGAGAGTAAAACAGACATTATGGACAAAGACACACGGTTAGCAGAAAGGTATATAGAACCATGTGACGATGCACAAGAGCTTCTGTGTGGGGGACACTCAGGCTGTCCTGGGGCAGAAGTGTCTAAATATGAATCATTCCCATGATCCCGTCATGGTGTTGCTCTAAAGAACTGGTTGCTTTTTCCCCTCGTGATCTTCCTCATCACTCACTTTCCGTCTTCTCTTTTCCTTTCTCTCTTCATGCAGTCTTTCCTTACTTCTCTCTGCTCTCTCTTGGTTTCTCACATTCTCTGAGCGTTCCTTAAATCATCTGATCCGCGATGCGTGGATTGTGTTAAGCTATATCCTGTCTTCAAATAAAATGGAAGCAAAATACTTCACCCTGAAGTGGCCAGAGAAAAGACACTCAGACCTGTCTGATCCAGCACAGCGCCATCACGTAGCCTGTGCGCACGGTCATTGGTGTTGGGGTGTGGCTCCAGAAAATGCTGTCATTGACCAAATCTCGAATGCCCAATGACATCATCGGAGATGAGGGAGGAGAGACAGGAAGGAGCTGTGTTACATTCTTCCCCTCCTCCAGCTCTGGTTTCTGGGGGAGCTTCGCTCCCTAATTAGACACATTCTCCAACTGCTTCAAGTGCTTATTGATGAAAATGCTTCACCTTGGTGCTTTTTTGCATTCCGGAGGCGAGAGAAATTCGAAGTTAGAGCGGCCAAAAATTTTCACCATTCAGAGCGTGCCTGAAATGACGGTGCGAAAGAAAGGTGCACTATCGTTCAGAAATGCCCAACAAAATGTCCGCCGTGTTTAGCAGGCCACAGGCCCGGAGTGATGCGTAAACAGGAGGTGGCTGGAGGAGAGGGTAAACAACAGGAAAAGCAGTGACAAAAAAGGGGGAAAAGAATGCGACGGGAATGAAGAAGTGCCGGCAATTTGGCAGGATTAATTTCCCAGGCATTTCCTGTCCCGAGGACACGGATTTGAGATGGCTGAGATAGCAGGGTCTGTAAAATATACGAGCGGGCTGATTTTGCGCTGACTGTTTACGGCTGGAATGCAGAGATATTTTACCGTGTGTCCTCCTTGAGAGCATAGTTTCTGGCTTTAGCAGTGACTTTACGATTTGGGAGCTGGCGAACGTGTAACTGCTGACTGTGACTAAATAATATGTCAACACCCATACGCAGGGTTCTGCTTCTTTATTGCTCTTCAGAGCAGCCAGATCTCTATATTGTGAGTGGGCGTGTGGGGTTTTACCTGAGATTATTCACCCAAGAATTCGAGAGGACTCTGCCCTTATAGAACAACAGAGTAATTCTGACAGGGCGAGACTGGCATGGTAAAGGACCTATAATCTCCAGAGGAGCTGAACTGACCGGGTGGGGATTGAAAGCTAAAACTGCTGTTATTGTTGGAGGAGGAAATGACAGGGGTCAGAGATGTGTTATCTAATCTGTGATGAGATTTCCAGAGCCAAACTTTCTGCAGGCCAGCCAGGCAGAGTCCTCCAGTGAGCCTACAATTCATCACAGGATAACTTAGCACCTTTGTGTCCAGAGGGATTTTCCATGGATCCCTTACCCTTCTCTTGCCTCATTCTTACTGGTAGATTTCCAAGCATTCCTGATTCATAGAAAAAGATGGAGGTAAAAATAAATTATGATGAGGGTGGGGAGAGGGGAGCTGCTTCTTTAACTCTTTGAAGGTTTTTTGGAATGTTTTATTCAAAATTCTAAGCCAGTGTTCTAGAACTCCATTGCTTTCAATTACCAGCAGCGATTGCAAGCATATTCAGTTAAGAACATTCTAGTCACATATTTGTATATCTTACAGCTTAAAGGGTTAAAATAAGGCCTTGCCCCCTCCCCCTCTTCTCTCCTCTTTCTCTCTGCTGATTGAGATGGGTGTGCGTACGGAGAAAAGATTTGGCTCAAAGCAACGGTGAGTGATAGATGACTGATGAACTCGCTGCGGGAGGGAGATGAGTTTGTGGATCAGTCGTGGTTATGGCGCGAAGCCTTGTGTTCGCACGCTCGATCTGCAGTGTTGCCATAGCTGCCTGCACCAAGCGATTGCTGTGTTCGCCGAACGCGAACATGCAGCCGAAGAGAGAAGGCCATTACACTCACAGGCTGGTTTTAAGAGAGAAGGCCATTACACTCACAGGCTGGTTTTAAAGGACGATTGCTTTCCTCTACTCGCCAAGATTGAATAGACATATAAAAAGTTGGCGTTTATATAAAAAAACAAGCATTTGGTACCTGCGCAGTTGAACTTTGGCCTTGGTGGTGCTTATAGCTGACGAACAGATAAATAAGGACGCAGTGTGTTTGGGTTTAAAGAACAGCTGTGAGTTTATGTGGATCCAGCTCTCTGCATCTGCTGTTGATTGTAACAGGGAAGAGACTTAGAAATAGGGAGATAGGGAGACAGGGAGGACTAGAATACAGTCATGCCAAAAAGAAAGAGGAAGAGGAGGAGGAATAGGAAGAAGATGATGATGGGCAATGTCTGTACCCTCTCAGCTTTGTACTCAACTCCAGTAAACAACCTTTCCTCATTAATCATTGGGCCTCTGGTCTTATTAAAAGCAGGTGTCCTATTAACATTTCTCTTTCAATTATGTCATAATTTGAACGCCATTTCTGGTAGTACTCAACTGCAGCCTAATTAGAATCGGTCATTTATTGGTTCTGGGAAAATATTTTACTCTATGGTCTGGATTAAATTCACATCTGTCCTTAAACATATTAAAATACTCTTCATGTAAATGCAACTTTTTCATACTCAGACACAGTTGGACCAGTACATTTTTCTGATTACTGAATTTGCCACAAACTGCATTTGTGAATGAAAAGGTTTCACATTTTACAGCAAACAGTCACAGGCCTTTATTTATGTCAATGTGAGGGACAAACATTTATTTATTTTGATTAAAAGTTGTCCTGAGTAAGTTTATTTTTGTTACATTCCATCCTTTTATATAGCTGAAGCAGTTTGGGTAAGTATAGCGTCTTACTCAAAGGTACGACTGCAATGCCCCACCTTGGATGTGACCCTGCAACCCATTACAAGCTCAGTTCCATAGCCACTACAACACACTGCTGCCATATACGCAGTGCTGACCACTGTATGATTACTGTACCATTTTAATGGCCACAAATAAAATTTTGTGTAATGCAATTACAATATTGATGATGTGTGTGAAATGCTTTGCCCTATAAAATGAATGCATTTTACAAAAAACAAACAAATAAAAAACCTACCATTGAGCTACCCAGGCCAGAATCCTATTGGCTTTGTTTTACCACCAGGCTATTAAACTTTTGGAAAGCATACTGGAGAAAAATGCACCATTCGAGGTTTCCTTCTCCACCAGGATAGCTACCATTTCAGTGACACACTGAGCAGGCTTCCTTTAACTGGAACAGTTTATGGTTGGCCACCACGGGAACGTCTGTCCTTAATCCCGTTTAATCTCACCCGAGCCTGTTATATATTTGGCAGCTGTGTGGGACTGGGGGGTGGGGGGTAGGTGTATTTACAGATCTGTGCCCCTGGATTTGGAATTTGGACATTAAGGACAGCGATTAAAAAGTGATTTCCTCGTCTGGGGTCCTCCCCTGTGGTTGCTCCCTAGCTTGTTACCAGCGAGTGGACCCTCTGTTGTGTATCCAGGCAACCAGATTCTCAGCTGGTGGGGGCAACATTAGTTCACCCTCAGAACCAATAATTCTAGTCTCTAGTCTTCCCGCACAGAACACCCAAGCTATGTACACACACACTTCGCCACCTCAGTTCAAAGACCGCAGAGGTTGCTTGATTCGCTAACTTCCTGTATTTCTGGCGCCGGATTCCTTGTTGCCGTGGGTGATGCTAATACACATAAACCGTGGTTTCGAGATAAGGCAGGAAGCAGGTGGGGCCGGGGCAGGTGCTCGTCTCGGTCTACGTGATCGTTCTGTGTGTTTCCGAAAGACTTCTGTCCCAACTGTTCGTTCACCTCGCACTCTGTCCGAATTTCTGTGCTCAATGGACGTGTTCTGTTACTGTTCGCACTGCGGCTGTACCCATGGGCTATTGGTTACTGCATGATGGACCCCTTAGTGGTTCTGTCACCCTTTCAAGGGTGATGTAAGGCTGAAGCTGTCCGTTTTAAAACGGTCTGCCAGTCCTGTGGTTCCTGTGAACACTACGCCCGCTTGGTTCTATCTGGAGTCTTCCTTTCTGAAACCAACCCAATTGCATTAAATTATCATCTATTCATTTGGCAGGCTATTATTCTGCCTAATTAAAACTGCATTAATGGATCAATTAGCTGCTTTCTTGTTTCTGATCCTCAGCTTGGTTCCCAATTCCCAGCTCATGAGGGAGAAAAAATACTTGAAAGCAATCAGAGTCCTGCAGAAATGAAACAGTTGAAAAAAAAAAAATGAAAAAAAGCAAGAGACCAACCAAGAGATTGGTGTCCCCACAGGCCCAAAGAAAGAACCGTGTTTCTGACTCTTCCACCGGCAGACAAAGCGAAGCACACGTCATTAGTCACGTCTTCATTAGCCAACTTAGTTTGTAGATTTATTGCTTTCCATTCTATTTTCGGAGAAACTTGAATATACAAGGACACACTTTGTCATGTGCGGGCTTGATGAATCGTATGTAGTTCTGCTAAAATGAACAGAATTGTAAGTACGCTGTAATCTCAGGGCAAACCCATGCATCTCCACTGAGCAGCGCTTCTGGTTGGTGTCTGTTTCGCACATCAGCCAGCATCACCCATGGTTCTGTCTGAGGGCAGAGACGATCGGAAAAGCAGAACACGTCGTCCTCAGTGGCAGAGCTGGACGAACTTTTGCGTTTTAATATTCCGGAGCGACGTCCACAGAAAGTCTGAGCAGCGAGGGAGCTGGCTAAACGGGTGACCAGTCGCTAATTACACCGTAAATTATTCACCGACAGCTGGGGGTGTTGACAAAGCACACATCCCGCTCTAAGTAACTGGCACAAGGCAAAAACCAATTATGAAACACGATCCGAGGAACTTTCGAAAGAAGATGAGGTAACACGGTGAAATAACACACTGATATTTTCCACTTAATTTTTTAATAGACGCACGGTGGATTTACGGTGGCCGTGAAGGGAAAGACAAATTAACAAATCAGAAAATGCATTTTATGAATCGTTTTTGTGTTAACAACTCAGTAAACACTGCAACAACTTAGAAACACAACATGAATTCACAAAGCAAAATAGCTAATCAGAAACTGCAATATAACTTTGCAAAACACATTTACAACACAGAAAACACATTTCACAAAACAACCCCAAAAACACAACATAAGAGGGAAGGCATGTGTGAAAATGTTGATTCGTTTTTGTTCTTGTTGTTGTGTTGATTCGTTTCGACAAATGTTTCATTTTACTTTTTGCTGTTGTGTTCTCTTAGTTGTCAGTGTGTTTCATGAAATTTTACTGTGTTTCTTCTTAATGTGTTTTGCGATGTGATTTTGGGGTTGTTATTTTGTTTTGTGAAATATTGTAGTGTTTTTTTTGTTTGTTCTTAATGTGTCCTGTGAGTTGTTTTTGTGTTTTCTGATTTGTTCATATATCTTGCCATTCATGGCCACCATAGATATTACCCTGAAGAAAAAACAAAGAAATTGACAGATTTACAGCATGTAAACTTTAATAAGGATTACAAAGACAAGAGCTGTAGTGCTTAAGTTTCCTGACCCCGTCATTAAGTGCTCAAAGCCACACTACTGGAGACATTTGATCAAACCCATAAAAACAGTAACAATACCAGTGCGCATTCTCACTGAATGTTGGCTATTGTGTCTAAGCTGCATGTTTCTATAGACTACGTCCTATTGGCAAAGCTAATACTTTTTATTTAGTTTATTATCATTTCAAGAAAACTACAGGGATAGTTTTCTAGTCAGACATTTTGACAGCGTAGAAATACTTCTTCCAAAAAGGTTTAAAACTTCTCTTCCCCTTGCCTGGAAAAAAATGCCTTATTTCCTGTATACTTTCAGGTAAAAAAAAAACCAACAAAAAAAAAACTCAATAAATACTACATCTTTCCCCTGAATACCTTTTTGGCCCTTTTTCCCCCATGTACTTACGCTGTCCAACCTCACAAGTGCACATTAGACACTTCCCCCCCTAAATGAAAAGACAGGTCTAGTTACTCATTATTCCCTAATCCCTGTATTAACTGCAGAAGTCCAGGAATAACAAACAAAAAAAATAACTAAAATACTTTTCCATCATCTACTTCATCAGAAAGAATGTTGTCAAGGAGCCAAACTATGAATCTACACTTTAAAAACATCCCATAGATTAATGGTAATGTTTCTGTACAACACCTGGACTCCACCATCTATGGTGAAAGTCGTCCACCTGTCAGCACTAATTCACACCCGTTTAAAAAGAGCTGCTCTGTGCTAAACCTAGATCAGTCTGGGCTTATTGTCAGAAATGTACTTCTCTGTACTGATTACATTTGATAGTTTTTTTTAGCACAAATTGTCAAAAATGAATTTGTCCAATTTGGTTAAAAAAAACTTCATTTAACAGGCTGGTGTTGGCAGAGGGGGGGGGGGGGGCACAGTGACTTAAATACAAACATACAAACACATTCTTAAATATTTACAGCTTTATCTTGGGCAGGCCTCTATGTCCTCATGCTAAATGTGTATCCCGGTGTACTGTGTGTGTGTGTGTGTGTGTGTCCCAGTATACTGTGGGGACAGGTGTGTGTGTGTGTGTGTGTATGTGTATCCCGGTGTACTGTGGGGACAGGTGTGTGTGTGTGTATCCCAGTATACTGTGGGGACAGGTGTGTGTGTGTGTGTGTATCCCAGTATACTGTGGGAACAGGTGTGTGTGTGTGTGTGTATCCTGGTGTACTGTGGGAACAGGTGTGTGTGTATCTCGGTGTACTGTGGGAACAGGTGCGTGTGTGTGTGTGTGTGTGTGTATCCCAGTATACTGTGGGAACAGGTGTGTGTGTGTATCCCAGTATACTGTGGGAACAGGTGTGTGTGTGTGTGTGTGTGTGTGTGTGTGTGTATCCCAGTATACTGTGGGAACAGGTGTGTGTGTGTGTGTGTGTGTGTACAACAGGCCAATACTCTCAGAAGCTCCCAGGCAGAAAGGGCATGGGGGGCGTGCTGTGTTACCGAATACTGGAGACCACAGCAGTCTCGGGGGGCCAGACGCTGTGCTGTATTTTTAGCAAAGCCTGAGGAGATGGAGGTGGGCTGGGCGGAGGAGGGGAGGGGGGGGCAGAGAGGCAGGGGAGCTGGTGGATGAAGGTTCAAGGCTGGGTTTCGGTGCTGGGCTCCTTGTCGTAAATGTAGCTCCCGACCCCTCCTGTGTTCACTCCTGGAGAGAAGAGGACAAAATGGCTTCGGTGAATGACAAGGTATGTGGCGTATGGGTTTTGGTTACTGTTGCCATAGCTTGAGTGAGACTGCAGTGTACAGGTATTCCATCATATTGTTCAAATTTATTCATAAAAAAAGAATTAATGATTTGGAAATGCCCAGGTTTCAGTCATCAGGTTCCCTGGTGTGTGGTGAGCGTTCTGGCACAAAATGGCTGCCGTTGCATCACCCAGGTGAGTGCTACACATTGGTGGTGGTTGAGGCAAGTTTCCCCCTTATCATTGTAAAGTACATTGAGTGTGAGAAAGGTGCTATATAAATGCAAGACATTATTATTATTATTATTATTATTATTATTATTATTACCACCTTATATACTCTCAGCTGCTCTGGTTGACCGCACGTATACAGTGGCCACGTTAGGTTAGGCTGGATTTTACGTGGAATCGACACAGATTCACTGATCTTAACCCAATGCGGATTAGCTCAGTGAAGAGGATGAGCCATGCATTTTATACGAAGATCAGTGACTCAGATGCAATGCATGTTGTAGTGGTTGGACAGGCCTAACAATATGACTGGGAATTTCAAACTGAGATACAAGTAAAGAAATGGGGGATAACAAGAAATGAAAACAATTCATTTAAATTTCCCTCTTTTAAGCAAACTATGAAGTTCGGAATTCTACAGATCGGAATAAATTTTGTGATCTAAATTTGCAAAGAACAAATTACTTTAGTGTGCAGTGACCCCACACAGACTGAAATTGACATGATTATTTTGCTATGCATATGACAGTAGCTCCCCCTAGAGGTCAGCGTAGAACACGCGACACAATCGGACATGAGAGTACCTTTGGGTCCAAAGAGAACAGCGTAGCATGGTTTGTGACAGTACGGCTGTCCATCATGCTGTAGAAGAAGAAGAATAAGAAGAGAACAAATATCAACCATAATTAAATGTGCACACAGCAGTTTGCTGCTGATTTGATTGTAGGCATCCTGAAGAGGTGCTCCCATCTTTTCCATTCATCGTCCCTCTCCTCCCCCTCTCCGTGCGGTCTCTCACCTCAGCATGGCTGCCGGGGCAGAGGGTTTTGCTGCACCGCTCGCAGCGTAAACAGGGACGGTGCCAATCCTTCCCCAGGGACGTCACCTTCTCCGCTGTCACACAGGAGAAAGACACGCGTCACCATGGAGACTGCATTTCACCACCCAGCAACCCTCCCTCCTGGGAGTGCAGGAAGGTCATCGATCAGTCGGCAAAATCCACACGTCGCTTGGATTTAAACGGCACAACACACTCCAAGACTTTGGTAAGATTTTGCTTTTGGAATGTGAACAGTGCTCTTACTTTAAAAAAAAGAAAATAAATACAATAAATATTATAAATTAATTTCAATGTGCATTGGTTATTGGTCTTTTTGCGATTGGTCTCAGGTTTGGTTCGAGAAGGTGAGATTACCCATATGTTGAGCCGGTTTACACTATGTCCACCAGAGGGCGATACCCACTATAAAAATGAGACGAAGCAAACTTGTAACGGCAACAAAAAAGAAAAAGATCTTTGCAAAACCACCAAATGAACAGAGACATTCTCATGTGGCAATCAGTTTAAATTTCGTATCGCCATCGTGAAATTAATCCATTTCACTGACGCAATCCTGGTTCCAGCTCTGTAACTGATTCGTTTCCAAGCAGTGCGTTACAACACTCGCTCACTGACTTCTCTGCGCACTGGCCTCTCGTGGGCTCTTTAATGGGAGAAAGGCAGAGGCAGATCATGTGGAAAATGGTCATCCCACACCACCAAGATTAGGCTCTCCAGAGAGCTGTCCCTCCCTGTACCGCCCACGCCCCACACTGGACATCACAAGATCAGACCTGACCAGAGTCTACGGCTCTGTCCGAATCAGAGCCCTATCTACTGTGTCCTATGAACTAGCATACAGTGTACTGCTTACTGACATGCAGAATGTGAAAAATATCCTCAATACTATTATCGGCGAAAACACAGAAATGTTTGTATGTCATTTCAAGACTACACTACATTTAGAGAACATTTCGCATACTTAACAACTTTCTCATCCAGTGTACTCAACTAGCATACTCAATAGTATAGAAGGGCATTGATTCGGACACAGCTTAGTATGGATGTCTCCCAAAGTGGAGGACCATGGTCATGTGGCGGTCATGTGACCATGGGGCGGGGCAGGGGGGGCAAGACTTACCAAAATACACCTTCTTGTTGCATCTGGGGCACATAGCGGGTTCTCCGGAAAAGGTGGTGATGCTTGCAGCTGAAATTAAACAAAAGAAAGAGAAAAAATAAGTCGGACAATATTAAACAGGGACAGAGTGGTGCCTCTGACTACCTGAAGCTTTATAAATCGCCAAGATAGCAGGTGGAACAGAGCCTGTCGCTAGCACTTCCAGTTAAAGCGTACGTTTACCTCAGTACAAGAGTAACAGATAAATTCATTATCGACTATTCGCAAATTATGTTATCGAAACATTAATTCAATTCCCAGCCCTGTTTACAACTCATCAGTGAATGTAAATAAGATGGAGGGGTAAAAGAGATAGAGAAAGAGAGGGAACAGAGAATGGAAGTTAGACATCTGACATGCAGCTGAGGGAAAAAACACCACATGCCCCACTTCCTGTGATGTCATCCTGTTTGGAAAGTACACATCTCCCAGCATCGATGCTGCTGGGAAATCCTTATCAGGAGCGGACTCAGAGACAGACATGCTTAAGTTACACACTCCTCTTTTTCTCGTTCTCTCTCGCCCTCTCCCTGCAAGGCCCTGGTTGCATATATATATATATTTCCCAGAGGCCCCTCTGCTTCCTGTCTGGTTTAGATTTAGTTAATTCTCCCCCTGTTTACCTTTCACGAGACCCCGGGGGGGGGCAGACGCCTTCTTCTCCTCAGGTTTCGCGGTTTCCACGGGAACGCTGGCGGGCGTGTGGTTCACGGGCGGCTCGTAGACGTAGGAGCCCGCACCCCCGATGTTCACACCTGGCAAGGTGAAGAGACTGAGTTAGCGTCGCGGTTGTGTGAGCAGCGCAAAAACTTGCACAATTCAGCAAAAAATCCTCCACAGCCTGCATTAAAAAAAAACATTTTCCATGTGTGAAAGAACCAGAACAGACACAAATGAATAGAAATAACTGAAACTGGTGTAATGCACCTTTTGGTCCATAGAGGGCAGCATAGCAGGGTTTGTGGCAGTAGGGCATCCCATCGTGCTGCAGAGACGAGAGATAAACGAATGAGTCAACCCGCTGAAGGGTCACAGTTAGGTGTCAGACGGCCACAAAGGTCACTGTTATCTGTAATTAAATCACCTTCATTGTAATACCACAAGCTAATATCATAAAGGCAATTTGTTTTAGGCGGGAACGTAGACTCATTCCAGTCATACCATGCCTAAGGAACCCTAAGCACAGATTTAACTTTGAAACTAATTCATAAAACAAACGGGGCCGTCTGGGTATGCGTTTCGAGACACTTGGCTGCGTCTCCCATTTCCATTTTAAGCGCTTAACCGTTTCGTCTGTTGCATTCCCCATTTCTTGATCCACTTGAGCTGGTCCATGTGACAGAAAGCACAGACGTTTCCCACACAAGATAAGAGTGGCGGTTACTAAGGGACGACCGCTGTTTATGAATTAAACACAGAGACCCCCCCCCCCCATGCATCCAGGCCAGAGCGGAAGCAGAGTTATCAAATCCAACCGCCTTCACACCACCCCTCCCCCACTGATAAGCGTTGCCAGGGAAACAGCCTGTGGTTGGAGGCAGAGCCCCAGGACCAGAATGTCTGGACTCTCCTCGGGGACAATCGATGTTAGCACAATGTTAGCACAGTGAGAGTGGGCAGTGAAACTGGCACAGATTCAGTACCCACAATGCACTTCCCACTTCCCCTCACGTGGGCAGGGAAACTGGCACAGAGACAGTACCCACAATGCACCTTCCCCCTTCCCCTCACGAGGAGCTTGGCGACATTCATGTGCAATAAAATCCGTTACGTTGCGGCGCACGGCCCAGGCTGCCTTTCTCCTGGTTTGTAATGCGTTTCCAAGGAGCGACGGTGACGGGAGGAAACCGCGCCCCCCCCCCCCCCGGATCACACACACCAGCACCTGCAATGAAGACGTCCGAGTCTGGATCAGTCCGCAGTGATGGCCTTCCCAGCCGGCCTCCTCACACAGGCCCGCATTGTTCCACAGACCTTCTCCCGCCTACTCACAGCGCTCCCGTTTCCGTGGCTCCTCTTCTGCGTTCCTGCCTGAGGGACGTAACCCCCTCCCTGCCCCCCCGCCCCACCCACCCACCCCCCCTCGTTTTGTGGTTGCCCTCTACACTCCGGCTACGGGACGGATTCGATGTCCCGGCCCACTCACTTCCCAGTGCTGCCGGCCCCCGTGAGAGCTCCCTGTTCGGCCCCCGTCTATCTCGTAAAACTCGAGCCTCGCGTCAAAACACTTGTGAGGCGATGGATTAAGAATGATTGAGGATATTGTTCTTTGAGTAGTAAGGGAGCTGTAATGACCCAACCTTTGAGAGAAATGCCACCTGCCATCTGCCTAAGGGAGCCACAAACTCCTTATCCTGTATTGCTACAGCCCTGCAGCCAGTCAGACTACAGTTGTCCTCCGCTGTTGCGATCACTCCACTCCTATAAGTGGGCACCAATCCCTTCCCACAATGCACTATGACACTCCGATCGCCCATTGTTCCTGGCATCGAACCCCATACCACCCACCGTTCAACTCCCCCGTCCTCCTGCCCCAAATCCTCCTGCGCAGTAACATAAAGCTAGGATCTGCCCAGGTGGACTCTGGCCCTCACCATGGCAACAGTCAGCAGCAGAATTTGAGCGATCTTGGTGGAGAACGGAGAACAGAGGACGTGCAATCACGTAGAGATTAAAGGCAGAACAAGGATCACACAGATCTGGGCATAATTCTCTTTCTGTTTGAAAAAAAAAAGAGAAAGTGATCCAGAGATGGTGTCCTGCCGGGAGAAGGCGGGGGATTGGGGATGAATGAACTGCAGGGCCCAGACAACCTGGGCGATGTTATTCACGGGACCCTAGGGGGGTGGGCTCTTAAAAGGAGCAGACCCCTCTTATAAAGAACAGGACACACAAAGGGGGACAGGATGCCCGATTCACACACCTGCCATTTAAACGGTCGCGAGTAAATGTCAGGGGGAGGAGTCGTCTGCCGGGCCTTTTCTGAAGGCACTTCCTGCCACTGCTGATGTCACAGCGCTGGCAGGGGTCCGCTCGTCTGATCTTGCACGTTGGGAGGCCGTGTGACACAGCAGGAGGCGCCAACAGACAACAGCGTACCCCACTGTGCACCGTAAACGTTTGAATAAGCGTACAAATAACCACAGAGGTGCTGGGTGTATAAACTGCAGCATTCTGCTGCCCCGAGCACAACCAGGGCAGTAGAAGCCCTTTTTGATGGATACACTGTGTCACAATGTCAATACGCAGCTGGAGTGGCTTTAGCCTGTTATATAACAGAAAGGGAATCTGTGTCACTCCAGCACTGCCACACCGCCTTTTCTCTTTGTTGTATAATATTTTCAGATCTCACATACATCTCGTAATACATCTCACATACATCTCACACAAACATCCATCCATCAACTTTATAAACTGCTTACTCCTGGTCAGGGTTATGGGGGGTTACAGTCTATCCCAGCAGACACTGGGTGAAAAGCTGGAATACAGCCTGGACAGGTCCCCAATCAGGCTGCTTCTTTTCACACCGTAGATAAGCGTGCATAGAGTGGAGTCAGAGGAAGACCTTTCCTATGAGACTATAAAAGATTTTAACTATCCACGGGTGCCTGATCGACCAGCGAGGGTCTCCAGATAGCTATGAAATGCGTACCCCTAACCAACTGAACCCTCCCATACCCTGTGTGATGCAATCGGCAACTGTGCGTTGCCCTATGGAGCTACAGACCACAGTCAGTGCAGGCATGGTTCGGATTCGGCCCGAGACCGTGGAATGGTTTCCTTCTTAGTTTTCAGCAAGAAACACAAGAACTTCCACTTTCTCTGAATTAAGAAGTAACCGCAAAGAAGAAGTGGACACATCTGAGGGACTGCACTAAAAACAAAAGCAAACTTGCTGACTTGGTAAATACACACAGGAGCTCGGTGGTAAAGAAACAGGCATTTGATTTATTTAGCAAAAACAAGGGAGAACAGAAGTTTGTCTTCAGTGTCAAAAGGACTTATTGGCTGCTTGCATTGTGGCCGTTAGCCATGAGCCATCTCTGGACTGAGAAATGTCTCCAACATGGCGCCGTGGTCGTCTCTAACAAGACATGTCAAACAAGCATGTAAACCGAACTGAATGGACACTTCTGAGACCAACTGGCAGTTCAGTTTCCTCAGATACACTACATGGCCAAAAGTATCCAGACATTCTTGGTGAATGGAAGCATATCCCAGCAGCAATGTTCCGACATCTAGTGGAAAATTCTGAGAAGAGTGGAGGCTGTTATAGCAGCAAAGAGAGGGACCAGCAGCATTAATTCCCAGGATTTTGGAATGAGATGTTGGACGAGCAGGTGTCCGTATACTTTTGGCCATGTCGTGTATAATCTCAAACGCTTCCCCATCTCACCTCAGCGTGGCCCCCTACTGTCAGCGTCTTGCTACAGCGCACACACTTCAGACAGAACTTGTGCCAGTCCTTCCCAAGAGACGTCACCTTTTCAGCTTTGGGAAAGAGGGAGAGAGAGGGAGAGAGGGAGAGAGGGAGAGAGAGAGAGGGAGAGAGGGAGAGAGAGGGAGGGAGACAGAGAGGAAATATCGTTAGAAATATAAGGGGGATCAACACAGTGATAAACGTCACACCAGTGGGGTCAAAAAAAGAATTCACACCGTTTTCTGTCAATTCACTGAACTTTGTCTTTAGTAGTGATTATCTTCTTTAACATACCATGTTTTTATACATAACAGCTCTGGGATAGAGAACGTGGCTATAGGCTAAAACTGTAACAGAATTTACATTTCAACATGTAGCAGGCACTCTAATCCACAGCAATTTACACAGATAACTCTTTTTTTATTTTTTATACATACAATCCATTTATATAGTTGGATATTTACTGAAGCAATTCAGCTCAAAAGCACAACAGCAGTTACCACTCCTGGAAATCATCTGGCAAACCCAGTTCTCTAAGCACTAGGCTACATTGTCACCCGTTCAGTCTGAGAAGGCTGGTGCAAGATGGGGACGTGACGTCTCTTTGGTAAAAACCAGCAGTCACATCACCTTTCTCCTGCCTGACAGCTCAGTCTAAAAGGGGTGGGGCTCAGACGGTACCTCCAAGATAAACCTGCAGGGGGCAGTCTTCCACCCGGACCAAGAAAAACAGCCAGTACCCCAGTGCAGGGACAGGCAAAACTACTTTAAGATACCAACGTCTTTCATATTAAACCTGACTCATTGTGGCCATTAAAGATCCCATGGCACCCATCAAAAACAGGTCGGGTTTCCCAACGTACTAATTCTCCAATCAGGCTAACTCAATTCTGGCCATCTAATCATCCCCTAACATAACTATCCAAACCACTCCCTCCTTCTTCATCTCCACCCGACTTAAAGCATTTCAGCACAACATGGCTGCATCGTAAATAACTTAACATGCCAATGAACTACACTACGAAGCTACCACCCGACTACCAGCCCTATGCAGCACAGCCCAGGAGCGGAGCTGAAATATAACCTGCTATTCTACACCCCAGGAGCGGAGCTGAAATATAACCTGCTATTCTCCACCCCAGGGGCGGAGCTGAAATATAACCTGCTATTCTACACCCCAGGGGCGGAGCTGAAATATAACCTGCTATTCTACACCCCAGGAGGCGGAGCTGAAATATAACCTGCTATTCTCCACCCCAGGGGCGGAGCTGAAATATAACCTGCTATTCTACACCCCAGGGGCGGAGCTGAAATATAACCTGCTATTCTCCACCCCAGGAGCGGAGCTGAAATATAACCTGCTATTCTCCACCCCAGGGGCGGAGCTGAAATATAACCTGCTATTCTACACCCCAGGAGTGGAGCTGAAATATAACCTGCTATTCTACACCCCAGGGGCGGAGCTGAAATATAACCTGCTATTCTCCACCCCAGGAGCGGAGCTGAAATATAACCTGCTATTCTCCACCCCAGGGGCGGAGCTGAAATATAACCTGCTATTCTCCACCCCAGGAGCGGAGCTGAAATATAACCTGCTATTCTCCACCCCAGGAGCGGAGCTGAAATATAACCTGCTATTCTCCACCCCAGGAGCGGAGCTGAAATATAACCTGCTATTCTCCACCCCAGGAGCGGAGCTGAAATATAACCTGCTATTCTCCACCCCAGGAGCGGAGCTGAAATATAACCTGCTATTCTCCACCCCAGGAGCGGAGCTGAAATATAACCTGCTATTCTCCACCCCAGGGGCGGAGCTGAAATATAACCTGCTATTCTCCACCCCAGGAGTGGAGCTGAAATATAACCTGCTATTCTCCACCCCAGGGTCCACGTGTATAAAACTCTGAGTAAAAGCATGCGTAAAAGCATGCTCAGGGAGAATGTCGGAAATCTGCTTACGTAAAGTTTTGCATTTTCTCCCTCTGCCTTTCTGTCACGGTGTCGCCATATCACACCGACTCGTACTCATTGCGTACATATGCTGTCCAGCGTGTGCAGAGGCACGCATATTCTCTTATTTTATACATCTGAATTTCTGCGTGTAAACTCGCTTACGCAACCGAGGGCATTTTTCTGCTCAGCGCTGTTTATACATGTGGGCCCAGGAGTCCTGGGAATAGGCTGGGGGTGTGTCTGTAGAACAGTGAAGGGTGTGGAACACCAAGGGAGTGATGATGTCATGTCTGGTGGGGGGTGGGGTGCAGCTGGACAGTGGAGCGTCAGTGACAGTGACCCCCAGACTCCTCTATGACCCCCCCCTTCCACCCCTTCCACCCCAGATGCGCCAGAGGCCCTAATTATACACTTTCCAATTATACATCTGTGTTTCCACACAATGGCTGAGGGGTGCCCCGCTGAGCCTGGTCTTATATGAGAGGAAACACCTTCCCTTATCGCCACCGCGCATATGGGACAGATCCCAAATTCCTGCTTCCTCTAACCCCCCCCCACCCCGTTCCTCTGTCCCTCTCAGAGGACAAACATTGTTTTCACCCCTGGCACCCCCCTCTTTCTGAGCCACTTCATGTTTGCTGTGAAATTCCCCTGACTGTGTACCGGGACACAGATAGGTCGCGCACCCATTTATTAAAAACAAATGTCATGTCAAAATCACTTAAACTTAAGGTCAGGATTTTAGAAAAGAACTGACAATGCCGTTGTTTATCATCTCACCCACCCTTACGATGTTGGCTATGTCATACTGGAGCGGTCCAGGGACCACCCCGTAAACACTACGATTCCCATGAATCAATGCCAGCGACGTGAAGGAATACCCAAAGCCCGTTCCACGTGTAAAACAAACGCCTGAATAATACAAGAGAGCGCAGCGCTCGAACAGCAGTGACAAGCGGAATATTAAACAGCCATTATTGTAAGCCGAGAGGACACAGAGGCACCGATTTGGGCAAAGTGCACCCCCGCCCCTCTCTCTGCGGCTCCATTACTTGAGAGCTCCTCTCAATCCTTGCGGCGCGATAACAGGGTGTTTTTTGTTTTGCTTTTAATGGAAGGGATGGGGTCTCCAGAGACTTCAGTTGCATTTCTCTCCTCATTTGTCAAATTCACTCCTTGAATTGTGTGCAACACAATCGCTTTTTTGTTGAAGTAAAAATGCTAAATTATTTTAAGTTGCAATTTGCAGTTAACTTTTCATGTCAATTTCATTTGTTTTTACAGAACCCAAGACACTTTGCAGGAAATCAAGAAAATAGAATAGATAGCAAAACCGGGCCTGAACCCCCAGAATATCAGCAAATGAGGTACAGTGCTTGTGTTACTGATGCACTTGTGTGTAAGGCTTGGCTGTGTGAGGTACAGTGCTAGTGTGTAAGACTTGGCTGTGTGAGGTACAGTGCTAGTGTGTAAGACCTGGCTGTGTGAGGTACAGTGCTAGTGTGTAAGACCTGGCTGTGTGAGGTACAGTGCTAGTGTGTAAGACCTGGCTGTGTGAGGTACAGTGCTTGTGTGTAAGGCCTGGCTGTGTGAGGTACAGTGCTTGTGTGTAAGACCTGGCTGTGTGAGGTACAGTGCTAGTGTGTAAGACCTGGCTGTGTGAGGTACAGTGCTTGTGTGTAAGACCTGGCTGTGTGAGGTACAGTGCTTGTGTGTAAGGCTTGGCTGTGTGAGGTACAGTGCTTGTGTGTAAGGCTTGGCTGTGTGAGGTACAGTGCTTGTGTGTAAAGCTTGGCTGTGTGAGGTACAGTGCTTGTGTGTAAGACCTGGCTGTGTGAGGTACAGTGCTTGTGTGTAAGACCTGGCTGTGTGAGGTACAGTGCTTGTGTGTAAGACCTGGCTGTGTGAGGTACAGTGCTTGTGTGTAAAGCTTGGCTGTGTGAGGTACAGTGCTTGTGTGTAAGGCTTGGCTGTGTGAGGTACAGTGCTTGTGTGTAAGACCTGGCTGTGTGAGGTACAGTGCTTGTGTGTAAGGCCTGGCTGTGTGAGGTACAGTGCTTGTGTGTAAAGCTTGGCTGTGTGAGGTACAGTGCTTGTGTGTAAGACCTGGCTGTGTGAGGTACAGTGCTTGTGTGTAAGGCCTGGCTGTGTGAGGTACAGTGCTTGTGTGTAAGACCTGGCTGTGTGAGGTACAGTGCTTGTGTGTAAAGCTTGGCTGTGTGAGGTACAGTGCTTGTGTGTAAGACCTGGCTGTGTGAGGTACAGTGCTTGTGTGTAAGACCTGGCTGTGTGAGGTACAGTGCTTGTGTGTAAGGCTTGGCTGTGTGAGGTACAGTGCTTGTGTGTAAGACCTGGCTGTGTGAGGTACAGTGCTTGTGTGTAAGACCTGGCTGTGTGAGGTACAGTGCTTGTGTGTAAGGCCTGGCTGTGTGAGGTACAGTGCTTGTGTGTAAGACCTGGCTGTGTGAGGTACAGTGCTTGTGTGTAAAGCTTGGCTGTGTGAGGTACAGTGCTAGTGTGTAAGACCTGGCTGTGTGAGGTACAGTGCTAGTGTGTAAGACCTGGCTGTGTGAGGTACAGTGCTTGTGTGTAAAGCTTGGCTGTGTGAGGTACAGTGCTAGTGTGTAAGACCTGGCTGTGTGAGGTACAGTGCTAGTGTGTAAGACCTGGCTGTGTGAGGTACAGTGCTTGTGTGTAAGACCTGGCTGTGTGAGGTACAGTGCTTGTGTGTAAGACCTGGCTGTGTGAGGTACAGTGCTTGTGTGTAAGGCCTGGCTGTGTGAGGTACAGTGCTTGTGTGTAAGACCTGGCTGTGTGAGGTACAGTGCTTGTGTGTAAAGCTTGGCTGTGTGAGGTACAGTGCTAGTGTGTAAGACCTTGGCTGTGTGAGGTACAGTGCTAGTGTGTAAGACCTTGGCTGTGTGAGGTACAGTGCTTGTGTGTAAGACCTGGCTGTGTGAGGTACAGTGCTTGTGTGTAAGACCTGGCTGTGTGAGGTACAGTGCTTGTGTGTAAGACCTGGCTGTGTGAGGTACAGTGCTTGTGTGTAAGACCTGGCTGTGTGAGGTACAGTGCTTGTGTGTAAGGCCTGGCTGTGTGAGGTACAGTGCTTGTGTGTAAGACCTGGCTGTGTGAGGTACAGTGCTAGTGTGTAAGACCTGGCTGTGTGAGGTACAGTGCTTGTGTGTAAAGCTTGGCTGTGTGAGGTACAGTGCTAGTGTGTAAGACCTGGCTGTGTGAGGTACAGTGCTTGTGTGTAAGACCTGGCTGTGTGAGGTACAGTGCTAGTGTGTAAAGCTTGGCTGTGTGAGGTACAGTGCTAGTGTGTAAGGCCTGGCTGTGTGAGGTACAGTGCTTGTGTGTAAGACCTGGCTGTGTGAGGTACAGTGCTTGTGTGTAAGACCTGGCTGTGTGAGGTACAGTGCTTGTGTGTAAGACCTGGCTGTGTGAGGTACAGTGCTTGTGTGTAAAGCTTGGCTGTGTGAGGTACAGTGCTTGTGTGTAAGGCCTGGCTGTGTGAGGTACAGTGCTTGTGTGTAAAGCTTGGCTGTGTGAGGTACAGTGCTTGTGTGTAAGGCTTGGCTGTGTGAGGTACAGTGCTTGTGTGTAAGACCTGGCTGTGTGAGGTACAGTGCTTGTGTGTAAGACCTGGCTGTGTGAGGTACAGTGCTAGTGTGTAAGGCCTGGCTGTGTGAGGTACAGTGCTAGTGTGTAAGGCCTGGCTGTGTGAGGTACAGTGCTAGTGTGTAAGGCCTGGCTGTGTGAGGTACAGTGCTAGTGTGTAAGGCCTGGCTGTGTGAGGTACAGTGCTTGTGTGTAAGGCCTGGCTGTGTGAGGAGGAGTCTAAAGAGACCCTTCACAGGGGCTTATGTTTTGGTGGAGTGTAGCGTCTGGAAAGAGGGTGTGGGCCTGCCCCCTTCCCGATACTCTCTGGCCCCCAAAACACACGTCTCCAGCCCCCCCCTCCCCCCCTCCCCCATTGCAAAGCACGCATAGGGAATAGCAGCTGTCCCAGGCAGGTCTGTGTGTCCCTCTGGCTTCAGCACACACTGTACCCCAATCTCTACAGCCTGCACCCCAATCACTACAGCCTGTATAGTGTCTCACTGAGGGTAATGCGCACACACACACACACACAGTACTGGATCTCCATCTCTGCAGCCTCTGCAGTGTTGGGTAACACACACACATGCGAACAAAACTATGCACACATGCACCCACAGACACACATGTGCCCACATGCTTGTCCATGAGAACAAACAGGATAGAAGGAGGAAGAGTCCAGAGAAGCAGAGGAAGGCTGGACTCACATGAAAGAGAACAGGACCTCATAACCAGAGTCTAAAAGCACAAACACAGTCCCTCACAAAACACCATTAGCTCAGCAGGAAATCCTCAGGAACTGGACAATGTTTGTGCTCCAAACACAGCTGTTTTTCCAGGCCTACACAATGGAAAGCCCTTACAGAGGTTTCTGTACCATTGTAAAAATGTAGTCAGTTAAAAATCTGCAACTTCACACAGAACACATCATGTATAAAATCTTGATGATTGATGCTTTCAAAGCACGAGATACAAGCCCCTCCCACTGAATGCCAATTACGTAACCGGTAGCTGCAATATGTCCCTCTAAGTCAGGGACTGTTAGCCCTGATATGTCCCTGTAAACCAGGGGCCATTATCCCAGACATGTCCATGTAAATCGATGGGTGGAAACAGGATGTTTTTGGAAGAAAACAGTTCTCTGCATGCAGGCCCCTGATCACATGCAGGCCCCATTTAATTTGTAAAAGGCCACTGAGTGAGTTTGCAGAAGCGTGCTTTGTGGCACAGTGAACAGATTCTTCATAAATAATCTGTGCATTAGAACTTCCTGCTTCCTCTCACACATTTTTAGCAGTTTGTACCGTCGTTGCTCATCATGGTCGGAAGAGTTGGTCGCTAAGCTAACAGTGTGCTGAAAGCACCACTCAGCCACTAATGCAACGCTTAGAACATCCAACGACAAATACATCTAATTCTGCCGCAGGCGACAGGTCAGAGGAGAGAGGAGAACCGATCAGTGCCAGCTCTCCTGGACCACAGTGTTCTCTGCAGTGTACGCAGTTCACACTCACACTCACTCTCACCCTCTCACACTCTCTCTCACACACACACACACACACACACTCTCTCTCTCTCTCTCTCTCTCTCTCTCTCTCTCTCTCTCTCTCTCTCTCTCTCTCTCTCTAGTCTTTAGTCTTTAGTCTTTAATCTGAGTCTTGCTAACATGTACTAAGAAATGCAATCACCTGTGCTTTACCCTGGGGCCTTATATCCCTGCATTGAGTCAATACAAACGCTGTGTGCAGTGAAGCTCTCATCTGGGCTGTATGTGTGAGCACCTTACCAGCTGGTAACAGGTGACATTTTTGTGCCAAAAACTGTAAAAACGGCAGAGCCAAAGGTAGAACTGAAATATTTTTTGTATGGCCGACTCGACACTGGAGTCAATGAAACTGATGTTTGACTCAGAAAACAGCACACACTGCTGATATTACATAAAACAAAATGCTTCATGTCATTACAGGGAGACATTCTTTAAATGTGATAATTCTATACAGAAAATACAGCCAAACTTGTAATTACCAGTAAGGTAATTAACTGAACAATTATTGCTACTGATTGGCCTTCACACCTGACTCCCAGGTAAAGGGAGAGCGGAAAGCCAGCAGTCATTGGCCCTCGAGGACAGTGATTTGAATAACAGGGCCCTAAATTTACCAAAAATAAAAATGAAATGTTATGGCACTGTAACCAGTATAGATATGTTGGAATTAATTATCATCACTGTGCACACAAACAAATGCAAACACACACATACACGCACGCAATGAGCACAGTTACTTTCGTTCCTCCAGGCTGCCATGGCAACAAGATGGACTTGGCTGTCATAGTAACATGTTGCCATAAGCCGCCTAACCATTGGAGGGGTCTCATCTGCTTGGTGCCACCCCCTCATTTGCATATGTGCCAGTTATGGCGTAGTTGCCACAGCACCCGACCCCGCCCACCTGCTTTGGACCCTGACTGTATTCTCCAATAAGCAGCACTCCTCTATTTGACAATGAAGTTGGCTTGAGTGCTGTCTGTATCTCAATCTGAGCACAAAGAAAACCACAGGAGTACAGGCTCCACCAGAGTCTCCGTTACTTAATCGTCTAACGAGGTCGTCCTTATTTAGAGAGGTAATTTAAATAGTGAGTCCGATCTTCAAGGTTTAAAGTCATGGGAAGCTAATCGCTAATATCGTTACAATGAGAACCGTAGACCTCTACAAAAACAACAGGTCCTTTAGGTGGGGAGCTCAAAGCCCAATATAACTTATGCTTCTAACAGGAACAGTCGAAGAGTAATTAAATCTGAAGAGACAGCAATGTCCTTTAGATTTTTATAGTTTTCCCCTCTGTGGAAAGAGTAGCCTACATGCCACCCTGCCTTCCCCGGTAATCAAATAATACACAATTTAATCTATTTGACATGACAAAACTAAATTAAATCTGAGAATTAATAAATAAATCACAACCACTAACAATCACCCACAATACAGACTACTCACGTGATGTCCTATTCTGCCAAGCGTAATGGAATATTATCGACAGAAGTGAATGGTGTCCTGACTTTGTTCGATTGAGAGAAAAGACAGGAATTCGGTTTTTATTTTGAGAATGGTTAATTGCAGGGGGTGAGAGTCTCTGTCTTCAGGCAGATGGTTTCTGGCCAGTGAGGAACACTATGATGATCAGAATTGGGTTAATTGTGTAAAAAAAACAGCGGCTGTAATTAGACAGACACTAACGACGGGACATAATAATCGCGTGGAACCTGCAATTAAGCAAAGGTCTTTTCGGGGCGTTCCCGATGGATGATTATTTTTCTTGCGGCTTAATTACCGCTTCTTAATTACCAACTGTAACGAGCACCAGGCAGCACCCAAACAGCATGGCGGAGGGCTGGAGGACTGGGCGAGAGAAAGAGAAAGAGAGAGAGAGAGAGGGGGAAAGAAAAAGAGAGAGAAAGAGATGGCCTGCATTTGGCTCATTCAGAATTTAAGTCTGTAAAGTCACTGCACACAAACAAACACTGTGAAATGAACAACGTTTACTTTGCCCAACTCCCAGCATGCTCTCTGATTCAGGAATGTGCTTTCGTTCATTCCCACACGACGGCCCTCATATCCTTCCATGATGTAACATTCCAAAGGGGTAAAAACCAGACCACGCCTTCAAGGCACAAGAGAGGGCCCTGCAAGTACCGTTTCATCCCAGAATAGAATTATCTAGAAAAAAAACGGAAAAAAAAACGGTTTCCATGGAAACAGTGGAAGCCATCTGGAGGATGGACTGTTGTGTCCACACGCTACCTAGTGTTATATCGGATGGCGTCGATTACAGTGTATAGCATTTTCTCATACTTTTATCCCAAAAATGTTTTTTGGTTGAAGGTAATAATAATTATAACGCCTGGTATTTATGTAGCACCTTTCTCACTAACCGGTGACGCAAAGCGCTTTACAATGATGAGGGGGAAACTCGCCTCTACCACCACCAACGTGTAGCACCCACCTGAGTGATGCAACAGCAGAATGCTCGCCACACATCAGCTGAGGTGGAGAGGGAGAGAATGATTTTAGCCAATTAAACTGGGGGATGATTAGGTGGCAGATTGAAAGAGCCTGGGTTGGGAGTTTAGCCAGGTCACCAGGGAAACCCCTACTCTTTGCGATAAATGTCACAGGATCTTTAATGGCCACAGTGAGTCAGAAGTCAGACCTTGGTTTAACGTCTCATCCGAAAGACCGCAACTCCTACAGCACAGTGTCCCCATCGCTGCACTGGGGCATTGGGGTTTATTTGACCAGAGAGAAGATTGCCTCCCTACTGGTCCACCAACACCACTTCCAGCAGCAACTTAGTTTTTCCCAGGTCTCCCATCCAAGTACTAACCCAGCCCACACCTGCTTAGCTTCAGCCATTCAGCAGGAGCAGGGTGCATGGTGGTATGGCTGCTGGTATGTATGAATGCGTACATTGATTAAAAAAAAATAAAAAATACACATTTTGCCATTCCTTAATTCAAAATATTCACAAATTTTTCCAGGACATCTTGTTATATAAAGGCTTGTGGGATTGAATTGGGAGTGACGCATGAGGGAGTGGACAGTATATATATATACATTTGTTTGTGTGTTCTGGGTAGGCGAGTGGAATTTAAGAAGGGTGGGGTTCAAGAAGGAAAGACTTTGAGATTTGCAGCAATTGAAAGAGGGCAAGCGTCTCAATGCTTGGGCAATGCTTCAGTTTTTCCATTCAGTAGAGAAAGCAGTCATCACACCGCATGAAAATTATAAATAACTCCACATACCTATGTGTAAATAAATCTATGCAATATATTATAATCCCAATAGAGTTGACAACATTACTGTCAACATTTGCATAATAGTATCAAAATGCACATTTTTTTTGCTGAAATGGTCATTGAAGCACACATTAAAATACTGTACTGCCACAAGGGATTATGTTTAATTGTGTGTGGCAATCTGGATAGGAGGTATGGCAATTGACGGTTATGTTATTCGGTTTGTAGAATTTTAGTGAAGTTCCTGCATGATTTATTTTTGTAATGTTTACATGGTTAGCTGGACTCGCTCATATTTCACTCATCAGTGATAAAAAGCCATCTGTACCCCGCCCCCCCCTCCCCCCGCAATTGACGGTTCAGCTGTGAGGCACTCTCCGCTCTACCAGGGCTGGCAGGCTGGGCCTGTGGGCATTGCGGGTTCTCCACCCCAGGCCAACTCCCAGGCTGATGCAACATTCTGGCAAGCTCCCCCTGGCTCCCTCCCGTGTCCAGAAATCGAGCCGCCTCGCGAATTCTGGTCCATGACGACCGCTGCCCTCTTCCTGTCTGAGGAGGAGGGGGGCAGGGGAGAGGAAACTGGGATGACCTCACTCTCTGGCCGTCGGCCTCAGCTCTCATCCGCCAAGCTCAAATTGTACTCCGACGGCAACCTCAAGTCTCACGCACAGGTACAGACGTGCGTTTGAGTTAACAGCACAGCTGGGCACCTGCCCTCCCTCCAAACACCATACTGTACGGAGAAATCGCTTTTCAGAAGCTGTAAATGCATTTTAAACGCATAATGGAGAAGTATTTACATGCCGCTAGACCAGGAGACAAAATGCTCTTGAAATGAGGCAAAGGCAAATTACCCTGACATCCAGGTATGTTGTTTATAACTTACATTTACTGATTATTTAACTGAAATACTGAATGGTTTTCTGTCATTGCCTACACCGTTACTCATACCCCAAAGGGGAGGGGGGGGGGGGGGGGGGGTGAATACACAAATATTGTAAACATACCCTCGTGTTATCCAAGCAATATCCAGAAAGAAAAAAGGTTCATTACATAAACGCAGACCCATATTCAAATACCTCTAAATCATGACTGTCAAACATCAAAAGAAACAAGTTCCATACATGGTGCAATTGCATTTAGTGCATCGGATTCAGAGCTGCTTAAAACATGGACATTTCAAGGTCTGCTCAAATCTGAGACACACATTTAATTTAGAAATTGCGTGTGTCTCTGCAGTCTAGCTTTAAATGAAAGACATCACAGGTGGAAGCTTGGAAGTAGGCTACATTTACATTTCAAAAGCCTTTTGGAAAACCAGGCAGTTAATGGCACTTGCATCCTTCTGAATATAAACAGAATAACTAAAGGGTAGCCTACTTTGGCAAAAGTAAATGCACAAATGTTGTTGATGCTCCGCGATAAACCAATTCAGTGCCCGTTATTTAAACAAATAATACCCGAGCCGCTCCACTATCGATCCTTGCATCGCCGCAGGAGTTCGACACAAGAGATCGCGAGAGCACGCACCGTACTGACGAGAGACACGGGCCTCGCATCGTAACGTCACGACAGACAACAGCGGGACGGAGCAGCGAGAAACCGTTCCTTAATCGGGACGGAACGATTTAGCGCTGCGAGCGGCGGAGCAGAAAATTCAGTAGTGTACAGAAGTGACAGTGTAGGAAAGTGAGGGGGCAGCGCTACTTGAATAGATATGTCAGCGCCCATTATGATGCATGAAGTACTTTCACATGCTGGGTTTAAATAGGTTTCTTACTTAAGCGTAGGGAGGAATTTAGACCCTGGGGGGTGGAAAGAGAGAAAGAGAGAGAGAGAGCGCAAAAATGAGTGAAAGATCGTCATTGAGAGAGAGTAAGGAGAGAGGAGAGAAGAGCCAGAAAGAATGAGTGAAAGACATTGAAAGAGGGAGCAGGAGAGGATGAATGAGTGAAGGGGGGGGTGAAAGAGAGTGTGTGATTAAGTGAGTGAACAGAGCATGCTATACAGAAGGAGGACTGGCTCCTTGTTCCACCTCATTTCCTGCTTTGGCCCTGAAATAGAGGCACAAGCGAAAAGAAGAGGGCAGCCCATGATTACAGCAAATTTTTCTGTCCTGAGGGCCCGGCCACTTCCTGGCCGGTTCGCAGTTCTCATGACCCAGTGCCACTGCCACTGCTGTAGGCCTCAGGCCTACTTATTTATGCGTCTCAGACCAGAGCCCCGCCCCGCCCTGCGTTCTTTCCCCCCCGGACGACTTCCTTATTTCCCCCACGCAGTCAACAGGCCCAGAGACATTTCACGCAGCACTAACATTGCTGAAATCTAGTGTTAAGTGTTTGTACAGAGTGTGATGCAAGGGCTTGTGGGATATGGAGTTCCAAAAAACCTCAACCAAATCTAAAGATCCGCCAAATCTGAAATCACCTATACAAGCATTTGATCCAACAGGGAAAAACCTGCGCCCAAACGCTATCATACTCATAATTGCTGGCGAGATAACAAAAAAATAAAATAAACATTCATTGAACAAAACACAATATATTACATGTACACAGAAAAAAAAAAAAGAGTTTCATCACTAGTGTTGTGTAACAATGAAGGATTTACAAAGAGAAAATCCCCTCGCTCTCAGAACCTAGAGCTGGGTTAACAGCCACAAACGACAACACTCGTAACGCCAGCTCCTCTGGTGCTTGCTTTGCATAGAGCACCATGGAGGACTCATCACGTGTTTCACACCATCTGTCAAACAGTAAGCAAGCAGCGACGCGCTGGCCCTCACCACAGCGCATTAACGTTTAACTACCCAACGTTCCGCTCCACGGAAAAGCAGAATTTCCTCCACATTCCCACGTGAACAGAGCATCACATGATTATCATCGTTCTTAATTTGTTCGGGATGGCGGAGATAATACCGCGTTCCACGGTTCAGCGTAGCGTCGAGTTTCTCATTGGATGAAGGAAAGTGTAACGAGTACAGCAGCTCCGCAGATGTGACAAGCCTTCACCCCTGTTTACTCGAAATAATCCAAACTGGAATAAACTGAGCTGTTTGGAGAGGGAGGGACACACGACACACACACAGTAAACCCCAGTTCACAGAAGAGATGTAACCTTTCAATAACTACTTGGTGAAAGCAGTTGCAGTTGGTTTCGTAGAAGGTTAATTACCTCCTGAAAGACGGCCGGGAGTTTCCACAGCATGATGGAAAAGGCCGTTTCCTCAAAGTTCTAGAATTTCTATAATACTGGTTAGGTGGGTAGTGGATACAATGGCTGTTTCGGCCATATGATATTAGCTCAGCTCTAAATTAAGAGTTACGTTGTGCATTGGTCAACTAATTAATCCAGAATCCAACAGCCCAGCGATATAGGGCCAACTGCAACGCAAAGCAAGCCAGTCCTGTAAGAACTGCAACAGCAGCTCAACAGATGTAGTCAGAGTAAATATAACGTTTCGAAAAAAACAAAAAAAACAGACAAGCCCCTCCTTTTCAAATGGATGGAAAATAGTGGTGTGTACAAAGTACTTAAAGGTTAATGGATTGCACAAGCCTCTTCCAAAAAAACCGACCATAACTTTAAGCCTCCATTTAGATAATGGAAATTACGTTGTTACGGCGCGATGGCTCATGTTCGTTTCCCCCCCCAATTTCGACGGGAACGGGCCAATCACTTTGGGGCCTTCCGGGACGTTCTATATGGCTTTGGTGCGCCTCCTAAAGTGCTGTTTCTGTATCGTTAGCCTTATCGTTAGCCTGCATCTTCCCCTGGTGAGTAAGTATGGGGCCATTACCGGGACGTGGCATAATCAGCTGCTGACAGTACGGTAATTCTGTTATGTAATTGTGTTTCATTCGTGCCACTGATGGGGCCCCATGACAGAGCCAACGCTCATCGGGCAACACAAAGAAACGAGAGAAGTGTTACGGACGAGTACGGGCCGTTCGTCTCACCCACGCTCGTCATTCCGCCCGCTGTCTATAGAGGGCATCCTAGCCTGATCTTGACTGTTCAAAGTGTTTTCGGAAACCGGCTCATTTAACATTTAATTTGCCGGGAGTCTGCCACCGCCCAATTAAAATTCTAAACTTGAACACAATTTTAAACTTCTGAACCGTTTGGCTGCACCCCGAGTTTTGAATCGTATGGAAATTTACCAGTTTTGCTACTAATGTCTTTGTCCAGGTAAAATATGCAAATAAGAAAGCGCAGAGATGCAAAGAAAGGCCTCTAGGGGAACGTGTTCACACAAATTCCTGCTCAGATGTGATCCCTTTATCATTATTAATGGTTTTCTACAGCGAGGCCACTGCTAACAATGTAATTCCAACAAATTAAATTTTTGTGATGTGGCGCTCATATGGTACTTATGGTAAGTATAGTAAAATGCTTTTCTGAGAATCCAAACGTATCGTATTTAAGCCTTTAAGCTCCCTGGTATAAGGTACAAGGCTGGTATAACTACTCAACAGCTACTATAAGCACACACAAACCCAAAGCATGCGTGCCCTGGGTTAAAGAGTAGCCCAAGTCATCCTGTTTGTACCAGCCGGACATGCTTCCAACGGAGTCCCACATGCCACACATTCCTAAAGGAATACTGTAGCCCAGTGTTACACCTCCATCGCATCGCTCCGCTTGGCTGTGATCCAACACAATTCCTGTGAAGACAACAGTTGAGGGAGGTTCTGCTCATGGTTGCATTGGTCCTATAGTAGCTCTAATCTACCCTAATCTACCCTCATTGGTTCCAAAGTGTGCATCGTGACCAATGGATCCTTGCTCTAGCCAGGAACTTATCCACACACCTTGAGAGGCTCCTGCCTACAACAGACACCAAGTAGACACTCACACACACACACACTCACACAGCTGAATCCAGTCGAAAACCGGAAGTTCCGGACAATTTGCTGCTGTACAATGCAGCACATTATTCAGAGGCACATTAGCCTTATAATTATGACCGCCAGTCACCCAACTCATCCAGTTTCTCGGACCAAATAAATCGAAAAAGCCTCGTGTTCCTCTCTACGGTATGCATGCAACCTCTCAAAAGGACCCGGTAACCAGTTCCTGTAGCTCTGCCATTTCCTCGGAACAGTGTAAGCCCGCCAGTTTGACTACAAGATAAAAAATCTTGCACTCTAGGCGATGAGCCCATAAACAACAATCACAGATTAAAATTATGCCCAAAGCCATTCTAATGTTTTTACTTTCTTCTTAATGGCCTATGGTTCTAAGGTTAACCTGAACCGCACAGGTTCTTGCATCGGCTAAACGGCTAAATGAATTATTAGCCAGCATGTCCATGCAATATTAATATGAAACAAGGAAGCCATTCATCATTTGTCAGCCTCTGAATTAAAAAGCCCACCATAACTGACATTTAGATTGTTTATTAAGTGCTTAGTGCTGTATTGAGCAAAAGCAAAGGTCATGTGTCGGGTTTAAGGCCGTTGGCATTTCCACGGAGGCTATGTTGTATCGTCTGTTATGGTGTTCTCAGCGAATGAAAAGAGCCGCATTTCACCGGAATTTGCTCTGCATGACGTCTCCAAATCAGGACACATCGATTTCCAAGGCACACCGCCAAGACTTCAACTGACCAAGCAAATTAATACAAAAGATCGGTCATGCCATCTTCAGCGTCGAGCTAATGAACCTGTACAGGCACAGTATCTACATTTGTCTTGGTTTTCTAGGAAGGCAACCTGGTGTGCATTCACTCTTTGACTGCTTCCAGCCAGTACAAGCATAGAATGGCACACACTGCAATGAAAAACTACAGGACAAGATACAACCATACAATTACCCAGGGGGTCAATGCTGTGGAACATAACAACCTCAATAAATTCACAGTACAAAGCCAGCAGGGGTCTACACAAAATCTCTATTTGGACTGGTTACAAAACATAACTCTTGGATTTATTGTGAAAAGAAATCAACCTGTTCAAGACCACAACGTGAGCAATCACAGCATTCAGGAATGTTTTTATCCACTAAAAATAGACCCTCAATGACCGGACGCTGTCTCTTTTGTCCTAAATAATTCAGTCCATTTGAAGGCAATGTTGTACTGACACAATACGCTTTTCAAATGAACAATAGTGCTTGTCCCGACTCCCCAGACACATCACACTTAGTGTGAACTTTTACATGAGCTACTTCTTTCCACTCGAGGTTCTCTGTCGGCTAATCAATCAGTTCTGAATACAAATTGCATTTATACGCTTGTGCACGTGCACAGACACAATGCACAAATGAGCCATTCGATTGGTTTTCATTCAAACAATCTACAGCGAGGATTTATTTATTTATCGTTACATTGCCACGTAATGCAAATTATTTTATCTAGGCCACCATGCATTTGTTCGTTTGAGGCGCTTTGATAACGATAGCTTATGGGGCCTCATTAATTGACACTGAAATGCAAAGTATTTTACAGAAGCCTATGGGAGGAAAAAAATCGATGTAATGGTCAAATTAACATTCTGGCAATGGGCAACTCAATATATCAGATTTACTATACTAAATATATCACATTTTCCAGTATTCCCACACGAAAAGTACATAAGCTACTATCCAAAAACATGAAATACATTTCCAAAATAGGTTTCAAACATTCAAGTGTTAGGCTATATCAAGTGTACATTCATCATATGGTTAATAAACGGAAAACAAGAGGGAAATAAAAACAAATTCTGTATTTATTTTGCATGTAGGCTATTTTTATATCGATTACATCAAAACATTTAACCTTGGCCGGCATCTAGTTAGCTATGAAGCTTGGAACTAACATAAACAAGGTAGCTATTTATCATTTTTAAATCCCTGATGATGTAGAGTTATAAAGGTTAACATTAACCATGCAAATAATGTTGCTTACGATCAGGCTTGCAAAACACCCTTCGTTTGGTTTTTCACTGTACTGTATAAACATGGCTAATGCTAGCTGTATACTGGTTACGCTGTTGTTTACTTGGTATGTAGCAACCTATATAATGCACAATTCATCGCTACATATTAGACTACACAAATGTCAGGATTTATCAAAATTGTCCATGGTTGTCCGATTGAATTGAAATCGCCCTTCCATTCAAAAATGGGCGGATGTCAATTCTAGCCTTAATACTACTTGACGGCCAGCTTATAATGAACAAAAATAAACATTAAAGAGCACTTACCAAAATAGACTGTCTTGTCGCATTTGGGACACTTCGATGCCATGGTTTTAAGCTTTTCAATGCTAATCGTTTATTTTTTATTTTGTTTTTGGAAGCTCGGAGAAACGCTGCTGCTGTTGTTGTTGCTGCTGCTGCACTCTCTCTCTCTATCGCTCTCTCTCTCTTTCTGTGCGAGACGCGCAAGTGCTCCTCTCACTGAAACCTGGGGCATCTCTATCAGAGCGCCGCTCTTTATTTGCATCGCCCCTCCCTCATCCTCCGTTGCTTGGCACCCGCCCTTCTTCCCATTTCACGCGCTTCTAAGTCCATCGCCCAGATCGGTCATTGTTTGGGAGGGGACGAATTTAGTCAGCGACATTTGCGCGGGCTATTTCTATTTCTGCCCCCTCTCTTTTTCCTCCCCCCCCGTGTTTTTTTTCTTTTTTCCACGTCTAACGCGGAGACTTCGAGGAGGACGGACAATCTGTTCTTTCATTAGGAATGAATGGGAATTCTATCGTAACACGTAAGGCCGTTTAAAATTGACAACCACTGCTTCATCTAAGCTACATTCGCTGTGTCAGAACATATTCAACTCAATGCGGATTTCAGTCCTCGTTGGTGATATTTCATAGCAATTTCCTGACAGCCAACTGCCATTACAACACTCTGGTCCTGGGAAAATGTCAGCTATTTCAGGTGTTTCTATTTTTAGACACTAGACTCCCAATTTCCTGCCCCTCATTGACTTTATCTTTCACAAGACAAGAGTAAACGTACTGTATGTGTTTGTTTCCAAACTGGTTGTTGGGTTACTCACTCATTCACACTTGTGGTGTTGAGACTGAATGCTTATTGACATACTGCAGGTCCCTGGCCTTGGAATGTTCTACAGTGCTTTCCCAAGCCAGTGTCACAATTTCTCCACCCCATTAGTGCCAACTCGTCTGTGACCAGGGTCTATAAAGGCCGTTATCTCTGAGGTCACTGATTTCTCTTTTTTTTTTTTCTCTGAAAAGTTTCGGTCAAGAGCGACAATCCATCAAGCGCCTCGCTGAGATTGCCCGGACATTCACATAATGGGAAAAACGGCCTTAAGTTATGAGCGAGGAATCGCCCGCGCCGGACTCAGCAACCCGCCCCATTAAGCGCGAAAGGTCTCGGCGCATTTACAGAGCTGTTCCCGGAAGCAGAATGAGGGAGAAGACAGAGAGAGAGAGAGAGAGAAAGGACAGAAGAAAAGAGAGAGAGAGAGAGAGGACAGAAGAAAGGGGAGAGAGAGGTCATGGTGAATGTGATGTAAAGCTCTAAGTCATAAAGCCGGTGTAGGAGGAGAGGTAGTGGAGGAGAGGAGAGGAGAGGAGAGGGGAGTGGAGGGGAGGTGGTTTTAGCGGCTCCAGAGAGCACTTAACTGAAGAGTGGTTATAGGCCTGCAGAACAGAAGCAGTCCTCACACAGCAGGTGTGCCTCTGGCTACGTGCATCTGTCGTGCTGGGCTATCCCTCTCCCCGAATGCAGCGTACAGTCCAGGGGCTCTATGTGCACTCCCCCACACCTGTTCCCCATATTCTAGGCTTCATCAGAGCTCTAATCCCCAACCCTCACGGAGCAGACAGGTGCTGGTTCCCGCCCTCAGCCCCTTCGCTTCCACTCCCCTCTCTGTCCCCTGTGCGGACAGGCACACCCGAGTGTGTACTCCCGCGGCACACGCCCTCACTCATTCAGCGTCCCAAAACATTGAGCTCCAGGGTGATTAAGGCGCCACGCATGGCGTTCACACGCCATTAATGTGCATCTGTACACGGAAGCCACAGCCAGCTGAGGTATTTGGAAAAAGGGAGTGGCATGGTGGTGGTGGCAGTGTGTGTGTGTGTGTGTATGTCTGTGTGTGAGAGAGTGTGTGAGTGTGTGTGCGTATGTGTGTGTTTGTGTGTGAGAGAGAGTGTGGGAGTGTGTGCGTATGTGTATGTCTGTGTGTGAGAGAGTGTGAGTGTGTGTGCGTATGTGTGTGCTTGTGTGTGAGAGAGAGTGTGGGAGTGTGGGTGCGTATGTGTATGCCTGTGTGTGAGAGAGTGTGGGTGCGTATGTGTGTGTCTGTGTGTGAGAGCGAGTGTGTTAGTGTGTGTGCGTATGTGTGTGCTTGTGTTTGAGTGTGAGTGTGTTTGTGCATGCTGGTGTGCGTGCGCATATGTGTTTGTGTGAGAGTGAGTGTGCGTGTTGGTGTGTGTATGTGAGTATGTGTGTGTGTGTTGGTGTTAGCGCTCGTGTGTGTGCGTGCACGCTTGCAGATGCTGTCAGACAGTCATCTCGGGAGGAGGGTCTGGTGGGTTTATCAGCCAGAAGGAGGGGGCACAGAGTCCCCAGACTGGGAGGGGAGTGTAGAAGGGAGGCACAGTCCCCAGACTGGGAGTGTATACACATACACACCGTTTCCAGATGGATAAGACTGGGGTTGAGAGACAGTTCATGTGCGAGCACATCCTCCAGGTTACATCGCTCCATCTGTTCCGTCGCTTGTAGGTGAGAGACGCTGCTAAGCAGCTGAAACGATTTGAGTCCTCAGCAGCTAAATGTTAGACCCCCAGGTACCATGCAGGCTCCAGCGCTGATGTCTCCGGACCTTTGCCCAGACGGGCGCTGTGAGGCCGCGGAGCGACGCGGCGCGGCTCGGGTTGCACGGAATGTCATCGGAGCTAATGGGAGATTTTGTTTCACCTTCATTATTTCCTAGAAACCGTTCTCGTGTGCCTGCTCTGCCAGAGAAGCTCGGCCTGTTCTGTTGCTCTTACAAACAGAGGAGCAGTTAGCTCTGTCATTAACGCTTCAAAGTGAGCAGCACACATGTGGGCCCAGGGCCTGGCATGGCTCTGGGGGGGTGGAGATGGGGAAGGGGGGCGGGATTACGGCCTCCCTGTCTCAGCCCTTACGAAAAAATACTTTAAGATTCCTATAGGATTCTATAAGATTCCTATCATACTCTATAGTGAATCCTATAGTCGTGTATAGTATGTTATATACCCTATAGTTCGCCTAATGTATTTTTTAAAGTAGTCCTATAAGATCCTATAATTGTCTGAAGTAGCCTAACTTGTACTATAGGGATTGCTATGGGAAATCTTATAGGAATTTGTAGGAATTGTCCCAGAATATCATAAGATTCCTATAGGAATCCTATAGTACTTGTTCATAAGGGAGATCCCAGTCCTTGGCTGCATTCGAATAGTCAAAAAAATAGCTCCTTTTTCTTTTCCTTGCAAATTTCCCTTGACCTCGCCAGAAAACATCATGGGGGTCAAGGAAAAGTTGGAAGGACAGATTTAAAAGGAATCTGGCGTAACTGTGGAATTCGAACCTCCTTCTCTACCTTGCGTCGTGGTGCGACGTCCAGTCGTATTGACGTGACTGTTCAACATAGCGAACTACAATTTCACAAAAAAGTATGACAAAAGGTCGTTGCCGTCTGCATTTCACATGAAGTGTTCGTTTTATCTCTGCGAAATTTAGCCTGTTAACAAATTTGGTGTGTAGTCTGATTGTATCATTGTTTGTTTACTTTCTATTATAAGCCAATACTAACCAACAATACTAGCTATTCATATTTAGATTTCTGGCATTTCACAGATGTTCGCCTTGTTTGAATTCGGTAGGTTCCGGAAAACTCAGATGCTTATGAAAACATTGGCGGCTTTGCATTGTGGGGCGCGAATACTACCTTCCTTCTGAAAAGGATAGTCCAGAGCATCCTTGGTGAAGGGGCGGATAAAAGGAATCGCGAAGCTCCTTTCCTTCTCAATATAAGACATTCGAACGGTCCTTAGCATGGCTGTTCGGAAACTATTTCCGATTCATGCGATCTAAAGGATCCTTCCTTGCTCGAATTTGACAACTCAAATGCAGCCCATGGCTGGCTTTCCCAAGACTTCCTGGCTCTTTAGTGGTGGATCCAGAGGGATTCCCAGATCAATGGAGTGGAGTCATGCTGGGTTTGCAGCATGTTTAGCAAAATTTAAAACGCAAAAGTAGGCAGAATTTTAAATGAAAAGTATTCAAAAGTGTTCTGTTCCTGAACAAACTGACCCCCATAATTTTTTCTGTATCCCACATGGTCCCAACCAATGGCAATTAACAACATCAAGTCTTTCTCTATTTCATTAAGGTGAGCCCCCCCCTACTACTACTAATAATAATAATAATAATAATAATAATAATAATATTATTATTGCATGGTAAAGGTAGAACAGACTGACGGTGCGCAGGGCCTGGTCTGTCTGCAGGGATATTCTTGGGTTGCAACTGCAGCTTATTTCCCAGGTTTATACGGGTGCAGCGGGTTCGATTGGTGATCAAACTGTGCCAGCTTTCTAGCGGAGTCAGCTGCAGAGTCAGGGGTAAATCTGCTCTATTCGCTTCCTCTGCCCCCTCCTCCCTTCTCCCCCCCATCCCCCATCCTCCTCACCCTGGGACAACGATCAGGACTCATGCCTCACTGCTCTGGGACGGGCCACACAGAAAAAATACACCATCACTTTCTCCATCATGCAGATATAATAGACAATTGTACTCCTGCAACCACTCTTGAAGTAGGTGTGCATTAATTCGTAGAATTAACAGTTGAAATGCTACCCCTTATGTAAATAGAATATATTGCAATATAATGTACAATTTCCCACATATTTATGTGGATAATATTCTTTTTCAATTTGAATACTTGACAGCCACATTACATTGAACATTTGCCAATATATTACACATACTGTATATTGTAAATTTGGCAATATCCAAATAATTAATTTCAATTCAATATCCTTTCAGTATATTACATTTCAGAAAGGGTACTATATTTAAGAGATGGGTGTCTCATATTATAATGTTATAATTACTTCTCGTTTGTGCTGATGATAATACAGTAAGTTCCTCCTTAGACCCTCTCCGTTGAAATGAAAGATTGCCTAATGGTAAGTAAAATATTGGTTTTAAAATAGTGTCTCATATTTTAAAACCAATACTTTGTCCTTTCAAAAGATAAACACAGACAACCGTTCTCATGTATATACTTTTTCAAAAATAACCCGTTACTAAAACACAGCCCAAAGAACGGCCTCTGCAGTGTGTTTTGGGTGCGAGTCAAAAACGATAATCTAGACTTGACTTTCATTTTTTCTCCCCCATTTGAGGTAAAAACCTACACGCTGGGTTTTAATTATGTAAAAGCATATAAACAGTGGTAAGATATAAAATGTAAAAACCTACGCAGGTTGTTTATTCATTCTGTAAAGACATATCTCAACAAAAAACATTTTCAACGTATAAAAAAATGCCAATTTACTCACACATAGCTTACAAAGCACTGTCTGTATATCAATAATTCCAACTTGCAAATACTAGGCCTGCCTCTAAAAGTATTGATATCAAAATATGGCCAAGTTACAACTAACAATATCATAGCACACACTAATTAAACAAGCTCTATTCCAAAGCAATGCTATACAATCTTTCCCAAATTATTTAATGTAACTTTTTTTCATTTTACCATCTCTACATGTATTCTGTATGCATGTCTCTCTATATTCTTACATTCTTAGCGTAATGTGCACATTGTTTTTGTTGAAAATAAATGGAAGAACTGTTGTGAAGAAAGTAATCTATGCAGGTCGTTTTCATTCTGTAAAGGCATATAAACAGTGGTAATATGTAATAATCTATGTAGGTTGTGTATTCATTCTGTAAAGGCATAAACAGTGGTAATATGTAATAATCTATGTAGGTTGTGTATTCATTCTGTAAAGGCATATAAACAGTGGTAAGATGTAATAATCTATGTAGGTTGTGTATTCATTCTGTAAAGGCATATAAACAGTGGTAATATGTAATAATCTATGTAGGTTGTGTATTCATTCTGTAAAGGCATATAAACAGTGGTAAGATGTAATAATCTATGTAGGTTCTGTATTCATTCTGTAAAGGCATATAAACAGTGGTAAGATGTAATAATCTATGTAGGTTGTGTTTTCATTCTGTAAAGGCATATAAACAGTGGTAAGATGTAATAATCTATGTAGGTTGTGTATTCATTCTGTAAAGGCATATAAACAGTGGTAAGATGTAATAATCTATGTAGGTTGTGTATTCATTCTGTAAAGGCATATAAACAGTGGTAAGATGTAATAATCTATGTAGGTTCTGTATTCATTCTGTAAAGGCATATAAACAGTGGTAAGATGTAATAATCTATGTAGGTTGTGTATTCATTCTGTAAAGGCATATAAACAGTGGTAAGATGTAATAATCTATGTAGGTTGTGTATTCATTCTGTAAAGGCATATAAACAGTGGTAAGATGTAATAATCTATGTAGGTTGTGTATTCATTCTGTAAAGGCATATAAACAGTGGTAAGATGTAATAATCTATGTAGGTTGTGTATTCATTCTGTAAAGGCATATAAACAGTGGTAAGATGTAATAATCTAAATAGGTTGTGTATTAATTCTGTAAAGGCATATAAACAGTGGTAAGATGTAATAATCTAAATAGGTTGTGTATTCATTCTGTAAAGGCATATAAACAGTGGTAAGATGTAATAATCTATGTAGGTTGTGTATTCATTCTGTAAAGGCATATAAACAGTGGTAAGATGTAATAATCTATGTAGGTTCTGTATTCATTCTGTAAAGGCATATAAACAGTGGTAAGATGTAATAATCTATGTAGGTTGTGTATTCATTCTGTAAAGGCATATAAACAGTGGTAAGATGTAATAATCTATGTAGGTTGTGTATTCATTCTGTAAAGGCATATAAACAGTGGTAAGATGTAATAATCTATGTAGGTTCTGTATTCATTCTGTAAAGGCATATAAACAGTGGTAATATGTAATAATCTATGTAGGTTGTGTATTCATTCTGTAAAGGCATATAAACAGTGGTAAGATGTAATAATCTATGTAGGTTCTGTATTCATTCTGTAAAGGCATATAAACAGTGGTAAGATGTAATAATCTATGTAGGTTGTGTATTCATTCTGTAAAGGCATATAAACAGTGGTAAGATGTAATAATCTATGTAGGTTGTGTATTCATTCTGTAAAGGCATATAAACAGTGCTACGATGGAAACGAAGCCTGTCTTTGGTCCCAGCGGGCTATGGGAACACAACGCTCTTTAAATAAACCCTCCGGGCTCCTTTGCGGCCATTTTGTGGGTGGAGCTGTCAGAAGCCTGGAGTTAAAAGGGAATAACACTGGGAGCGACGGATCCTCCACCCCCCGGCTCGAACGCGAACTCTTCCTCTATCCCCTGACTGATGATGGTCTCCTGGCTCCCAATGGAACGTCTATGACATCAATTTCTCTCTCCACCGATCTATACTACCGTCTCTCTCCATCCAACGATACTACCTTACTTCCATATTTACTTCCTACCCCCCTATTTCGCAGTCTCTGCCCCCATGGTCCTGGGACGCGGGCGGTGGAGAGGGGAGGGTAATGACCCCGCTGTCCTGTCTTGACTCAGTCTTCTGGCTCGCGCATCGTCTTCCAGCTGCACTTTGCAGAAATGCCCCGGGACTCATAATTCTGATTCAGAAATCTGTTACGTTTGTTCCTTCATGAAGATGTGCAAATATCAAATATGTTCACATCAGTTGCAGCTGCTGAGCTGAAAATGGGTTGACAGAAAGCTTACCTTCAGTTGATAAGCATTGTGAACCAGTGTAGTTTTATTGTTTTATATCATTGTGCAGTAAGTTGCAACACTCGCTGTTAAGAAAATGCAGCCTTACTTAATATTAAAGGCATGATGCTTCAAAGAGTCAACCTGGCCTTCATTAGGTAAATGTATGATTGTATGATTAACAGACAAGAAAAGGGATCACCTATCAACAGTAAATTCTTTTAACCTGATTCCATTTCAAATTTAATCAAATTAACTGCTGTTCCAAAAACAACTGTAACTAAAAAGTCTCTAATCTTTTATATTGAACATTAGTTATTTTTTGTTATTATTAAACTATACGTGTATCAAATGTTTAACGTGAAGTTAATGCTTCTTATTTAGGCAGAATAAACTAAAAATGAGGGATAATGAAATAATAGAAACTGTAAACAGCAGGTTCAGGACATTAATCAGATACATTTTAAGTTCTATGTCTCTTCTCTTTTCCCCCCCCCACACAGATGCCACAGGCCTCTGCTATCACTAAGAACACAGTCCTCTGCTATCACTAAGAACACAGTCCTCTCTCACGCACACTGTACATTAGAACATGCAGTCATACAGGCCAGGCTGCAGAAGTCACATGATACCATAAACCAGTAGTCATGCGCCCCCTGTCAGTGGTGGGAGCGTATGACCTCTGGCTCTCAAAGGCTTCCAGATTCTGGAGCACATCGATAGTCCCTCCAGCCAAGATGCATTTCACACACGTCTCCACGTAGCCGTACAATATAACAACAGCCTATAAATATAATTTCAGGCTTGCTGCTGCAGTATATTCAAAACCACAGCTTCTTTCAAAGCTAAATGGTGATTGCATGCGTGTTAAATCAAAATTGAGTTCAGCAACCCTCCATCGCCAACGTCATGGGATTTACATACTGTATGCATTGGAGGTACAGTACAGTGTGTGAACAACTGCAGACACACACACACACACACACACTGGAGGGTTGTCTCCACACACACACATGCACACACACTGGAGGGTTGTCTACACACACACACACACACACGCACACACACAATGTGCACATGCGTCATGCGCACACACACACACACACACACACACAAACATATCTTTCAGCTGCTGCAGGCAGCTGCTTTACACTCTAAGCACTTCATTTTGAAGGGTTTGGCGATGTTTGTGATGGTGGTGTGGGGTATGAGGAGGAATGGGGTTCCCATTGAGTGTACTGCCAGCTGTGTTTCTTTCGCCACTGTTTATCTGTGGCGACTTTTTGGCGGAATTCACTCCCTCCCTTATTTCCCTCCAAGACGGGGTCTGCATTACAATTCTCACTTGCAAAATGTCTGGCGCATGTCCACAGAAACCGAGCGTGCCAGTTGAAGCTCTTTGAATTCTCGGCACGCGCACCCCCCTCCCAAAGCTTGGCTGGAGTGAAATAGTCCCCCAGGGTGGGCCGATGGGAGACAAGGTTCCTGGGGGCAGCTGCAGCATTGGGGAGGTTACTCTACTCCCCTTTGCACTTCCAAAACTTGAGTGAACACCTGCCAACGCTGCTGCACCCTTAGGCCTCAAACCAGCCATGGTAACCAGCAGTTGCATCTTTATCAGTGTGGAGTCTAATCAATCTGACCCACCCCCCTCCAACCCCCACCGCTGTTTCAAATTCCAAAGCTACTCCTCTCTCTCAGTGTCCATGCTAGAGAGGAACCTCATGACGTAATAGGTCTTATCTCCCACTTTTCTCTCCAAACCCAAATGAGCACCCTTCTCTATTTATATCTCCGTACCAACCCCCGGGGAACGGACGGGCACTTATCTTTTCAGCGCCCTGATGGAGCGCTGCTTCACTGACCTTACATGGGCCGTGCCTGTACACCCGCCATACCCTATCCTGCTCACGGTCCACTATAAGAGGGGAAAACGTGTCACAGTTGCACAGGCTCCGTTAGGGAGCGGGTGAAAAGGCCAAGAGACGGAAACGTGTCACAGTTGCACAGGCTCCGTTAGGGAGCGGGTGAAAAGGCCAAGAGACGGAAACGTGTCACAGTTGCACAGGCTAGATAAAGGAGCGGGTCAAAAGGCCAAGAGCCATTAAAGGTGTGGTGTGTTAGCTGACCGATACAAGCCTAGTGTCATTGTATCGCTGCCCTTGCACGTGGACTACTTAGCTTATGTGCTAACACTGATAAAGCTGGTGTCAGCACCTCTGTGCAACGCTAGGGACATTTTCAACATTAACTAATGGCCCCGAATGTATCCAGCTGTGACACTTGTATTTAGTACAGTCCAGGTCAAGGATTTCGAAATACCAATCGTGGCCAGGAATCTCGTGGGGAGGTGCACAAGTCACCATAGTGTCACTCAGAGAGGGAGGGGTTCCAGTCTGCAGGGGGTTCTTTTCCTCACTGTTAAATAGCAATGCATCTGGTAGTCTCTGATATGGACTTGAGGCTTGCAGGGGGAGGCAATAAATTAGACATCTATAATCTGCCTTTATCAGGGGCACAGTTCTGCAGGTCCGTAACTGTAAGTGTCTCAGCTGCTGGACTGCAAAGTGAAAAGTAGCACGAAATTGACTGTTTAAATTTTTCTAGGATGTGTGCGCGCGACTGTGCACCCCTCCCAAACGGAGAAAGGACACAATCTAGTGATTGGGAATTTAAAAATGGCAATAAAAAAAAAGAAACACCGCCAAACAAATAATTTCAGAGATATTAAAAAAAAGGACATTTTATGGCATGAAAAAGGTTGTGCCAGCAGTATAATTTAATCTCAGATTCAGAGCGGGGGAGGGGGGGGTTATCAATCCTGACAATGACGTGACAACTGCTGCCCAACACCAGGTGACCCCAACTGGTGGAACACAATGACCTCTGGCTCAGATGACATCGATAAGGGGCCTCACTTCCTCTCCTAATCGAATAAGAAAATGGGGAACATGGTGAGGAAGGCAGAAATAATGACGATAAACAGCCGAGCCCAATAACCCGAGTGAGAATGACGGCAGTTGTTTTTTTTTTGTAATCATAAACTGTAATCAGCAGTCCGTGTGTGTTCCGTCTTAAATTTTGCCCGAAGGTGTTTCGCATTCACGGTTTGTTTTAATAAACCCGGTTACTGCCATTTCCATCACCACATCAGGAGTGCAGCCAGGCGCCCTGCCCTGTTTTTTCAGAGTGAGTCCTAAGGGATCATGTGAGGATAACCAGTCACGTTCCAGTCACGGTGTTTTGTGTGTGCATTGAGCGCCCTCTGTTGGTGGATCTGAGGTATGGACAGATGCTGGAAAGGATCAATAGACCCCGGTGCTGTTTTTCAGACAGCTCAAAGAAATACTTTACAAGTGTGTACTTTCCCCCCCGCTGTGCAATTATTGCCTCCGTGGGGAACAAAATTACATCAGAACCGGTTGATGTTCAAAAGCGAAGCCTCGAGCTTGCTTAGCTTAGCGTTGCGGCGTACTGGAACATCCCAGGATAAGCTGTGATTTTCATAAGGTTCGTAGGAATGGAATCAAAATCATTTAGTTGTACTGTGCTACCTGGAACTCAGAGTTGCAGTAATAATGTCATGTAAACAAAGCGGCAATTTGTGTGTCACAGAAGAGAGTATTTAAGCTTTTCCAGCAATGGCTATGTTGGCGTAACTGAGACAGCTGTTGTTCATGAGGTTACCAACATCTCTGGACATTCCATAGCAGGGCTTTTCTGGCTTCACATTAGGGTAAATGTCAAGCCAAAATCACTGAGACAACAATATGCTCCCTGAAAGACAATGACCATGGGTTCTGTTGGCTAATGCACCCTTCTAAGAATATACACACAACGCTAGGGACATTTTCAACATTAACTAATGGCCCCGACTGTATCCAGCTGTGACACTTGTATTTAGTACAGTCCAGGTCAAGGATTTCTAAATACCAATCGTGGCCAGGAATCTCATGGGGAGGTGCACAAGTCACCATAGTGTCACTCAGAGAGGGAGGGGTTCCAGTCTGCAGGGGGTTCTTTTCCTCACTGTTAAATAGCAATGCATCTGGTAGTCTCTGATATGGACTTGAGGCTTGCAGGGGGAGGCAATAAATTAGACATCTATAATCTGCCTTTATCAGGGGCACAGTTCTGCAGGTCCGTAACTGTAAGTGTCTCAGCTGCTGGACTGCAAAGTGAAAAGTAGCACGAAATTGACTGTTTAAATTTTTCTAGGATGTGTGCGCGCGACTGTGCACCCCTCCCAAACGGAGAAAGGACACAATCTAGTGATTGGGAATTTAAAAATGGCAATAAAAAAAAAGAAACACCGCCAAACAAATAATTTCAGAGATATTAAAAAAAAGGACATTTTATGGCATGAAAAAGGTTGTGCCAGCAGTATAATTTAATCTCAGATTCAGAGCGGGGGAGGGGGGGGTTATCAATCCTGACAATGACGTGACAACTGCTGCCCAACACCAGGTGACCCCAACTGGTGGAACACAATGACCTCTGGCTCAGATGACATCGATAAGGGGCCTCACTTCCTCTCCTAATCGAATAAGAAAATGGGGAACATGGTGAGGAAGGCAGAAATAATGACGATAAACAGCCGAGCCCAATAACCCGAGTGAGAATGACGGCAGTTGTTTTTTTTTTGTAATCATAAACTGTAATCAGCAGTCCGTGTGTGTTCCGTCTTAAATTTTGCCCGAAGGTGTTTCGCATTCACGGTTTGTTTTAATAAACCCGGTTACTGCCATTTCCATCACCACATCAGGAGTGCAGCCAGGCGCCCTGCCCTGTTTTTTCAGAGTGAGTCCTAAGGGATCATGTGAGGATAACCAGTCACGTTCCAGTCACGGTGTTTTGTGTGTGCATTGAGCGCCCTCTGTTGGTGGATCTGAGGTATGGACAGATGCTGGAAAGGATCAATAGACCCCGGTGCTGTTTTTCAGACAGCTCAAAGAAATACTTTACAAGTGTGTACTTTCCCCCCCGCTGTGCAATTATTGCCTCCGTGGGGAACAAAATTACATCAGAACCGGTTGATGTTCAAAAGCGAAGCCTCGAGCTTGCTTAGCTTAGCGTTGCGGCGTACTGGAACATCCCAGGATAAGCTGTGATTTTCATAAGGTTCGTAGGAATGGAATCAAAATCATTTAGTTGTACTGTGCTACCTGGAACCCAGAGTTGCAGTAATAATGTCATGTAAACAAAGCTGCAATTTGTGTGTCACAGAAGAGAGTATTTAAGCTTTTCCAGCAATGGCTATGTTGGCGTAACTGAGACAGCTGTTGTTCATGAGGTTACCAACATCTCTGGACATTCCATAGCAGGGCTTTTCTGGCTTCACATTAGGGTAAATGTCAAGCCAAAATCACTGAGACAACAATATGCTTTCTGAAAGACAATGACCATGGGTTCTGTTGGCTAATGCACCCTTCTAAGAATATACACACAGTGGCCACTTTATTAAGTACAGCTATCAAGTACTTTTCCCTTCACAACAGCCTTGATTTTTCACAGCATGGATTCAACAAGGTGATGGAAACATTCCTTAGGGATTTAAGTCTATGTTGACTCGACAACACCACGCCATTCCTGCTGATTTTTCCCATTGATGCTGTGAACTTCCCATTCCACCTCACTCCAAGAGCGCTCAGTTGGATTGGGACCTGGAGACTGTGCAGGCCAGTGGAGTAAACTGAAGTCACCGTCATATTAGTGGAACCAGCTTGAGATGATGCGTGCTTTGGACATGGCATATTATCCTTCTGGAAGTATCCATTTGAAAAAAGGGTAGACTGTGGCAATAAAGGGATGCGCATGGTCAGCAACAATGCTTAGGTATTCAAACGATGCTCAATTGGTATTAACTGGGCCTAATGTGTGCCAAGAAAACATCCCCCACATCTTCGATTGGCCAGTTTTGGTGATCACATGACCAACGTAGCCTCATCTTCCTGTGCTTAGCTTTCTGGCCTAATGTGTGCCAAGAAAACATTCCCCACACAGCCTGCACCATTGACACAAGGCAGGATAGATCTATGGATTTAATGCCGTTTTACTCCAAATTCTGGCTTTACTATCTGCACGCTGCAGCAGACCAGGTGATGTTTTTACAATCTTCGATTGGCCAGTTTTGGTGATCACATGACCAAGGTAGCCTCATCTTCCTGTTCTTTGCAGACTTTAAGTGGAAGCCGGTGTAGTCTTCTGCTGTTGAAGCCCAACCGTTTCAAGATTTGATGCAATGTGCATTCAGAGGTGCCCTTCTGCATAGCACTGTTATACGCAGCTGTAATTTGAGTATTCGTGGCCTTTTAGCTTGAACGAGTCTGCCCATTCTCCTCCAACCTCTCTCACAAGGCGTTTTCACCCGCAGAACATCACTGGATGTTTTTATTATTTATTTATCGCACCATTCCTGTAAACTCTGCAGACTGCAGTGTGTGAAAGTCTCAGGAGGGCAGCCGTTTCTGAGATGCCAGAACCGCCACATCCGGCACCAACAATCACACCATGGACACCGTGGTCAAAGAACCGCCACATCCGGCACCAACAATCACACCATGGACACCGTGGTCAAAGAACCGCCACATCCGGCACCAACAATCACACCATGGACACCGTGGTCAAAGAACCGCCACATCCGGCACCAACAATCACACCATGGACACCGTGGTCAAAGAACCGCCACATCCGGCACCAACAATCACACCATGGACACCGTGGTCAAAGAACCGCCACATCCGGCACCAACAATCACACCATGGACACCGTGGTCAAAGAACCGCCACATCCGGCACCAACAATCACACCATGGACACCGTGGTCAAAGAACCGCCACATCCGGCACCAACAGTCACACCATGGACACCGTGGTCAAAGAACCGCCACATCCGGCACCAACAGTCACACCATGGACACCGTGGTCAAAGAACCGCCACATCCGGCACCAACAATCACACCATGGACACCGTGGTCAAAGAACCGCCACATCCGGCACCAACAGTCACACCATGGACACCGTGGTCAAAGTCGCTTCTTGTGACTTTGACCATGTGAGTGACCGCGCATCTTGTGCATTCTAATGTTCGGCCGAACAACAACTAAACCTCATCAGCATGTCCGCATGCTTTATATACAAGTAATTTAGAGAATTAATTAAACCAAACTGGAACAGAATATAAAGTAGTCGGGATTCTATTAAATATCTCAGGAAGCTAAAAAGGTGTCAAACTAAAGTTTAAATTGGCCATGTAACCCAAAGGTTGCAGGTTCGATTCCCAGGACTGCCGTTGTACCCTTGAACAAGGTACTTAACCTGAATCACTTCAGTATATATCCAGCTGTATGAATGGATAATATGTAAAAATGCTAAAAAGTTGTGTAAGTTGCTCTGGATAAGAGCGGTAATGTAATGTAAAAGTTGCAGCCATGTGATTCGCTGTTCAGAGGAGCAGGCTACTTGCATTAACGAGCAGGTGTACCTAATAAAGTGAGTATATATACGAGTATATATAGTACAAATATATATGGGTGCATTGCTTACTTTCTTAATCCTGTGTTGCTTTAGAGAGAAAGCTGCTCAGGTGAGAGAGCCGTCTACCTGGCCAGTATGGAAGTTTTCATCACATTCTCTGCTGTTCTTCACATGAGAGAGAATATTGTGGTGTTCCACGTTCCTCCCGGCGCCCACCGCAGGGCTGACCTGGGTCGTGCATCAGGTGTCATTCAGCTCACGCGCTTTGGGCCTTGAAGCATCTCCGTCACTCTGTCTATCTTCCCCTGCATGTCTCCATAGCAACCACAGAGCAGGTTGATGCCATTACAATAATCCTGCTCTATGGGGTGAAGAATTCACCAACCAAATAAAGTCGGGAGAGATAAGAGAATCGTGAAGCTGTCCACAAGTTTGATATATTACATTCTCAGTCCCTGGGCAGTATGTACATCTTCTGAGATAACCCCGGTGAGGTCAATATACAGTATTGTTGACAAATATCTGCCATTTCCAATCTGCTCACTGTATGATGTTTTCCGCTGTAGTTCTCGTTCTCTCGTGGATAATTATACACACAAAAGCATGCGTGTGCCTGGTAGTATCACCCCTTTTGAGTTACTGTAATATACGATATAGCCCTTCCTTGGAAATGTGAAAATTATTCCAGCTTGCGATTCTTTGCTGGGTATTTTCAGTAGCCGGCATCATCTGGCCGTTCATGAAAAGAAAATCCTTGGTATTTAATTTCCCTTCGCTTTCTGCCTCACTGGGCCAATCTTGTTTGACACGGTTGTCATATTTTGGTGCTGCTTCACAAACACTTACATAAAACTCATTATCCCTCCCTCTCTTCTGTATTCCGTACTGGCGCCAAAATAAACTCCGCAGGATGTGTCCGCGGATCATCCAGATTGGGACGATGAAATCATATTCCGTGTTTAACATCGGATATTTCAACTTCCATTTTGGGTTTGGACTCCCTCTTCCCTGTGGTCCGTCTCCCTCCCAAATTATCGATCGTCACCACCTTTGGGAACTTCAACTCCAAGTTCAGACCTCCGGATCAGTTGTGACTCAGTTTGCATTCTTTACTCCAGACTTACGCAATATTCGAGAAATAGGGGGTAGGTGCGGCCTTTTGCAAATGGCTGGGTTTCGCTCAGGAGATATAGATTGTGAGCGAGATAGAAACAAGAAAGAGACTATTTTGAGATTTTCGTCGAGCCTTATTCGATGCGTTCAAACGCCCCTTGCTATTCGGGGAGTTGGGATGAGCAGGATTGCTGCATTTTTCAGTGCCATCTTGGTGTTGTTGTTATGAATCACGTTCATTTCCATTGCATCTGTAAAGTATAAGGCCGAGAAGGCGCGCGTCCCTGAAGCAGAACGTCAGTACACCAGGACAGGGAAGGGAGGGAGACCGGCTCAACAATGGCTCCATTATTCTGCTTTACTTTCTCTCGTTGGGACTGGATGTAATTATAACTCACAGAGAAAGAGAACCAGAGGAAGAAAAAAATATATAAGCACATCAGGCAATTGGAAGTGCGGCTGCGTGCCTTAATTGATTTCTTCTGTTTCTCTTACTGCAGCCTCCCTGCCTGCACCGGGGAGAGCGGGCACTGGCCCGGGGTCCGCTCCGCCCCGCAACGCACTGCACTGCATAGCAACCCAACCAGGAGAGAGTCTTTGCAGGCAGCGTTAAGCCAGGGTGTCTGTGATAATGGCCTCTAATTAAAGAAAACATCTGCAGGTAGAGGGTCGTGTTAGGACAGGGTGGGGGGGATGGCGGATGGCGGCGCTGGGGGTGGGGGGGTGGGACACATCTGTTGAGTCAATCGAGGGTAGCCTTTGTGTATCTATTTGCCAAGTACTCAGGCAGTCTGTGCAGGCAGGAAGATACCAGGGGTAAATTCCAATACTGGCAATGTGCGTGGGACGGTTTTTTGATGGTTAGGGAATAAACATCCTGAACCAAAGGTTGCAAATGCAAATTCCAGGTGAGGATCGTCATTATACTCTTGACCAGCTTTTGTTGCAACAAATCAAAGTCACATACAGGTATTATAAATAGCTTAGGTAATGTAAGCTGCTCCCCCTGGTGGTATAATGCATAAACAAATACAATTCACATAATTTTACCACCACGTGGACAAAAATATTACCTTTCCCTTTATTATACATCTCACTCAGAGACCTCTGGCACACAGCAGCGGAATGCGCAAAGTCAATCCATCGTTCCCCTGCAAATGTGTGCTTGGGGGTAAATGGTGGCCTGTGATTGGCTGAAGGACGTCTTGTGATTACACGTCATAGCCGTGTACCAGGCCTAGCTCAGTAATTAGGAGCTTCATATGGTGTAAATCAGGACACACCACAGCATTCCACCATGGTTTCACACAAACTGCAGAAATACCACCTCCTCAGAGAATAGACCAAGCAACATCACAGGCCCCAGTCCTGCCCTTGTCTCTTAAAAAAGCCCTTAAAGAAAATGCTGTAATTTGTAGTTCAGAAGAACTAAATTCAATTTATTTCACAGCCTCTGTCTCATGTACGTTTTTTTTAATGCATGTTTATCACACTATGGGATAATCTGCACCATAGCGGGCAGCGTTATAGAGCTACGCTTGCATCGAAGAGTGCACATGCTATCAGACATTGGAGTGCTGTAACCAAGGAGACAGAAAATCTTTATTGCTTGCCTGGCCCCAGCATGTACACAGGAAGCTCATTCTCACACAGTCTCTCCTTCTACAGCCGCAGAAACACAAAAAAACTGCCAATTACTTGCTTGCACGTGGCCGCTGTGAATGCCCAGGTGATGTCCAGCTTAACACATAGAGTCTGTAAAGAAATGTTATATTATTTAATTGTATATTTTCATCTTCAACTCTGAGAAAAACAACTTTGTTCCGTTACTGCTGCAGCCTGGCCTTAAGCTCGGGTGCTTTTTTTTTTCTGGGGACAAAAAGTACAGTTGGCATCATTGTTTACAAGTGTCTTTGAAAATAAATGAAAGAAAGAGAAACACTACATTGTGAGGGCTTAATTAAATTTTTTTGAGGATTATAGGTTTAGCAGAGATGTGATCGTACTCCGTTTTACCATACTCCCACAGAGACCTTAATTACAGAGGGAAGAAGCGCAGGGTAACCCTAGGACCTAGGTGCAAGTGTTTGGTAAAAAAAAAAATAATAATGTTTTTTCCCCCGCTTTTATGCATCTACAAGTCTATATGCATGCTTTCGAGTGAACAGATGTACAACCCGACCAGTGTAGTCGAGTGTTCACCCTCCAAGCATAAACAAAAAAATCAACATGTCAAATACAAACTAGAAACTGGAGACTGGAACAACATTTCATGCTGAACACTGGATGGTTACAATATCTGATATATAGGCTAAAGTGTAATTATGGTCTTCCCCAACATCCACTTTATGCAGTCACGCTAGCTCATACCCTACCCTTCCAATGTCGTGCTGCCGTTATCCTGTGTGTCGATCACAACAAAGCTGTGGACCAGAGCAAGTTTTTCAGTCTTCAGTTTGAAAAAGAATGATTATGAAGACTCAAAGAGACAGCAACAGTGCTTTAGTTTGTCATTTTGCCTCTAGTGGGGCTTAAGTGGTACAGCAGCAATTGTTGTTTTTGGGGAGGCGGGGTAAACGGCTGTGATGCCCGCTGAACACTGCCCCCCCTTAACCTCCAGTCCGCTTGAGCTCTGACTTCCAGGGGAAACGGCTTTGTTGTGAACTGTATCCAAATTTTACGCGGGTTAACAAAGTCGCATTCATTTAGCAACGGTACCTGGGAAAGTAGGCTTAATAAAATGTGTGTACTGTCTCTTTAAGTTCGCTTGGCTGGTGTGCTTCGTATTGATCAATCCACCATTTTCCAACACACTCAACAGTGGTAGTTGTAACAGCGACGGCGGCGGCGACAGAGATACCCGTACCTGGAGACGCCAGGACCCGGGGCAGTCATGGCAGCAAACATGTACCGGGTCGGAGGTAGGAAAACACATTTCTTTAATAGTTGTAGTCTCTTGATCGCGCACACCGTGGTTCTTTTGCAGCGTAGGTGGCCAGAATGGGTCGTCCTTCCTCTTTTATTTCCTAAAGCTGAAGTGTGCTGTAGCTAGCGAGCTACAGAGGATGATGATGGTGACTGTGAAGAGGAGGAGGAAGAGTGTGGTCTTGGGATCCCCAGATTGTCGTATTCTACTTGTGTATTCTGGTCTCCATATGCTACGTGTGGTTAAACTAGTTGCACTTTTAGATGGCTTTATATCCACTGTTTCTTAAGAAAGAGTGAGGCTCAGCCTTTTCGCTAAAGTTTAGCTAGTTTTAACAAGCGAGACAGCTTAGCAAAGCTGGCTAGCTGTGACTGTTGTTGGGAGAATGTTGCGTTAACGAAGAGGCAGCTGGAGTCATCCTCACACGGCACGAATCCGAGGAACTGTCCATTTTATCATTTAAAATTCCCTCTTAAAAAATATATACATAACGTTATGTTTTACCCATAGCCGTCCAGATGAACGATTTTGTTTCACACAACGTGTAACGTTACTAACTAGTCAGATGGGTAAGTTAGGTAACGTTACGCATTCATTGATAGGTTGTATTTTGTATATGAATTAGTTAAACGCAGAAGTTTGTGCTGTAGTTTCCCTCATGCTTCCCACCTACCACCAATAGAATTTAACGGAGGGAGAAATTGAAATTTTTAGCCGGGTATCTACGCTCCTGGTTCAGTTTATTGACATTTAAATATTTTAATGGAATCATCATGCAGCTGAATTGGTGATTGCTGGTAGCTCGGTATCCAACAAGCCAGATTCACTGTTCACAATAAACCAAGCTGCGATTACAGTTTCATAAAACGGCACAAAAGAAAAAGCTCTCACAGCTGTAAATCGGGGTGTTTAATTTCCTTTGCTATTTTATGGAAATGTTGCTACCCACACGTTACTGAAGTGTGCAGTTGATCTCTCACATTCCAGGTGTGTATAGTTAATGTAGCCTACTTTTCCCCGCGTGGAGAAAAATGACACACGAAAAACTTAGCAAACGTGAAACAGTAAGTTTATTATCACTCATCAATTACATTGGGAAAATTGTTTCAGCAGATAAGGTTAGCTGCGAGTAATGCTACGCTTTGTCTATTATTTTGAATATAGCTGAGTGGCTCGATTCTGGGGTGTTTGTGTGTTACTGTGTTTGCTGGGGGGGTGCAGAACAATGTCCAATCAGGACAATGCTCTAGGCTAATTATAAATCTTACATGTTGCTAGCGAATGTATGTCGAACCGTAATAGCATATTGCTATGCGAGCCACAATGGGGAATATGGTTGGCTAAAGTATTCATTCGCCAATTCTGCAACCACGTTTCCGAACGCTAAATGCAGACCTCCCCTCCACCAGGCGATGCGTTCTGCGTTTTGCGGTTTCGAACAAAGCGTGGTCGACGCGGTTTTCTGCGGTTGTAATTCGGGTACTGTGAGACGAGTCTGCAGTGAAACGTTGGGGAGGGGTGTGGGGCGGGTTGGCGGGCGTGTTTAGTTGTCCTCAAAAGACCCCGCGAATAAATTGTATTAAATTTCGGATTGTCGTGAAGAGCAGCGTGGGTATAGAGCCGAACAGTTCACTCTCGATGGTCAGTTTCTGTACAAGTTTTTGAATTTCTTTTTAATTTTTAAAATAAATGTATACCGTATGAAACGCACCATGCCTAAACCGAGTAACGCCTTATATAATGTGTTTGGGTCTGACTATGGTATCCTGTGTGTTGCGATGATGCGTGGGGTTACTGGTATTTCAGGTAAGTTATCACATGGGCATAGTACAACTATAAAGTAAAGCAAGTACTACAGTATGTTAAACAGGGCTCCACAATGCTTAATCAAAGGGTGGCACCAAATAGGTTAACGACTTTGCTGCTCATTAATAAGTAGGAGCTTTCTTGTTGAGATCATCAGACATGGTCAACTACTGTACCAAGTTGAGGCTAATCCGGTTAGCAACTAGACTCTCTTAGTTGTGGAATTATTTGCTTTTGCCTTGAATTCGTATGCTGGGCAGTTGATTTGTGGTGGCGGCCACTTGCGATAGGATAGTAAAAATTGTACGTCTCTATCTGTTCCCGGTCCTATGTTCTTGTCACCTAGGTATGTTGGGAATGCCAAAATGTGGGGGGAAGAACATCCAGGCAGATTATCATCATCACATCACTGATGTTCAGAGCGTTCGCTTTTAAAACCGATTCATATGATGTGCCTTAGATATATGGTGGGTGATTTGCGATGGCAGTAGTCCTGGAGACACCCACACTGAACACTAAGTCACAGCGATCTATACTCTACTCTTTGGGGGGGGGGGGTGTGTTCGTACAAATTCTGTCTTGCGCACACACTGCATACTAAGTTGTGTGAATATTACGGTTTGGTTTGGAAAGAAAATTAAATGTGCAAATTTTAAATAAACTGGGTGCCAGATTGCAGTTGTGGTCTAGGTCCATTTGTGGTCTAGTAGGTCCAGTGGAAATTTGTGCATTTTGTTTGAGGGGGGTGGGGGTTGTCACCCTCTCTCAATAACCACACACTAGGTGGAGACGGAACCTCATGATATGGAATGGGTCTTCTCGCGCTGTAGCCTAAACGGTTACCGCATTAAGGCCAGTTTATAGTCCCGCGACAGAGTGTGTCGCTCGACTGAAATTGCAGAACTTTCATGAGCGTTCTATTGTCGCTCTGTGTAGACCGTGGTCGTTGTCGCTCGCAAGAAGCATAAACACACTCCAGCGACATCCAACGCACATTGTCGGGCGCTGCGACACTCTGTATGTCTCTATCTGTTGCCGGACTATAAACTGGCCTTTAGCCTCGCTGTTTTAGCCTTACTCTGTGCTCTCTGCTCAGTGGTATGTCACCTGTACACACGTTTTCTGAAAGAAGATGGGAAGATTGGAGGGGACCTGAAGTGGCAGGTGCCCTGTCCTTATTGTCCACAAGCTCATCTCCATTAGCTAGCCGCAGTCCTCTTCTCACAAGCGCACTTATCCCCACACTGAGTTGCGGGGACCAAACGCAAGTCTGAAGTTGCAATTTGTGAACAAAAGCAAACTGCGCCTTTGAGGAAACATGGAGGTTAGTCTCTGAAGTAAACTACATGGATGCGCCGACACATCAGCGCTGCGTATTGTGTGTGTTTTAGCAAGAACCCTTCTTCAAGTTGTGTTGCTGTTTGCGAGAAAAAAAACTGTTGAAAATTTTCCTGCTTGTATTATACTGCCAGTGCTTTGAATTTAGAAGATTGTCACAGCATCTGTGACCTCCAGGAGAAACCCAGCGCGGCAGCCTTATTGATTGTGAAATCAATTAAAGTTGTTTGCAGGCTTTTATTTGCCGCTAGCTGAATTATTGCTTTCCTCATTATTTTATTTGGTTTGCTAGCTAACCACGATTTTACAGATCTAGCTTTATCTAGCGTGTGTGTAACTCTGTGGACTTTTTCTTCTTCCAGTCTGACACAATTTCAAGGACCAACGGAGAAAAATTCTTAATGTACACATAGGGTCTGTAATGAACACCCGCCGCGGCGCCGCCAGCCGCCAGCCGCCAGCCGCCAGCCGATTGCTGTTAAAAGTTTGATTGCGGCTGGTAAGATTTCTACTCTAGCAGCCAATTTGGCAGGTAACCAACCTGGTTCTGTTATATTGTAAAAGGTAATGTGGCTGGTAAAATGTTGAAAATGCCTGGTGACTTTTAGAATTCACAAGCCACTCTGGCCAGTGGGTGAAAAAGTTAATTTCATGCCCTGTACACAAATCCCATGTGCTTGAGCGGGAATGCAGTTTTTTAATTTAATATTGTAAATCAAACAAAGGGGAACCCCTCCCAGCCATAAACTGTTGTTTTATACTTCGTCTTCTTGCTTCTTGCCTTACCACTCCCAGCCTTATTCAAATCCACTACTTGAAAAACCAGGGCTGTTAGTAGTGTAAGGTGTTTAAGTATTTGAAAATCATGATTATAATTCTTTTTTTTATTTTTACAGAATCTAAAGTTAACGGCAGGTGTAAATTCTCACCTTAGTGTTCATGGGTATAAAATCCAAACGGGTGTTAGGTTTGAATTCAGTGGCTGTTAATGCGTAGCGCCATTTTCTTGAGAGAGACACGGAGAGAGAGACACGGAGAGAGAGACTGTGGGTGGGTGGGTGGGTGGGGGGGAGGGCACTGTTTGGAAGTAAAAACTGAAAAGAACTGAACTGGACCTACTAGGATGATGGTCTCTATGGGCTGTATCTTCAACTGGTATTTTTTCCCCCTATTTTTATACCAGTAATTGTTACCAGGTACAAATAGTAGGCCGACACCGATACACAAGTTTCTTGCTGTCTGAGTGCTCGCAGAGCTATCTGCAGGAAAAATTATCTGGCTGATGATAAGGCCGCCTTGTGGTTTTGACCAGAGAATGATGATCCATCGGTCCTCACGCAGTCTACAGAACGCTCTGTTGTGTAAATGAGTACTATGTACATACAGTGAGCACCATAATTCATTGGACAGTGATACATATTTTGTTGTTTTGGTTCTGTAATCTAGCACATTGAGTTTGAAAAGATACAATGGCAATGAGGTTGAAGTGCAGCCTGTCGGCTTTAATTTGATCCATATAGGATGAAGCATTTAGAAATTATAGAACCTTTTGTACATAGCCCCCCCCCATTACTTTATAATGTAGAATAAAGTAATAAGTATTCATTTTTTATATATCCTTTGCATGCCATGACTTCCTGATGTCTGTGACCCAACAATATCAAAATAATCTTGATATCTTATTTTCTGGTACTCTTACAAGCGATATTATAACTTCTCTGCATTTGAATGAATCTCTATTGGAATTGGGGGGTGGGACTAGATTTAGCTGTAAATTATGCTGGAACAGTATGGAATACATGGTTGGCGAAATGGCTGTAAGTCATCAAGGGTCTGAGGTATCAAACGAGCCTCAAACCATCACTCTGCTGCCAGATATGCAGTAGATATGGATGGATCACTTTAAGGGTTGTTTCTCCTGACAAATTTTCCTATTGAACTCTATGGAAAAAAAATAAGTCAGTAGAAGAAACCCTTCAAGTTATCCATCCATATCTACTGCCTATCTGGCAGCGGAGTGATGGTTTAAGGCTTGTTTTATATGTAAGACCCTTGATAATTTGGAGCCATTTAGCCAACCATGTGTTCAACCATACTGTTCCAGTGTAATTTACAGCTAAATCTAGTCCCACCCCCCAATTCCCATAGAGATCCATTCATGCTCGAGTACAGAACCACATTGACAAAAAATGTGTCACTGTCCAATGAATTATGGTGCTCACTGTTTGCTTAACGATGCTTATGCTAAAATGTAACAATGGATTTCTTTTTATATCTGATTGGGTTTGCCTTTTAATCACAATGGTAATATCTTGATTAGGTTGAATTATAATTTGGATTTTGGTTTATTACTTGCTTTGAGTAAATTTAAAGGGCAAGGAACAGTCTGAGATTGCAATGAAAGATTGTGGCGGTGTGCACATACAGTATGGGGAAGGATATTTTTCCATTGGTGACCCCCCTCCCCCCCCCCCCCCCCCAACCGATGCTCCCGAATTGAAGAACCATCGGTGTTTCATGTTTCCATTCCTCCAGGAGTCATTAATGAGTGCCGTGTTTCCCCTTGGATTTGGGTTGTGTGTTGCGCAAAAATGTTCCATTTTGTTTTCAGTGATAATATTCACCCGATGGTTTCGGATGAGTGAGTGGTTGGGGTGTTCTGTTATTAAGAACACACATGGACTGTTATGAATGATGAATGATACCATGTGGGGATAAAATCTGAGACCATAACTCTTCAGAATATATGGGACAGTACCACGGTAACTGACGTTACAAATGTAGGATATTTGCCTGGTAAAGTCCAATAGAGCTACATAATAGAGACTGATTTATTTCCTCCTGAGGTTATAAAAGCATATATCAGCCTCCATTATCAAGCTGTATTGGACTTACCGTGCAAATATTATGCATTTGTGACGTCAGTTACTGAGGACTTATGTATGTAATTGTATAATAAATTACCAAAATAGAATAAATACATTTGAATTATCCTTAAGTGATTCATCGGAACATTAGTACATTAATAGGCTGTTTATGTACTGTATACTGTTACACTTGTCTTAAAGTTTCAATTAATTTAACTTAAGAGACATTTGTTTAACACGGTACTGTTGCCTCTACATCGCACCTTCATAATATCCTCAATCTAATGTTTAGGCTCATCTTGCATACATTCCAGGCCAATCACATTTTAGAATGATGAGAATCTCTCTGATTCATAGCCAATCGCCCAACAGGAACAGAGAAGGGCGATTCGGAGTGCGTTTGTGGCACGTTCATAAGCAAGGTCACAAGGATTGTACTCCAGTCCAAAATCTGAGAATTAGACTGCGTTGTGCGTTTTTAAAATTAATTTTAAATTTTATAAACCAAGGCGGCCCTCACTGACTGAAGACAGTTAGTCTTATACCTCTACTTTATAAACCTGGAGGAAGCTATGATATTCTATATATATATATATATATATATACAGTCAAGCCGGAAAGTCTGCTCACCCCTTTCTCCTTCTCCACGTTTTATTATGTTACAGACATATTCTACAATAGATTGAGTTCATTTTTTGTCTCAAAATTCTACACAAAATAACTCATAATGACAAAGTGAAAACAGGTTTTTAGACATTTGTGCTAATTTATTAAAAATCTAAATGTAAAATATCATATGTACACAAGTGTGCACACCCTTTGATATGACACCCAAAAGTGAGCTGAGGTGCATTTTGTTTCCACTGATACTGCTTGAGATGTTTCTACAACTTAATTGGAGTCCACCTGTGATAAATTCAATTGATTGGACCTGATTGGGGATTGCCAACACCTACCTATATAAGGTTGCACAGTTGACAGTGCATGTCAGAGCAAACCCCAAGCCATGGGGTCAAAGGAATTATCTGCAGACCTCAGAAACAGGATTGTGTCAAGGCATAGATCTGGAGAAGGGTACGGAAACATTTCTGCAGCTTTACAGGTCCCAAAGAGCACATTGGCCACCATCATTTGAGTGGAGAAGTTTGGAACCACCAAGAATCTTTCTAGACCTGGCCGCCCGGCCAAACTGAGCAATCGGGGAAGACGGGCCTTGGCCAGGGAGGTGAGCAGGAACCCGAGGGTCACTCTGACAGATCTCCAGCGTATCCTTGTGGAGATGGGAGAACCTTTCAGAAGATCAACCATCCAGGCAGCACTCCACCAATCAGGCTTTTATGGTAGAGTGGCCAGACGGAAGGCCCTCCTTAGTAAAAGGCACATCACAGCCCGCTTGAAGTTTTCAAAAAGGCACCTAGAGGACTCTCAAACCATGAGAATCAAGATTCTCTGGTCTGATGAAACCAAAATTGAACTTTTTGACCTGAATACCAAATGTCACGTCTGGAGGAAACCAGGCACCGCTCATCACCTGGCTAATACCATCCCTACAGTGAAGCATGGCGGTGGCAGCATCATGATGTGGGGATGTTTTTCAGCAGCGGCAACGGGGCGACTAGTCCTGATAGAGGGAAAGATGAATGCAGCTAAGTACACCGAGATCCTTGAAGAAAACCTGCTTCAGAGCGCTCTGGACCTCAGACTGGGGCGAAGGTTTACCTTCCAACATGACAACGACCCGAAGCACACAGCCAAGAGAACAGAGGAGTGGCTTTGGAGAAAGTCTGTGCATGTCCTTGAATGGCCCAGCCAGAGCCCAGACCTGAATCCAATTGAACATCTGTGGAAAGAGCTGAAAATGGCTGTGTACCGATGCTCCCCATCCAACCTGACGGAGCTTGCAAAGATATGCCAAGAGGAATGGGCAAAAATGTCCAGAAACAAGTGTGCCAAGCTCGTAGCTTCTTTCCCAAGACGCCTTGAAGCTGTAATTGCTGCCAAAGGTGCAGCAACCAAGTATTAGGCTAAGGGTGTGTACAGATATGTAACCCCTAAGTAACCTATTTTTGTCAGTAAAATCAAATCGCATATTTTCTAAAAACCTGTTTTCACTTCGTCATTGTTGGCTATTGTGTGTAGATGTTTGAGGCAAAAAATGAACTCAATCTATTGTAGTATAAGTCTGTAACGTAATAAAACGTGGAGAAGGTGAAAGGGGTGTGCAGACTTTCCGGCTTGACTGTATATATATTATATTTGTATATTTTTATAACAAATCTCATCTCGCTGACTGTGGGTCTGCAAGCGGAGGCAGTCGTCCCCAGAAAGTCTAAGGTGTGTACACGGGGTTGTACATAGTGCAGCAGATTACCTCAGGAAGAACAGGGATCTTTGGGAATCTCCATTTAATCGCTTGCTTACCGAGCGCTGTGGTGATATTGTATGCCTATTGGCATGTGAATTTTGAATAAAGTTTTTTAGTCAAATCCGACATCGTTGAGGAAAACATAACTGACTCTGTATGAAATTAAGTTTTTCACCCGCTGGCCAGAGTGGCTTGTGGGTTCTAAAAATCACCACCAGCCATTTTCAACATTTTACCAGCCACATTACCTTTTACAATATAACGCAACCTGGTTGGTTACCATCCAAAGTGGCTGCTATACCAGCCACAATCCAAATTTTACTAGCATTTGGCTGTTGGCGGGTGTTCATTTCAGACCGTGGCTCTTTGGCGATCTCCATTTCATTGCATGTTCGACCAGCACTGTGGTGATATTGTATGTACACATTGGACAGTGTATATGCCCGTGCTTATTGGGATGTGAATTTTGAAAGAAGTTTTTCAATCAGATCTGATGGCATTGAGGGGAACATCAATGAATATAACCGTTGCCTCTTCTGAACAGTAAAGTAAGTAATAGAAACTGTGCAAAAGTCTTTGAATTTCAGGGAGCCTTATAAACCGAGGCAATGGTTATGAATCTTTATGAATGCTTAGTTTTAGCTTTTACTTAAACATTTACTCTTTAATCAGCACGTCACTAGTAATTCAAATGCTCATGTTTCATGGAAATTAGTTAAAATAAAATAAATAACAAAAAGAAAAAATTATATATATTGATACTGCAATCACTATCTGTAGGTTGATCGTCAAGAGGTAAGTTACAATATATCACCATGGCAACTGTGAGATGGAGAACTGATTGAATAAGCAGAGGAGAGGGGTCAAAATGCATCACACATCTGTAACTCACCCTTTGAGAATTTGACCACATATCTGGCGTGGCTGTCGCTCTAGAAGGGACTGCTCCCAAACGGTAAGACGAGAGCCTCTAGAGACCCCCGAGATCTTGGGTTCGAGACTTGGTGAGAATAATTACGGGTGAGCCAAGTATTTTTTGTCTCCGACGATGACCTCTCGACAACCTGAAAACAAGGCCCGTCGTCCGCACTCTTGAATTAGAAAGGAAAACTGGTGGATATTACTTGACTTGCTGAAAACTGGCCAATCGAAATTTTCTAATTACATCGTAAGTTTACATGCCCAAGGCGAACAAGCACAGAGGCCTGATTAAAAATCAATGGGGAAATGTGGTTAATGATGTCACAATATCGTTATTATATGCGCCGTGACGTAAATCTGTCTGATTTAAGTGACTAATTGGGGGTGTTGCGAGCCAACTCCTTTTAAAAATTTCAAGGCTCAATAAAGAATGGCTGCTAATGGAATAGACACTGCCCCGTTCTTTTTCACACCTTAGGATAACAGCTAGATTAGCTTGCTGGCTCTCCAAAAGTACCCGTCCTTAAAGCCTGTTTTTTGCCATAAAGACAGATGTGGTCCACAAATTGCCACTAGTAGCTTCATTTGGCCGTGATGGAACAGTGTTCAGCTGACCAAAACAATTGCTTGTCCTAATTGTTTGATTAAGACAACGATGCAGCCACTGATATTTACTAATTGGTAATATATGCATACCAGTAATATGATTAGTACATAACAGTGGCAACTCTGTCATCATGCTCTATTTATTCAATAATCTCTTCAGGTGGCGGGGTTCTAACATCATGCTGGAGTAATATAGATTGAAGCTAGCATTTTGTTCATTTATTCTGCTGATTAGCTCGAAATGAGTTGAAGCCAAGCCCCGGTGGGCTTGTAAAAAGACAGATAAACATTTGCTGGCCAGTTTGCCACTGTAAATGGTTTGTTCCCCATCTAATAAGCAAGAGATGGCAGTCATAACAATTTATTATATTAGCTGTACTCTGTACTGATACGAGTGAGGCACATCTGTTCATCCTACTCTCAGCTGTTGGATTAAAAAATAAAAAAAAGGAAATTGTGGGTGGTACTGTGTAGGTTTAGGGTAAAGGGGGAAAACTGTATCATCAAATCTGGCATAATTGCAGTGTAAAAAGCTGAAATTATTGAACATCCCTGGATTGTTATGCAGAAACACAAAGGAAACAGCTACACTAATAATGAAGGGGTATCAAAAAAAAAAGGCTCAAAATATGGCCGGGTAGTTAATTACAGAATTAATCTTGTGATTGTGAACTAGCCGGCGTTTTTTTTCATTGCTCGTAGCATTTTAAACCTCGTCAAATGATTTTGTTTTAATTGGAAAATGATACCAGTGTTGTGCTGTGGTCATATAGGCCTGTCAGCGAATCTGATGCCAATGTGATCAAATGCAGAGTGACCTGGTTCCAGGGCCTGAGATGAACACCAGCCAAATGCTGGGGAAATTTAGATTGTGGCTGATAAAGTTTTTACTCTTGCAGCCACGTTGGCCGATAACCAACCAGGTTGTGTTATATTGTTAAAAGTAACGCGGCTGGTAAATTGGCTGATGCCACTCTGGCTAGTGAGTGAAAAACTTAATTTCATACCCTGCCTTTTCTCAGGGTATCTGGGCAGTTTTCATGAAGGGCATTTTATACTGTGAGTTGAGGATGAGGCAGGCAGGATATGACTAAGTGAGTGAGTGAGTGTTGTGTTTGGTGGGGAGGGCGGGGGGGTTGAATTACCTGACATTGCCATAGTAACCCTTATTCCATAGATCCCTGCAGCGTGTAGCCCGCACAGCCCTGATACGGGTTACTCCCGCGGTTCTCCCTCCCTGCAAGCTGCTGTTATCGGCACCACACAGAGGCCCGCGAGTGGGCCCGGGACCAAGCGAGCTCGTCTGAACCGTTGCCTGTGTCACCCCTGGTTACCAGACCCAGGACTGGGGGATTTTTTAGGGGGGGTGCAGCTGGCAGGTGTGCGTGTGCGCTGGAAAAACCGACCGCAGCCGATTACCAAGCCTCCCCCTCCCCCCCTGTGGCAGAACCCCCTCTCTGAGCCACGTTCTCTGCTGCCCAGCCTCCCGTGGCCTGGTTAGATTCCCCCCAACCAACTGCTTGGCTCTCCAGGGGCCCGGCAACACGCTCCCATTGGACGGCCTGTGGAAATTTGACTGGCCGGTGATGTCACAGTCGCTCGGGTGACAGATTAGTCTCCGGTAGTCAGGAGGCGCGTTCGGGGAGACGAGGCACGGAGCAGCGAGAAAGGGAGAGGGGCTCCGACTCCAGGGCCATCTCAGGTTTTATGATCCCGGAGAAGCTCGTGGGGCGAACATCACTGCTCCACACGCTAGGCTGCACTGCTCCACACGCTAGGCTGCACTGCTCCACACTACTCCACACGCTAGGTTACACTGCTCCAATCACTCGGCTACACTACTCCACGCTCTAGGCTACACTGCTCCACACACTAGGCTACACTACTCCACGCTCTAGGCTACACTGCTCCACACACTAGGCTACACTACTCCACGCTCTAGGCTACACTACTCCACGCTCTAGGCTACACTGCTCTAGGCTACACTACTCCACGCTCTAGGCTACACTACCCCGCACGCTAAGCTCCACTGCTCCACACACTACGCTGCCCCACCCCACACGCTAGGCTACACTTCTCCACACACTAGGCTGTCTCATCATGTAATAGTGTAGAAAAACCTTGTTTTTTTTTTTTTTTTGGGGGTGAGGGGGGTGGGAAGAAAGAAATTCCAAAAGGGGAAATTGTCGGTGAGCCATACATACAAAATGAGATGTGAGATGTGTTTTAAACGTTGCCAGATGTTGCCCGAGTTGCACCCTCCACAGGATAAATGTGTTTACAGTCGGGGGAATCTGGGAGGGTCACGGTATACAACCTGGCCTGGCCTGCCCTGTACAGCCCTGCACAGCCGGCCTTATGAAGCCTGGTAAAAACCAGGCGTTTTACTGAGATGAGCATAAACACACTGAGAGGCACCTTTGTTTAAAAAAATTTTTTTACCCACATTCTATCAACCAATTGCCATCCACATGAAGGTGCAGCTTCCTCCTAGCCAATAAAGCTAATTCAGCACAGGCACCCATTTGACAGTGGTCTTTTTTGCTAGCATTAGCAACGTTGGCTGTGTTTGCGGTTGCCGGTAGCTTGCGCTGGCGTATGCTTGTTGTGGCAAACACTGCCGTTAGTGGCGAGCCGTTGTAGGCGTTTTGTCGGCAACGTTGAATGCAGGCTAAATACAGTGTGAGGGCCTGCCCTCAAAAACACAGCCCCAAAAACATTGCTGTCCAGTTCCAGGTTTGTGTTCGTGCCATTCATATTAGCTGCATCAAATTGAACAATCACAGTAATGGGGGGTGGGGGGGGGGTCTTGTTTAAGTGAATGGGCCTGTCAATCATACAGACCTGTAATTAGAATGCGAGTGGCATGCGGCTCGTTGACTGAGTGAGTGATCCCCCCCCCCTGTCCTGATTGCTCGTATTTCGCGCATACATTATCTCGGTGTACAGCACGGACGTCACCAGCTGTGCTGTCGCACCTCGCGGGTGCATGCCATATCGCAGTTGATTTCACACAGGAATAAACATTATTCCAGATACGTGCGTTAGGTAGGCTACGTGAAATTTCATTGATTTCCTCTGATAATCCGTACGCGCATACCGCGGCCGGGTCGGGTGCTGCCGGTCATACAGCAGATTCGTCGGTCTCCCGTAGCCCTTCATCCGTATCAGTGGTGCCGTTTGAGTCCGCCTGACTGAGTCCACGTGATTTGTGCGAAGGCCAATGAGCATATGTTTGTCAGTCTATTTCCGTCGATGCTGAAGCCGAACAACTGCGTGGGTTTATTTTTATTTATTTTTTTAACGTAGTTTGTAATTAAAGTGCGAGATCGACGGGGCACCGGCAGGATAGCGTATAATAAGGACTGGTGTTGAGCGCAGTACTGTACCCCACTGTCTACAGTCCCGAGGGCTGACGTCACGAACCGCTCTTTGTCTGGCCGTACTGGCCGATGTCGATGCCGATACCTGTTCTACATTAAAGGACAAATGCAAACTGCAGACAATTTTGGAAGAAGTAGCCGAGCAGAGACATAAAGTTAAGAGGGTAAAAAAAATAGGAGGAATAAGAGGAGACCTTGCGTTTAGAGAGCTGCTGAATCTCTGTACTGCTTGGCTTGTGAGTTTGCCTGGAAAAATGAAAAGTGAATGATAAATGAGAAGGATATGGCTATATTTTAACTGACTGTAAGTATTTTCCACGGTCATATTGGACCATCATATTACCCATAATCTTAGTATAGGGCTGGTACTAATAAATTAGTTCTAAGGCTGACCTTTAACCTTTAACTAGAGACGGTGCTTTAAGCCATTTCATTGTCTTGCAAGTTGGTGTAAAATCAGGCCAGTCTTGCCTCAGCAGGTGCGCGCCCCTGTCACGACACGTGATTAGTGCAAGATGGTCACAAACTCAGTCGGATTGCTCTCATTACAGCCGTCTTTCTCGTCTCGACCATTCCGACAAAATCAAACACGTTTAATATTATAGTAAGTCTTTAGCCTTTGCTCAAAAGGCTTGGTGATGGTCAACGGCGCGACTTATAATCCTACACTGTCAACAGCCAATAGGAGCGCTTGCCTTTGTCTGACATCAGCACACCGGGCGTGACAAGGCTCTAGTAGTAAACATGGTCGAGGCCGACGGGAAATGGCGAGCCCCGCTTCCGTTGGTCTGTTTTGGCGGCGGCCATAAGCTGTTGAGTGCTGCTCTATTGTCCATTTGGCTGCACGGTACTGTCTTCCTCTTTTTCTTCTTTGTGGCAGTTTCCAACAGGAAGGGGAGGGATAAGATTTAAAAAATACCCTAAAAGAATCCAGTTTGCCTTTTACAATGTGTGAAGCTGCATGATTCTCAGTCTTTGCGGAATCTGAAGACGTGTGCACCTCTAGGACTAAACACCCATGACTTATGACAGGCTGTTGATGAATGTGAGAGTGTGTCAGACTTTAGTTGTTTATAAGTCTTCTAATGCATGGGGGTGGGGGGAGGGAGGGGGGCGTAAGCTATTATTGGCCAATACTGAGACGCCACTGGTATTATATGCACCGATCGTGCATCCCTAATATTCGGATGAACCGTCTGTGCAGGTGAGAGATTTTCCCACCTGGCTGTGTAATATGATGATTTTATCCAGGGTAGCTAAATGAGAATTGAAGCTTATATTCAGGGTACCTAAATGGGGATTGAAGGTTATATCCAGGATGCCTAAATGCAGATTGAAGGTTATATCCAGGATGCCTAAATGCAGATTGAAGCTTATATTCAGGTTACCTAAATGGGAATTGGAGGTTATATCCAGGGTACCTAAATGCAGATTGAAGCTTATATCCAGGGTGCTTAAATGGGGACTGAAGGTTATATCCAGGGTACCTAAATGCAGATTGAAGCTTATATCCAGGGTACCCAAATGCAGATTGAAGCTTATATCCAGGGTACCCAAATGCAGATTGAAGCTTATATCCAGGGTACCTAAATGCAGATTGAAGCTTATATTCAGGGTACCAGCGGGTACTTGCCAGCGGGTTATCTAAACTAAATGGCTGAAGGTTAAATTAATCGAAATGAACATGGAGGGTTACGAACAGGTTATCTTTATGGATGTGAAGGGAATGTTTATTGTGCAGTCAAACTTTTTCAGGGCTAGACTCGCATGTGGAATTCTGGGGTCTTTTGCGTCCAGTGATCTTGATCTTGTCTGTTCACCCGAATGACCTGTCCAGGGTGTATCCCTGCCTTTCACCCAATGCATTCTGGGATAGGCTTTAGCCACCCCACAACCATGACCAGGTGTAAGCGGTTTAGAAAAGGGATGGATGGATGGATGGATGGATGGATGGATGGATGGATGAGTGTTCACCCAAGGGCCTTGAGCAGAATGCGGTGGAGGGGTTCGGGGGGCTTGTATTGTTGCAAGGCTGTTATGCTGATTAAAGAGGCCATTTTACTCACGCTTTTAAATCTCAGACTATGTCACACTGGGATGGGAAACATTGCCTGAAATATAGCTACGTAAATGCATTTTATATACCATAACTATTTACACTGTTTTCCAACTTCAAATTACACTGTCAGTTGTTGTGCTTGCTTTCATTAATGTATATCCATTTAAGATGGAATTAGACATATTTCAGGGTTTGCATTGCTTCCCAATTTGTATTTTGTAATATATCTTTTAGGGCTGCCCCCAAATAGTCGTCTAAACCATAAGTTGATATAAAGAACTTGGTCGACCAAAATTTGAATTGGTCGAATCGTCGCAGTGTGGAAAAAACACGAGAGTGGAACTATTCATTCCAGATGTGCGCCTTGTAACAAAAAATTAGTGTCTATTAATTGAGGAATAGATCAGTTGTATAGAATGTCTGAGAGAAAATCTAAAGTATGCGAGCATTTCGAGCGTCTAAAGGATGACCCCAAAAAAGTTAAATGTAAACTCTGCAAGCGACAATTCGCCTATCATTCAGCGCATCTTCTCCAGAGCAATGTCAACAAACTTGTGTTCCTCACGCATAATATGAGAAGACTGCGATCGGAGGGAAAACAACGTGATCAGGCCTAATGTGACGCGGTTCGCTGGTCACAAGTAGGCTAGAACACTCTTTTACGTTGCTAATAGAGATTATTGTAAATTTTTCGTTTGGCCTGTTGTTGTTATATATATTTTTAAGTGTTTCAGTTTGCTGTGTTTTTTATTTATTCGTTTGTTTATATAATTTATAGACTATTTGCATTTTAAAAAGGAAATAAAATATCCCCCCCCCCCCCTCTAGTTTTGATAACCTTGAAGTTGTTAGCTACATTGTTTTTGCTCTTTCGTATCACCGGACAAAAGGCTGCTTTTTTATTTAGTTATTCACTATTTTTAAGTTGTGTGTTGTTATACAGAGTGGAAATAAAAATAACAATGTTAAATGTCTCATTGCTTGTTGTTCCGACACATTCGTTTATCGCTTTGTCTAAGCAAGCCGATGCCGTTAATAGGCAGCGCAGGCCAGCAAATCGCAGCCTGTGCTTGTAGCTATAATTGATATTTTAAATGCTCATAATGACGGTATTGTATTTCTCTGTAATATAGTAAACTTACTATAGATCAAATGGAAGTCAAACCATTTTCTGATGCTCAAAAATACATATTTAAATAAATAAATTAATATCATAAATGTGCGCCGGTTAGTCAACTATGGGTTTGAACTGACGACTACAGGTCGACTAAGCAAATCTTTGGTAAGGAGAAGCCCTAATATCTTTGTCATGTTCGTCTCCTCTTCCATAAGTTCCAAACCAGTGGTGTTTTAGAATGATGATCAACACACAAGCCCATCAAGCTCAGGTCAGGGGGCCGCTGTTGAGCCCACATGAATGTGGCAAGCAGAGAGTCCCTGGATACAAGTGGTACATTCACAGGCAGGACTGCAAGGATTAAAAAGTCCAAAGTCCAAAAGACGCTAAGGCGGACACCATTTTAGCCGATTCAGGCCTGTGCTCAGCTGCATGCTGCATGCATCGCCGGGGAAACGCTGCAGCGGGGTGTGAAATCATCATCAGCCACCAGCCAAATGCTGCTAAAAGTTTGATTGCAGCTTGTAAGATTGTTTTCTCGAGCCACTTTGTCCGGTAACCAATGAGGTTGTGTTATATTGTAAAAGGTAATGTGACTGGATTTGAAAATGGCTGGCGGTGATCTTTAGAATCCACAAGCCACTCTGACCAGCGGGTGGAAAATGTATCACCTTGCTGCCGCACCATAGCCCTGCGTTGACCGCCGTGTCCCCGTAATGTAGGTGTTTCGGGCTCACGGGTTTAACTGATGGAGTAGTGCTGGGCATTCCCGCCCTGTTCTCCGCTCACTTCCAGCCTGGGATCTGGTTACTTTTTTCCTGCTGAATTATTGACGGTGAGCTGGAGCTGGGTGCTGTTGATCTGATTAGCCGGGCCGCTTGATTAGCACTGGGTGCTAATGCCTGGCTGATGCAGGAGGGAGGTTATTCAGAGAACGGGGTCGGTCCTCTCCACTTGGGTTCCTCCATGTTCTCTCTGCCGTCGGTGCTTTTGGTGGTGAGATGTGATGATTTGGCTGAGGCTGTGGGAAGCCCAGGGCCAGTTAGCCCTGCCACATTCACTCTGTTTGTGGGGGAGGGATTTGCTCTCGCTGCGCGCAGTTGATTAGCTCTGATAACAAACACAGACGGCATTCGTATGCAATCTCGGCTGTGGATAAACGCGACCGGATACAGGATCCCAGAAGTGTCCACGTTAGGCGGAGCCTCGCGTTCTCAGTGCGTCTCGACCTGATTGGTGGAAGATGTGTTGCACCCTTTTTAAAAAAAAATGTTTTTGTCTGTTCCGTGTTCTGCAGGAAGCCGGGCGGTATTTGGCAAGGACAAAACGGAGAGGGTTAAACCTAGTGTAGGGCATGATCTGGCAGCAGCCGGAACACACACAGGGTTAAGACTAGGCACCCTACCAAGCCCAGGGTCTGTAGGGACATCATGCTGAGAAACAGGCTGTGCGTATCTTGGAGCCCCGCCAAGAGTGCGGAGTCGGGGGGAAGTTGGGGATGGGGGGGTATGGGGAGGGGGGTATGGAAAGGCAGGAAGGGAACATTGGAGAACTCAGACAGAACAGAGCTGTGAACATGTTCTGTGACTCTGCACAAGTTCTATGGCTACTGTTCCAGGATTTTTTTTATTGCCATCTAGTGGAAAAATGTGGTACTGTCATGGGCTGCTGAGGGAGCTGAGTTCTCAGTTTGTGAGAGGGTCTGCAGTTGCCAGAGCTGGTTTCAGAATTCATGGCCAAATAAAATAAAGAGTGACGTACGTGTGTGTGTGTGTGTGTGTGAGAGAAAATGAGAGGGGGAGAGTGACAGGGATGTGATTGAGCCATTATGTTATTATTTTTTCCAACAGAGAGGGTTAAAACAAAACTAGATGTGGCCAGTGTTTACACGGGTGTTTAATGACATGTTTTGTGTGTAATCTGTTTTGACCCTGATGCTAAAGTCATAGCAATCAGTTCCTCTGAGCTGAATGACACTCATGAAACACACACACACACACACACACACACACACACACACACCCACACTGCTAGGGAGGCATATTTATTTCAATCGGAGGCCAAATAAATTAAATTTGATACCAAACCCAAACTCAATGAAAAATCAGTTTTTTAAAATTATTGTATAACTGTAATGATACAAATGAGTAGCTACCATAACCCTGGAATAGCTGAATTATTATTATTTTTTTTTTAAACGACCAACTCTATCACTTCAAACGAGAAATTATTAGTACATGGAAGGACGATTATGAAAAGATAAAGTGGTTGTTTGATAATGAAACTTATAAAATTGCTATGTTTATAGCAGATGCTTGGACAAAGAGAAGGAAGGCATTATATAAATAAGTGTACTTTTTCAGGGTACTAATTTCACTCCTTCCTCCTGGTTAACCGTAAGCTTGTTGAAATGGTCTCGCTTTAGAAAGGTGGAAAGGGAACGGTTCTCTTCGTTTCACTCCTTCCTCCTGATTAACCGTAAGCTTGTTGAAATGGTCTCTCTTTAGAAAGGTGGAAAGGGAACGGTTCTCTCTTCATGTCACTCCTTCCTCCTGATTAACCGTAAGCTTGTTGAAATGGTCTCTCTTTAGAAAGGTGGAAAGGGAACGGTTCTCTCTTCATGTCACTCCTTCCTCCTGGTTAACCGTAAGCTTGTTGAAATGGTCTCGCTTTAGAAAGGTGGAAAGGGAACGGTTCTCTTCGTTTCACTCCTTCCTCCTGATTAACCGTAAGCTTGTTGAAATGGTCTCTCTAGAAAGGTGGAAAGGGAACGGTTCTCTCTTCATGTCACTCCTTCCTCCTGATTAACCGTAAGCTTGTTGAAATGGTCTCTCTTTAGAAAGGTGGAAAGGGAACGGTTCTCTCTTCATTTCACTCCTTCCTCCTGATTAACCGTAAGCTTGTTGAAATGGTCTCTCTTTAGAAAGGTGGAAAGGGAACGGTTCTCTCTTCATTTCGCTCCTTCCTCCTGGTTAACCGTAAGCTTGTTGAAATGGTCTCTCTTTAGAAAGGTGGAAAGGGAACGGTTCTCTCTTCATGTCACTCCTTCCTCCTGGTTAACCGTAAGCTTGTTGAAATGGTCTCTCTTTAGAAAGGTGGAAAGGGAACGGTTCTCTCTTCATGTCACTCCTTCCTCCTGATTAACCGTAAGCTTGTTGAAATGGTCTCTCTTTAGAAAGGTGGAAAGGGAACGGTTCTCTCTTCGTTTCGCTCCTTCCTCCTGGTTAACCGTAAGCTTGTTGAAATGGTCTCTTTAGAAAGGTGGAAAGGGAACGGTTCTCTCTTCATGTCACTCCTTCCTCCTGGTTAACCGTAAGCTTGTTGAAATGGTCTCGCTTTAGAAAGGTGGAAAGGGAACGGTTCTCTTCGTTTCACTCCTTCCTCCTGATTAACCGTAAGCTTGTTGAAATGGTCTCTCTAGAAAGGTGGAAAGGGAACGGTTCTCTCTTCATGTCACGCCTTCCTCCTGATTAACCGTAAGCTTGTTGAAATGGTCTCACTTTAGAAAGGTGGAAAGGGAACGGTTCTCTCTTCATGTCACTCCTTCCTCCTGATTAACCATAAGCTTGTTGAAATGGTCTCTCTTTAGAAAGGTGGAAAGGGAACGGTTCTCTCTTCATGTCACTCCTTCCTCCTGATTAACCGTAAGCTTGTTGAAATGGTCTCTCTAGAAAGGTGGAAAGGGAACGGTTCTCTCTTCATGTCACTCCTTCCTCCTGGTTAACCGTAAGCTTGTTGAAATGGTCTCGCTTTAGAAAGGTGGAAAGGGAACGGTTCTCTTCGTTTCACTCCTTCCTCCTGATTAACCGTAAGCTTGTTGAAATGGTCTCTCTTTAGAAAGGTGGAAAGGGAACGGTTCTCTCTTCATGTCACTCCTTCCTCCTGATTAACCGTAAGCTTGTTGAAATGGTCTCTCTTTAGAAAGGTGGAAAGGGAACGGTTCTCTCTTCATGTCACTCCTTCCTCCTGATTAACCGTAAGCTTGTTGAAATGGTCTCTCTTTAGAAAGGTGGAAAGGGAACGGTTCTCTCTTCATGTCACTCCTTCCTCCTGATTAACCGTAAGCTTGTTGAAATGGTTTCTCTTTAGAAAGGTGGAAAGGGAACGGTTCTCTCTTCGTTTCGCTCCTTCCTCCTGGTTAACCGTAAGCTTGTTGAAATGGTCTCTCTTTAGAAAGGTGGAAAGGGAACGGTTCTCTCTTCATGTCACTCCTTCCTCCTGATTAACCGTAAGCTTGTTGAAATGGTCTCTCTTTAGAAAGGTGGAAAGGGAACGGTTCTCTCTTCATGTCACTCCTTCCTCCTGGTTAACCGTAAGCTTGTTGAAATGGTCTCTCTTTAGAAAGGTGGAAAGGGAACGGTTCTCTCTTCATGTCACTCCTTCCTCCTGATTAACCGTAAGCTTGTTGAAATGGTCTCTCTTTAGAAAGGTGGAAAGGGAACGGTTCTCTCTTCATGTCTCTCCTTCCTCCTGATTAACCGTAAGCTTGTTGAAATGGTCTCTCTTTAGAAAGGTGGAAAGGGAACGGTTCTCTCTTCATGTCACTCCTTCCTCCTGGTTAACCGTAAGCTTGTTGAAATGGTCTCGCTTTAGAAAGGTGGAAAGGGAACGGTTCTCTTCGTTTCACTCCTTCCTCCTGATTAACCATAAGCTTGTTGAAATGGTCTCTCTTTAGAAAGGTGGAAAGGGAACGGTTCTCTCTTCATGTCACTCCTTCCTCCTGATTAACCGTAAGCTTGTTGAAATGGTCTCTCTAGAAAGGTGGAAAGGGAACGGTTCTCTCTTCGTTTCGCTCCTTCCTCCTGGTTAACCATAAGCTTGTTGAAATGGTCTCTCTTTAGAAAGGTGGAAAGGGAACGGTTCTCTCTTCATGTCACTCCTTCCTCCTGATTAACCATAAGCTTGTTGAAATGGTCTCTCTTTAGAAAGGTGGAAAGGGAACGGTTCTCTCTTCATGTCACTCCTTCCTCCTGATTAACCGTAAGCTTGTTGAAATGGTCTTGCTTTAGAAAGGTGGAAAGGGAACGGTTCTCTCTTCATGTCACTCCTTCCTCCTGATTAACCGTAAGCTTGTTGAAATGGTCTCTCTTTAGAAAGGTGGAAAGGGAACGGTTCTCTCTTCATGTCACTCCTTCCTCCTGATTAACCGTAAGCTTGTTGAAATGGTCTCGCTTTAGAAAGGTGGAAAGGGAACGGTTCTCTTCGTTTCACTCCTTCCTCCTGATTAACCGTAAGCTTGTTGAAATGGTCTCGCTTTAGAAAGGTGGAAAGGGAACGGTTCTCTTCGTTTCACTCCTTCCTCCTGATTAACCGTAAGCTTGTTGAAATGGTCTCGCTTTAGAAAGGTATCACTTAGCAGCCCTTTGTTTTTTTCGGTCTCCGGGTGTTGACGGAAAGTGTCTCGGTCCGTGTGCGTGTGAATATATGCCGCGATAAGCAGTCTAACCGCCGGTGGATTTCATGCTCACCTTGTCAAAGATTAGGCCTGATTTGGGACAGAGAGGCTGCAGAAGTGCCACGTTCTGTATGAGTTTGTATACACATTTTATATGCGTTTACCAATAGACAGGCTCTGTATGTGAGTTTGTATACACATTTTATATGCGTTTACCCATAGACAGGCTCTGTATGTGAGTTTGTATACACATTTTATATGCGTTTACCAATAGACAGGCTCTGTATGTGAGTTTGTATGTGCTTACCCATAGACAGGTTCTGTATGTGAGTTTGTATGCGCTTACCCATAGACAGGTTCTGTATGTGAGTTTGTATGTGCTTACCCATAGACAGGCTCTGTATGTGAGTTTGTATGCGCTTACCCATAGACAGGTTCTGTATGTGAGTTTGTATGCGCTTACCCATAGACAGGTTCTGTATGTGAGTTTGTATGCGCTTACCCATAGACAGGTTCTGTATGTGAGTTTGTATGCGCTTACCCATAGACAGGTTCTGTAAGTGAGTTTGTATGCGCTTACCCATAGACAGGTTCTGTATGTGAGTTTGTATGCACTTACCATAGACAGGTTCTGTATGTGAGTTTGTATGTGCTTACCCATAGACAGGTTCTGTATGTGAGTTTGTATGCGCTTACCCATAGACAGGTTCTGTATGTGAGTTTGTATGCACTTACCCATAGACAGGTTCTGTATGTGAGTTTGTATGCACTTACCCATAGACAGGTTCTGTATGTGAGTTTGTATGCGCTTACCCATAGAAAGGTTCTGTATGTGAGTTTGTATGCACTTACCCATAGACAGGTTCTGTATGTGAGTTTGTATGCGCTTACCCATAGACAGGTTCTGTAAGTGAGTTTGTATGTGCTTACCCATAGACAGGTTCTGTATGTGAGTTTGTATGCACTTACCCATAGACAGGTTCTGTATGTGAGTTTGTATGCGCTTGCCCATAGACAGGTTCTGTATGTGAGTTTGTATGCGCTTACCCATAGACAGGTTCTGTATGTGAGTTTGTATGCGCTTACCCATAGACAGGTTCTGTATGCGAGTTTGTATGCACTTACCCATAGACAGGTTCTGTAAGTGAGTTTGTATGCGCTTACCCATAGACAGGTTCTGTATGTGAGTTTGTATGCGCTTACCCATAGACAGGTTCTGTATGTGAGTTTGTATGCGCTTACCCATAGACAGGTTCTGTATGTGAGTTTGTATGCGCTTGCCCATAGACAGGTTCTGTATGTGAGTTTGTATGCGCTTACCCATAGACAGGTTCTGTATGTGAGTTTGTATGCGCTTACCCATAGACAGGTTCTGTATGTGAGTTTGTATGCGCTTACCCATAGACAGGTTCTGTATGTGAGTTTGTATGCACTTACCCATAGACAGGTTCTGTATGTGAGTTTGTATGCGCTTGCCCATAGACAGGTTCTGTATGTGAGTTTGTATGCGCTTACCCATAGACAGGTTCTGTATGTGAGTTTGTATGCGCTTACCCATAGACAGGTTCTGTAAGTGAGTTTGTATGCGCTTACCCATAGACAGGTTCTGTAAGTGAGTTTGTATGCGCTTACCCATAGACAGGTTCTGTAAGTGAGTTTGTATGCGCTTACCCATAGACAGGTTCTGAATGTGAGTTTGTATGCGCTTACCCATAGACAGGTTCTGTATGTGAGTTTGTATGCGCTTACCCATAGACAGGTTCTGTAAGTGAGTTTGTATGCGCTTACCCATAGACAGGTTCTGAATGTGAGTTTGTATGCGCTTACCCATAGACAGGTTGTGTATGTGAGTTTGTATGCGCTTACCCATAGACAGGTTCTGTAAGTGAGTTTGTATGCACTTACCCATAGACAGGTTCTGTATGTGAGTTTGTATGCGCTTACCCATAGACAGGTTCTGTAAGTGAGTTTGTATGCGCTTACCCATAGACAGGTTCTGTATGTGAGTTTGTATGCGCTTACCCATAGACAGGTTCTGTATGTGAGTTTGTATGCGCTTACCCATAGACAGGTTCTGTAAGGGAGTTTGTATGTGCTTACCCATAGACAGGTTCTGTATGTGAGTTTGTATGCGCTTACCCATAGACAGGTTCTGTAAGGGAGTTTGTATGTGCTTACCCATAGACAGGTTCTGTATGTGAGTTTGTATGCACTTACCCATAGACAGGTTCTGTAAGTGAGTTTGTATGTGCTGACCCATAGACAGGTTCTGTATGTGAGTTTGTATGCACTTACCCATAGACAGGTTCTGTATGTGAGTTTGTATGCGCTTACCCATAGACAGGTTCTGTAAGTGAGTTTGTATGCGCTTACCTATAGACAGGTTCTGTATGTGAGTTTGTATGCGCTTACCCATAGACAGGTTCTGTAAGGGAGTTTGTATGTGCTTACCCATAGACAGGTTCTGTATGTGAGTTTGTATGCACTTACCCATAGACAGGTTCTGTAAGTGAGTTTGTATGTGCTGACCCATAGACAGGTTCTGTATGTGAGTTTGTATGCACTTACCCATAGACAGGTTCTCTAAGTGAGTTTGTATGCGCTTACCCATAGACAGGTTCTGTAAGTGAGTTTGTATGCGCTTACCCATAGACAGGTTCTGTAAGTGAGTTTGTATGCGCTTACCCATAGACAGGTTCTGTATGTGAGTTTGTATGTGCTTACCCATAGACAGGTTCTGTAAGTGAGTTTGTATGCGCTTACCCATAGACAGGTTCTGTATGTGAGTTTGTACATGCTTACCCATAGACAGGTTCTCTAAGTGAGTTTGTACGCGCTTACCCATAGACAGGTTCTGTATGTGAGTTTGTATGTGCTTACCCATAGACAGGTTCTGTATGTGAGTTTGTATGTGCTTACCCATAGACAGGTTCTGTATGTGAGTTTGTATGCGCTTACCCATAGACAGGTTCTGTATGTGAGTTTGTATGCGCTTACCCATAGACAGGTTCTGTATGTGAGTTTGTATGCGCTTACCCATAGACAGGTTCTGTATGTGAGTTTGTATGCGCTTACCCATAGACAGGTTCTGTAAGTGAGTTTGTATGCGCTTACCCATAGACAGGTTCTGTATGTGAGTTTGTATGCGCTTACCCATAGACAGGTTCTGTATGTGAGTTTGTATGCGCTTACCCATAGACAGGTTCTGTAAGTGAGTTTGTATGCACTTACCCATAGACAGGTTCTCTAAGTGAGTTTGTATGTGCTTACCCATAGACAGGTTCTCTAAGTGAGTTTGTATACACATTTTGTAAGCACTTACAGGATCTGAAGGGCTTGGTTTTCTATATCACCCTGTTGTTATTATTGTTTATAAATAGGTACACGCTGGCAACTGAGATAATTTGGGGAAAGTAATGTGAGACCATTTGAATTTGTTTGCTCATGAAAATGTAAGTTGAGGACCTAAAACTGGACTTTGATTCATTGTGCTCGGTGTGAGAACACAAAGTTTACATGTTTGTTTGTTTGTTTTCACGCACACGCGCATACGTACAAACGCGCGCACATGTGTTAAGAAGCACACAGAATAAACACTGCAGAGAAAGCTCCGGGTCTCTGACCCCTTTCCTTTTCTTCTTCTCTTCCAGATTACGTTTATTTTGAAAATTCATCCAGTAACCCGCTGCTGATCAGGAGGATAGAGGAGCTGAATAAGGTGAGCAGAAAAACCGCGAGCCAGGCCGGGAGCCAGGCCTCCTCAGTGGCTTTCGGGAGTAGTGTGGCCTCCTCAGTGGCTTTCGGGAGTAGAGTGGCCTCTTCACTGGCTTTGGGGGTACGGAGTGGCCGCCTCAGTTGCTTGTGGGTACAGAGGAGGTAACGGAGGTGCACTGATGCAATCAGCGCACCTCCCAGCTTGGTCCGTCTCCCAGACTCGGCCCCCTACCGCCCACCCTCCTTAGCCTCCCATAGATCACACACAAAGCACTTCCTCCTCCTCCAAAAATAACACGCTCTACTCCCCCTCTTCTTTATATCCTCCTCTCCTCTCTCTGTACGAGGGCGGGAACTCGGTTACCGACCCTTTCATAAATCACCTGGATGCGCGTGGTTCAGGGACTCAGCTGCTGGTTTTTTGGTTTTTTTAGGAAAGGTGTTGAGCTCAGTTTGAATGTTTAAAATTGAGCTGTGTGGTACACGAGCCGTGTGGAAAGTAGGTCGCCCCTTGGGCTGTGGCACTGCTTCATGTAGAAAAAGTCCAATCGCAGCCAATCCACATTGGACCTGCTACAAAGAGTTAGCATGCATCAAACCAGGAAAATGAGCTGTTTATCTGGCTTTTGATACGTTCGTCCATTTGTTGGATCAGTAAATGTTTATCTGGAAGCTGAGGCAATGTACCCATTTACCTCCCTGGGGATTTAGGATGTCCCACGCTTTGAAGAGCGTTAGAGCTCCTGCTCATTGGGTTGTTGTTGGATATGTGTGTTTTCTTTGGTTTGGTAAATGCTGTGTGTGAGATGTGTATGTTGTTCTTTGTTTGGTAAATGCTGTATGTGAGATATGTGTGTTATCCTTGGTTTGGTAAATGCTGTGGGGTGTGTGTGTGTGTGTGTGTGTTCTTTTTGGTTTAGTTAATGCTGTGGGGTGTGTGTGTTCTCCTTGGTTTGGTAAATGCTGTTTGATGTGTGTGTGTGTGTGTGTGTGTGTGTGTGTTCTCTTTGGTTTGGTAAATGCTGTTGGATCTGTGTGTTCTGCTTGGTTTGGTTAATTCTGGAATTCTCTCTCCTTGTTCACAGACAGCAAATGGCAACGTGGAGGCCAAGGTGGTGTGTTTCTACAGGCGGCGGGATATCTCCAGCACACTCATCGCTCTGGCGGACAAGCACGCACGTGAGTGGGCAGGGCGAGGGAGGGACAAGCATGCACGTGAGTGGGCAGGGCGAGGGAGGGTTGCCGGGCAGGTGTTAGATGACTGGTGAGAAACTGTAAGCTTGATAGCTATAGCATTACCTTCCTGATACACTTAGTACAGTCTCTGTGGTACTGTAGTTAAGTTGAGTTGGGTTGACGAATGGTTGGTGGAGTTGGGTTAGTGAGTGGCTGGTGGAGTTGGGTTAGTGAGTGGCTGGTGGAGTTGGGTTAGTGAGTGGCTGGTGGAGTTGGGTTAGTGAGTGGTTGGAAGGGTTGGGTTAGTGAGTTGTTGGAATGGTTGGGTTAGTGAGTGGTTGGAAGGGTTGGGTTAGTGAGTGGTTGGAAGGGTTGGGTTAGTGAGTTGTTGGTGGAGTTGGGTTAGTGAGTGGTTGGAAGGGTTGGGTTATTGAGTGGCTGGTGGAGTTGGGTTAGTGAGTGGCTGGTGGAGTTGGGTTAGTGAGTGGCTGGTGGAGTTGGGTTAGTGAGTGGCTGGTGGAGTTGGGTTAGTGAGTGGTTGGTGGAGTTGGGTTAGTGAGTGGTTGGTGGAGTTGGGTTAATGAGTGGCTGGAAGGTTTGGGTTAGTGAGTGGTTGGAAGGTTTAGGTTAGTGAGTGGTTGGAAGGGTTGGGTTAGTGGGCTAGTGAGTGGTTGGAAGGGTTGGGTTAGTGAGTGGTTGCAAGGGTTGGGTTAGCGAGTGGTTGGAAGGGTTGGGTTAGCGAGTGGCTGGTGGAGTTGGGTTAGCGAGTGGCTGGTGGAGTTGGGTTAGCGAGTGGCTGGTGGAGTTGGGTTAGCGAGTGGTTGGAAGGGTTGGGTTAGTGAGTTGTTGGAATGCTTGGGTTAGTGAGTGGTTGGTGGAGTTGGGTTAGTGAGTGGTTGGAAGGGTTGGGTTAGTGAGTGGTTGGTGGAGTTGGGTTAGTGAGTGGTTGGAAGGGTTGGGTTAGTGAGTGGTTGGGTGGGTTGGGTTAGTGAGTGGTTGGAAGGGTTGGGTTAGTGAGTGGTTTGCGGGGTTGGGTTAGTGAGGGGTTGGTTGGGTGGGTTGGGTTAGTGAGTGGTTGGAAGGGTTGGGTTAGTGAGTGGTTTGCGGGGTTGGGTTAGTGAGTGGTTGGAAGGTGTTGGGTTGTTGTAGGGAGTATAGAGTGGGGTGACTGAGGGTTTGGTCGAGTTTTGTGTGTAAGGACATAGTGGAATTAAGTGAGAAGTGATGTAAAGTAGAGTTGTGTGTGAGTTGGGGTTATGTCTGAATCTTTGGCTACCTGTGACCTCATTGACCTCACACATACCTAGCTCTCTCTGGGGCTAGCCTGGGTCAAAGCAGGGGGCTGTGTGTGTGTGTGTGTATGTGTGTGCGAGTGTGTGCGTGTGTGAAATTGAGAGGGTGAGTCAGCTGGTTGTTGGTTGTGAGAGTGAGAAGTGACGAGTGACAGGTAAGCGGGGAGAAAGGCAGAAAGGTTAGCTTCAGTTTCACATGTGTAGTGTGCCAAGCCCTGAGCGTATAGGCTAACCGTACTGGTTCTTATGGGCAGTGCAGAGTCAGGGTCTGTGTGTCTTGGCTCCACGGTTTCCCAGACATTTGCAATATGTAAAAAATTCACAGCAGGAATGGCTGTGCACCGCATGGGTGTGGCCACATCCTGTCTGTGTTTCTGTAGTGAGCGGTGGAGTGAGTGAGGGGAGAGAATGTGTGTGTGTATGTGTGTGTATATGTGTGTGTGTGTGTGTGTGTGTGTGTGTCTGTGTGTGCGTGTCTGCACGTGTGTGTCTCTGTGGGGGTGTAGTTTATCACTATATTTTTAAGTATAAAATAGTATTTGTATAACACTGTATTTGATACTGGGGAAAAAAATACCCTGATATTCAAAGTCGGTGTTGAGCTGCTTTAATTTGAAGCATTGCCTATCATGATAATACTCTCAAGATTTTATTGAATTCTGTTTACAAAATTCTATTCAGCGGGATTCTGCTGTTGGGTAATTATTGTGAGGCTACTGTGAATAAATGGTCATTTAACCATTAGTAACACTAACCTGATTAATACTGGCCCCATGCTCCTCACCAGATTCAGAACCTGTTTGAATGGTTTGCGTGGCGTACCTCCCATATGATTTGTGATAAGAGTTGGACCCATCATATGCAGTGAATGCACTGTGGAGGAATTTAGTGAACACCTCTATTCCTGAACACCCGCGTCCAGAATTGGTGCCTCGTCAAAATGAAGGAGGTGTTTGGTGGTGATCTCGGTTAGGCTCTGCAGTGTAACTGGTGGGCTGTATCAGTTTAACCACGTTGCCATTTTGAACAATGGAAAAAAATGCAGTTGCAGAGCTTCGTGGCGGAAAAGGACGTTGGATATAAACACTCGCTGCCATCCGGGCCCTCGTGCCAGAGCCGCGCGGGTATGGCGGAACGTGACTCGCTTCCCGTAGCGGGAGAAGGCGGATTCGAGCGCTCGTCGCCGGGCTAGGGCCTCATCTGACCTGTGCTTTCCCAGCTCTGCGCTGGACGAACGAGGCCTTTCTCCAGCAGTGGAGCGCTGCCAGCGCCTGTGCTGTGAATCACGGATTAAATATTTTGCTCGCGAGCAGGAACGGGCCCCACCCTCGGTGTGGACGCTTGCACCCCCCACGAGGCTGTCACATGTCTTTGGTGCCCCTGCAACACCGAGCTAGGGTACGCAAAACTAGGGCATGCAAAAGATTACCCCAGGTTCTTCAGTCAATTACAATAGATATTCTCCATTGTAACAATACTTTGTTCATATTTTCATATTTCATGACATGTTTTAGAATTTTCTATACATTAAACACATCAATGGTACGATAGTGGTCATTGAAATTATGAATTAGTCTGTATTCTATTAAATTGTAACATGTCTTTAACATTATGGTTCAGATGTATCTCTATATACCGATGTGTTAAATAGTTACTGCATGTAATGAGTGTCGGATAGTGGTGTGAAATACTCAACCATTTTACCGAGCTGTGATATACTCACCCATGAGGTAGTCGTAATGAGGGGGCTTGAGTTTATAACATTTATAAACCCCCCAGCACAGAGTGAGTGAGCTGTATTTAGGGGGTTCACTAGATTTTTCGTAGCCAGCCAGGTGAGAGAAGAGGCCAGCTAGGGGTGTTGGCAGAGGGGAAACTGAATTGTCCCGATGACATTCATTTTTAGTAAATTTTGTAAAAAGTGTTTTTTCCAAACCAAACTAAGTTCAGTTTTGATAAACCATATTTTTCAAGGTGGGTATATTTTTTCTGATAAATGGTTAGATATTTGCTTTTACACTATTATTCTTGGGGATTTAGGTATAAAAATGTTTTTAAAAATTTCATGCAAACAACTCCACCAAATTAAAATAAACAAAAATGTTGATTTTCTCAAAATTGGTGAAAGTGGGCTGAGTGAGTTTTGGAAAAACTTTTTAATTAGCAAAAGCCCTTGTCGGTCTCAAAACATTTAGCGATTTCTCAATCTAAAAGTATCCAGCCAAACCGTCTGCATTCGTCCATTTAGCCGGCTGCCGGGGCTTTGGGGAAACTCCCTGCTTAGTAGACTTGTCTTCGACACATACATGTATTTAATTTGGTGCTTCATCTTGTGTCTGTTTGACTTTGGCTTCAACGTCAAATAAATAAAGGGAAAGGTGACTTTCATTATCCACAGTCGTCTTGGAACCGAAAGACCCATTTTTAAAGAGAAGCTGTCTGTATTTGGGACATATTTGAAAGGGACCCTGTGAAGTGGTGAAGAGGCGAAAAAAGGGTGTGGGGGGGGGGAGTCGGGTGGGGGTGGGGGTGGGGGTGGGGGTTGGGGGGGGAGTCGGGTGGGGGTGGTTGATAGGTTGAAGCCAGTTAGTCGGGTGTGGGTCTCTCAGGAATTTGGTTAAATGTGTCCATTTTAAAGCGGGTGTGGTTCTTTCAGTACTGGGCCTGTTTCACTGGCCCTACACTGAATAGAACTCAAGATGTACAGCACTCTTTATGGAGTCTGAAATTCATTAATATGTTGAAATGTGTTTTTTAATCATATTGCTTAGGGCTCAGTGCATAGCCATAACATGCTCTCTCTCTATCATCTCTCTCTCTCTCTTTCACTCATAGTCCCTCATCCTCTCTCACTTTTTTCTCCTCTTTTTTCACATATTCTCCCTCACTCTTTCTCTCTCCACTCTTAATTCTCTCTCTCCGCTCTGCTGAGTCATCACCTCTTGGTTTCCTTGCTCTAGTCAGTTGTCATTGGGGAAATCAGTTGAGGTAGCGATCTGCTGGGGTTTCTGGTGGTTTGAAGCATTCCCTCTCTCCCTCTCTTCCTTCCTCTCATTCCCTCCCTCCCTCCCTCCCTCCATCCTGTCCTCCGGACTCCCTTTCTCCTCCCTCGTGCCTGGTAAGGTGATTCATTCATCAATAATTAATAATTGGTTGGGACAGGTGAGATGGAGAGGCAATTTGTTGAGAGTAGGAGTTGGGTTCTGTGCCAGCAGAGAGAGGTTGAGCGCTGCTCCTCTGCATCCCTCAACAGCCCGTTCTCAAGGTCGTTTAAAAAAAAAAAAAACGCCCCAAAAAGTTATTTTGCTCCTCCCCTCCCAGAGTACCGGGCCTCTGCCCCTCTCCTCCTCTCTCCCAGAGTGCCGGGCCTCTGCCCCTCTCTCCTCCTCTCTCCCAGAGTGCCGGGCCTCTGCCCCTCTCTCCTCCTCTCTCCCAGAGTACCGGGCCTCTGCCCCTCTCTCCTCCTCTCTCCCAGAGTACCGGGCCTCCGCCCCTCTCTCCTCCTCTCTCCCAGAGTACCGGGCCTCCGCCCCTCTCTCCTCCTCTCTCCCAGAGTACCGGGCCTCCGCCCCTCTCTCCTCCTCTCTCCCAGAGTACCGGGCCTCCGCCCCTCTCTCCTCCTCTCTCCCAGAGTACCGGGCCTCTGCCCCTCTCTCCTCCTCTCTCCCAGAGTACCGGGCCTCTGCCCCTCTCTCCTCCTCTCTCCCAGAGTACCAGGCCTCTGCCCCTCTCTCCTCCTCTCTCCCAGAGTACCGGGCCTCTGCCGCTCACTCCTCCTCTCTCCCAGAGTACCGGGCCTCTGCCCCTCTCTCCTCCTCTCTCCCAGAGTACCGGGCCTCCGCCCCTCTCTCCTCCTCTCTCCCAGAGTACCGGGCCTCCGCCCCTCTCTCCTCCTCTCTCCCAGAGTACCGGGCCTCCGCCCCTCTCTCCTCCTCTCTCCCAGAGTACCGGGCCTCCGCCCCTCTCTCCTCCTCTCTCCCAGAGTACCGGGCCTCTGCCCCTCTCTCCTCCTCTCTCCCAGAGTACCGGGCCTCTGCCCCTCTCTCCTCCTCTCTCCCAGAGTACCGGGCCTCCGCCCCTCACTCCTCCTCTCTCCCAGAGTACCGGGCCTCTGCCCCTCTCTCCTCCTCTCTCCCAGAGTACCGGGCCTCTGCCCCTCTCTCCTCCTCTCTCCCAGAGTACCAGGCCTCTGCCCCTCTCTCCTCCTCTCTCCCAGAGTACCGGGCCTCTGCCCCTCACTCCTCCTCTCTCCCAGAGTACCGGGCCTCTGCCCCTCTCTCCTCCTCTCTCCCAGAGTACCGGGCCTCCGCCCCTCTCTCCTCCTCTCTCCCAGAGTACCGGGCCTCCGCCCCTCTCTCCTCCTCTCTCTCCCAGAGTACCGGGCCTCTGCCCCTCTCTCCTCCTCTCTCCCAGAGTACCGGGCCTCTGCCCCTCTCTCCTCCTCTCTCCCAGAGTACCGGGCCTCTGCCCCTCTCTCCTCCTCTCTCCCAGAGTACCGGGCCTCTGCCCCTCTCTCCTCCTCTCTCCCAGAGTACCGGGCCTCTGCCCCTCTCTCCTCCTCTCTCCTCCTCTCTCCCAGAGTACCGGGCCTCTGCCCCTCACTCCTCCTCTCTCCCAGAGTACCGGGCCTCTGCCCCTCTCTCCTCCTCTCTCCCAGAGTACCGGGCCTCCGCCCCTCTCTCCTCCTCTCTCCCAGAGTACCGGGCCTCTGCCCCTCTCTCCTCCTCTCTCCCAGAGTACCGGGCCTCCGCCCCTCTCTCCTCCTCTCTCCCAGAGTACCGGGCCTCTGCCCCTCTCTCCTCCTCTCTCCCAGAGTACCGGGCCTCTGCCCCTCTCTCCTCCTCTCTCCCAGAGTACCGGGCCTCTGCCCCTCTCTCCTCCTCTCTCCTCCTCTCTCCCAGAGTGCCGAGCCTCTGCCCCTCTCTCCTCCTCTCTCCCAGAGTACCGGGCCTCTGCCCCTCTCTCCTCCTCTCTCCCAGAGTACCGGGCCTCTGCCCCTCTCTCCTCCTCTCTCCTCCTCTCTCCCAGAGTGCCGAGCCTCTGCCCCTCTCTCCTCCTCTCTCCCAGAGTACCAGGCCTCTGCCCCTCTCTCCCGCTCTCCTCTTAATTTAGCCTTTATTGCCCTGCCGGATATTAAACACACCATCTGAGATTATGAAACAAAGAACGCCCTTGAGTCTTTGTTTGTAGCGTTTGGTTGGCTTGTAGGCAGTTCTCTGTTTTGTGGTGTTTTTCAGTCTGTGATGCACTGCAAGGTGTGTGTGTGTGTGTGTGTGTGTGTGTGTGTGTGTGTGTGTGTGTGTGTGTGACAGTAGTGTGATTTGGTGTGGGCTGTGTGTGTGTGTGTGGGTTGTGTGTGTGTGTGTGTGTGTGTGTGTGTGTGTGTGTTTGCCAGTAGTGTGATTTGGTGTGGGCTGTGTGTGTGTGTGTGTGTGTGTGTGTGTGTTTGACAGTAGTGTGGTGTGGGCTGTGTGTGTGTGTTTGACAGTCGTGTGTTGTGGTGTGGTGTGTGTGTGTGTGTGTGTGTGTTTGTTTGACAGTAGTGTTGTGTGTATGCGTCAGTAGGGTTGTGTGTGCAGGAGAAGGTCTTGCTGTGTGTTGCTGTCCCAGAGGGCCGGGAGGAAGGGAACAGGATTGATGTTTTTGGGATTCTTTCCGTAGATCCCATAATTGCTGTTGCAGCGCCATCTTTTATCTTCTCTCTTCTTTTCTGGCTGCTAATGAAATGCTGGGAACATCAGTGAGGCAATCAGACCAACCACACTCACTCAGACACGCACACACACTCACTCAGACACGCACACTCACACACACTCACTCAGACAGACACAGGCACGCACACACACTCACTCAGACACGCACACACACTCACTCAGACACGCACACTCACTCACTCAGACACGCACACTCACACACACTCACTCACACTCACTCAGTCAGACACAGGCACGCACACACACTCACTCACTCAGACACGCACACTCACTCACTCAGACACGCACACTCACACACACACACACTCACTCACTCAGACACGCACACTCACTCACTCAGACCTGTTTCTCTGGCTCTGTCTATGCACTCATTCACTCCTTTCTCTCTCTCTCTCTCACACACACACACACACACACACACACACACACACACACAGTGTGCATGGTCTCCATCACAGTGAGAGAAGGAATAGGCAGTGAGGGGACTTGCAATAGGGAAGGGGTGGGAGATGGAGGGATAGGTGTGTGTGTGTGTGTGTCAGCTGTCTCTCTGCTCCTGCTTCACAAAATGGTGACTGCCCGTTTGTTAATTCTGGATTGTCCCGGCTCACATGGCTCAGTGTCGATTAGCACACGCTAACACCTCGTACTTGTGCATTTCTGGTCAGCACTTTTCCGGCTTCCTGCTCGCGCCTCCCTCTCTCACTCTCTCTCGCTCCGTCTCCTCTCTCTCTCTCCCTCTCCCCTTCTCTCTCTCTCTCTCTCTCTCTGTCCCTCTCCTCTCTCTCTCTGTCCCTCTCCTCTCGCTCTCTGTCCCTCTCTTACTCTCTCTCGCTCCCTCTCTCTCTTTCCCTCGCCCTTTCCCTCCCTCTCTCTTGCCCTCTCCCTCCCTCCCTCGCCCTTTCCCTCCCTCTCTCTCGCCCTCTCCCTCTCTCCCTCTCCCTCCCTCCCTCGCTCTCTCCCTCCCTCCCTCGCTCTCTCGCCCTCTCTCCCTCCCTCCCTCCCTCCCTTCCTCCCTCTCTCTCTCTCGCCCTCGCCCTCTCCCTCTCTCTCTCTCTCTCTCTCTCAGCGTTAGCCGCTTTCGCGCTGTGATGCGAGTCACGCTCGTAACGGTTGTTCCGTGTCGTAACGTGCCAGCTGTTCGGGGTTTCTCAGCCCCTGCCAAACTCTGCCCCAGGGACCCTGGGTGCTGGCAGCCTCCCGCCGAATTGCGCCAGTATCCACGGGTGAGACGGCCCAACTCCGTCACCGTGTACCTGCCTGAGATCCGTGCCCTAACTGCCACTGGAAGTGACTGACACTGCCGTTGGTTTTCTGGATAACTGCGTTATTTAAAGAAAATGTCTCAAATGCGTGCGCGTGAGAAGCAGATGTGTCCTGATGGAAACCAAACGGGACAAAAACGCCGTTGATCCTTCGCAGTGCTTCACTTTGCAGTTTGACAGTTTAAAAAAACAACAAAAAAAAACAACAACAGTTTATTGCCCAAAAACGGACTCATTCAGACCGTCTTTGGTCTGCCTTTCTTACTGGTAACCACGCTGAAAATGTCTGCTCTACGTTCTTCTATTTAATGCACTAGTGAGTGTGCTCAGAGTTTGCTGACGTGTTGGCTGTGTAATGGCTTCCACGGATTCGGTTGTGCCTTGCTCTGCTTTGCCGTGAAAGATTCTTGCATAAATGTCACCGTGGCGCTAACAGTGATAACGGTGTATTTGACCTTTTATGTGCAGGGGAGATGGAAGAGGACATGGAACATCCCGAAATCATCGATCTCCCAGAGAAACAGAAGCACCAGCTGAGACACAGAGAGCTCTTCCTGTCCCGCCAGCTTGAGTCTTTACCTGCCACACACATCAGGTAATGTACCTCACCTGTACACACCTGACACACGCATCAGCTAACACAGCTCACCTGTACACACCTGCTACACATCAGGTAGCGTACCTCACCTGTACACACCTGCCACATGCATCAGGTAACACAGCTCACCTGTACACACCTGCCACACACATCAGGTAACACAGTTCACCTGTACACACCTGCCACACACATCAGGTAACACAGTTCACCTGTACACACCTGCCACACACATCAGGTAACACAGTTCACCTGTACACACCATTCACCATTCAATTCAGTTCTGTTTTATTTTTGTAGCTTTTAAAAAAAAAAATTAAAAAAAAAATTTTTTTTTTACAGTCACTATCACAAAAATACATTACACAAATCTCACCTGCAACATACCAGCTAATACGTATATAGTGACCTGGCCTATGAGCACATCTTGTTTTGCTTTATCGAGCTGTTTAATTCTCTTCCCTGGAGACCAGCCTGATGCCCACATTCTCCACCAATTATACAAGATAGCCGAAGGTTATCCGCCTATCTATATCGACAAAGTTTGCAAGGAGGTGGGTGGTCTCAGGATAGCAAACAATTATATTCTGGAATTTAATTTTAAACCTTTCGTTTATTTTGCACACCACAAAGCCAAAAATAAACTAAAGAGGTATGTTGGAGCACTATCTGAACTACCTCTTATGCCAGCACTAAATCAAGCAAATTGAAGCAGGCTTCAAAATGGTAATACTCCAATTTAAACAAACCGTACCCAGCGGCCAGTTTTTAAAAATTTCTTTAATGTATTGTACTGAGGGGTCGGAACCCTCTGCAGGCAGTAGAAGCGGCAGGTGCTTGGGGCCTGTGACTCTCTCACTGCCTTATTTACACCGTCACTCCACCAATCTGTTCTTCCCTGGTTAGGTGATTGAGATCCAGTAATCCCTCCTCCAGGAGAAGTCTGGGAAATGTAGTTGTGGGATGAGCGGCCATTTTACGCCCGTTTCTTCCACTGCGTGTCAGCACACAAATAGAAATGAGATCAAGAATAAATGTTTAGGTGCAAGTATATTCGATGAGCGTTTTTGTCATGCGTTGGTGAAGTGTTAATTGTCTGTTTTTAAGTGCAGGACTTAGGGTTTCGCAGTGTCTGTGTTCTGCTGATGTATAAGCATTGTTTATAATTTTTTTTTTTTCACTTTCATTTTACTGCCATTTGCAACTGTATGAAATAAATGTTAACTTTTAGATGATAAATAACCGTATTAATTTTGGCCGGGGTTTAATTGCTACGAGACTGAGTGCAGTATTGACTCTGTGGAAGATACGCTAATTAGCTCAGTGCCATTGAAAATGAAAAGCAGGTAAGATCAAAGGCAGTTATACATGCGCGATGTTTGATGTACGGTGTGCTTTAACTGCTCGAAATGAACTACTTAATCAAGGCGTATGCACAGAACCGTGTGTCCGTCTGTGTGAATAGCGTCCCTGTGAATAAAAGTCAGGTGTGATTCCCGTGATGAATGGAGATGTGAAAAGCTGCCTGTGTTGTGGGGACCGATGAGTCTTGTGTGATTGATTGTACTGATCACGGTGATTGATTATGCCTCGTTCTCTTGTTGAAGGGGTAAGTGCTGCGTCACCCTGCTGAATGAGACGGAGGCTCTCAAGTCCTATCTGGACCGGGAGGTAGGTCCCCTGATGTCACAGCCAGACTTTGTGTGTGCGTGTGTCTGTCTATCTGTCTGTGCGTGCGTACGTGTGTGTGTACGTACGTACGTGCGTGTGCATGTGTGTGTATGTACGTCTGTCTGTCTCTCTGTGTGTCTGCGGTAGAGAGGGAGAGAGTGTTTGTCTGTGTATGCTAGAGCGAGAGAGAGAGCGAGAGAGAGAGAGAGAGAGAGAGAGAGAGAGAGAGCGAGAGAGAGAGAGAGAGAGAGAGCGAGAGAGAGAGAGAGAGAGAGCGAGAGAGAGAGAGAGAGAGAGAGAGCGAGAGTGCGAGCGAGCGTATGGGAAAGTATTTGTGTGTATGGTATAGTGTGTGTTTATGTGTGTGTGTATGCTAGAGAATGTGTGTGTGTGTGTGTGTGTGTGAGTTGTGTATCTGTTTCTGTATAAATTATTCAGCCTGTTGACCCAGAATGTTCCGTGCACACTGAGTAATGAGGAGCTGGGAGACTGTCGGTGCTGTTGGAGAGAGAGAGAGCGAGGGCCAGGCACAGATTGCAGATACACTCTTTATTTAATCTTCTCCTGGACTCCAGAGAACCAGCAGTGAGCCACAGGCCAGCCAGGAGTGGATATGTGGCATGGGTGGGGGACCCCATAGTTTAAACGCTAGTTGTGTAATTAAGAAGCTCGTCACATTATTGTCCAATAAGAGTTTGGGGAAAGGGTCGTAAGGGGCTCCCGTTACCGGAGGGTTGGGGAACGCCCCCCAGGGTTTGGAGCCTGTACGTTTTACGCTGTGGCAATTGGCGCACAGTTTGTCACAGCAAAGGGTGTTAAGTATGAGCTTCCTGCAGTTTGTTTTATTTATTTTTTTATTTAATTGATTTTTTCTCTCTGTTCGTTTCATTAACAAAGATAAAATGCGGACCCAGCGGACTAAGATTATCTTTAGTGTCCATCAACCGACGGTCCTTTTTTTTTTTGTTGCCCATAGTGGCATCTGTCACCACCAAAGAGGATGTGGCTCTAAAGCAGTAGTGATGTTTGTAGTTTCACACCCATTTTAGCAACAGGTGTCTTCAATGACTCACCCCTCTCACTCACCCTTACCCCTCATGCCCCCCCCCCCCCCACCCGCCCACCTTTACCACTCTCACCCCCCTCACCAACCCCATTCCCCAACTTTATCCTCACCCCCCACACCCCCCACCTTTACCCTCACCCCCCCACCGTTACTGTCACTCCCTCATCCTCACCCCCTCACTCTAACCCCCGCTCCTCCATGTCTCTCTCACCCCTCACTGTAACCTCCGCTCCTCCATGTCTCTCTAACCCCCGCTCCTCACTCTAACCCCCGCTCCTCCATGTCTCTCTAACCCCCGCTCCTCCTCCATGTCTCTCTAACCCCCGCTCCTCCATGTCTCTCTCACCCCTCACTCTAACCCCCGCTCCTCCATGTCTCTCTAACCCCCGCTCCTCCATGTCTCTCTCACCCCTCACTCTAACCCCCGCTCCTCCATGTCTCTCTAACCCCCGCTCCTCCATGTCTCTCTCACCCGTCACTGTAACCCCCGCTCCTCCATGTCTCTCTCACCCCTCACTCTAACCCCCGCTCCTCCATGTCTCTCTAACCCCCTCACTCTAACCCCCGCTCCTCCATGTCTCTCTAACCCCCTCACTCTAACCTCCGCTCCTCCATGTCTCTCACCCCTCACTCTAACCCCTGCTCCTCCTCCATGTCACTCTAACCCCCGCTCCTCCATGTCTCTCACCCCTCACTGTAACCCCCGCTCCTCCTCCATGTCTCTCTCACCCCTCACTCTAACCCCCGCTCCTCCATGTCTCTCTAACCCCCGCTCCTCCATGTCTCTCTAACCCCCGCTCCTCCATGTCTCTCTAACCCCCGCTCCTCCTTGTCTCTCTCTCTAACCCCCGCTCCTCCATGTCTCTCTAACCCCCGCTCCTCCTTGTCTCTCTCTCTCTCTAACCCCCGCTCCTCCATGTCTCTCTAACCCCCGCTCCTCCTTGTCTCTCTCTCTCTAACCCCCGCGCCTCCATGTCTCTCTAACCCCGCTCCTCCTTGTCTCTCTCTCTCTAACCCCCACTCCTCCATGTCTCTCTCTCTCTAACCCCCACTCCTCCATGTCTCTCTAACCCCCGCTCCTCCTTGTCTCTCTCTCTCTAACCCCCGCTCCTCCATGTCTCTCTAACCCCCGCTCCTCCTTGTCTCTCTCTCTCTAACCCCCGCTCCTCCATGTCTCTCTAACCCCCGCTCCTCCTTGTCTCTCTCTCTCTAACCCCCGCTCCTCCTTGTCTCTCTCTCTCTAACCCCCGCTCCTCCTTGTCTCCCTCACAGGACACGTTCTTTTACTCCCTGGTGTACGACCCCCAACAGAAAACGCTCTTGGCAGATAAGGGCGAGATTCGCGTTGGGAACAAGTACCAGGCGGACATCACCGACCTCCTGAAAGAGGGTGTGTGCTCTGCTTTGGGACGGGGCGGTGGGGGCAGGGGTAAATGCTGATTAATATTCAAAAAGGATTGTTTATATTTGTCACTTATATATTGTTTGTTTTAACTCTTTTTTCATGTCCTGATTTAATATTAAATGCAAGATAATGCAACAATTGTTTTAGACTTTTACTGAGATATACCTTTAGTAATAATTGCTAAATGAAACGAGTAGATGCCGTTAAACCGTAGTTGATGACCGCATAATTAATGTGAATGGGTGTAGTCACCTTCTCCTGGGTGAAAAAGTTACCGCTTCTTCTCACCATGCTATCATTTATTTAGGAAAATTAAAGCTTATGGCATTTTTACATTGAATTATACTACATGCATAATGCATGTGTGTTTACGTGAATTAACACAGTAAATGTATTGGTGCTTAAAGCGCTTCTACACAAAGCTCACAAACTCACAGTCTGCGGTCCATCTGTGCGTTCTGTAGTACACAATATGTCAGTCAACATGCACACCCTGTATTTTATTGGATTCCGAAAATAAACAGTGCTCCAAAAGTCATATGATGCCCGGTTACGGTCTGCACAGTGAATTATGTGGCCATGGAAACTATTTCAGTTTCATTTCCAAACGATCCCGGATCGGTTTTCAGAATGGCCAGTTCCAATGCAAAGACGGAAATTAAATTTCCGGAGGTCAGTCCCACAATTCTGTCTGTTCCACAGAATAGTGAAGCAGGGGGGGCCCTTGTGATTAAGCCTCGACGTGCACGCTGACACACGCACAGGACGTTTTGGGGCACCCCCCCCGCGCCCCTAGTCACCCGGATCAGGAGCCAGAGCAATGGCTCGAGTCCGCCAGTTTTTATGGGCAGTACTGGTGGGTCGGCATAGTCGGCGAATGAGGCGGAATCGATGGTTGATTTTGATTGGTTCACAGGTGAGGAGGACGAACGGGACCAGGCCAAACTGGAGGACAGGGTGTGGGACCCCAGCAGCCCCCTAACGGAGAAGCAGATTGACCAGTTTCTGGTGGTGGCTCGGTAAGGGGGGGCGGTGCTACCTGAGCTTCTGAAATTAGTTTGGAATTCACTCAGAATCCTGGACCCACTTTTTTCTTTTATGCCACTCACATTCTCTCTCTCTTTCCCTACCTCCTTCTATCTCCCCCTCCCTCTCTCTCTCTCTCTCCCTCTCATTCCCCCTGTTCTTTCTTTCCTCTCCCTCCCTCCCCATCTCTCTGTTTTCTCTCTTTTCCCCTGCCCCTCCTCTCTTTCTCCCTCCCCCTCCTCTCTTTCTCCCTCCCCCTTTCTCTGCCATACTCTCCCTCTCTCCCTCGTTACCCCTCTCTCTCCCTCCCTCTCTCCCTCCCTCCCTCTCTCTCTCCCTCCCCAGGTCAGTGGGTACCTTTGCGCGGGCGCTGGACTGCAGCAGCTCGGTCCGGCAGCCCAGTCTACACATGAGCGCTGCCGCAGCTTCTCGCGACATTACACTGGTGAGCTGGCCCCGCCCTAACACCTCTGCCGCATGCTGCAGTCCAGCCAGGCCCCACTGGGTCAGGAACTTCAGTCCAAAACCAAACTGAACTGGTTTTGGCTTTGCTCTGCCTACTTTGTGCCTCACTTAGGAGCCCAGGTATTCCCTGCAGACTCTGTGCAGTATCTGTAGCTCAGTCTCCACTGTGGCTGTGTTTGGACGTGGCTGTGCTGTATCTGTATTAGTGTTCAGTGTGGCTGTGCTGTATCTGTATTAGTGTTCAGTGTGGCTGTGCTGTATCTGTATTAGTGTTCAGTGTGGCAGTGCTGTATCTGTAGAAGTGTTCAGTGTGGCTGTGCTGGACGTGGCTGTGCTGTATCTGTAGAAGTGTTCAGTGTGGCTGTGCTGTATCTGTATTAGTGTTCAGTGTGGCTGTGCTGTATCTGTAGAAGTGTTCAGTGTGGCTGCGCTGGATGTGGCTGTGCTGGATGTGGCTGTGCTGTATCTGTAGAAGTGTTCAGTGTGGCTGTGCTGTATCTGTATTAGTGTTCAGTGTGGCTGTGCTGTATCTGTAGAAGTGTTCAGTGTGGCTGTGCTGTATCTGTAGAAGTGTTCAGTGTGGCTGCGCTAGACGTGGCTGCGCTGGACGTGGCTGCGCTGGACGTGGCTGTGCTTGACGTGGCTGTGCTGTACCTGTATTAGTGTTCAGTGTGGCTGTGCTGTATCTGTAGCAGTGTTCAGTGTGGCTGTGCTGTATCTGTAGTAGTGTTCAGTGTGGCTGTGCTGTATCTGTAGAAGTGTTCTGTGTGGCTGTGCTGTATCTGTAGAAGTGTTCAGTGTGGCTGTGCTGGACGTGGCTGTGCTGTATCTGTATTAGTGTTCAGTGTGGCTGTGCTGTATCTGTATTAGTGTTCAGTGTATCTGTATCTGTAGAAGTGTTCAGTGTGGCTGTGCTGTATCTGTAGCAGTGTTCAGTGTGGCTGTGCTGTATCTGTAGCAGTGTTCAGTGTGGCTGTGCTGTATCTGTAGAAGTGTTCAGTGTGGCTGTGCTGTATCTGTAGAAGTGTTCAGTGTGGCTGTGCTGTATCTGTAGAAGTGTTCAGTGTGGCTGTGCTGGACGTGGCTGTGGGCGCTCTGCGGTCAGTGCTAATGAGCCGTGCATTGGCTCACCCCGGCCTCATGTGGGAACGCTCTGTCCTAGTTCTGCTCTTCTGATATAGAGCAACCAGGGGGTATGCCCAGAGCTACTGCAAGAGGCACTGAGAACACACACACGCACGCGCACGCACGCACGCACACACACACACACAAACGCACGCACGCACACACACACACACACACAATAAATCAATTTAATAAATTGAATTTCCATAGGTAATAATGGGGGCCATTGCAACAGTAAGGCCATTCTGAGTTTATTGTTCACGTGTTGGATTACTATGTCCAGTTGCATCAGTTTATTTAACATCCATAAGAGGATTTTTTTTACAATTGGAATCCAAATGATTGAAATGAACAGAAGTGCCGTTTAGGAACACATGTACATCAGGCTGACGGATCGTGGATTACTGTAGACTGCATGCTGTAGTGGACCCCACAAACACTTACAGTTCAACTGACCCTGGAGAAGAGCACTGGGCCAGTTGCTGGATCGCATTATAAATACAAATGAGCTCACTGCCTTCAGGCCTTCTACGTACTGCCAAAGGTCTTGTGTAAAGTTGACCTGATGTCCCCATTCAACACTATGCTGCTATATACGCTATGGGAAAACCCCCTTTGATTACTGCAACCAATTTTATCAGGGAGCTTGCTATACTTTACTTTACAGTTTGGTGTTTGGTGACAGAGACGTGAACCGGAAACCTCATTGGCTAACGTCTGACCAATGAGCGGTTGTGCAGGTTTTCATGTCTGGTTCAGCACGCGCTTTTGTGTGTGTGTCACAACTGCAGGATAAGAAAAGTGTTCTACATTACTTTTTATATTTAGGCATTTAGCAGAAGCTCTTACATAAACCTACAGCATATTGCTTAAGTGCAGTGGAAGGTACTAGAGGGATATTGAGGGTATAGTGTTGCGCGAGTAGCGCTGTATGGCAGGATGTATAGCACACGGGTTCTGACCCAGGCGCACACCTTTCCCTAGTTCCACGCCATGGACACCCTGCATAAGACCGGGTACGACATGTCCCGGGCCATCGCTGCGCTGGTGCCCCAGGGAGGCCCCGTCCTGTGCCGGGATGAGATGGAGGAGTGGAGCGCCTCGGAGGCCAACCTTTTCGAGGAGGCGCTGGAGAAGTACGGCAAGGATTTCACCGACATCCAGCAGGACTTTGTGAGTGAAGAGCGAAATGCAACGGGGAGAGTCACCGGGGGATGTAGGGGGGGGGCAGGACTGTGGGTTTATAGGAAGAGTGGGGTGGGGGGGGGGGCAGGACTGTGGTATTATGGGAAGGGCGGAGGGGGTAGGACTGTGGGATTATGGGAAGGGTGGGGGCAGAACTGTGGGTTTATGAGAAGGGTGGTGGGGGTAGGACTGTGGGTTTCTGGGAAGGGTGGGGGGGACTGTGGGTATTTGGGAAGGGTGGAGGGGGTAGGACTGTGGAATTATGGGAAGGGTGGAGGGGGTAGGACTGTGGGATTATGGGAAGGGTGGAGGGGGTAGGACTGTGGGATTATGGGAAGGATGGGGGGGCAGGACTGTGGGATTATGGGAAGGATGGGGTGGGGGGGCAGGACTGTGGGATTATGGGAAGGATGGGGTGGGGGGGTAGGACTGTTGGATTATGGGAAGGATGGGGTGGGGGGGTAGGACTGTGGGATTATGGGAAGGATGGGGTGGGGGGGTAGGACTGTTGGATTATGGGAAGGATGGGGTGGGGGGTAGGACTGTGGGTTTATGGGAAGGGCGGAGGGGGTAGGTCTGTGGGATTATGGGAAGGGCGGAGGAGTATAAGGTGATTCATGGAAGGGGGGACGTGCTGAGATAGTCTGCTGGGAGCTGGACTCTTATCTGTGCGGTTTATTCTGATAAAACAGGCTGGGAGAACATTGCAAACGCTCTGTCTGACGTATGGATAAACTCAGACGCACCAGGCCTCAAACTCACAACTGAATCGAAATCAGCTCTTAAAGATTGTTTTTTTTAGGGGGTCTCTGTGGGGGGAAAACTGAAACTGCGGGCAGAACTGGCTCGTGGTTGATATACTGGAGCCATAGTGTCTGGAGAACGTGTGTAACTCTGCCATCTGCTGGCAGCTGGCTGCAAGTGCAGGCCTCCTCTCCACTCACCGATGCCTGGTACATTAAAATGGGCGGGAGGGATCCTTCCATTTTGGCGGCCAGGGGCTTCTCCAAATTGAACTGTGCTCCCACAAACTCCCGACGAGTCTGATCCCGCATGTTTTTATGAAGGCTGCCAGGCAGTGGGTAATTCAGAACCACATTCATCTTGTGCAAAGCGGTGGAAGGTCTCTTCTCTGAAAATAAAGCCAGTTTAAGCGCCAGCCTGTGCCCCTGCAGCCTGGCGGTGATGATTCTGAGGTAATAACCATCCGTCTCCGCTCTTTCTTCAGCTCCCGTGGAAGTCGCTCACGAGTATTATCGAATATTACTACATGTGGAAGACCACCGACAGATATGTACAGCAGGTAACTTATTTATGCTGTGTGTGCTTAACATGCTTTCTGCTGGAGGTGAGAGGGCTGTTTTTCTTTTGGCTTTTTTTGTGGGTGGTGATGAGATTTCTGTTCACTTTCTCTCTGTCGCAGAAACGGTTAAAAGCAGCCGAAGCTGAGAGCAAGCTGAAGCAAGTCTACATCCCTAACTAGTGAGTACATCAGAGACGCACGTAGGCTCACGTTGCATCTTTAACTGTCGCTGTCCCTAACTTTAACTGGCAAGCATTTAAATTTTTGCCAGGTTAGTTTTAGCAATCGCTAAACTCTCCAGACTGCGTTTGTGAAGAGAAAAACAAAACAAAACAACCATTCTTGCTTTTAATTGTTGAGTCAAAGTTGAGAACAAATGTTGAGTGATACCCAGCAGCTGGCAGTGAAAGCTGCTAGTGGGTGGGGCTGTAGTTGGAGTCCAGTGATGCAGATGTCTGAACTCTATGGTGCTGTAGCTCTTGTCCAGTGATGCAGATGTCGGGTCTCTATGGTGCTGTAGCTCTAGTCCAGTGATGCAGATGTCGGGTCTCTATGGTGCTGTAGCTCTAGTTCAGTGATGCAGATGTCTGGTCTTTATGGTGCTGTAGCTCTAGTTCAGTGATGCAGATGTCTGGTCTTTATGGTGCTGTAGTTGGAGTCCAGTGATGCAGATGTCTGAACTCTATGGTGCTGTAGCTCTAGTTCAGTGATGCAGATGTCTGGTCTCTGGTGCTGTTTTTGTTGTTGTGTTGTGTTTTAATCTGCTGTGCGATGCTGCATCGTGCCGTATTGCATTGTGCTGTATGGTACTGTGTTTTGTTTTTGCTGTGTGGGGCTTTGTAAGGGACTGTTCTTTCCTCTGCTGTGCTGTGCTACTGTGCTGTTCTGCAGTGCAGTGATGTGCAGGAGGTGTATATACACACACAGGCTTTGAAACCCTCTACTGCCCCCCCCCCCCCCTGTCTCCTTTAGCAACAAGCCCAACCCAAACCAACTGAACGTGAACAACGTGAAGCCCGGTTTGGTGAACGGAGCTGGGACGGTCCCGGCCCCGGCCCCGGCCCCAGCCCCGGTCCCGGTTCCTCCGGGCCAGGTGACTGGGCTCGGTCGAGCGTGTGAGAGCTGCTACAGTGAGTCGCAAGCCCGTCTGTACTGTAAAACTCCCGTCTGTACTGTTAAATGTCCGTCTCTACTGTAAAACACCCGCTGTTCCTCACACACTCATTCACGCTCAGAGTTATATCCGTGGTGTAATTCGTCCGTTACTCATGCCTGCAGCTACAAGCTCGTACCAATGGTACTCCTGGGGCCCGCCCAACATGCAATGTCGCTTGTGCGCCTCTTGCTGGACGTACTGGAAGAAATATGGCGGCCTGAAGATGCCCACGCGCCTGGACGGGGAGAGGCCCGGACCCAACCGCAGCAGCTTGGTAAACGCATTCTACACTAAAAACACCCAACTCGAGGAAACTGTTTACCCTGCTACAGGAATCAAATGCACCCAACTACAGGAAGCAGTTTACCCAATATACAGGAAGCAAATACACCCACCTACAGGAAACCGTTTTGCCAAACTACCAGAAATAATCAGCCACACAGCATAGTAACACATTGTAAAACATAGTAAAAACACCCATCTACAGGACACAAATTTGCCCAACTAAACAAAAAGATTCAACACATTGTAGTACATTTTGCAGCATGGTGAATACATCCAACTACAGGTAACAAATGCCTCCAGAGAATAAATACACCCATACAGAGAGAAAATACATCCAACTACAGGTAACATTCAGCAGCTGGGTAACATGTAATACCTTCTTCTGTATTCAATATTCAGCAATAGGGAACATTCCACCACCTGTCCATACTGCAAGGTAAACAGGCTTATCACATGGATGGACATGAGGTCACGTGTATAATAAGTGTTCCTCAGTGTGTGTTTTTGGGAGGTTGGGGCTGACCTCGTTCTCTCCCGAACCTCAGAGCCCCCACGGCTTGCCTCTGAGACACAGCGGGAGCCCCAAGTTCGCGGTGAAAACCCGGCAGGCCTTTTACCTGCAGACGTCCCAGCTGACCCGAGCCGCCCGGCGGATCTGCCAAGACCTGCTCCGGCCCAGATACCTCGCCCGCCACCCCTACCTGCCCGTCAACACCACCGCCATCAAGGCTGAGTGTGAGGCGCTAATGCTTTTACCCTCCCCTACATCTAACTCTAACCCACCTCTACATGCCCGTCAACACCACCGCCATCAAGGCTGAGTGTGAGGCACCAACACTTTTACCCTCCCCTACATCTAACTCTAACCCACCTCTACATGCCCGTCAACACCACCGCCATGAAGGCCCAGTGTGAGGTGCCAACGCCCTAACCCACCCCTACCTGCCCCTCGACACCACCGCTATCAAGGCCGAGTGTGACGTGCCAACGCCCTCTCCTTTACGTCCTCTCAGCTCTCTTTGTGCCACATAGTGGGGTGTAAGAATAGCGGAGAAAGGGAATGCACAGATATTACTACAGCCCAGTGGGACCCAACCATGTTCTTGGAGATCTATCGTCCTAGGGTTGAAATTAAAAGCTACAGGATGGTAGATCTCCATTACTGGGGTTACCTCCTTCTGCTCTAGACTATGGATACTCAAATCCAAATGTAGGGTAGAAACCCAGCTGTTCTCTACCCTCTGACGGTGATTTGAGTAACGGGGCTCGTCTAGACTAATCAAATGGTCAACTCCGCGTTCTTAACGGCGAATGTTCGGTCTTCCTTCAGTCGATGCCAAAACATTCCAGATTGACGCATCTCCGGGAAATGACAGTGCAGTTCCAACAGACTTTTCCAATCACGCAAAACTCCTGTTACTAGCCAGAGCCTCTTTTAGTTCAGAAATAAGCAGAAGATGAGAGGAACGCAAGGATTGACCATCTGGCCTGGCCTGTCTGCAGTGATATCTGAGAATGCGCTCGCCCACAGTAGGCTAACGGATAGCACGGAAGGCTAACGGATAGCACGGAACGGAAACGGGCTCCTGAAAATCATGCTGTTAGACACGAGTCGGTCAGAATTTAGATGAAATGTGACCTTTGACCTGTGTTTCACTGGCAGGTGCTGTCAGGTTGCCAGAGATGCCCAAAAATCCAGTTCCGTCCAAACAGAGTGTCCGGAAACCTCTGGAATCTGTGGTCAGGTACCTAGGTAAGACTGAAAAACGGTACTGCGGTTTTTTGTTGTTGTCATAATCTCATATTCTTACCACCACCTGGCCCTTCCCTGTCGAGTAGAATATAATAGAATCATAAAAATAAACACACTTGCAGACGTAAAGAACAGCAGTTGTTCCTTGTGGGCAGTTTGTCTTGGTTTATTTTTCGCATAATGCATAATTATGTATTATGCATTGTTTTAATCACTGGGGAGTCAGCGAGAATAAAATATTTAAAAACACGCACACACATCTGACACAACAAACCCACAAAATGAGACTGATTAACTGCTGCAGTTCTGCAGTGCTGTTAAGCCTCTTTATTACAAATGGCAAACAGTTTCTATACATTTTAGAATCGCCATTATTCCCCCTTATGAGTCCCCGTAGTTTAGAACGACTGAAGAAAGGTAAGAATTGACCCCCCGCTTACTCGACAGTCATGAATTTTATGACCTACTATGTACAATCTGAATATCTAGAATTTTCTCATAGTCCACAGTAGGCCAAGAGATGGTACAGCAGAACAGCCCTTTCACTGTCATCTTGTGTCATTGCATTCTATTTTTTATTGCTACCCATCCCAATGAAATTTAGCTTGGTAGCTAATTCTAGGCAGGCAGGCAGATGGCCACTACAAAATAAATACATTACAGGTTCAAACATTGTATTAGAGAATATATTATGTTCCTGAATTGTAGCCTACTTGTTAACCAAAACATTGGACTGAATCTCGGCCTGTTTATGCCCCACCGCCCGGCGGTTCTTCGCCCGCTCAGAGGCGCATCCCTGCCCGCTGAAGGTCAACCCGCCACGGAGTGCCACCATCTCCACCGCCAGCCTGACGCCCATCAAGTCTTCGCCCATCCTCAACAACGGCTCGCCCACCATTCTGGGCAAGAGGACCTATGAACAGCACAACGGCCTCGATGGTGAGGGAGGATGTAGGAGGGGTGGCTAGGTTCTGTGTGCAGTATGTACTGTAACTGCAGCTGAGTCTGACTGCAGTGTTCATCTCCCACCCCACCCCACCGCACGCACGCACGCACGCACGCACGCACACCCCACACACACGCACACCACACACACAAACACACCCCCGCACACACACACACACACAAACAACACACACAACACAACACGCATGCACACACGTGCACGCGCACACACACACACACACACACACTGCAGAGTAGTCTGCTGGAATTAATTCCCAGCTCCCTGTGAGTCTAGATTTTTTCTCCTTCCTCCTCTCTCTCTCTCTTTGCCCCTCCTCCCTTTTTGTCTGTTTCTCCCTCTTTTTCACTCTCCCTCCCTCTCTTTCACTCTCCCTCCCTCTCTTTCACTCTCCCTCCCTCTCTTTCACTCTCCCTCCCTCTCTTTCACTCTCCCTCTCTTTTTCTCTCTCCCTCTTTCTCTCTTTCTCTCTCTCTCTCTTTCTCTTCCCTCTACCTAATCTTGGAGTAGCGGTTGGCTGCTCTGGTGTAGCTCCAGGCCAACACTCCAGCGTAGTCATGGTAACGGCGGAGCAGCAGCGACTCTCAGGCGGATCGCGGTGTCCAGCGGGGGTACGATCGGCCCCTCCTCCGCCCCGAGTCTCTGGGCAGATTTAGGAGGGGGTACCTGGCAGGCCTAGGTGTGGGTGGGAGAGTGGGGAGCGGGGTGCATTCAGCTGGGCTGCAGCGGGGCCTTGGGGTGCTCTTCAGTTTGGGGGCGTTTGATTGGCCGGCTCAGTTGCTTCTTTCACAGTGAAAATCCTTGGTTGTCTTGACCATGAGGTCTTCTGCTCTTTTTACATTTTTTTTTTTCTTCGTTTTAATTCAACCGTAAGTGGTTTCTGTTTTCTTTATTTGACGAGCGGTGGTTGGCGTCTTTGGAATTGCACCGTCGCGGGGTCCTGGCACAACGCCTCGTACGGTTACAGCGGAACAATGTGCACCGCTGGCCACTCTCAACATTAAATATTTAGGTTCCTTTGTGCAATTTTAATGCTTCAAGTTTTATCTTTTTTTTAATTTATTTTTTTTAAGTGAATAATTAATGATAATTGAATTAATCCAGCTCTGGACTCTCCCTGGCCTGCCCGGTACGCTCTCTCCACTCCAGATCTCCCTTGAGACGCCATTTTTCTGGGTACATTCCACTGGAATGTGAGGTGAGACATAGATGGGCGTATATGCCCATGCCCTGGAGAGCGTCGGTGAGGGGTTAGGGTGGGGTTTTCCATTTTTTCTGCTGACAAGGAGGATGGCTTTCTGTGCTATACCAGATGTGGCCAGCAGGGGGCAGGAAGATGGTGGTGTTGTTTTTTTCCCCCCCCCATCCGTTTTTTCCACTTAGCTGACACTCTTACCTAGCACTACTTGCAAAGTGTTATAAAATATCAAGAGCATTGAACGTTACCACTGAGAAGAGCAACTTTTATGAGGAAAATTTGCGCGTTCAAAGTTCAGATTTATGTTTTATTGGGTTTTACTGTCCGTGAGCTTCTTCAGATGTCAGAGCTGTAGAGCTGTTTTGAACACTACGTACCAGTACTTTTACATAAAGATGTGCTGCTGTACGAACCTGCTGCATTTTCTTACGAAATCACATGCTTCGTTTATCCAAGGTGAAAACTCCACAGGTCTCCGAGCTTCTTCTTGTTCACCAGTCTGTGGTCAGAGTGACTTTCTGACGTACGTGTTTTCAGAAGATCTGGCACCCGTAATTGCTCAGCGCAGGGAGCTGTCAGATATAAAATCCATTTTGCATGAATTACGCAACACAAATTCACCCCTAATAGATGCCATTGTCTGGCATGTCAGCAGATTGACGGAGCCAAGGCTTCTAAAGCCTGCCCGTATGATAATTACTGAGCACCAAGCCCTCATCCCTCTGGGCCCAGTCTGGCACACACAGAAAAGAGTTGAGAGTTGGTGCCTATACCGGGTGTGATGAAGACCACTCTCTTCTCTCTGGGTTACACGCCGTTCTCTAGACCTTAGCAGGAACACTGCACGGTCTCACTGCAGTGCATGATGGGACATAATCAGATATGGTTCAGGCGCAATGGTGTTGACTAAATCGCTCGATAATCTTATTTCTGCAAAATGTTCGTGACACGTCCTCCCCTCTCCCTCTGCTGGTGGGTAATGTTACTAGTAAGCAGTACCGCTGGCTGATTGGTCTTCTGTTCTATTGTGCTGCTGTGTAATTGGCCGTGGTATATTACCTGACTTATTTTTGCGGTTACATTAGTTTTTTTTTATTATCTTAACTTCAAGTTATCAGATTTAACAGGAAGTGGCTTCTGAGTGCAGCATGGTACCTGACTGCGGTTCCCTGGGTCTGGTGCCTGACTGCGGTTCCCTGGGTCTGGTGCCTGACTGCGGTTCTCTGGGTCTGGTGCCTGACTGCGGTTCCCTGGGTCTGGTGCCTGACTGCGGTTCCCTGGGTCTGGTGCCTGACTGCGGTTCCCTGGGTCTGGTGCCTGACTGCGGTTCCCTGGGTCTAGTGCCTGACTGCGGTTCTCTGGGTCTGGTGCCTGACTGCGGTTCCCTGGGTCTGGTGCCTGACTGCGGTTCCCTGGGTCTGGTGCCTGCCTGCGGTTCCCTGGGTCTGGTACCTGCCTGCGGTTCCCTGGGTCTGGTGCCTGACTGCGGTTCCCTGGGTCTGGTGCCTGACTGCGGTTCCCTGGGTCTGGTGCCTGACTGCGGTTCCCTGGGTCTGGATCCAGTGATTGAAAGGTTTCACGGGTCTGTTTTTATAGGAAGCGAATGCCAGTCCCTTTAATGGTAAAGGCACATTAATTGGACGATCGGGACTGACGAACGCTTGCTCAAGAAGGGAAGCTCACCCGGTTTAACCCCGATAATCGGAACAAACCTGGGCAGTGGAAGAATGCCAGCGAGGCGCAGAAGACTGACCTCATGCATCATCTGAAGTAACGGGGGTTAATGCACTCGGTCAAACTGCAATGCTGGCAATTTTGGCCCGGACAGCAAGTTTAGGTGTGTGTGTTGCGGGGGGCAGTGTGTGAGGCTACCCTTCCAACCCCCATTCTATTTTAGAGTATTGCCATGGGTAGTTTCATAATGACAAGCGGTGAGGTCTTTTAATATTTAACCTTCATCGTCTCAGTAGAAACCAGAGATAACCCCAGTGCGGCCCTCTGCACAGCAGTGTAAGACTGATTATGTTTGGTAGTGGTGGGCATTTTGTGTAGAAATTCAGTAGGGAGGGGAGGAATAAGGATCTGGGTATATTGGCCCATAATGTCATCATTTTCAGCCTTTCATTTTAAGACTTGTTCATGTTGTTTTATCCGCCACCGCCCCACTTGAGACACAAGTATCACCGAGTCGATGAGTAGGATGATCACTCTATTCCAGAGGCTTGGGTTCGAGTGCAGACAGGAAACATTGAGTAAGGGGGGGGGGGGACGTTTTCCAGCAGATTGTGTTGCTATGCGGTGTTTAAGTTTCAGCAGTGCAGTCGGGCAGAGTGTCAGTAAAACGATCCCGTCCCAGCTCCCCCGATCGCTCGACGTCTCGGCCCGTACGCCGCCTTAGCGACAGCACAAGCGTGATCGCGTTTGGAAAATGGTTGAGTGCGCTTCTTGGATGTGGAACCGGTGTTGCGCTAGTGTGCTGAATTTCACAATTTCCTCACCGAGTGTGAAACTCAAGAGGGAAAAGGTTTTAAAGTCAGCCTGCTTTCGCAGCTTCACAACGGGAGGAAGAACGGTCTTATTGTCTGTCAGTGCTGATATCACACAGTGCAAAGGACTATGGGAAGGGTCTGTGTGGGTTGGTCCACCAGCTTACTGAAGTCTTTCTATCTTTACGTGGTAGAAATCGGCATGCAGTACGTCAACGGTCAAACAAAGCTGGGTTTTGCAGTAACACTGTGCGGCCTGTAGAGGCGCTGTCTTGCGTGTGAGCGCACTGCAGGAAGAGTGCGTGTTTCAGGAATGTATGAAAAAGCTTCTTTTTTAAAATGTTTTAAATCGCCTAAAGGTGTGTGCTGACGGTGTCAGTGACTCTGTGGAACACGACCGCGTGCGACGTGCGTTGCAGGAAACTTGAGTTGCGCGTATCTTGTTTGACTGGGCTGCGTCTGGCTGCTCTGTGTGTGACCATGTTGCGCGTTTTGTGTAATGCCACCTCTCCATTGTCTCTCCCCCGTTCTCTTAGGGACCAAGCCCAAAGCTCTGACCCCGCAGTGGGAAATAGTGTCCAAACGGAGCTCCCTGTCCCAGCAAGATGAGGTGCACGAACTGGACTGACCCCTGAGGTGTCCTCTTTTTCTCCTGCCAACACGAGGACGAGGTGAGGAGCCGGTCCGTCGCCCGCTACGTCCTCGCCAGCTCGTCACTGGGACGTCCCAAAGTGGAATCCGTGGGTTCTAAACGGTTGTGCCCCCTTTCTTCCTCGCAGGGAACCCCGAAGGTGTTTTACAGCGACACGGATGTGGATGGTGGAGAAGGGGGGCGGCTCCGAACCAAACTCCTCCCCTCCTGCCTTGTCATCCTGGTCCATTGACTCTACCCGTCAGCATTGTCCTTGTGGACTGAATCCAGTTGTGGCCAATCATAAGACTGGCCTGACTGCAGAGGACTGTTTATTAACACCATTATTGTTATTATTGTCAATGTAATTATTATTATTATTCTTTTTTCATTTTTTTTTTTTTTTTTTTTTACCAACTGTAACCCTTGCTGATCAGTTAATTGTGGATCAACGAAGAAACTTTTTTTTGAGTTTCATAAAATAAGTACTGCTTGTGTGCCCTTAAACTAGGGTGGAAGGAAGGACTGTAATATATAGGCCACATGCTTCTTTTATAACATGTCAAAAAAAAAAAAAAAAGAGAGAGGGAAAGTGGTCGAAGAAAAGGACCTTCAGGCCTTTTGGTCAATCACATGAATAACTCCCTGGCTTCTGTTCTGTATTTGTTTGAAGGCTTCTCGTTCTCTTGCGTTTTTGTGAGCTGGCCGCCGCCCTTGGCCTGAGAGGTATAACTTATTGAGAAAGAATACAAAATGTGCTTTTTTTCTACCTTTTTCACACCTGATGCACCTGCGCTTCAAATGATGTAATTAAGAAATAAAATGATTCTTTCTCTTTTGTGAATATGTAAATGAAATTAAGACTTGTTAAAGAGAAGGCTGCGCCAATCATACACACACACACACACACATCTGGAGAAAAGGTAGTGGTTAGGGGGTAGGGGGGAGCGTTTACGACTTGGACCATAAAGAGAATTTACAAGTGCTTTGTTCTATATATAGACAAAAGCCCTGAACCAAATGTCATGGCCCTAGGTTACCAGGGCAACCGAACATTTCCCTGACGCTGATCCAGCCAACCTCAGGCCATTTTATCCTGAATGCCGCTGCTTCTCTCCCAGTTGCATCCGTCAGATATACGGTCCAAAGTCACAGCTCTGACGCTGGGCTCTCCGAGTACAGCTTGTTCTGTGCTAATAGTAAGAAGAACAAAGAATCTGAATCGGGGTACATCATGGCGTGAGGGGGAGGGAGGGGGGTTGTGCAGGACCATGACTGAAATTGCCCAGCAACATGACAGGAATTGGACCAAATCTCGTGGCAGGCAGCCAGGTGTACGTCAGCTGCCAGGATCGTGTTTAAATGATCACCGTGAACGAGTGCATTGTCATCATTTTAAAGTAAAAATCATATGCGGAAGTCTGTAACGGCAATAATCATATTTTACGTTTTAGCCGTTGGACAGAGGCAACTTGTTCGCGTACAATCTTTACATATAATCCAGTCGTACAGGCAGATCTGGTTAAGCACCTTGCTTCCAGGGCTGCAGCTTTGGAAATCGGACCAACAGGCCTGGAGTTACAGGACCAGGGGCCTGGAGTTACAATACCAGGGGCCTGTACCACGAAGCAGGATTACTGAGTTAGCAGGATAAGTGCACTGAGTAAAACCTGGAACGGCTCTTTACTTCAGTCCATGTTCCAGATTTCGGAGGGTTCCAGGTTTTACTCGGTGCAGTTATCCAGCTAAATCGGCAATCCAGAGGGGTGTACTACGAAGTAAGATTAAGGGGTTTGCGAGCTAATTTAAGTAACCTTGGGTTTTCTGTATCACAAAGCCGATTTACTTTTAATCTGGGTATATTGCCATGGCAACTTACTCTGCACGGCTGACCTGCAGGTTATATTCAGGCTATCAGATTGAAACGGATAAAAGCACCGCCCTTTGGCCAATCAACTCCTTGGCTTTGGAAAAACAAGTTACAAGACCAGGGGCCTGTACCACGAAGCAGGATTACCGAGATAGCTGGATAACTGCACTGAGTAAACCCCGGAACAGCTCTTTTTACTGTAGTACATGTTCCAGATTTGGGAGGGTTCCGGGTTTTTAACCCGGTGCAGTTATCCAGTTGACTCTGTAATCTTGCTTCGTGTTACAGGCCCCAACTTCCCAACCATTATCCTACACTGTGGCCAGGGGGGTGTACTACAAAGCAGGATTACTTAGTTAGCTGGATAACTGCAACTTAGTAAAAACCCGGAACAGCTCTTTTTACTTCAGTCTATGTTCCAGATTTCCAGACCTCCAGGTTTTACTCAGTGCAGTTATCCAGCTAACTTGGTAATCCTGCTTTGTGGTATATCCCCCGGCTAACTCAGCAATCCTGCTTTCGTAGTATACCCGCCTGGACTTTGACACTGCTGAGCGCCCGGAGCCATCTTGCGGTGCAGCTCGCTGTGCAAATGGCGGTGCGTTCTTTCAGAAGCCAGGCCCGGGAGACTTGTGTTGTTCCATCGATGCTGTTAGTGTGCTTTGCCAGTTCGGGTGTTGTAGGCAGGGTGTGTTGTGTGATGGGTGTTGCAGGCAGACGGGTGTTGTGTGACGGGTGTTGCAGGCAGGGTGTGTTGTGTGACGGGTGTTGCAGGCAGGGCGTGTTGTGTGACGGGTGTTGCAGGCAGGGTGTGTTGTGTGACGGGTGTTGCAGGCAGGGCGTGTTGTGTGACGGGTGTTGCAGGCAGGGTGTGTTGTGTGATGGGTGTTGCAGGCAGACGGGTGTTGCAGGGTGTGTTGTGTGATGGGTGTTGCAGGCAGACGGGTGTTGCAGGGTGTGTTGTGTGACGGGTGTTGCAGGCATGGTGTGTTGTGTGACGGGTGTTGCAGGCATAGTGTGTTGTGTGACGGGTGTTGCCTTTCACTGTGTACCTTTGGAGTTGTAAAAGGTGCTTTTTTTTCACCGTTAATTAACCATGAGCAACAATTCAATTCAAACTGCATCCCAGTACACCTGATGCCTCCTACAGTCAACACCACTGCATGTTCTTGAAATATTAATATCTTGCGGAAGGCTGATGCTCTAATGCCAGTGCCTATAAAATGTATTTATTTTTTCATTTCACACTGGCTGTTAAATAAGGATTTCTGCAACCAAAGTCAGAACTGAAAAGGTAAGGGGAAAGGCATTTCCAGCCATTAATTACATTGCAGTGAGAGTTGTCATTTTCACCCTGCTTGGTTAGCTTTTTAGAAAGGTTGTTCCATGTACCAGTAGTCACATATACACAAAGCAAAACATTCAAACAGCTTGTAGTAGCAGGCCATAATTTATGCTTATCTAGTGGAATAGCTCAAGGCAATTTCTATAAGGGTTCATTCGTACGGCTCAACGTATAAAACTATGCACTTATTTTGCGTACTTGCACAAGAGAGGCCTACAGTACTTGGATGCCATTAGTTCTCCATCAGATTTACATTGGTGCTTTTGAAACCCTCGGATGAAACACATTCTTGGAGAGCAACACAATATTTACAAGACCACTGCAATTAGAGCTCATGTATTCAAACGAATCAGTGGAACTGTTACGATTAGTTCCTTGATATAATTACTTGTGAATGAATGAAAGGGGGGCGGTGTATGATCCAAAGGGTTTGTTGAGTATATCGTATATCCGCGATTCCAGGATAAGATAGCGGTGGCTGTTCTTATGAACAGCAGGTCATATTTCGGGCAAGGCGAGGGGTTCTGGACGGTTTCCCAGTCAATATTTGTCTCATCGGTTTGTATACTTAATGCAGCGTGGGGGTTTAGGTTATGTCAGACTGAAAATGTTCGCAAGAGTTATACTATCCTTATATTTGTGTTTATATAACCCCCCCAAAAAGACTAATACCAAAGGGTCAGGAAGATGATATGCTGCTAGAAATCAGGTCTCGCTAAGGAGGGGGTATTCCTCAGGGATTTATCTAATATCCATTCTCAAATGCTATGTTTTGCAACCATCCAGAGTAGCCTTACAGAATCGTGCCAATTTTAAAATAGTCTTATCTGCTTAGAAAGACAACTGCCGTTTTTGTGATTTAATTGGCCTCTTTTCATTAGTGGTAATTCTTAATTCTTTCCTATAAACACATTCTGCATGCGAGCCAGGAAATCAGGCTTAAAATAGTATGACAATTTTTCATAATTCCAGCACTGGTTTGCGAAATGTATTTGGATTTTGGGAAATTATTGTTGCTTCTTCCTCAATATAGTGCTGACATTTGAAAACTGGGATAGCAGTCACTCGAGAGCAGTGAGTTTTATTTTGACATTGTATGATTTATTTTTGGGCTATCTTCGAATTAATCTATTATAGCCTATGACGGCACTTTGGTTTTTAATCTCTTAGTTTATCTGGAAACCCTGCCGCTTGTTTTGGACACAGTGGACTGGAGCTGAAGACATAGCCTCATGTGTCATGCGTGTTTTATAGCTTGAATAGGCCTAAAGACTGATTAAATGGTAAGCCTATGGAATTAATACGTTTTGTTCACGAAAAAAAAAAAAGATCACAAGACACTAAATAGCCTACATTGTCTCTACCGTGAAAGAATTAAGGAATCCAAAATTATTTGGACTATACTAGTTTAGCCTATGCATATTCAATCCTTATAACACAAACAAAGCAATGTGGCGGAAATTCGGCTATGTTTTTTCTATAATTGAGCTCATTAAACATTAAGAAAATAAATACAAAAATAAGAGGGAAAACCGAAAACACATTGCTGAAGGATTTCGAATACGCATACTAGTAGGCTACACATCAATCAACGTAACCCTGAAAGAGTTAATCAGAGGCGAGTTGGGAGCCAATGCTCGCCTGTCTTTGAGCATGTGCGGTTGGTGCAGTGAAGTAAAATGTGTCAATTCTCATTCAGCGAGAGGATCGCCTGGGAAGCGGCATCTTACGTCTTGGGTTAAGTTTCATTATTTCACCCCGAAGAATCCACTTCTGGCGAACAAATCAGCCGGTGAGGTGCTTAACCGATTTGTCTTTTTTTTGGGTATTTAATTCTGCCATGTGGTTCCAGCAGAATTGTGCCTGCATATCGGCTCATACGGAGGACGGACAGGTTTCTAACGAGGTGTCAGCAATGCCATCAGTCGAAGGGGGTTGTTGCATGTTTTTGTGCCTGTATGTCCGTGAAAGCGGATACAATAGCCTGTGCTTTAGCCTACTACTTGGGGGGTGACCACTGAATATTTCCTGCGAGACTTTCATATAGCCAAACGAGGAAGACTAACACGCTAAGCCAAAATAATATGAGTTAGCGTCAGTGTTCTGTTGGCTATAGCATTATGCGTGTGTAGCCTACGATTATTGTTCCTCCGTTCAGAGCTGTCCCACTTAACAGCGTGTACTACCAGGCATAGGAAGCATGATGCGTTTTTATTCAGAACAACCAATATAGCCTGGCGGGATTCCCCCCTCAATTCTGTTTTTCGAATGATGCCTCAATAATCATTACACGCATTGGTTTGCTGTTAGGCTATGTTCGTCCTGCGCAACTATTATAAGTTCGGTATATTTATTGTTTATTTAAAACCAGAATTGATGGCGGTATTATGGACATACATAGCCTATATTGAATCCTCGGTAGCCTAACGTCCATTATTCATGGAGCACAAGTAGGGTACCGAGAATGTGCGCGCGCCGTGCGTGAGTGTTAGAGAGATATGCCAGTAATATTTAAAATGCAATTTCGGCTGAAAATTCTTGCAACACTCTCATGCGATTGCGAAGCCAGTCGCGGTTTTATGATTCGCTCGACGCACTGCACACCGCCGGCGCGAGGAGATGGGACCGTCATGCAGCCGGCGCAGTGATGCTGCGGTCTTCCTCTTCGTACGGGCCTGCGCACACCACCCTCGCGGCTGAGAGCGTGGTTTTCAAGGAGAGAAGGCGGCAGGCAATGCTTGGGGGTGCTGAACAGATGAAAGAGGCTTAATTCAATTGGGATTAATTTTGGCAGTGATTATCCGTGGGGACAAAACAGTGGAACTCAGTTCCACCTTCAAAGGGCAGACATAGCTAGGGAAAAAAGAGTAGACATTAGGGATCTTACCATTGTGTCTTTATCTAATTAATTTACGTTTTATTTTTTGAGGCTTGCTTTCTTTGCATACATAGGATATATAACCTTATATTTTTACATAGTCTCATTTACATATGTTGCAAACCTCACATCATACCTTTTTAGCCATTGTGGGACTGAAGTACAGTAAAACTGAGTGTCACCTCCAAGAGTACTCCAGTACAATCTTTGGCAGCTACGACTCGTCTGGAATTAAATTCAAACATTCGCACGCACTGCATCAAATCACGTCGGTCCGATTAATCTCTTAACGTGTAAGCGCCAAGTCAATTGGGACACTGCAGTGAAGTGTCACTTCTAAGCCAACGTCGGGTCTCTTCGGAATGAAAGATTGGGGTTGGCTTTCTCAAACTACTTTGGTGAGGAAGGAATTGCTGTGGAACTCGTAAGCTCAATGCGCATTGGTGCACCAGCAGAGCTAGCTAGACGCTGCTTTTCTATGGGGGGCACAGAGAAAATAATGCTGCCATACATCTTAGACCCAGGACCTGATTGTTTCTATCCATGGTTGCAGTCGGTGCACTACAGTTTGTACTTAAGAATGCTCCTAATATAGATGTAACCTGGAGTAGCTCAGAGTCCTTTGGCTTAGGCACTAGTGATGGTGGGCAGTGCAGTTGGCAGTTTAGCAGTGTGTGTGTGTGTGTGTGTGTGTGTGTGCATGCAACCATGCATCTGCATATGTGTAAGCGTGTATGTGCGTACATGTGTGTGTGTGCGTGTGTGCATGCAAGCATGCATGTATGTGTGTGTGTGTGTTTGCGTGCATGTGCAAGCATGTGTCTGCATGTGTGTGTGCGTGCACTGTGTACACATGCAATCATGTATCTGCATGTGTACATCTGTTTGTGTGTATGCGTGTGTGTGTGTGTGTATGTGTATGCACACACACATGCATACATGTATATGCATGTGTGTGTATGTGTATGCGTATGTGTATGTGTATGCACGTGTGTGTGTGCTTTTTCAGCTTTACCTACAGCCATAGGTGCATGTACTTTGCTTGGTAGGATCACAGAACAAATTTCCACTGTTCTCATGGTTCATTGAGCCTGGAAGATCTCTAATCCTGCGGACGTGACCCACATGGTGTGCAGGTCAGCCCAGTTTTCAGAGTGAAGCCTCGTCGAGGCAAAGCAAGACACTGCACTGGAAGAACAGTGGGTGTTGCGAGTTTGATTTCAGCACTGGGTTTACAGTTTGTCTGGAACAAATTCAGTTCTAATGATGGAACAAATTCAGTACCACCGGCATTATTTTCTGTACTTTGTGCAGCCAAACTGTGACCCCACCCACATTTTGCCCCACCCAAACTGTGATCCCACCCATGAGATTGCATTTGAATTATAAAATTGCGTCATGGAGTTCATTACAAAGCCACAAAAGCCTTAAGTAAATACCAAGGATGTACTTTAAAGTTAACCACAGATTGCACATTGTGTAAGTTTGTTAAATATATTTTTATTTTGTAAGAATGATAACTTTGAGAATAGAAATATGTAAGAAGATATGACAGACCTGTCATGCCATGTTTGTAAGCAGAATAACTCATTGTGTCCAGCAAAGTATTGTGATTGCAAGCTTGTGATCCACATGCTTATCTCCTCTCCGTAGTCAATGTTTATTTGTACTTCAAAACAAACGTTGATTTGATTAAGGCCTTGTCTTGAACCCGCCCTAGAGTACGGAGTGGGGGAGAAGGCCGTAATGCTTTTGTACACAGATCATGCCCTTGAATGGGAATCGGGAATGCTGGAATGGGGATTGTTGGAGAGGGGAATAAATCCGTAATAGTTATCAGGCAACCAGGCCATTGGATCTCTTTCTATTGATCTCAGTGTAAAGCCAATGACCCTACTAGCTATCGCCATGCACACTCCCCATCCATGGAGGCGCGGGGGGGGGGGGGAACGGGTTGACACCCTTGCTTAAGCCTAATCACATGAATGTGGAAACTGTAGTTGGATAAAACCAGCAAGTGGAAATGTAAAGCAGATCTCTAATTGAAGCTTAAGAGATGGTGGAAATGCTCTCCAGGGTAAATGCGTAGTGTAAATATACTTTTATTTTTCTCCTCTTCCAACCACTTAGTGCAGCGGGCCGTTATTTTCCACCAAGCGGACTGCAGGCTCTCTGTGAGGTAGTAATGAGAACAGCTGATGTTTGTGTCTGACTGAGACCCTGAAAGGTTGTCTACAGCATCAGAATCTAAGAGCTACTGCCATTTAAAAGATGAGACCTAAATGAACAGCATAGGCCATTACAATGCATTACAGTGCGTTAAATTACTGCCATGTGGCAGACGCTCGAACCCAGAGCCATTTATAACCAAAACACAAGTTCCAAAGTCAGGGATCGAAGTGCAGTCGTTTCTTAGAGGGGCAAAGTATCGTCCCAAAGAGGGGCAGTGAGTGGAAGAAGTGGAATCTGGATTGACAACGTGTCAATGACCCTGTCATTATAAAACTAAGTTATACCAATGGACAAAACAGCCCTAGTGAGCATTAAACCAAATTATACAAACAGGATGAAAGAGCCACAGGTTCTGAAAAAAGGAAGTTGCATCTAATCAGATGTTGGGGGCTGGTAAACGTGCTAGAGAGGGGGTGGAGAAGCCGAGGTGCATTGTGGGTCTTTAGCCTGTGTTTTGTGTTCCTCAGCCCAGTACTCCATAAGGCAGTGTTGCGTTACCCTTTAAGGTGTGAGATCACAAATATGTGATTAGAATGTTCTTAACAAATTATATTGCTGATGTAACAATCACTACTGGTAACTGAAAGCAATGGAGTTCTAATCTAGAACGCTGACTTCGAATTTTGAAAAAACATTCTGAAAAAACCCCTACTCTTCAGAGGGTTAATATGGTTCATTGCAGTGGCGGGCCGTGCATTTCACACCTAGGCCTTCAGTGATGTCCTACACAGTCCTACCTGAATTATTCCACCTCTTAATACCATCATTATGACGCCATGGCTCTAGAAACTATACATTTAGACAGAAACGCAGTATAACCGGGCATTGCATCACCTTAACATAGTCAAGTACAACAGAGTTATATTAATATTTCCGAAGCATTTATAATCAATAAATCCGCATTTACAATTAAGAGTGTTAAACTACCAGCTTTAAGATCGCTTGGATACTGTCAAAACTTTAAAATAAAAGGCGCTTTTAAGGGATTAGTCTACAAAGTTTTATTAAGTCCACCAAAAGTATGTGAGCTTTAACAAGTTTGTTCACTAAACAGCGCATTGTCGTACCCAAAGCAGTTTCATTTAAGAAACGTGACGATAAAGACACATAAACTATTCACTGAAAATAAAAGAAAACAAACAAATAATTTGCATTTGTTCACGAGGATATATTTGCGACAGTGGTGAAAGTGTATTCCTAGCCTTGAATGTCCACTTTGACTCGCTAGCGTCGGCTCGCTAGCGTCGGGGTTGGCCGTTCTCTTCTGACGATGTCTAGCTTTTCTTGAAAAGTTCGTCTTGAAAATGGCGTTGTAATTATATCTGCGACCAAATCGATCTCTTCTCCTCCTTCAGCCATTGTGGGTTGAAAAAAAACAGCTTGTAGAAATCTACACAAATGAGCTCGTTCAAGTTCAGTTTGCTAGCTGTGCATAGCTCTGCCTCTCAATAGTGCGTATCCAATCAAAAGACGTGCACGTGCTGACGTTATCGTACGCCTGCTAGCTGACCCCGGTGTCGCCAACTCGAAATCTGATTGGTTAACACCACAGGTCTGTTTCCGTTCACTTTAAGCTACAGGCGCCCGCACTGTCGTTTCTGAAGGCCTAAGGGCAGATTTCTTGGACCCTGGCAACACATTATGGCTGAAATATGATTGGATAAAAGCTCTAACATAAAGGCCAGCCCTCCAAATCTCGATCTGAGGCTGGAAGCAGCGCAACCAAGAGGAAAGCTATGAAATGAAGAGAATAGACTATGGGGAATAATTTAATACATATTTGTAGAAAAAATATATCAAAATTAAATTTATATTCTGATGATGTTTAGGCCAGCAGAGAAGGCCTTGCTGGCCCTGACGGCCCGCCACTGGTTAATTGCGGCCTTTGGCAGAAGATGGATGAAGGCTGTGATCCAGGCTACTCTCAGGAATAAAATCATTGAGTCGCCTCGTTATTGATCAGGAGGCCCCTCCGTGCTCACCGTTCCGCCAGCGCGTGGCAGGGACCCAGCCGCCAAGCTCATCCCAGTTTTACGCTATTAAATGGAAACGAGGAGGGGGATAAAAAGGAACAGATCATAAACGGTTATGCACGTTTGAAAAGCGGTAGTAGGAAAGATTGTTACGGAGGAGTCGACTGCTTGAGTTTGCTCGCCTGTCGCTGGCAGAAAGAATCCTTTTGGACCTGAGTGGAGAGGCAGCATTGGGTGAGCCGGAGACGCAAGAGAACGAGGGTAAATTAAGAGGGTTTTCACAGAGTGCATTCACAGAGAGTGCATTCACAGAGTAGGTTGGGAGTGTGTCTTGCATGAGTGCATTATGGAAAAAAAATAGTGAACAAGAGAAGATAAAACTGGACTCTGTTCTTGGGCATGTTTTGCTTTAAATGAGTTTGTTCCTTTTAGTTGTTTTTTTTACGGATGTGTAACTGCATGAACACGTGAGGGGCCTCAACTTCTGCAATAAAGCTGTCTTCTGTAGCCTACCTCTGTCCGTCAGTAAAGTGGAGAATTAAAGTGACCGCCGTCCCCCTGCCGGCCTTCAACAACCTGTTTTGACGAACAATGAAACGCAGAGTGATCCTGTTCAGAGTGGACGGCCAAACTACCGCTGTCAGTCATCGGTGGTGTAAATATGATCCCAAGATTTAGTGCCATTGATCCCCTGTTGTCTTCAGGTTGTATTGAATAGAAATTGAATCAGTAGGTTTTAGCTTTAACTGTTATAGTATCAGTTCTTATATATAAACCATAAACCATAGTCCATAGTCAAATGTAGTGTGATGTCATTCCCCTATATTGCATGATCATTTCACCATTTATACATGCGCAGTGCAGAAATATCATAGCGCTGTAGCCTCAGTCACATTTTTATTCTGCGTCCTGTGTATCACAACGTAGGTTCACTTGTCAGCAGATATCAGCCAATCCGGTCTCACCTGGGTTCCCAGACACTCCGCATCAACAGGCCTCAGCCAATCCGGTCTGACCTGAGTTCCCTGACACTCCACATCAGCAGATATCAGCCAATCCGGTCGCATTTGGCTGGTCTACAAGAACAATTCCATGATGACGGGCAGTTGGCCAGAACTGGAACGTCAATAGAGGTGGAGTTTAATAGTGCACAGTGTGGGGCCGGAGATCAATATCAGACTCTGCTCGGGTCAGGGTGGGGCAGGGCGGGGGTGTGATATGAGCTGCACAATCGACAACTAACAACAAACAGTCCTCCGATTGGCTGTGCTGCCGGGGAAGCCTCCTCTGTCCTGCTGATGCACATCTGAACCAAGGTCATCAGGTTTTATGGTTTTTATCGGTTTTTTGTACGCTCTCTTGTGTAGAATAGAAACACAAGATGAGACGGTAGAGATTACACACATTAGTCTGTGTAATGGCTACCACCTGATCTCACTTTTTCCACAGATAGAACATTCTACATCCTTCTTTGTGTTGGTCTTTCTTTTATCTTTTGTGTTTGAGGTGTAACAGAGGTAGATGTCAATTTTAAGATCCTGTTTCGTCAATATATAACGTTACATTTTCTGTTAATTTCAAAGTGTAATTAAATAAACCTACAATTGTTCTATCATATACATTATCTATGTATAATTTAAGCAGCTTTGAAGTTTTACACCTTGATTTACTTTACAGCTGTTAATTCTGACCTATTTTAACTCAAAACGGATCTTGTTTATACAAGAGGATTAATCAGTTTTATGCAAACACTAATGGAGAGTAATAATTGGAAAAATAAAGAATTAAAAAAGAAAGGATATTAATAATTGATATGAATTAAAACATTCACAATCACATTAGGAGATTGTTTTCACAACCTGAAATTCTGCCTGTCTGACCAGCTTATTTCTTTTTGTGTTATTTTGTTTTCTCACAAACAAATCTATTAATCCATAAATCTAATTACATTACTGTAGGCTAAATAATGGCCTACAAGAATGTTGGACAGAAAGGGACTTTCATTAAATATAATCTGATGTTGGACAGAGAGCGACTTAAATGAAGTGGAATCTGATGTTGGACAAAGAGGGACTTAAATTAAGTGGAATCTGATGTTGGACAAAGAGGGACTTAAATTAAGTGGAATCTGATGTTGGACAAAGAGGGTCTTAAATTAAGTGGAATCTGATGTTGGACAAAGAGGGTCTTAAATTAAGTGGAATCTGATGTTGGACAAAGAGGGACTTAAATTAAGTGGAATCTGATGTTGGACAAAGAGGGACTTAAATTAAGTGGAATCTGATGTTGGACAAAGAGGGTCTTAAATTAAGTGGAATCTGATGTTGGACAAAGAGGGACTTAAATTAAGTGGAATCTGATGTTGGACAAAGAGGGACTTAAATTAAGTGGAATCTGATGTTGGACAAAGAGGGACTTAAATTAAGTGGAATCTGATGTTGGACAAAGAGGGTCTTAAATTAAGTGGAATCTGATGTTGGACAAAGAGGGACTTAAATTAAGTGGAATCTGATGTTGGACAAAGAGGGACTTAAATTAAGTGGAATCTGATGTTGGACAGAGAGGGACTTAAATTTAATGGAATCTGTCTATTTTATTTTTCAGGTTGGGCCCCCTGTTTCTCAGGGCAGGTGCTGGGTTAACAGACGGCCACCCCTCCCCCCCTCCCTCAGCCATAATTGGCCCAAGGCAGCTGGTAGGATCTTATACTGAAACACAGCAGGTGGGTATTCCTTCCTGACCAATCACCTTCATCGGCACACCCACCCAGTGTTTCGGACCCACACCCCCCCTCCACCCCACGTACCCACGTCCCCCTTGTCATGTATACCGGGTGCAGTCGGGTGAGACAGGATCGCTGTGCCTGGTTGGCCGGTCGGTTCTTTCTTGGGGGGTCCTTGTTCTGGAGAAATGCGCTAATCCTGCTCAGTTTGGCTCTGCTGGCTGGTGTAGATTAAATCTGCTTTGTTTCCTATCATTCGTTTTAACCACCAGAGTTTCTGCGTCTACTACGTGACTACTCTCAGTGTGTACTTTGTGTGTGAAGAAATACTTCCTGTGGAATTTACCTTTTGCTAATTTCCATCAATGCCCCCTTGTTCTACTGATAGAACTCAACCTGAAGAATCGCCTGTATCCGTCAGGCGAAATGAAACAAGATTTATTTTTGGTTCCTGTTGGGATTAAATGGGAAGATGTCTTTTGCCTGTACAAAAGAGCTATATATATATATATATATAGCTGTAGTAAATGGCAGTCGCCCATAAGAACATTTGTGTGTGGTGCTAAACGTTTCTATGCAATATGTCGGATGGCTAAGGTGTAGCTTTCAACCAGCTGTTTCTGGAACTGGAAGCTTTTCTAGTGTTGTAGAGGCCACTGTGCCTATTGCCTACCATCTGTTTTTATGCCTCCACACCGGCGACAGCCGTAGCTAGAGGCATTATGTTTTCGGGGTGTCCGTCCGTCCGTCCGTCCCATTCTCGTGAACGCCATATCTCAGGAACGCCTTGAGGGAATTTCTTCACATTTGGGCTAAACGTCCACTTGGACTCAAGGATGAACTGATCCGATTTTGGTGGTCAAAGGTCAAGGTCATTGTGACCTCACAAAAGATGTTTTTGGCTATAACTCCTACGCTAATTATGACAAATTTTCACACAAATGTCTAATAGGATATAATGATGAAGTGATGACATTTTATATCCAAAAGTTCAAAGGTCAACTTCACTGTGACATCATAATGTTTTGCTTACCACTGTCGCTGAGAAAACGATCTAATGATCACATTAATTATATATGTTCAATAAATAAAGACTGTCCTTGCAATGATAAAACAAAGTTTATTCATCTAATGTTCAATGTTTGGTTTCTGTAGAATGACCCTCTTGCGACGAATGGGTGAAGAGCCAAGGCTGAAATACTGGAGAGGTGACTTTGGCTAAGCACCCTGAATTGTGCCACAGTGAAACGCCAAGCTAATTAAAGTTTTTGAATAAATACATATAATTGCCATTGGAATTAAAGTGCTGGGTGATGTTTCATTATCGAATAACTAAATGATTTTGCTAAGCTGTCATTTGTTATCGTAACATACCTGTAAACATGAGATGTAAACTGCGACTAGACTTGTTGGCAGAGGCATACAACCGCAAGGCGGTTATTTCTAGTTCATACTCATTTTATACTGATGGTTGGATCTCGTGGTGGGATTCCACGCATGTTCACCTGTTGCACTATCTTCTCATGTAAGGACAGGTTTTTATCTCGCACTCAATAGCCTGTGAACTGAAAGCAATTAAATTTAGTGACTAAAATAACTGCAGGACTGCTGCAGCTGTAGATACATTTATGTGTGCAGTAGCAATCTTTAAATGGTAGCTTAGCTGTGACAGAAGAGCAAGCCCATTCAGCAGTGAAATGCACTTCGTGTGTTGGTAAATGATATGTGCTTAGCTCTAAAACACAAGCACAGATGCACTTGTAGGCTAATTTCATTGAGCTGATCACTGTACTGATCACAGCGAGGCTGTGATTGGCTAATTACAGCAATGTCCATCTGGCAACAGATCCAAAACAGTTATGTTCAGTTGAACGGATTTCTGCCTTAAATACATATTCAGAGGAATATTAAAAACATTTTTTCCTTTTGTGTAGAAACGTGATGTTAAATTCTTATAAACCCCAATGGCTATTTAAGTTAGACCCTGGTGTCTAATAACGATACTTTTAAACAGACTGAGGGGAAAAGGGTGTTACTAGATTGAATCTGCCTGCACTCACCTGCCCTCATCAGTGAATGGTGTTGTTTCTGTTGGCAACCTTTGGCAGCCAGGTCACAGCTGAGACGGCTATATTTAAAATGCCGCGTGTCTCCAGGACTTAAGCGTCTTGCTTCTGAGCAGCTGCTTTCCCAGGGTCTTTATCGGTCACGGAAACCTGCCACTCCTTTACCCTATGCCTTATCTCTCTCTTTCTCTCTCTCCCTCTTCTATCTCTCTCTCTCTCTCCCTCTTTGTCTACCCACTTCTCTCTATTTCTCTTCTCTCTCCCCCCTGTTTCTCCCCACCTTTCGTTCATACCTTATCCCTTTTTTTCTCCTCACGAGACGCGTTAATTCCTCCCTCTTCCTCCCGGCAGCATCGCCCAGAGTGCAAGGAGGCGGTCACCATGGCGACCTTGACAGCCCCCGAGCCGCTGACGGTCCTGTCGCGCTGGTACCTGTATGCCATCCACGGCTACTTCTGCGAGGTGATGTTCACCGCCGCCTGGGAGTTTGTGGTCAACCGCAACTGGAAGTTTCCTGGCGTGACCAGCGTCTGGGCGCTCTTCATTTACGGGACGTGCATCCTGATCGTGGAGCACATGTACCTGCAGCTGCGAAGCCGCTGCCCCACCCTGCTGCGATGCGTCATCTACACGCTCTGGACCTACCTGTGGGAGTTCGGCACGGGGCTCCTCCTGCGCCAGTTTAATGCCTGTCCCTGGGACTACTCCCAGTTCCAGTACAACTTCATGGGACTGATCACGGCTGAATATGCCGTGCCCTGGTTCTGTGCCTCCTTTATCATGGAGCGGCTGGTGATCCGCAACACGCTCCGCCTGCGTTTCGACGAGAAGGCCGACCTGGGCGCCGCTACCGTGCGTAACGGTCCCGACACCGGCGGGGGAGGCTTGGCCACCTCCAACGGGTACGTGAAAGTGGACTGAGAAAGCATCCCGGACGAGCCCCCTCTTCCCCCACCCTTCAACGCCTCCCATCCACCTACCCCACCCCACCCCCAACATAGATCAAACCTGTCCCCCCACCTCCTTACTGGGGGGAGGGAGAAAAAGAGAGCAGCTGGACTGGGGAGGTCTCTGGGAGGCGAAGGACAGGGGGACAGGGGACAGTCGAGAAGAACCCCCAAATCCACCTCAGTCATTGGAGGAATGCAGGCATTATTCATTCAGCAAGTCATTTCACCTGTCCCGCAGACAACGTCCCAATCCTGCTGCCGAGGCAGGCAACCCAGGTGGGGACAGGGGGGCGCGGCCCTGCTTTGGGTGAAATGGCAAGGTTGTCTTCTCATAGGACCACATCATACCTCTGTTCCTGTCAATCAACTGGAATGGAACAAAACCAGTATTCTTGTTTTACTAGTAATCTGATAGAAAATTAACCTTGACAGTTTAGCTAGGGACACAAACTGACATTGTGGATAAATTGTACCAATTAAAAGCAATCCTTTCTAGAAACATAATAATTGTATGCTTCGTAGACTTATATAGTAAAAAAAAAAAAATGAAGAACTGCTTCTATTAAATCTTTTTAATTTATGAAAATGTATATTATTTATGAATATTTATCAATATGTAGTCATGGTTTCGAGTTGTTAGTGTGTATGTTAGATGTTTACCCAGGTCCATCCAAAAGCAATGCATTATACTTGAATTCAGTGTCACAAAGAACTTTTTTTATACATAAGGAAAGTCTTAATGCTTGAAAATTGCATGACATGAAGGTTGTATCCAAGAAGAAAATTTAATATTTTATACTCTTATAAATATAGGCTCTTATGAATATATTCAAGAACACTGTTAGATTTTTACTGGCCATTTGTAGAAATGACATCTAACAAACATTATTGGCCTTTCCACCTCAACCCCCCCCGTCCCCCCCTCCCCACTTCCCCCCCTCCCCCCTTCCCCACTCCCCAAGAGTAAAAATGCAACGAAATGTAATGTTATTAATTTAACTGTGCTACATCACTGTAATACTGTATTACAACAATAGAGAGTGTTGCCTAGTGCCTCCATTTGCACACACAGTGTAAATGAGGAGTACAGTAGGATGTTTTTTCAGAAGAATGAATCTGGTTCAAAACTGGAGTAAAGACAAAGGCAAAGGAATTTGGTGCTACAGCGCACCTGGTGAAAATATGTACTGTGAATGTCTGCCCCAACTTCCAGGTGTGCTGGTGTGCAGGTGTGTCGAGATCAGGACCCTCCTGCGCTTACCTGTGCGAAGGGCTTTCCACGCCTGGGACTTTGCTTAACACGCGGGTGGTTTGCAGTCATATATCCGTGCGAAAGACGGGTCAGATCTGAGCATTTGAGGCCGGCACTGTGCTACCTAAACCCGTCCGCTTAGCAACGGGCGATGATTTGTATTGGGCTGGATGGGAGTCAGACATAACACTCTCTATTGTATGCTGTGTCATTATGAACGGTTGTTTTGTCCCATAACTTTGAGCTGGTTTATGGGTCTTGTTGTTACGGTGTATGTTTCAGCGACTTCAGACAACGTAGGCCTACATGTGCACTGAGCTTACTGGCACCATCGTGCTGTAGTGCACTCAACCTGTTCTGCTGGTGGAAAATGAATGGTAAAGCGAACTGAGAACGATTAGTTCTCTCTCCTAAGAAGAATCAAGGACTTGCCACTCATTTATGCACTTGATAACAGGGAGGAAGGCCGGTGCTGCACGTTCCACTGTTTGTGGGTTGGTTGGTCAGTCCGTTTATTCTCCTCCTCGATTCCTCAGGAACATTGTACAGCATTCTGAATGAAACCACACCTATTTGTATCTCACTGTATGCACTGGTTGCCAGATTGAGTGTGAGAGGTTTACTCTTGTCAGTCGTTACCCCCCCACCATCCCAGAACACATTGCAAGTTCTCACAATGTCATCACCACCCGTAGGCTGATTGCCCAAAAAGAACAACTATGATCTCTAAAGACAATTTGTGTGTTAGCATGAAGCATTTGCAGTATTTTTGTATGTATTTTGTTTTTATGTTTTGCTTTTTTTTGGGTGAGCGGGGGGTTAATGAATGCATCTTGTCCAGGGAACCAGGTTAGAATGATAATTGTGAGACATCGGTGTAATATGTGCCCTGGACACGGTTGTTTGTTTCAAGAACATGTGGAGATAATTTGATAAGCGTGATGTGAATTCTGATGAGCTAAAGGAACCAGCTCTATGGTGCATGCAGATGTACTCACGTCTGACTGACGGAGCGTGCGTATTTAGTTATTGTTTGAGGAGGCAGATGTATTTGATCTGTGAGGATTAATCTTTAATTGGGTTATCATATTCAAGAGGTAACATGGATTAATTCCATAATGCTCTGTATTTTTGTACAAACTGGGCAAAAATATATTTTACCCCATTATACAAGCAAAACATAGTATGCATGTAAAATATAGTATTTTATTGTTATTCATGTAATTCTTTTAAAAATAATTTTAAAATTTTTATTTTTTATTTTGACCAACTCCTGTCAACATTGCATTTTCTTAGAGATGTGCAATGTCCGATCCTGTGGAGAACATATTTAAATACTGTATTGTGAATGTGATTTTTTTTCCATTTGGGAATAAATGAGTTCAGTTGATCCTCATTGTTTGCAACTTTGCTTCATAATCAAAAACAAAAATATGTACATTGTGATGCATAAAGAACAACCATTTTGTGTGTGTGTATATATAGTGTGTGTCTATATATATACACACTGCTCAAAGAAATTAAGGGAACACTTAATCAACACAGTATAACCAAGTCAATTAAACTTCTGGGATATCGATCTGTCCAGTTAGGAAGCATAAACGATTGTGAATCAATTTCACCTGCTTTGGTGCAAATGAAAGTGACAACAGATGGACAGGAGAGGCAACAGCAAGACAACCCCCAAAAAGTAAATGGTTTTGCAGCTGGTGGCCACAGACCATTTCTCTCTCCTTATCCTTCTTGACTGATTTTTTTGCATTTTGCTAGTGCCCTTGTTACTACTGGTAGCATGAGGCGGTACCTGCAGCCCATTCAGGTTGCACAGGTAGTCCAGCTCCTCCAGGATGGGCCCGACATCCTGTAGTGGGACCTGTGCTCACAGCCCAGCACCATGCAGCTCGATTGGCATTTGCCAGAGAACACCAGAATTGTAACACCAGCACATGTGACAGTCTGGAGACGCCGTGGCGAATGTTATGCTGCCTGCAACATCATCCAGCATGACCGGTTTGGTTTAATTGACTTGGTGTTATACTGTGATGATTAAGTGTTCCCTTGATTTTTTTGAGCAGTGTATATACAGTGCCCTCTACAATTATTGGCACTCCTGGTAAAGATGAGTAAAAAGGGTTATAAAAAATTCACTGTTTGGTGAATTAGTGTAATCTCACACTGAAAAAATGAGAAAAATCCAACCTTTAATTGAAGTAAATTTATTCTGAGAAAAAGAAATCCCTCAAGAACTTATTATTTTTAACAAAACCGTGTGTGCCACAATTATTGGCACCCCTGCATTTAATACTTTGTACAACCTCCCTTTGCCAATAAAACAGGACTGAGTGTTTTCCCGTAACATCTAATAAGGTTGGATACAGAGCAAGGAATCTGAGACCATTCCTCTTTACAGAATCTCTCCAGATCATCCAGAGTCCTAGGTCCTCTCTTGTGCACTCTCCTCTTCAGCTCAGCTCACAGGTTTTCAATTGGGTTTAGGTCAGGGGACTGAGATGGCCACGCCAGAAGCTTTTTTGTGTTCAGTTAACCATCTTTGTGTTGATTTGGATCATTGTCCTGCTGGAAGATCCAATTACGACCCAGTTTTATTTTCCTGGCAGAGGCAGCCATATTCAGATAAAAAATGTCCTGGTATTTCATGGAGTTCATGATGCCATGTACCCTTACAAGGTTTCCAGGGCCTTTGGAGGAAAACAGCCCCACAACATCACAGAACCTCCACCTTACTTAACAGTGGGGATCAGGTTATTTTCGGTATAGCCATCCTTTTTTTTAACGCCAAACCCACCTTGAGTGTTGGTTGCCGAAAGGCTCAATTTTCCTTTCATCTGACCGTAGAACACGGTCCCAGTCAATGTTTCAGTAGCATTTAGCAAACTCCAGGCGCTTACGTTTGTGGTGAACTTAAAAGGAAAGGCTTTTTTCTGGCATGCCTTCCAAATAATTTGTTGGCATGGAGGTGACGTCTAATGGTAGTTTTGGAGACTTGATGACCCCAAGATGCTACTTTTCTCTGTAATTCTCCAACAGTGATATTTTTACTCTTACCATCCTCCTCATTGCATGGGGAAAAATAAACTTGGGTCCTCTTCCAGGCAAGTTTGTAACAGTTCCAGTTGCTTTGAACTTTTTAAGTATTGCCCAAACAGTAGATTTGGGCATTATCAGGTGAGTAGCTATTTTTTAATAACCATTCCCTGACTTATGAAGCTCAACACACTTTTCCCTCATTTGATTTGTGTGTTCTCTTATCTTTCCCATGTTGATGTATGAATAAGGGAATATGGCCTCTGTGTCACCTCATATTTATACCCCAGGGAAACAGGAAGTCATGGATTACTGCTTGAAAGTTCTTTAACACTCTGATCAACTTTAAAAAGTAAAATAGAAATAGAAATAAATGCTTACATTTTGTTCGTAGGAATTTCTAGGGTTGCCAATAATTGTGGTACATGTGCTTTTGTTAAAAAATAAAAATTTCTTGAGGGATTTTTTTTTCTCTGAATAAATTAACTTCTATTAAAGGTTGGATTTTTCTCATTTTTCCAGTGTGAGATTAAGCTAATTCACCAAAAGGTGATTTTTTTATATAACTTTTATCTCATCTTTATCAGGGATGCCAATAATTGTGGAGGTCACTGTATATACAGTGCTGCTCAAAAGTTTGTGAACCCTTTAGAATTTTCTGGATATCTGCATAAATTCTATCTAAATATGAGTCCTAAAACTTGATAAAGGGAACCCAGCTCAACAAAAAACACAAAAAACATTATTTATTGAGCAAAATTATCCAACATTAAATGCTTTGTTGGCAAAAGTATGTGAACCCTTGGATCATATGCATTTTTAAAGTATCATATTTAATATTTGGTCACATATCCTTTGCATGCTGTTATATCAATATCTTATTTTCAGGTACTGTTCTCGATATCTTATTTTCAGGTACTGTTGCAAGCGATACTATAACCTCTCTGCATTTGAATGGATCTCTATGGGAATTGGGGGGGTGAGACTAGATTCAGCTGTAAATTACACTGGCACAGTATGAAACACATGGCTGGCTAAATGGCTGTAAGTTATCAAGGGTCTGAGCTATCGAACGAGCCCCATACCATCACTCTGTTGCCAGATATGGAGTAGATGTGGATGGATCACTGCAAGGGTTATTTCACCTGACTCATTTTTCTATTGAACTCAATGGGGAAAAAAGTCAGAAGAAGAAACCCCAAAGTGATCCATACACATCTACTCCATATCTGGCCGCAGAGTGATGGTTTGGGGCTCGTTTGATACCTCAGACCCTTGTTGACTTACAGCCATTTCGCCAGTCATGTGTTCCATACTGTACCAGCCTAATTTACAGCTGAATCTAGTCTCACCACCCAATTACCATAGAGATCAATTCAAATGCAGAGAGGTTATAGTATCGCTTGTAACAGTACCTGAAAATAAGATATTGAGAGTCTTTTGATGTTGATGGGTCACAGACTTCAGGAAGTAACAGCATGCAAAGGATATGCAACCAAATATTAAATATGATTCTTTAAAAATACATTAAAGCAAAGGGTATGAATACTTATGCACGTGAGATATTTCAGTTTTTGATTTTTAATACATTTGCAAAAATTTCTAAAAACATGTTTTCACTTTGTCATTATGGGTTATTTAGTGTAGATTGGCGGGCAAAAATGGCAATTTTATCAATTTAAAATTAAATCTACAACACAATAAAGTGTGCAAAAAGTGAAGGGGTTTGAATACTTTCAAGCACCACTGTATATATTGTATAAATAAATCTGGTGAAAAACATTACTCTTGCCAGCAGACATTTTATTAGCTTGATGTTCTGTAGTTAATATTGGAAAGACTTTTTTGGCACAAAAAACAAAAAACACATTTTGTCAGCAAAGATATCCAGTTTCCAAACTGTGTGGCAAAATTCAGTTAACAGATGATTAAATGTCTATGGAGATCAAGCCATTTCTACCAAAACCAAGCCATTTTCAAACAAATAGCCAACGTACTGTATATCCTTTAAGTCTTTACAAAAATTGGGACTTGTAATCACTTCTGAATCGATAAGCTGCACGTTGTTTTGGGCCATTTCTTACGCGTGTATGTGATGTCTGAAGCTAGAAAGGTGCAGAAATATCAGAAGCTTACTTCTTGAAAGATCTGTGCTCAATTTATGGTACATTACAATGATGTAAAACTAGGACTCATACATTCAGGACAACTGTCTTCGGCAAAAGTAAGAGAGTCTGAGGAATACCGTGGAACTACATGTCTGTGTGGCTCCAACATGAGTGAATATAGCCTAGTGACTTCTGTGGATGAGTATTGGGTGGCAATGTAGTATAATGGTTAGGAACCTGCGCTTGTAACTCAAAGGTTGTAGTTTGATTCCCAGTAACGTACGAGAAGCATGGGTTTAATTTCTCAGCCAGAGATAGGGAAGAACTGATCATCCGCAAAATATTACAAAAACATTCATTTTGAACTCATTTGTACAATATATTAATCTGAGAGGGGATTAATCGTGCAAAAGAAAGTCGACTGGCAAAATCTGTGGGATTTTTGTTGTTAATTCCTCGGATGACTGATGAACAATAACGACATCAATCAATAAAACTTTATTTATATACCACATTTCATACGATAAGATGCAGTGCAATTCGCTTTACGAAAAGATGAAATGCAAGTTAAAATGCACGTTTACACCCTTTTACATTTCTGCACAGTTCAGCCTTCCACAGGGTACAATGTGATTCTGGCACGGCTGCTTGTAACCTTCTACTATTTAAAAACAAAATGGCCATGTCTCGTCTATTATTGTAGACTATTCTGTTTGAGACCCTGTTATCCATTGAGCAGTACTGTGTGGATTTATTAACCGATAAGTGCTCCTGTGCCTCCTAGTAATATGTCGTTGAAACCTTATTTTTTTGCAGAGCAACTGCAATTAGTGTTAACCAGACAAAAAAAAAAATCTAAGTCACGTCAGTCTCCATAATGGCAGTTAGAAAAATAAATGAGAAAAAGGTTCTAGTACTTGTGGCGGGCTGTACAGATCCACTCAGTTTAGTTCTGAAGAGAAGAAAATGATTTATAACTTTAAACTGGAGGAGCCCATGTTACAGTACATCTAATATGCTTACAATGAATGGAGCCTTTTAGGAGACAATTTCAATAATCATGAAGAAATTGAATACCAACGTATTGTCCTCATGCTTGCTTTTTATCCATTAACAATAGGAACAGAAACGGTAAATGCAACATAATGCAATCTATTCTGGTAATGTGACCTTTTAAATAAGGATGGGGTTGTAAACATGGATCAATAGAGTCTCTGAGAGAGAGAACCAGCGAATTTTGTGAGTGTTTTTATGCAGGGCTTTCAACTTGAACAGTATCCGAATAAATGTGATTTTGAATGTTAGTCCTCAACTGGATTATTGGGGAATAATATAATTAGTCAAAAGAAATATTAAATTAAAGCATTAAAACCTGTCTCTGTAAGAGTTTAAATATTGTCTTGTTTAGAGATAATACCATATGCATCTCTAACTGGTAAGGCACTTTTTAGAAGAATACCCCATCAAGTAAATTACATTCACGAAATACTTGCCTGACTGATTTCCAATTAATTTGTGGTCCAACTGTGGGGGTCGAGCTGCATTGCACTGCCCTCTTGTGGTTGTCTTACGTTCTTTATCTCTGTGTTGTAGTTCCAGTAGTTTGGCATAAATTGCAATTTTCTCAGTATTGTCCTAATGTACGTTCCGTATTTGTTTATAGAAACGAATGAGACTGCATGGGTGTATCGGAGCTAACGTGCAATAGCCTATGCGACTCCATATAAGACAAGGGTTGTGTTTTCAGGTTCTGGTGATCATGTTCTGGTTTATGTGGATGTTTTCAAAGCGCCGTTTTATCGACCAGTTGTGATTAATTTATAAGCCCCCATAGTTCATCATCGGTCATCCCCATCGCAGATCAATAAGTATCATTGCGCCCACCTAAAAAAACCAATGCGTGGCGGCAAGGATTTATGATGTAATTTTTATTCCTGCCACAGGGAGGAGCTCTAAGTCGTGCTGTATACTGGCACACAGGGCGACTCGCTCTACGTACAATCCATTTAATTCAGTTAGCTCTATTGCCGCTTTATTTCCAAATAAATATTTTTTTTTATGGGTTACGTTTCCTAAAAAGTAATTTGGAGCTCACATTGCCCCTGCAGCTAAGTGTGAAATCGGGACTGGGAATATACAAGTAGGCTATCTAATTTTATGTGTTCAGTTTGTAGGCTACGAATGTAGGCCTGTAATTGTTTACATATTTATATTGGTGTATTTATATTGCCTGAGTGGTGGTTGGGTACGTTAGTGGACTTATCAGATTCGGCTCTAGTATATCTGGTCTGATCTGTTTTCAGCTATGAGTTGGCTAAATTCAGTATTCGTTACAGATGCCAACATTTAGAATTAAGTGATCTCATATGGTGGCCTTACCCCCAGATATGTGATAGTTTCCCCCCACTTTTCGTTCTGCGTAGGAGAAGCAAACCCAATAAACAAGTACAAACTTTATTTGTTTTGATACAAACGTTCTTAATTTGTACAATTTTTAAAAAAAAAAATAATATAACGTTGCTATTTTGACATGACTAGGAACCAAGGCTATCTTAAAATACGTTTGAGGCTGTGTAACCACTCAGTCCTGCAATATTTCTCACAGACGGAAGTAAAAATGGAGGTGCCATTGTTTTAAAAAAAAAAATATATATAAAAAAGTGATGTTCATAAAGGCAATAAGATACTAAATAGGATTAAAATGGTTCTGTTCTGTTGAAGCAAGAACCTTTGATTCGCAGCTGGTCAAAAAGCCAGCTGTCCATCGCTGCATTTTGATAATATCGTCATAATATAGCCATAGCAACATGTGACAGACCTTACCGTACACACAAACACACACACCAAAGCCCCGTGCTATACATATGGGAAGATATGCAGGTGGGGCAAAAGGCCGCCTCCTTGCCAGGTGTGTGCTCTCACGTTGTCATGGCAACCCGGAACTTTTGAGGCTGATAAATGAGGCACTGAAGGCCTCACAGAAGCCTGAAGAGGAGAACGATTTAAAGCTTCAAAGTAGACAAGCAGAGGCCCTCTGACTCAAGGTGTCATTTCTCTACCCTCCGGTTTGGGAGGGAATGCCTTTTCAGTCAGTCAAGAGCTGCTAATACCAGCTACCCAGGGGTATAGTTATTCACACATGGTTGGGGAGAATTCACCCTGAGGGGTACGTGTAGGGGATGCTGTTTTTATGAAGACAGAACTTTAATCCTGGTGTGACTTCACAAAGGCTAGTGGTGTGGAAGGAGTCTGACGTCGTTCTGTCATGTGACTGGACCACACCACTGCAACCTGCTGGACTGGTAGGTAGCACCCCCTAGGTACTTATGCTGTGTGCATGTGTGTGCATGTCTGTGTGTGTGTGTGTGTGTGTGTGTGTGAGAGAGTGTGTGTGTGTGTGTGAGTGAGTGAGTGAGTGAGTGAGAGAGAGAGAGAGAGAGAGAGAGAATTGGCTATGCCTCAGGGAATTCAACTGTTTTCTGTTCTGCTTGTTGATGCTAGACTTAATGGTGGGTTAAATTAAAACAAAGCAAATTAAAACACACAAGTGTTACTTTTTCATGGCCCGTGTTTGCAGGCTATATCTGGAAGCAAACATCAACTGATCCGTGATTGCGTCAGATGTAGCAGAGCCAGAAGCACTTGCCTAATGACAGTTCACCTGAATTGCTTTGCCCACCATGAAAGTTTTATTTATTTATTTATTTATTTATTTTGAAGGTGCAGTACTTCTATTCTGCCACTAGATGTCTCTTTCTCCCTGTATAATGCGCGTATGATTCTGTCAGAGGCAGCGTTGGACCCAAGAGTTTGGCTCCAGTCAAGATTACATGTTACTAATTTCACAAAGTGCTAAATTATCTGGTAGAGCCTTATATAATTAAATCTCCATGGTGTGTGTTTCATTATAATTTTTGTATTATGGCTCAGATAGGACTCTTTGTTTAAGACAACTGCTTTCCATAGTGAGTGCATGTCACTTAGAGAGCCCTACTGGGTGTACGGCCATGTTTGGCTTTCGTCACTTCATGTGTCATTTCGATGTTTTAACTTGAAAAAAGGTTGCTTTCTATGAAAAAGTGTATTATTCGTATTGCAGAGGGAAGTCATTCATGTTTGTTCCGTTACTTGCCCATTTGTGCAGCGTTCAAGAGAGCTTGGGCATGTCATGGAGTTTCATTAGGCCCAGTCCAGTGAGATTGCATTGCTCAAGTCTGTTAACCCTTTGAAGAGTAAGTTTTTTTCAAAATCAGTTGTTCTAGAACTCCATCGCCAATTAGTGATTGTGACATCAGCATAAGAATGTTTAGTTAAGAACATTCTAATCAAGTATTTGTGATCTTACACCTTAACCCCTTTAAAGAATAGGTTTTTTGAAGAATTATAATTCAGTGTTCTCGAACTCCATTGCTTTCAATTACCTTTGTGACATCAGCATTAGAATGCATTAGAATGTTCAGTTAAGAACACCTTAAAGGGTTAATGGTGCTAAGCCTGCTTGTAGGCCCAGTGGTGCGGCTCGTTGTGTTTTGCTCTCTGACGGAGCCGAGCCCTGCGGAGGTGACACCTGAGATCGCGGCCCGCACTCCGACCCTGCCGCCGGCTGGCCGGGTCACGCTCGCTCAGTCGCACACACAGGGCCTGATGGGACGGAACGCCGCGCGCAAAACACCACGCCCCAGGGAGCGAGCTTCACGGTGCTCTCAGGTAAGAGCGATTTGCATAAAGCGGTTGGGCCGACGGTGAAACCGCTCCGAAAGGTTGAGCGAGTTCTGTTGTTCTGCGATAAGGGCCGTTAGCTCGGCGCCCCCGGCTTCCTGCTTCGCTCGGTCGTCCCCGACGACAGCGCTAGAAGGATTGACTGTTTGCCCAGTTCTGCACAATGAAACGTCGGGGGTAATTTGTGTCATTGCAGGTCGACAAGACTCTCTGTCTTGATTTATGGTGATAGGCCAGGTTGAGACAGGCAGCCTTAGCCAACTTAACTTAGCCAATCGAAAAATATCCTGCTAATATCCTTTCCTAACATTCAGCTTTGCCCATTCCCACACCCCATAATTAAGTAATATTCTTTTTTGTGAAGTTCCGCATGCCTTAATTATGTCCGTAGCATAAATGTAATATATAATACTTTTTTGTTGTAGCCAGGCAAGTTGTAACAGCAGTTGTAACAGCAGCCTTTTTCGCTGCTAGATAAACTGTCGGTGGAGCAGACCTGCAGACGGAAACGTGTCCGAACAGCAGAGTCTGCCCAACTTTCTACAGACTCCCGTCTCTCCCAGCTCTATCCTGGGCTTATTGAACTTCAGCCATTTGTGATTAGTGGTGCACTTTGTGATTAGTGGTGCATTTTGTGATTAGTGGTGCACTTTGTGATTAGTGGTGCACTTTGTGGTTGATGTCACAACATTTGTACTATTGGCTTCTTGTTAACTTCACTTCCCTGTACTGTGGTACCTTTGTGTGCCAATATGTTTATTTCATCTATTTCATTAATTTCACAGGAGGGAAAACTTCCCAAAGGGAAATCTGATGCATTACATCACAGTTAGCGAGAGATAATGTCTATCTGCGGTCTCGTATAGTGTCATTGTTTGGTCAGTGTCTGTGTGTTGGTGCGCGTATTGCTGGTGGGTGACTCTGACTGAGTAAATGAGCTCTAAACCGTGTGTGTTCGGCAACGCGAGACGCGCGGTGTCAGAGCCTGTGTGTGGCGGGATCGCTGCCCGTCGGCGCTGACTGACGAGGCGGCGCGGGACGCGGTCGACGTGTTACCCCGCCAGCGCAGCGGGAGCCCCTGCACGCAGGTACACGCACAGGGGTTAGGGGGGAATTAGGAACTGAAGGCTAAGGGCTCATCGGCTGTTTCGCAAAAAAACCCTGCAGAGCGCCGGGAGGCAGGGAGCAGGTGAGCGGGTTTATGAGTTTACGGGGGCTGTGTCAGTGTTGGGTGAAAGGGTCAGTTTGGGGCAGAGCCTCGCCCCCACCCCCCCCACCCCCCCCTTGGTGATGCAGGCCCGTGCGTGTCTGGGACAGAGGCGCTGACCACAGAATGCTGCAGCCTCTCGTTCTGCATGGTTGTGGAGAGAATGCGTTCGAACGGAGACACGCGACGCCCGTGACGTTTCTGGATGGATTTTGATTTTGAGTTTGATGGATGATTAAAAGTCTGAGCCTGAATACCAAAGTGGCTCCAGCACATGGTCACATGCTTTCATTAAATTTGATTAATTAAAATACATCCAGTTATGTAGTTATAGGTTTAGAAGAAGCGAAAATTAGGACCATCTCTGGCACTCTAGAACCAGGGTTGCCTACCCCTGCATTAGAAGTAGAGTGTATGAAAAGAGACAGGGTCTAACATGCATATTTGCTATATGCTAAAACAGGGTCTAACATACATATTTGCTATATGCTAAAACAGGGTCTAACATACATATTTGCTATATGCTAAGACAGGGTCTAACATATATATTTACAACCCGTCCTGGCACCAGCTGGGAATAGGGTAACTTTATGGGACAACGGTGGTAGTTTAACATCACTACAATGTGGGATTATTATTATTTTTTTTGCTGATTCCCACCAACTTTCAGTTTCCTAATGGAGCAGATTTCACTATGAATCACGGGATAAAATTATGACTAAAAGCCCTTGGTTGTAGCTTGTGTCACTGTAGGCACGTGCAGAGCAGATTTAGGCTGGTGTGAACGGGCTGCCATTACGGCTCCTGTTGCATTTGAACACCTGGTTTGTCTGCACAGCTGAGTCACAGGCCTGTCACATTTTTGAGAGTTGACCCGTGACTTAGACTAGACTTAAAATCTTATTTTTTGCTAAATAAGACAGAAATATTGCCAATGGGGTGAGACAGTTTGTCTAATTTCAAGATTTGTCAATGGGGTAAGAAAATCTCACTTGTCAAGCAAACATTAACTTAAAACAAGCTAATATTTTCTACTTGAGAGAGAAATAAAAGATTTTAAGTCTCATTACAAGACTAAAAGACTTGTTAAGGCAGACTTTATTGCAGCTCAGGCGGCCTGCAGGGGCTCAGTGGACCTGTATCATCACTCATTATTGCGCAGTGAGATGGGGCCCCAGTATAGGCCGAGGCCTTCTCTGTCTCTCTCTCCGCCCATAGGCGTAGTTTTTAGTAGGGTCGCTAGGGACAGGTCTCTACCAATTTCACAGAAACAAGAATTGTCCCTACCAAAAATTGCAGGGTAAAAACTATAGTTATAGGCGTAGTATAATTCATAAACCCATCGTGGTCTTCCGAAAGTGCAGATCTGGTTGACGGCTGCATGAATAACCTGGTACCTGGATCAGAAAAGTGCAGATCTGGTTGACGGCTGCATGAATAACCTGGTACCTGGATCAGAAAAGGGCAGAAAATCCCTGATGCTTTAATGGATTATGTTTCGTCCCCACGGGGCTCTCAGCCCTACTCTGCGCTGACACGCTCAGGATTAGGCCTGGGCCTTGGGGTGCATCACTCTACTGTGGGGTGCTGTGTCTGTACACCCCACCTGGGAACGACCCCCCCACCTGGGAACGCCCCCCGCCCCCCACCTGGGAACGACCCCCCCCCCCCGCCCCCGCCCCCCGCCCCCCACCTGGGAACGACCCCCCCGCCCCCCACCTGGGAACGACCCCCCCCCCCCCCGCCCCCCACCTGTGGGGGCCCTGTGTGAATGAGGGTCAGTGAGGTGCCTCAGTAGATCCTCTGATTGGCCTTCCCTCACTGCTTCTCTGGGTTCTCTGTCAGCGCTCTGACAGGCCAGGTATGAACTCACCTGGGCCAAGGTGTGTCTTCGCCGCGCTCCGTCGCACCTGTGAGAGGCCGCTCCCCGCCCGCCCGCCAGTCGCGGCAACGCGCTCCAGATACGGGCCGCCCCGACCCGAGGTGCGGCTCGGGCTTTTGTTCCGGCCGGAGGAAACGTGTAACGTGAAGATGTGTTTTTCCCCGCTCTGTGATTTGTGTGTGTCTTGAATGGGCTCCAGTACAATGAAGCAACAGTGCGCCTTTTGCCAAGACCAAGCCAGTCCTAACAAGACCCCTTTTTCCACATCTTGGGGGTTTTCTAAACACAAATATAATGTGTATATATGTGTGTGAATGTGTGTGTGTGTGTGTGTATACCTGTGTATATATGTGTGTGTGTGTGTGTGTGTGTCTCTGTATGTATGTATGTGTGCGTGTGTATATAAATGAAAATGTGTGCGTGTGTTTGTTTGTATGTGTATAAGTGTGTGTGTGTGTGTGTGTGTGTGTCTGTGTCTGTGTGTGTGTCTGTGTGCATGTGCATGTGCGTGCGTGTGTGTGTGTGCATGTGTGCGTGTGTGTTTGTATGTGTATAAGTGTGTGTGTGTATGTCTTTGTGCATGTGTGTGTATGTGTATGTGTGTGTGTATGTGTGTATGTGTGTGTGTGTATGTGTATAAGTGTGCGTGTATATAAATGAAAATGTGTGCGTGTGTGTATTTGTATGTGTATAAGTGTGTATATGCGTGTGTGTGTCTGTGTTCATGTGCGTGTGTGTTTGTATGTATGTGTGTCTGTGTGTCTGTGTGCATGTGTGTGTGTGTCTGTGTGCATGTGTGTGTGTGTGTGTGTGTGTGTATATAGCTGATTTCCGCATGTATTTGTTCTGTTCTCTCTGACTCTGCAGTGTAAGGGGATGCTGTGTTACTGGAGTGTCAGTCACTACATGTCGGGTTTTCAGTTCAGGGCCAGTGGAGCAGGGGACAGCTTCATGCTACATGGACGGGGAATAGTCCTAATGACTGAAGCAGGAAGGCTACCTTTTTCTGCTCTCCCTCAACCGTGCGCTTTCTAATGTGGTGGTGAGGGCGAAAGCTATGGAGTAATGCTGCCGGATGAGCGGAAAAAAGCTCTAATTCTCTCTGAAGGCTCTCTTATTTTGGAGAGAAGCATGCAGAAAATTTCTCTTCAGGCAGGGGACGCTACGTTGAAGATATCTCGGTGGCAAACTCACGGTGTTAAGTTTACACAGTAGAGCTCCTCTTTTTACACTGGCCCTGATTTACTAAGATTTACTATGTGCAAAACGAATAAAAACACCCGTCACTCTCACAAATAAAGGTACAGTGGAGGTACATTTTTCTTCTTTAAGCGACAAATTTTCCAAATGTAGCCGGAAAGTACAATAATGTTCTATTTGGTTCAAGCAAAAAAGGTACAAATGGATGATCTATTTCTGGCTAGGGGTGCATCTGTATGTGCCTCCTGTATGTAGCACCACCTCAGTGACGGGCATTCATACCTTTTTAGGCACTTTTTATACCTTTCATACATTTTCTGTTCCCTCTTGTTTCGTGCAATCGCTACCTTTCTGAAACATGCACCCCCACCCGCCACACCTGCGGTCCCGCTCACTGCAGGTGCGCCGTAGTGGAGGGGGGCAGGGGTCCCCCACTTTTTAAAATAAAATCAGCATGTCTCTCAGTTCTGGTAATTCAGTGTTAGAATTGAAATGTTATACTTCTGACCTTCTGCCTGCTTCCCCCCCGCCCCCCCACAATGTGTTTTTCTCAGTGTTTGGACCCCCAGTTGTGAAATTATTCCATCGCCTTGCCTTGTGTTTGTGTACCACACACATCCTTTTGTAATATTCATATTCAAAACAAAAGCACAAGGACAACACAAAAAGACAAACAAACAGAAAGCAGAGTGGCACCTTCCAAGGCTCAATTAAAGTAACACCCCCCCCCTCCCCCTCGAGACATCACCCCCCACCCTCTACCTGCCCACAGGCCGCTCAAAAGGATCACTCACCATGGAACCCTAGTGACTGGGATTACTCCCCCTACTGAGCAGTGCTGTGTTAGCCAGCAGCAAACGCTCTGGATAAAGTGTTAACAGTGTGTCCTGGGCTAGCCGCGCAGGTGGGAAGCACAGTTTACAGTGTGCATGTTTGTTTGACTTGTAACCGGTTTTGTTGGGGTTTCTTTGTTTAGCATATGAAAGCACTTAGCAGTTAAACAGCAGGAATTTATGACAAGAACAACTTTGTTAAAATGTAAATCTTTTATTTGTAATGTTTTTTTTAACATTTATTTGGCTTTCATGATGCCGTTGATACAGTTGGTGTGTGTGTGTGTGTGGGCGTGGGCGGGGGCGTTTGTGTGTGGGTGTGGGCGTGTGTGTGTGTGTGTGTGTGGGTGGGGGGTTGTGTGTGTGTGTGTGTGTGTGGTGGGGTGTGTGGGGGGGCGTGTGTGTGTGTGTGTGTGTGTGTGTGTGGGGGCGTGTGTGTGTGTGTGTGTGTGTGTGTGTGTGTGTGTGTGTGTGTGTGTGTGTGTTTGTGTGTGTGTGTGTGTGGTGTGTGTGTGTGTGTGTGTGTGTGTGTGTGTGTGTGTGTGTGTGGTGGTGTGGTGTGGCGTGTGTGTGTGTGTGTGTGTGTGTGTGTGTGTGTGTGTGGGGCGTGTGTGTGTGTGTGTGTGTGTGTGTGTGTGTGTGTGTGTGTGTGGGGGGTGTGTGTGTGTGTGTGTGTGTGTGTGTGGGGGGGCGTGTGTGTGTGTGTGTGTGTGTGTGTGTGTGTGTGTGTGTGTGTGTGTGTGTGTGTGTGTGTGTGTGTGTGTGTGTGTGTGTGTGTGTGTGTGTGTGTGTGTATGCGCGTGTTTGTGTGCTTTAAAACCCTGGACAGATCCCTCTGCCTCTGGAAGCACGCTGTACTTGTTTAACTGTTGTGGCTTATCTCTGGCCTTGCTTTGCATACTGTGTTGATGCTATGCCACACTACTTTGCATTTTTACAGGAGCTTTTCAACTCTATTCTGCAGGTGATGGGAGCTGTAGATTATATTATCTAAATAACTGCATCTACGGCTTTTATCTGTTATTCCACACAGGGCATCTCAACACTGGAGACATGTGCAGAAAAATGCCCCCGTGTTTAGAATTAACACATTTTACTGACTAGTCAACAGTAAATTTGTATCTGAAATCAGTATCTAGTGTTGTATTGTATTGAACTGCAGTGCGTCTGGGAATATTATAAAATAAATTCTGGGTATAAAAACCATCTACGCAGCATATGAATGTAAAATGTTTTCTATACACAAACGTATTGATTCTGCAGGGGTTCTCAGCCCTGGTCCTGGAGAGCCACTTGTAAAGCACTTTGAGTTATTTACTGTCAAATGAAAAGCACAAAATAAATTAATGCATGGTTGTTGTTATTATTATTACTATTATTATTGATAATAATGATAAAGCGGGTAATTGCAGTTAAATATTTTACTGATTTTAAAGAGAAAATGAAAACTTGACCATGACCTCTGTTGTTGACCTCTGACCTGTAGTGCAGCTATTTCTGTTGGGGGGGGGGAACGATAAAGTGGGTGTGTGTGGTCGGAAGTATAATTTAGAAATATCTCACGTTTGCGAGTTCCATAAACGTTTTAAAAGTGACAGAGGGATCATGGGTAATTATGTGTGATGGAGTGAACGCTCGGAGCCATCCGTGCTCCGTCGAGACGTTCGGATCTGGCGTCACTGTCAGAGCTTAAGACAGGTTCTCCCAAAAGGTCATGGGTGCGTACCTGACTTCAGGTCACTGGGGACGGTGTGCAGAAGGTGCCGGAAGGATTAGAAGCGCGGTCTTCTGGTGCGAGATGCCTCTAGAAGACTATACAGTCCCATGCCCTCACACTAAAAAAACACTCCCTCCCGTTAAAGGTTCGTCACGTCACTGGTGGACGACACGCTGGAACAGGACGTGCGTCGCGTGAACGTTTGTCTCCGGGCGGTGGGGTAAGGAGAAAAGGACGAGACGAGACGGGGCGTGGCCCGAGACGCCCCGTAGTGATCCGGAGGTCTCTTCGCGGTTTATTCTGGGCCACGGCGCTGTCCCAGAGATTCATTTCTTCTGCAGAAAAATAAGCGCGTAATTAGGCGCCGTTGTACTTGGCCGCGTTCCTGGGGATATCAATCATTGTGGAACGGGGTAGCGAAGATGTCCAGCTGGATTTTTTTAGGAGGGTATATTTGGAGGGCGCCTGCACACCCCATCCCCCCCCCCCCCCCCTCAGGGATATACTTGAAATTGAGTCTAGCGTGGACCCAGTGGGACTGGCTGGGTTGAATAGGCTCAGATGTGGCTCAGATGTGGCCCAAGTGGGACACTATGCCCAGGTGAGCGCAGGTGCAGGTGGTGGAGTGGACTATGGGGAAAAGAGGAGAGATATGGATTCACAAGCCTTTGTGGCGAGTGTCTGATACTGAACGCGTACAACCAGAAACCGGACCCCGGCCCTAAATACATTTTAAAAGGCGCATTGTGTTGCTGAGAATGCGGGCGCTCTTGGCCTGTGTTCTTCAAGGCCCTGATTTTGGACGCTGGCGTGTCTCTCTCTGCCCCCCCAGAGGTGATATCGGCTGGGGCTCAGAGGGTCACTTGCCAAAGGGGAGGGGACCCCCAAAAAAACACCCTCGCCTACGTAGCGTGTCCCAGATTCTGAGCAGCACCGGTCTCCAGGTACTCTGCGGTGTGTGAAATATGCTAATGTCAAGAGTTATTAAAATGAATAGCTGTGTATCTACTTCAGCTGGGGCCTAGGGAGGAGGGAGGAGGGAGGAGGGTGGGGGGTGGGAGTGTGTGCAGCAGGGGGCGGGGCTGAGCGGAACCTTCCAGCAGTCTTAACCCCCCCCAAGCAGGGAAAGTTTTAAGTGTGATTTGGGTTTCATGTCCCTCTTGCTGTTTTATTTGGGGGTGGTAGTGGTGGTGGTGAGAGCGGGGGTCGTTAGGGGGGGACGGGGTGCGGTACCCCATGGGCCGACCCAGGGCCAGTGCAGCGCCAGACACGGCCTGACTTGCATTTTAACAAGGTCTGCTTGGCTTCTTAGAAAAAGAAACACAGCCTTTCTCTTTTAGGTTTTTCCTCTTTCCATCCAAGGAGGCTGTAATTTTTCACACTAAAGGCGGGATCTTTGCATCCCACAAAAACTTGAGGCTAGTGCCGGGATTCTGATGCGCCCCGAAGCCAGGAGAGTCTGACCAGCAGGCTTTATGGGTCTCAGCGGGTTACTGGTCATGGAATCGGGCTTCATATTTCAAACCCTCTCTTCAGTTTTTATTTTTTTTATTTTTTTTGGTTACACGTCAGGTCTCTCTCTCTCTTTCTCCCTCTCTTTTTTTCTTTTGCTCTTTCACACTTTATTTCTTGGTCAGTCTCCATCTCTCTCGCTCTCATACAGGTAAACACTTTTAGACACTTTTATCACTGAAGATTTCTCTCTCTCTCTTTTTCTCTCTCAGAACCGTGCCTTTGGCAAAAAAAAAACCCACAATGTGAAACGAGAAATGGATCATTTCACCATGACTTCAGCCTAAAAGTTTAAAAAAACAGCCTTAAACAGTGTGAGAGATTTTCAGTGTGTCGGATGGTATGTGTTTCAGTGTGTCGGATGGTATGTGTTTCAGTGTGTCGGATGGTATATGTTTCAGTGTGTCGGATGGTATATGTTTCAGTGTGTCGGATGGTATATGTTTCAGTGTGTCGGATGGTATATGTTTCAGTGTGTCGGATGGTATATGTTTCAGTGTGCCGGATGGTATATGTTTCAGTGTGTCGGATGGTATATGTTTCATATACCCCCCTCCCTGTGGCTGGAATAAGCATGAAGGGGAGGGAGGAAGTTTTGGGTCTGGATGCTCTTGTAGTGATTAAAATATATGGTGGCATATAGAAACCACCACAAAAGGCAAGATTGTGTCTCTAAAACGGAAAATAAAGGTATAAAATGGAAGACGCACCAACACACAGATCACCGGCCGCTGATATTGGGGGTCATTTCCCAGCATGCTATCTTTATCGGGGAGGAAGGGGAGGAGTTACTTGTCTCTTGAGATGGCAATGTGGGTGTGTCATGGTGGACCTCAAAGCAAAGGAAAGCCATAACCCACAGTGGGAGGAGACCAATTAGCGTTGTGGGGGTGGGAGGCGGGGGGGGGGGGGGTGTAGTCAGAGCTCACGTCCTGGAGGGCCACAGAATCTGTGGGTGTTTGTGGTTTCCTTTTCATCAGCAGCCAATATAGATACAAGGGGCCTCGTATAAACGGTGCGTACGTACAAAAAAGTTTTCCCGCCATCGGAGTCGCCAATTCCCACAGGCTCAAAACTGTGTGTACGCATGAGTCGTACTCTGCGTACATGTGCGCATGTTTTCACATCAAGCTTGTTTTTTATAAATCTTAAATCCGTGGGGGAAAGTGGCGTACGTATCTTTTTTGTACGTATGCGCCATTTATACATGCGGCCCAAGGTGCGGGGACCTTATCTGATCCATTTAAGCCACGCCCATCGTTTTAAATTAATCGGTTAAGTGTGGAAACGGGCCAAAAACCAGCAGGCAGTGCGGCCCTCCAGGGCTACTGTCTGTCACTATAGCTGGACTGGCACTCGCCAAACCACGGAAAACCACAGTGTTAACCACCATTTAGTCTGCACATACAAGGTCACTGTAGGAGCAGATATCAGGGGATGATAGTGTTGGTGATGTGAGCAATTAATCAAAGAGGCCCATGGTAAATGTAGTCATTTGAGGGGGAAAAATAACGATTTTCCAGTGCTGAAAAATCTACATAAATGTTGTTGTGATGTTACAATAATGCGGAAGCGGGCTGTGAAACTGTCAGATGGCCTGTGGAAGGGAAAACCTTGTGCAGTAGTTGCATAAGGCCTTGGTCAGCATGGCCATGTGATGATTTCATGCCAGTTTTTGGGGATCAGGAGAGGAGAGGAGAGGAGAGGGACTCCCTGTTTGGCATGAGTTTTTTTCCCACCTGCGATGCCTGTGCAGGCCTGGAGCTGAGAATGGTACAGCTGAGCACAGGGGCATTCTGGGAATGTTTCAGCCTTCTGTGTGTGTATGTGTTAGTCTACTGTGTGTGTGCATGTTTGTGTGTGTGTGTCTGTCCGTCCCCTGTTTGTGTGTCTGTCTGTCTTACTGTCCGCAGTGTGTGTATATGCGTGCGTGTGTGCGTGCGTGCGTGTGTGTGGCCGCTCCTGCCAGTTTTACCCTCCAAGCAGAGCCTGTTGAACACCTGCAATAACAGCTGATTCAAAGTCTAATGTATTCAGTACCTCTGGGTACAGTGGGGCCTGAGGGGGAGGGGGGAGGGGGAGGGGGAGGGGAGGGGGGGCAGAACAGACTCCCAGAGGTGTTAAGATGGAGGACAAAGAGTGGGCCCTTAGGAAACAGAGCCTGCAGCGCACAGTAGAGCCGTTATCAGCGCGCCGTGCGCTGAGCCGAGCGCCGAGCCATTCAAAGGGTTTACAGTGGGATCCCTGTTTGTGCAGGTGCGCATAAACGTAGATGTGTGATTATGAGAAACGTCAAATATCCTCTGTTTTCTCAAGCATTAGGGGGGCCCGTTGCCAGGGCAATAAGCTCTCCAAGATTCCGAAAATAACAAGAAAATTAGATTCTTTGATTCACGTGTGGAGCGAAGGTATTTCTGGGCCACAAGAGACAAAGACGGAAGAAAAATGAAAATTATGTTTTTAAACTTTTTCAAAGGAATGACATTTGGCGTGTTTGAGCGTTTTAGTGGTGTACAAACTTTAAACTTTAAACTTCTCCATTCTGAGCCTGTAACTCTCTGAAAACCATTCACTAAGGTGTCTCCAACCTGCAATTAGGAGATTACAAATGACTGATGATCTAAAAAGATAAAGTTAGAAATTTGTTAGAAATGCTGAAATGGGACAGTGGGAAGGCACTGCACCCAATCTCTCACTCTTTCTTTATTTTTCTCTCTCACTCTCTCATTCTCTCCCTCGCTTTTTCTCTCTTTCTCTCTCTCTCTCTCTCTCCCCTGCCAGTTGAGGAAGTTGCAGGTTACATGTGGTGATTATGAAACTGGGGGCCCTTAATGAGGGCGGAGGAGAGAGAGGTAAGGTTGTTGGAGCCCTGGATGGGTCTAATGAGGGAGGACTGTGATCCTGGGCCAGGAGCTGTCAGGGTGCCATTTTGTGCCATTTTGTGCAGTCATTTCAGGATTTGCTCATGTATATCCTACAGGAAAACACCCTGGATTTATAACTGAATATCTGTCTCTCACTTTCTCTCCCCTTTTCTTTTCCACTCTCTCTCTGTCTCACTCTATCTGTCTCTCTCAATTTCAATGTGCTTTATTGGCATGGCATGCCATCTCTGTCTCTCTTTCTCTTTCCTCTCTCTCATTTTTCTTTTTCTTCCCACTCCTTTTTTCTCCCCCCCTCTTTTCCTCTCTCGCAAGCAAACACACATACACACAATTAAATGCACACAAATGCACACACATGCTCACACGCCCACACACACACACACACACACACACACACACACACACACAAACAATCACACGCACACACACTCACGCCCACACACTCTCCGCACACACAATCACGCGCACACAAACGCACTCACACACACTCACACACGCACTCTCTCACACACACATACACGCGCACACACACACACACGCACACAAATGCACTCACACTCACACCCACACCTACACACAAGCACTCTCTCTTACACACACACACACACACACACACAGATCCCTACACACACGCACTCTCACACATACACAGTCACACACACACACACACACTCTCACACACACACAGACACACAATCACATGCACACAAATGCACACACACACACACACACACAAATGCACACACACTCACACAAACGCCCACACACACGCACTCTTTCTCACACACACACACAAACGCACACACACTCACACACGCACACACACACTCTCAGGGCCTTGTGTTTATTTTTAAGCTTGTGCGTTTAGATCTTCTGTGAGAGGTGTCGGAATGGGACCCCCTGGTTTCCTGTGTTCCATCTGAGCTCTTTGGCGGGGTCCGAGGTCCGGGGCCCCGGGGCCCCTGCAGCACACACAGGAAGTGGCGGTGTGTCTCACTGCGCCCTGTTAAAGGATAGAAGGAATGGAGAGTCAAAGGCTTGTTTTGGTTTCTGTTAAAAAAAAGGGTCAAATGCATATACATTAGCATGAAGGCCCTTGCTTGAGTTCTCACTGTTGATTTTGGACGTGGGGCTCAGTTTGGTTTGCGTAGCCCGACCACGGTCCAGGTTCACTTATTTCTCCCCTGGGGAACTTCTATTTCCTCCCAAAAGCTCTCATTTAAAAAAAAAAATCATTTTACATCATGTCTGGTTTTGAAAACATTTGCCCCTTGTCATTAAGAAAATAGTCCCAGCCGGAGCTTTGCACGCTACGGTTAAGGATTAAAAATAGTTCCAGGGGTTGTGTGAGTGATTGATGGCAGGTGACTGGGTCGGGCATTTCTGTGAGAACCGGGCCTCGTTCGCCAAACAGCGTCGTCACAAGGTCTCCTCCACAGGCCTAAACGAGTCTCCGTCTGAATGCTGTTAGATAAAAAGAAAAAAAAAGATGTTGCACTCTGTGAACTTGATTTGACGATATTTGGTCGCAATCCAAACGATGAGGAGGTCACTGCAGAGAGACAAAGCGGGAGAGGGCTTGTCTGAAGAAAGTAGGCCAGCCCAGGTGCATTGTGGGTAAACTGTGGCATGAGGAGGGAAGGTACCTGTCGGACGAGCTTGTGCCATTGTGCTGGTGCCAACGAGCTGAAAGAAAACACACTCCCAACACACACACACACACACACCCACTAACCCCTCCCCCCCCCAGGGCTTTCCCTCTGCCATGTTTACTCTCTATTGTATGGTGGTTGGCCATTCTGGATTCTGATTGGCTGGCAGCCAGTCACCAGACGGGAGGGGAACGGAGTGCGCAGGTATTGTGATATAATAGAGAGGGTGGAGAGGGAGGGGGGGGGGGGGGGGGGGCGCTCCAACAAAGGGGACCTGAGTCGCCTTGAATTTCGCCATTCCCGTGTTTGTTTTCTTAGTCCTGTGATTGATTTTGTCTGCTCGCACCAGCCTGCCCTGTCATTAGAAACACACATTACTCTGACCCCCCCCCCGTTCATTTGCTTCGGCTGCTCTGACATGTCGGATAGAAAGCACAAAAATGGTGGTAAAATGCAGACGTCAGCAGCTTAAAGAGCAGTAGAGCTGGTTCTCTGCCCGAGGCACTGAATGTCTGTCAGTCTGTCTTTCCATCTGTTTCCAGCCTCAAGGTGAAGGTTTGAGCGTGTCAGAATGGCGGTAACACTCATGAGTTTTCGCTTACCCGCTGCCAATCTGAGCGGCTTAACCTGGCCTCTGCGGCGGGGGTGGGGGGGGGGGGGTTTCTGAGCGGGTACGCCCAGATCTCGGCTGGGTTGATTTGGCCCAGGTGTAGGGTTAAAACAGGTCCTTCGAGTGGGAAGCCAATGGGGTGGGTGCAGTGGATTACCGTCAGCTCGCGATTTCAACCGCAAGACGGTACAGAAGCCGCTCTGAAAAGATTTCCCCTTTGCTGAATCAACAGCCTCGACAATGCGTCCGTCAGACATGTCACTTTCAGACCGCAGCCCATCATTCCCAGTCCGACAACGTCGACCCCACGTACTCAACTATAGGGCTGGCTCGGGGGAGCACTCTTCTACATTGCTATTCAAGGAATCTGGCAGTTAAATGTGTAGGTTACCTTCCATAGCGTTTACGTCTTAAGACTGTGATTGTGTTTCACACACTCTTTTTTTTTTCCACTTCCATTTAAAAAATAAAATAAAATAAAAATAAAAATAAAATAGCTTGAAGGTCAACGGGGGACACAAGCACCCGTTCTGGGGGGGGGGGGGGGAAGTGATTTGTGAATTCACACTTAAGGGAATTTTACATATTTGCTTTCTTTTTAAATGTGGCCTCTACAGTAAGCCGCCTTAGTACGATTTTTTTTTACACAACAGTCAGTATATCAGAGGGTACTTCTGTACTTCCACAATTAATTTACAGAGCTGCACAGGAAGTGCTCTGTTGACCCACTCACACTGTGCTACCGCAGCAGGAGACAGGAACTTAGAGGAAGTGAAATATGTGACCAATGAGGTCAGAGCAGGGTAGGGCTGAGGGTGTGCACCCAAGGTGGTTTCGTACATTGTGCACTTGAAAAATAGAACATGCTCTTGTGTTAGGACAATACAAAGCAGAAGCACGTGTGAAGTGGACAGGCCATATGTTTAGCACCCTCAAAAGAAAGGGTTCCAAAAAGGCTTCTTTGTGTCTCCATAGAGGAACCCTATATACACTCTCAGAAGACAGGGTTCCAAAAGGCTCCTCTGTCTCCATAGAGGAACCCTATCTAGCTCAAGGGTTCTTTGACAGGCAAAATGGTTGAATCTGGGAGCTTTCACACCTACCATAGAGGGTTCCATAAAGAACTAAAAAGAATTCCCCTATGGAGATCAGCCAAAGAACCCTTTCAGAACCCTTTCCATAAGAGTGTATTAAGAACCTGTAATGTATGATGGAACAGCAGTTTTCCATTTGTGTTCATTCTCTGCGTTGCGTTGGGTGGGTTTTTGCGCTGCTGGTAGAGGGCGGCCATTCCTGTGGTTGACCCCGTGTCCCTCGGTTCGACGGGCACTCTGACAGATTGAGAGGAGCGGCAGCAGCTTCGGAAGCCCGCCCGCCTCTGGGTCGTGTCAGCGAGACGGCGACGGGGTCGCGGGGGTCACCCTACAGCAGGCGGGGCGGGCGGGTAGGTTGGTGGAGGCGGGGGGCCCCCACACCATGCCCTTGACTCTGTCTCTCCTTGTGGGCACCCCTAACCCCCTCCCCCGGCGGCGTCTGGGTTAGCCGATCTGTGACACTGGTGCTGAGAGGCACACGCACACGCGTGTGGGGAAACCCACGAGACGCCGAGCAGCTTGGGGCCTGCTGTCGCGTCTCTGTGCCGATTGGGCCGTTTGATGTTTGCCGCCCCATCGGTGGTGACAGTTGGTCAGGTTCTGCGGTTGGTCACCCCTCCCGAGAGAGCGACGTATTACATACCCGGACCACCCATATCTGAGCGTGCATATCTGAGCCAGTGTCCTTTACATCCACGGTTTCATCAAAGCTCACCTCTACTCCGTCCTCTCCTTGCCCATCTGGACCCCTCTGCGCCCTGGACATCACCCGAAAATCACCGCTGTCGATGTGTGTGGGCCCCTCCCTCCCCCCCACACACACACACACACACACACACACACACACATGCACACTCACACGCATACATGCACAGATGTGGTGCCTGATCCTGTATTTGTGGGTGATTAGCAAGTCCTCCACAGTTTATTTTCTTTACTTGTGTACATTTATTTGACCTCTTGTTCTTTTATGGTTCAGAACGATGGATAATATTTGCCAGGCTGTTGTCAGCAGAGCGTGTTGTCAGCAGAGCGTGTTGTTAGCAGAGCGTGTTATCAGCGTAACTGACTCTAAAGAGACTGGACCTCCTGTGTATATCAGTCCCTCTTCCCCAGAGCAGCTGGCTCCCACACCCACACCTGGCTGGGGATTGTGTCCATGTCACTTATCTGTGTGTAATTACACAGAGGCCTGTATACGGATGATATGGATGTTGTGGAATGGTGCCGGGTTACTTTCTGTTATGTGTGTGTGTGTGTGTGTGTGTTTGTGTGTGTTTCTGTGCCTGTGCATGTTTGTGTGTATGTGTGCGTGTGTGTGTGTGGCCTTCATCAGGCCTTACAGGTGTTGTAAGGATACACAGTGACGCACATATTGTGTAAACAGGTGATTGTAACTGTTGCTCAATTGCATTCAGGTACATAGGTAGACATTCTCGTACACACACACACATGGGCTCCCAGTGTGCCATAACCCAGTACAAGGCAAAAAGAGAGGCACAAACCCCAGAAGGCTTGCCATGGTGTTTCTTCAGAAAGGTGTTTGGAAACTGCAGACAGACGCATTCGCGCTAGTTTATATAACGCCTCTGCCTCATTCTCACAATCAAAACCTTTTGACAGCGGTGAACTGCAGGACCCTAAATGTGGGTCACTAGCAGACTGTTTTTTTCCTTCTCTAATCTGTTGCTTCAGAACTTTAAACCTCGTAAACGATTACTTCATGCAGTTCAAGGGCACTTCTGTCAGTGTTTTTTTTTTCTTTTTCCCTCCAATAGTTTGTGATTATGATAATTATTTTTTTATCAGACATGGTTTATTGGCGTCTGGAGAGGACGAGCAGATGTGGAGCACCGCAGGAGTTTTAAAAGAGGACCATAAAGCGACTCCAGTGTTTGGAAAGATAAGACAGGCGGCAATATTGACTGCTGACAAGCAACACTTTGGTTGGTCTAAGTTCACCAGGCCCGTGTGACTATATCTTGGCAGATTTATCACACTTCGCGCTAAGGGCGTACTGTAACTACTTCTAGTGAACAATTATTTTATGACTTCTTTCCCGCTACAGATTGAACAAAATAAACAATACGACCAATGTTAAAAAAAACAAAAAAAAACAAACGTGCTTACCCAGGGAGAGGAGGTTGGGCAACAAGAAAAGCTGCTGAAATATGCTCTTAACTAAAGATCAGACGACTACACTTGTGAATTAGGTCAGTGACATAGTGCTCAAAAACAGACCAACTATCCAGATCGGAATGGTGTCATTTCAACGGCCAAGCATCTTCAAATTGTTTGAACATCATACATACTTTCTCTTTCTCTCTCTCTCTCTCTCTTACTCTCTTGCTCTTATTGTTTCTGTTGTCCCTCTGTCTCTCATTGTTTCTCTCTATCTGTCCCTGTCATTCATGTAGATAAACACTGTACGAATAGGGACAAAGTAACATCATACGGATCAGGTGTTGAAGTAGGGAGTGTTGGGTCATACTTCAGGGCGTATGACTCACTCCTCTGCTCCCTGATGCAGCAGACTCAGCTGAGTGAGTAAGGGCTTTTGTTTTTGTTGTGTACACTGTTTAAGTCAGTGACAATGTGACTGACCCACTGTCTTTTGTTTTTTTCCCTCCTTTTGTGCGTTTATTGTGGTTGTTTGCTCACGTCTGAGGCCAACTTAGTATCTGTCTGCTGAGGGCCATTGTGGGTGACTCACTCTTGTGTTTGGCACTGTGAAGATCACTCCAGCGTCTGGCTCAACATTATTCACACACTGAAGCATTCTGGGTAGCCCGAGTCATTGCAGGCCTGCTGTAACAGTAGGAGGTAGCCGGACACAGGTGTTAGTCTACCTCAGGTTTGAGTTGTACAGGATTGGATGGAGAAAGCACAGTGGTGGAGAGTTGAGGAAAGAGGGTTGTTTGGGCCTTTTTGTGTCCAAGTTCAAAACAAGTGGGGAATCGCCTATTTCAGCGCGATTATGTTCACAAATAGAAGAATAATAGTGTATTGTGTTGAATTGTTTTAGTGCTTTCTCCTGAGCAAATTCAGATCTTTTCTCCTGGTGTTTCCTGTATAGCAGTATAATTAAAACCATGTGTAATTCCACCCCCCCCCCCCCCCCCCCTCCCCTTCCTCCTCCCTCCCCCCTCCCCTCCCCTCCTCCTCCCTCCCCTCCTCCTCCCTCCTCCCTCCCCCCTCCCCCGTCCCATCACCCTTTCTGCTGCTTGTTCTTCTTCTCATTTTTTACACCTGAAAGGTATTTAGCAATCTATTCCACTCCGCAGACTCCAGACTCCAAACAAAGCTGTTTCACAGGTAGGGGCATGTGACCCAATGAAAAGACATGTTAAAGAGCAGGGCTTAGAGCCTACGGTGATGTTAATGTCACAGACACGGTTAACGTTAGGCTCTCTCTTCACCTGCCCAGAACCCCCCCCCCCCCCCGTTCCACCTTACACACCCGCCAAACGCTGTGAGTCACCTGCTTACATAACTGTGCACACTATGGCCCAGCCACCCCCTCTACTGCTGCACAGATTCCAGCCCTGGAGGGGGGGAGGGAGTGGGAGTGGGAGTGGGGGTGGGGGGAGGCGCGGCAGGATCACATACTGAAGCTAAGACGGGGGGCGGGGCTTAAAGTTTGCAGCCCCAGAATGGGAAATTCATAGAGTAGTGGGGGTGTTTAGGGGGGGGGGGGCTGTGTGTGTGTGAGTGAATGAGTTTTCCGTGTGTCTATCTGTGTGCGTGCGTGCGTGTGTGTGCGTGTACGTGTGGTGGTTGGGGGAGGGGGAACGCTTCTCAGTGCCTCTAAATCCAGCTGTTGAGTGATGCGTCCCTGACGGTACACTGCGTTCCTCCCTCTCTCACGTTTGTAAAAGAACACCGAGACTGGGGGGTACGCGGAGGGAGAATCGCCTTCGCTCCAGGCGCATGGGAACTCCGCAGTGTATGCCGGTCGTGTACGGCCACATCCCCCTGCCCCGTCCTGCCTGGCTCCACGGGACGGGCCGTCGGGCGGAAAGCAGAGGAACAGTGCGTTCTGTCTGCGTTCGGAGACCTGAAACCCCAGCGCTTATATAACACCTGACCTGTATCAGGACTTACTTAATCCCTCTTTGATATCTCAGGTGAAGTAATAACCCCCACAGTATTCCAGGCTCCTGCTATCACACCCATCCGATAGGCTTCACGTCTTTTGTACTTTACCGTTTCGGTCACGGCCGCAGCGGCGGTGGAGATGAGCGCGTTTTATCAGAGGCGGGAGAGCGTCATGGGGGCCCCGGCCATAAATGATGTGGGTATCACAGCAGTCCCGTCTCTGAGGGCAACACCTGTTGTAAATATACAGCGTGCTGAACGGTTGCTATGCCTACCGTTAGGAAGGGAGCGGCCTTACGTAACGGCTGCGGTCACAGCAGTCTCACGGGGCGCACATGACACTGCTCCAGACACATGATGAGTTTGCTGAGCCGAAGACCAGAGCTAAAGACCGAGGTCCATGGTGAGCGCTCTCAGCCGGGCCAGGTGCTGAGGTCACATGATCTCCTGAGCTCTGGAGCGCTGCTCTTTGACTGCACGGCCCAGGCTCCCTCCCAGACTCCATGTTTTTCTTAGTCATTCCGTTTCGGGGTCCTTGTGGTTTCTTGCGCCTTTGGCTTTAAGTAGTTCGAGACTGGCTTAGAGTACGATGTGTGAAACCACCTCGTAATGCAAAGATTATAAACAGCCTTGCTGATTATACAGCACAGAATAAGGAAAGCTGGTGGACTGAGAGCTAGTGTGTGTGCGTGTGTGTGTGCGTGCGTGCGTGCGTGTGTGCGTGTGTGTGTACGTGTGTGTGTGTGTGTGTGTGTGCCTCCTGGTGCTGTGTTATCCAATGCTGTGCAGTGTGCCACCAGGGGGCAGGAGAAGAGTTCCCCAGAGGGCTGGAATAGGAAGCAGGTCTCAAACACAGTCACAGTCTGTACCCCTCACATCTGACACACCACAGCCTGCACCCTTCACATCGAACACAGCACAGCCTGCATCCTTCACATCGAACACAGTCACAGTCTGGACCCCTCATTTCGAACACAGTCACAGTCTGGACCCCTCATATCTAACGCAGTCTGCACCTCTCACATCTGAGACAGCACAGCCTGCACCCTTCACATCGAACACAGTCACAGTCTGGACCCCTCATATCGAACACAGTCACAGTCTGGACCCCTCATATCTAACGCAGTCTGCACCTCTCACATCTGGCACAGCCTGCACCCTTCACATCGAACACAGTCACAGTCTGGACCCCTCATATCGAACACAGTCACAGTCTGGACCCCTCATATCGAACACAGTCACAGCCTGGACCCCTCATATCGAACACAGTCACAGCCTGGACCCCTCATATCTAACTGTCACAGTCTATCACCTCACATCTCACCAGAGAGAGCAAGGCCAAAGATAAAAGTTAGGGTGAGATGTGAGGGGTGCAGACTGTACCATGTGTAACACACTTGTGGGAGTAGTCTGAATGGAGGTGTGTGGTGCTGGACGGTAGGCAGCAGCAGACAGACTGGAGTGTATGGATGCTTCTGGCCCTAAACCCCCCAACTCAGTTCTGCTGCAGCAGGTAGGAACCAGAGCTCTTCATAAGATAGGATCACAGGAAAGTGGGTCTTCAGCATGAATCAACTCATTAAAAATGTGTGTGTGCTTGTGCTTTCGTGTGTAAAATGAGTTTGTGTAATTTTCCTTTCCGCTTTGAATTCCAAAAAATACACCCATTTTATGAACTGAGACAATCTGCCCAGAAATATAATTTTTCTGTCAGTGTTGTGGTATTTGAGTTTTTTTAAGGGGGTCTGTGGTTTAAAGTGTGTGTGTGTGTGTGTGTGTGTGTGTGTGCTTTTGCGTGCATGCATGTGAATACGTGTGTGTGCGTGTGCGTGTGTGTGCGTGTGAATGTGTGTGTGTGTGTGTGTACGTGCGTGTGTGTGTGCGCGTTGCGGGGGTTGAATGACTGGATCTGGCGGAGGTTGGAATGCGATAGCTCCTTGAACGCTGCAATCATTCCCTTGATATTGTAAAAGTGCAGCGCGGCAGAATTTCCTCCGACAAGCGAACCGCAGGAGTTCCACGACTATCGGGTTATACCGCGCGGCCTCAGTTTCTGCGCATCCAACAGTCACGGGGATTCAAAAAAGAAAGAAAGAATATATATCATTAGTGCCGAAGGCCAAGCCCAGAAAGTGCTTATGTCTAAAGCCCGTTGCTTACAGATAAAAACCAATGCCAGATTGGTGTCGGGGGGGAAAAGCGCTGGGGTCTCGTGCCTCGTGCAGATTGGCCGCCTCTCTCCTCTGGCTCCCAGTTTGTTTTGAAATGTCTGTGTGGGTTTACACAAACCAGTCAAGTCACGGACCAGGTCAGCTGCAGCCTTCATGGAGGAATCACGCCGCGTTTCCCTGCAGTTCTGTGTACAGTAAGACTCCCCCTTATCTTAGTTTTTATTATTTTTATTCAATTGTATTTTGCCCTCATTCTTTGTCTATTTATACTGTGAAGTGCTGCCTGTTTTCCTTGTAAGGAGGGCACTTTATAAATAAAGATTATTATTTTTCTTCGTGTTATTATGGTTATTCTCTGTTGATGTGCAGGCTGTAGTGAGCCTCTGTGATTAGCGAAGTCTGATGTCAGTTCTGCAGCAGATCACACTGGCTTTCCTGACTACTAATGCACTCGATTTGCATCTGTGGCCTGGAGCCTGAATGGACTCAATGGCTTTTTTTCTTCTCTCCACTTTAGAAATTCGGCCATGTCGGGTTTGCTGTCGCGACGTTCGGACCTCGTTCAGGGAGAGCCTCGGCCCGCAGCGGCGCATTGCGGATCGGTTAACGAAGTTAGGCGTCCGTCTGCTGTGGGAATCGTGCGTCAGGGGCGAGCAGATGCTGTTATTCTCGCGTACACGTGCACGGTTTGTATCGCTACCCGTCGCTACACATACACATAGTACATACCTGCTGCTAGGGTGTTTTTTTATTTTATTTTTTCCACCAGTGAGTCTCTGGACTGGACTCTCAGAATATTGAGAACCCATTGGAGTTGAGTCGCTAGGGGTAACGGGGCATCTGATGGAGGTGGGGTCTCATGCACATCCCCCTACCCCCATCCCCCTACCCCCAACGGCCTTTGCCTTTGGCTGATGGCTGGAATTCTTAGTGAGAGTCTTTGGTTGCCAAGAGAGAGCAAAGCCAGGGGAGAAAGCTCAGGCCATGTCTGGGGGGGTTGTGGGGGGGGGGGGTGGGGGGGCTGCTCTCTTTTCTCCATGTTGTTTCTTAAGCTCTTTTATTCTCCGCCTTTTGAATGAAAAGATAACACTGTTTTGTCACTCCCATTTATTATTCTCAGTGATTGTGTGAATATTGCCAGATCAGATAGACGTGGAGCACAGCCTATTTACTTATTAACTTTTGTGTCTTGGGCCCTGCATTTATGTGTGGAGTTTGGGTCTTCCGTGCGCTGTTTGACCCAGAAACACACAGACCGGTGCTGAGAGAGAAGACGTAGGAGGGGGGGGGGGGGTTTGGCCCAATCTTACTTCCTTTCAGGGCTCGCTTCATCATCTCTTCTTCTTCATGTTCTTCTTTTCTTTCTTTTTCATGTTTCTTCTTCTTCATTTTTAGGTTAATTTTAAAGTGACACGCTTGTTCTCCTGAGTGGTCTGTCAGGGGCAGGTGAAGTTGGACAGAGGGCCCTGATACGCACAGTCAGTAAAGGCGCGGTTTGGATACGTGCCTAAACCCCCCCCGACTCTAACCCTAACCCCCCCCCCCCCCTCCATCTCTCTTTTCCCCTCCTTCTCTGTCCAGGCCTTCTGTGGTTTTTTCCTCTGTCAGTTCTTTTGGCGTAGATCGTCAGCATTGGTACCACGTGCTCGTGCACCAACACCAGATCTCCCTTTTTGGTTCTTCCTCCTGCGTTTCCTGTTTCCGGGGCAGAGATGCCGTACTCTCTCTGAATCGCGTGACTTCTCTTTCTCTATTCTTTTTCTGGGTTTGTGTTGCTGCGCTTGAATTGATTTGTTTGTGTCGTAATGCCAGCTTGTGTCCTTGTGCGTCAGTCAGTCAGTGCTAACTGCTTTCATGAGTTCCCCTCTCAACGCTCGTACTCATGCTAAATCTCTCTCTCTGTCCCCTGTGCCAGACGTTACAAATGCGATTATAAATACAGTCGAGTACACAGACAAACCAGGAACAATATCTTTAGAGAAGATCTTCCACGAGTTTCAGATTCAACCCCAGAGCAAACCGCTGGAGAAACTGTACCTGGTTTATTTAGTGCTGAAAGCAAATTGGGGTTTTGCTGTTTCAGGTAGTGAGAGTGTTTCTGGGACTGTGTACTTATGCACTCTGTCCCACCTAAACCCACAGCTTGTGTGTGTGAGTGTGTGTGTGCGTGTGCGTGTTTGTATCTGTGTGTGTATGTGTGCGTGTGTGTGTGCTTGTTGTGTTTGCTTGTTTCTGTGTGTGTGTGTGTTTATGTTTGTATCTGTGTGTGTCTGTGTGTTTGTTTGTGTGTGTGTTTGTATCTGTGTGTGTGTGTGTGTGTGTGTTTGTGCGCATGCATGTATATGTGTGTGGATGCGTATGTGCGTGTGTGTGTGTTTATAGCTGTGTGTTTGTGTTTGTTTGTTTGCATGTGTGTGTTAGTTTGTTTCTGTGTGTGTGTTTGTGTGTGTTTGTTTTTGTGTGCATCTGTGTGTTTGTGTGTGTGTGTGTGTGTGTGTTTGTGTCTGTGTGTGGTGTGTGTGCACATGCATGTATATGTGCGTGGATGTGTATTTTACTTGTGTGCGCTTATGTTTGCTTCTGTGTGTGTCTGTGTGTGTGTGTGTATATATGCACGCGCACGGGTTTGTATCTTTGTGTGTGTGTGTGTGTATGCACGCGCGCAGGTTTGTATCTTTGTGTGTGTGTGCGTGCTTGTGTGTGTTGTATCAGCTCCAGTGTAGTTCAGCTCTCTCAGGTCTTTAAGATGGAGGGTTACAGGCCTGTGCTTCCCCACTGGTTATGGCCTTCAGGATCATTGTGATCTCAATCCTGGAACAGATCAGGCTTTTCGAACCCTGACATTCTCACACCTCTCCCATGCCTTCTCCCAGGTGGACCCAGCCAATCAGATCAGCACACAGCTGGATGAGTAGGCTCCGCCCCCCAAAGGCGGATTTGTACTGGTCTCAGGACCCTTCCGGAGGAATTAGTGGACTTGTGCCCTGGTTTGTTTGTTTGTGTGTGTGTGTGTGTGTGTGTGTGTGTGTGGTTGTGTGTGGTTGTGTATGTGTGCACTTGTGTATGTATGTATGTATGTGTGTGTGTATTTCTCTCTGCATCTTTGTGTGTATTCTGTGTTAATGTGTATGATGTAGATGCAACTTCTTTATACTTCTATGTGTGTATATATGTGTACATATTCTTGTATGCGTGTGTGTGTGTGTGTCTGTCTGTCTATGCGTACGTGTGTGTGTATGCATGCGTGTGTGTATGTGTGCATGCGTATGCATGTGTATGGATGCGTGTGTGTGTGTCTCTGTGTGTATATATGCGCGCATGCGTTTGTGTGTGTGTGTGTATGCGTGTGTGTATGTGTGCATGCGTGTGTGTGTCTGTGTGTATATATGCGCGCATGCGTGTGTGTGTGTATGCGTGTGTGTGTGTGCATGCGTGTGTGTGTGCATGCGTGTGTGTGTGTATGCGTGTGTGTATGTGTGCATGCGTATGTGTGTGTATGCATGCGTGTGTGTGTATGCGTGTGTGTATGTGTGCATGCGTGTGTGTGTGTATGCGTGTATGTATGTGTGCATGCGTATGCATGTGTATGCATGTGTGTGTGTGTGTGTGTGTCTCTGTGTATATATGCGCGTATGCGTGTGTGTGTGTCTGTGTGTATATATGCGCGCATGCGTATGTGTGTGTATGCATGCGTGTGTGTGTATGCGTGTGTGTATGTGTGCATGCGTGTGTGTGTGTGTGTATGCATGCGTGTGTGTGTATGCGTGTGTGTATGTGTGCATGCGTGTGTGTGTGTATGCATGCGTGTGTGTATGTGTGCATATGTATGCGTGTGTAAGATGTGGGTGAGAGGTTAAAGAAGGAACATATTGGTACAGACGTTGACAGGGTCACAGGGATGCCCGCTCTTGCTCATGTTATCTGACAGACACCTGGGCTGTGTGCGCACATGGTGGCCATGTAACCCGACCCCCTGGTTCTGTCATTAACGGTGCGGCGGCTTGGAGGTAAGCCCCCCCCCCCCCATCTGTCCCTGGGACCGGGGCTACGGCCCAACAATGCAGTGTATCAGATTCACTGCTCCGTTTGTATAATCTGATTAATATCTCTGCTGCAACACACTGCCTCCTTTTCTCTCTGTCACTCTCCTCTCTCCCTCTCTCTCCACTCTCTCACTCTCTTTCCCTCCCTCTCTTCTTTTCCTCTTTTCCTCATGGTGAGGTTTCTTCTTTCAGAAGAGATACCACACTATCCAGTTTCCTGGAAAACCTCAGACACTGTCTCCTCTGTTTCTCCAATTGTGCGGCTTCTGAAATAGTGCTGTGTGTGTGTGTGTGTGTGTGTGTGTGTGTGCATGTGTGTGTGCGTGCGTTTGTAGAGGTTGAAGACGTTCTTTCTCTTGAATGGAGGAGTTTAGTTTCTGTTTGATCAGGGTTCAGGTGTACCAAGGCGATTCGCATCAGCGGGGCATGTGCGTTACTTACGTCTGTAGGTGTTGGCTGTTTCTATGGCCATATGGGTGGGTGGGGTGTGGTGCTGTGCTTTTCCCGGGGGTAAAGGTACTGTACAGGTTTTGTGGAGCCAGGTTCGAGCTCCACACTCGGTAGAGGTGCTCCTGGTTCCCTTTTAGCCTGTGACTCGGGTTCCTTCACTTTGGTTGTTAATTTTTAAAACTCCTGTACAAAGCAATGTTCAGGGGTTTAGAACCATCCAATTTTCCAGAATAGAAACTAGGGGGGACAGAGAGAGAGAAAGAGAGAGAGAGAGAGAGAGCACCAATGTATATCAAATTTTGTACCTCCAGTCCTTGCACATGACAGCATATGCTATGATATATTGTAATAATAATATTTCTTCAGATATGAGACACCTTTGGCAATGGCCCTGCCTTTAATTAAAAACAATTTTTTTCAACATCTGGCTGACATATGAGTTTTGGCACGTGTGTGCGCATGTTGGAGGTGGAGGTTTGGGGCTTTTCGGGTGGGGTGGGGGGGGGGGGGGGGTTGTAGAAGTGTCATTGGTCCCCAGCTAAGGTTCTGAAGCCTGAGGGGCTACAGAGGCTCACGTTTTATTTAGGGACCCCCTTTTCTCTAAGGGACACTATTAGAGACCCCTGTAATTTGTGAAACCAGACCCCCTCGACCCCCTCGACCCCCTCCCCAAACCCCCAAATCCTCAAAACTCAGGCAGCATGTGCTAGTGATGGCGAAGGTGATGGCTGCGTTCGGGACCCCCTCTACCTGCCCCCTCCCATGTGTTTCTTATCAGGTCAAAGGTCAAAAGGTGCTTCCTCCCCAGCCATGCTGCTAAACAAGGGAGTGGCTCCCCCGTCTATGAGAAGAACAACATCTGTGTACAGCTGTCTGTGTACCCTTATTCTTTTCGTTTGATACCCCAGTACTGTGTGTGTGTGTGTGTGCGTGTGTGCATGTGTGTGTGCATGTGTGCATGCACGCATGTGCGCCAAAATACTTGCTATTTATGTTGTGCAGGACGTTGAGGACGTAAAGCTTGATTTTTCGAGACGACTTGAGAGAAGAGCAGAGATAACCGTAGAACTTCTCATATGTGAGCCTCAAGATGACCAAGCAGAGATTTTACAGAATTGATACCTACAGCCGTTCACCAGGGGAAAGAATGCAGGCGTCAGCCGTTTTGTTTCACTACTGTTTTTCTCACAACTTCTCTCAAAATATGAAGAAAAGATACATTTAGAAAACGTTATTTTGCTGTTTTTGCTGAATTGATACCTACAGCCGTTCACCAGGGGAAAGACTGCAGGCGTCAGTCATATTGTTTCATTACTGAAACATTACTAGTTATTTTGTTCCTCATTTTCATGATTTCAAATGTTTCTAGCAGGGAGAGAAATGTGAGTGAAAGTAGTGAATTTAAATGTGTATTGTATGTAGTACATGAGACACCCTTATATAGTTTTGGGGGAAATTTAACATCTTTTTTTGGAAACCACCGGCTGATATTATAGTGCAGTTCCCGTCGTATTCTGGGTGACCTATCTCCTGCCCGCTGTCCTAACGCTGTCCTAAACGAGCGGGCCTTTACATGGTTTAAGCGGGAATTTGAAAGGGTTAGTCGGAATAACCGCCGGCATTCCCGGACGGATTGGCAGCGGGAGCCTCTGCTTCCAGGTCATGTGACGGCTCCTTTATTCCCTCTTCCTCTTTTCATTTATTTTGTTTCCACCGCGTTTGTCGAATGGCGAGTCTGCGCTGACCTAGTTTTATGAAAACTCAATAGAGAGTTTGATGCCAGCAGATCCTCCAGCCAGCAGTTTAACCCTGAAACGACGAGGACAAGGGAGGAGGGGGTCGATGCCAAATGCGTGAGAACAAACTAGAGGCCGCAGGGCCAGGATTGACACCGTTAACCTGCATGAGCACAAACATACCCCCCCCGCCTTGCCCCCTCTTTCTCCCCTGCCATTAGACCAGAACCAGCCCCCCCCCCTCACACACACACACACACACACACACACACACGTCGTTAGACTCTCCTCCAGTACTGAGCTTGTTAAAGGGATTTATGGATCACGGTGAAGTTAATGCATAAAAAAAAAGGTGGGAAAAAATCTAATGTGTAAATTATGGGGCTTTTGTTTTATATAAGGCTCTTTATGCACTTTTGTTTTTACATGTGATTTAACTCCAGCTCCAGTCTATGACCTGGCCCAGCACCAGCTCTCTGGGCCCAGACTCACAGCATGGAAAACCTGCGTCATCACTGCCCCAGTGTGTCTATGGGCTGCAGTCTCAGAACCCCGTGCCAGTCCAAAAGCCATTCCAGGGCTTTTAGCAGCATAAGGCCTGCCTCATGTAGGGTATGTATCGAGCGTGGAGTATGGAGTCGATTCTTGGAAGTGAGCTTTATGGGTTTTGAAAGATGTTATTGAGCTGCTGCACTCTATGAGATACTTGCAAAAAGTTTACTACATAGACTTTGCAGGCTTTTAGCAGACGCTCTGATCCAGAGCGACTTACACACTTTTACATTTTTACATTGGATCCATTTAGCTGGATATTTACTGAAGCAATTGAGGTTACATATCTTGCTCAAGGGTACAACGGCAGTGTCCTTTCTGAGAATCAAACCTACAACCGTAAGGTTACAAGCCCAGTTCCCTAACCGTTAGACAGCATTGCCGCCAGGTGTGCATTTCATACTTATTATCATTTTGAAAGATGTTGGGGGGGGGAAGCCCAGGGGTTTGAAGCTGTAGTCACCTGGTTCCCTTTTCTCTGCACCACTTCCTGGTTCTGGGCCGGTTTTTTTTGTTTGTTTTTGATTGGTCAGCTAATGAGAAGCTCTTTTACTGAACCGGGTTAACGGGCAGAGCTGCCAGCATCATTAAGAGCCCTTAATTGCCCTTTTCAGCCCAAAACACAAAGCTGAAACATATGCTAGCCCCCCCCCTACACACACACTCACACACACACACACCGCAACACTGATATGAAGCCAGTGAACCCCCCCACTACCACACCCCACTGTATTGTGCAATGTCCAAAAGACCCCTCCCACAGGGAGAACCCTCCAACAGAACTCCCCCAGGCGTCTTTACCGCCATGCCCCGGAGAACCCGCCGCGGAAGAGCTGGCGTCCCAATGTCCCCGGGGCAGCGTGCGGACGATTATGAACCCAGGCGACAAACCCTCATTGTCCTGCTCCGGGCCCTTAATTCACTGCTTGTGACACTGGGCGGAGGCGGCTCGGGCGTCCGTTCATCTGCCTGATAATGCGCCCACTGTGTGCGGTGGCCTGGGGTCCTTCAGCCACAGGGACTTCCCCCTTGCACTGTCACAAGTACTTTTACGAGAATTATTTATTTTTTGTTTATTAATTTTTTTTAAGCTACAGCAATGTCGACTGGCTCCCCAGAGGGAGAGAAAAGGGAGTTACTTGCCATTTTTTAAAGGAAATCTGATGGTCAGACTGGGTGCCCTCCTATTTGCTGGTGCTTTCTCCTCTGTGACTGGGGTGATGACTCTACCAGAGAGAGGATACGGTCAAAATGTTTTTTATTTTTTATTTTCTCGTTGGGTTCTGTTAGGATAGGGGTGGAAAAAAGAGAGAAAGAAAGCATTTTTTGAAATTAAAAAGTGGGGTGGGCGGGATGTTCCTCGCTGTCTTGGCCCAATTCCAAAATGGCAGATCAGACTCCAACTTTGATAGTTTCTAAATGAAAACATCGCTGTGCTCAAACGAGGTTGCATTCGGGGAAAAATAAGAGCAGGCCTAAAAGTACAAGTTGTTATTTTTGTCTGGTGTCCCTCCGGTCAGTTTGTGTGATTCTAAGAAGGGCTTGTGGGGGTAAATCAGGGTGTGTGGGCGAGGTATTTGTGTTGGAGTGCTGATCAAGCGTGGAGGTAAGGGTCAGGCTGATAACGTCTGCTTCTCAAAGGGCCTAAAACCAAAGGCCTGTGCTAAAGGCCTGCGCTAAAAGCCTGTGCTAAAGGCCTGTGCTAAAAGCCTGTGCTAAAGGCCTGTACTAAAGGCCTGTGCTAAAGGCCTGTGCTAAAGGCCTGTGCTAAAGGCCTGCGCTAAAGGCCTGTGCTAAAGGCCTGTGCTAAAAGCCTGTGCTAAAGGCCTGTGCTAAAGGCCTGCCCAAAAGCCTGTGCTAAAGGCCTGCGCTAAAGGCCTGCGCTAAAGGCCTGTGCTAAAGGCCTGTACTAAAGGCCTGTGCTAAAGGCCTGCGCTAAAAGCCTGCGCTAAAGGCCTGTGCTAAAGGCCTGTACTAAAGGCCTGTGCTAAAGGCTTGCGCTAAAAGCCTGTGCTAAAGGCCTGTACTAAAGGCCTGTGCTAAAGGCTTGCGCTAAAAGCCTGTGCTAAAGGCCTGTACTAAAGGCCTGTGCTAAAGGCCTGTGCTAAAAGCCTGTACTAAAGGCCTGTGCTAAAGGCCTGTGCTAAAAGCCTGTGCTAAAGGCCTGTACTAAAGGCCTGTGCTAAAGGCTTGCGCTAAAAGCCTGCGCTAAAGGCCTATGCTCCACTCCCAGTGCGTTTAACCTCTCTGGCTCCCTCTCGCATTGTCATTTCTTCTCAGCCAGGGGGGAATTATTTTTAAAGAGACACAAGCTTGTCCTCCCTCTTTATCCCCACCCCCACCTACCCCACCCCCTCTCCTTCTTGAAAGTTTGATCAAAACCTGAACCTCTTTTTTTCTATCCAGGTGAACTCCGCGGTACGTATCTGACACAGGCTGCACTGTGCAGAGAGTTAAGGAATGCTAAAGGTAACGTGACACGAGATATCTGCTTTTCGCTCCAGCTAGACTGACGTGTTGTTGACGGGCGGACCTGAGCATTGATTTACACGCTCTGTTGTTGTGTAACGGGCAGCGCAGTCTTTGCTTACTTTTTATTTTCACGCCCTCTCGCCCTCTCGCCCTTCCTCCTTCCCCCCTGTGAAGTGGCTTTATTTACATCCTTCTCCCCAGCGAAGGCCAGTATTTTTGCTCAGCTCCTCGTGTTTACCCCTCTCCCCTGCGGAGCACTTCCTTTTTACTTACAACAGATGTAGCTGGTGAAAATATTCTCTGATCCCTGTGCACCTGTACTCCGGAGGGTGGTGTGTGTGTGTGTGTGTGTGTGTGTGTGTGTGTGTGTGTGAGTGTGTGTGAGTGTGTGTGTGTGCGTGTGTGAGTGAGTGCGTGTGAGTGTGTGTGTGTGTGTGTGTGTGCATGTGTGTGTGTGTGCGTGTGTGAGTGAGTGCGTGTGAGTGTGTGTGTGTATGTGCATGTGTGTGTGTGTGTGCGCATGTGAGTGAGTGCGTGTGAGTGCGTGTGTGTGTGTGTGAGTGCGTGTGAGTGCGTGTGAGTGTGTGTGTGTGCATGTGAGTGTGTGTGTGAGTGCGTGTGTGTGTGTGTGTGTGCGTGTGAGTGAGTGTGTGTGAGTGTGTGTGTGAGTGTGTGTGAGTGCGTGTGAGTGTGTGTGTGTGTGCGTGTGAGTGAGTGTGTGTGAGTGTGTGTGTGTGAGTGCGTGTGAGTGTGTGTGTGTGTGTGTGTGTGTGAGTGCGTGTGAGTGAGTGTGTGTGAGTGTGTGTGTATGCGTGCGTGCATGTTTCATGATAAACCCGCATCCTCCCCTTTCTTGTTTAGTGAAAAAGTGCTTTTTTAGGTCGTCTTCTGAAGTGCGGTCCTCTCTGACTGTTCTGAGAAAGCTTCAGTTCAGTCGGTCCAGAATGCCTAAGAACTGACCTTCACTTCCCTTCAAAGCGGTCAGTTTGAGAGTGTGTGGGATACCCGGGTCTCTCACCTCTCAACCAGCGTGCAGGGCCCAGTAACTGAAGAGCAGAAAGAACCAGGAAGCACCTCCCCTGTCCATCTGAACATGAAGGAATGGAGGAGGAGAACCAGGAAGCACCTCCCCTGTCCATCTGAACATGAGGGAATGGAGGAGGAGAACCAGGAAGCACCTCCCCTGTCCATCTGAACATGAGGGAATGGAGGAGGAGAACCAGGAAGCACCTCCCCTGTCCATCTGAACATGAGGGAATGGAGGAGGAGAACCAGGAAGCACCTCCCCTGTCCATCTGAACATGAGGGAATGGAGAGGAGAACCAGGAAGCACCTCCCCTGTCCATCTGAACATGAGGGAATGGAGGAGGAGAACCAGGAAGCACCTCCCCTGTCCATCTGAACATGAGGGAATGGAGGAGGAGAACCAGGAAGCACCTCCCCTGTCCATCTGAACATGAGGGAATGGAGGAGGAGAACCAGGAAGCACCTCCCCTGTCCATCTGAACATGAGGGAATGGAGGAGGAGAACCAGGAAGCACCTCCCCTGTCCATCTGAACATGAGGGAATGGAGGTGGAGGACAATGGGTGGATCAGAAAAGAGGATAGGTTTATTAGTACATTGTGTACACTTGTAACATCTCTGCACATGTTGCTTTAAAAAAAATTTCTGTATAACTAAATACAATAAAATGAAAACATTCACAGGTAAACATACCAACACTTATGTGTTTAAAACATAAAAACTCCTTCTCTCTCTTGGCTCCCTTCTTCCTCCCTCTCTTCTTCCTCTTAAATAACTTTTCTGTCTCTGTTATTCCCCTGTAACCAAAGCACTGTTGAGAAATGAGATCTGTTTTAGTAAGCAAAGCAACCATGGTAAAAAAAAAACACTAGTGTAAAGTACCAAAGAGTAATGTATGACTGAGTGTCCATTGAACTTTGAAAAGATATTCTGACCAGAGATAAATGTGGTCTAGTAAACAAAGGTTCTCTGACAAAATCAATAAGCAAATAAATCAATTGTCCTAACGAGGGGTGCACGCTTCGGACAGACAAACAGACAAATGCTTTTTTCGGACGGACAGATTTGTTTTAGAAAACCGCGTGGCACAACAGCATGTTCTGAGAGAGATGGGTTACAGATAATGTGGGCGTTTGGGGCAAACAGGTTCCTCTAAAAGGCCTGTTTAGGGTGGCGTTCTCACATCGATCGCGGTGCCGCAGAGTTGCGGGGGAAAGAGCGGGCCGTTCTGGGGGGGGGGGGGTAGCGCGAGGGGGTTGCCATGCTGTAGACAGCTGGACCCTCGGTTCCAGTTTCTCCCGCCAGAGGGGCTGAAATTTCAGCCCCGAAGAAATGAAGAGGGTAATAAAGGATTTGGCTGCGTGTGGAGTTCACTTCTGCGGGGTTTAGTGTAGGCTTTAACCCTCGTTTGTCTCCGCCGCCCTTTTCGCTTTTTTCAATATTTCAGAGAGATGAATATATTTACACAACATGCTATTAGCTCTGCCTGGTAACCTTGAGCAGCCCTGGCAGCGGCGCTGGGTTTTTGTGTATATAGCGGGACGCGGAAATGTGCTGCATCAGCAGCTAGCGCCCCCCCCACCCCCCCCCACCCGCTGGCGTGTAGTCGGGGTTATGTTCTCATTGCGGTTGTGTTTTGCAGGAAATGTTTTGAGGAAGCGAGTGTTGCTGATGTGACACTTGTGAAACGGCGTCCCTGCTTACAGAGTGGAAAATGGCAGGATCAAGGAGCAGAGGAGGAGACGGGAGGAGCAGAGAAGGAGACGGGGGGGGTTGGTCGCACCTGGAAAAAGGGCGCGCCGTTATTTGAAATGTGGCTTAATGGCAGGGCGCGTGGCGTTGACCTCAGGTGGGGCGCCGTGGCCTGTGATTGGCGGCCGAGCAAACGAACGTGAACCAATAAGTTTATTGGCGTCCTTTTTCGCCGCTGTCATCAAGCTGCTCTCAGAACGCACGCTCGCTGAAGATTTATCGCACTCCGCGGACGAGGAGGCACAATGATCTCAAACGCCGCTTTGACAGGACACCCTCTCGCCCCCCCTTCCTCAGTCCCCCAGAGAGACAGGAGCTAATCTTTCTTGACAGAAAGTGTCACTCGTCGCCTCTCTTAGTTGAGCCTTCATAACCGCGTCTGTCTCTGAGGCGTCCCCGAGGCCGCAAAAGATCTTCATCTTGTGAAACCCTCTCGCTTTTCTTCTACCTTCCCTCTTCCCCTCTTTTTTTATGGCTCTCTCTCTCTCTCTCCCCCCTCTCTCTCTATTTCTCCCCCCCTCTCTCTATTTCTCCCCCCCTCTCTCTCTATTTCTCCCCCCCTCTCTCTCTATCTATTTCTCCCCCCCTCTCTCTCTATCTATTTCTCCCCCTCTCTCTCTTTCTCTCTCTCTATTTCTCCCCCTCTCTCTCCCCCTCTTTCTCTCTATCTCTCTCTTTCTCTATCTCTCGCTGCCCCTCTCTCTCTCTCTCTCTCTATTTCTCCCCCTCTCTCTCATGGCCCCTCTCTCTCTGTCTCTCTCTCGCTCGCTGCCCCTCTCTCTCTCTCTTTCTCTCTCTCTCTCTCTCTCTCTCTCTTATGATATGTTAGAAAGCCCTCCCTGAGTTTCTCCTTGAGTCTCTGTAACAGCTGAACAAACATCACTGCAGAACCTCGCACTTCTAAACGCACAGATTTGGCAGCGTCCAACGCGCATTTCACAAGACAAATGGGGTAGTGAAGATGGGGGGGTGGGGGGGGGTTGGGAAAATGGAGTGGGGAGGAGAGGGGAGGAGAGGGGAGAGGAGGTGGGGTGGAGGACGACTTTTGGCAGGGAAAGTAGAATAGGTCCAGCTGATGTTTCAGACTCTTTCTTTGTGCCAGGACTTTGAATGGAACTGGAACTCGCTGTGGGAGAGAGCGAGAGAGAGAGAGAGAGAGAGAGAGAGAGAGAGAGAGAGAGAGAGAACGAGAGAGAGAGAGAGAGAGAGGAGAGAGAGAGCGAGAGAGAGAGAGAGAGAGAGAGAGAGAAAGAGAGAGAGAGAGAGAGAGAGAGAGAGAGATGTAAAAGAGAGGACGGGAAATACAGGGAAAAACTGGGAATATAATGAGAGAAAGGGAGAGAGAAAGAGAGAGGCTTTTTACTGGAAAGTGGTCTGTGGCTGCAAGTCGAGGGGTGGGGGGTGGGGGTGACTCTCTGTGTGGAAATGAGCAGACTAAAATTATTAATATCTTTGTTTATTGCTCTCCGGAGATGAAGAGTGCACAAGCACAGTATCACAGGCTCATACCGCCCCAGGACAGACCGACAGACAGAGAGACAGGCAGACAGGCCTGGTTTGTCTTATAGCAAGTCCAGATTAGGGCGGGGGAGGGTTTGGTGTGTGTTTTTTGGGTGAGGTTGGGGGTCTGTGTGAGAAGCATGTGGGGTTTGCTCCTGTTGCGAAGGAGTAAGGACGGACTGAGTGGCCGGAGGAAGAGGAGGAGAGGCCGGATCGGACTGGAGCCTAACGGCCGCGGAGGTCTCGCGTCTTCCCGCACTTTCCTTGTTTCTTTTATCGTCCCTGTCTCCGTACCGTCTCCGGGGTTCTGAGTTCCTGGATTCTGCGGCAATGGCGCTCACGGTGGTCTCCGGCCCGCTGCGAAATTAGGATGAGAGAGTGAGGGAGTACGAGGAGGCGGGAGATGAAGGAGAGAGAGAGAGGGGGAGGAAAGAAGATACCGACCGTGTCCAAATCCCGACCCTCCACCCTTTCTCCAGCCTCAGTACTTCCGTTTGAGCTCACGAAGCCAACTTCAGCGACGAGACGGTTTATTCGCTCATTAGGAATGCCCACCTCACTCATAGTAAATTTCATAGTGGGCCAAATCTAGGAAGCAGTACATTTTGGGCCGCATATCATGCAGCTGCTTTGCCTCGCCTCGTACGTGTCACCGCCACTTCCGGTGGAGTGGTGTCGTTCAGGCGTAGACCAGCCCAACCAGAGATCCTTTGAAGATGGTGGAACGAAGAGCTTCTAAGCGTCAGAGAACGTCCCAAATGTGAACAATATTTTTTGACCCCCCCTTTGCCCCTTAAACAGTTTTCTGCGAGCCACACATCACACAGAGGGGCAACAGAGGGGCAATAAGAGACTTGAGGGGTGAAGGGCTGGTTTGGGACTCCCTCCCAGAGACCTGCAGGTCCTGTGTTATGATACCTCAGCTGTGAGGCGGTGGTACCAGCGGGACCCGTGTTTTTCTGTGGTCCGGGCCTTCAGTCTCTCAGTAAAGTGCTTGTTCAGGAAAGCCTATTAATGGCCCCCTCTCCTCCACAGTAATCTCACAGTGCTAGAGCTGGGGGAGGCAGTGGGGTTATATAAATGATGTGAAATGCACAGTAGACCGCTGGAGGTTTGACAACTCTTTAACGATCTGCAGGCGGTGTAATTCGGATGGCTGGTCTTCAGGCCCCCCCAGCCCCCCTCCCTCCCGCTCTGAACCCCCCCCACCCCCCCCCCCCTCTTACCAGCTGCCAGCACATTCCTTACACATCTGGCTTTGAATCGCTCCGAAACCATTTTTCGTGTCTATGCCATAATTACCCACAAGTGCTCTGTTTTGATTTTTTTTTTCGTGATTCAGAACACAAAAACGAAAGCTCTCCAGCGCGAAAGGAAACCGATAATCGATGTTCTTGGTCCGAACTCAGAGGGGTGCGGCTCAAAGCTTTACTCCGAGTTGGGTTTTCAAAATGTCTGCTTTTTTATAGAATTTTTTTAAACTGTGTAATGTCACGGGGGTCTCTGTGATACATGTGTTTTGCGAAGGGTTTGATAGTCTTGGAGATTGTGAAACTTCCTCATCCTGCTCTTATACTGACCGTTCCTCTTCCCCGCCAGCTCAGTGCATTGACCTTTGACCCCTGCAGAGGTCTGTCTGTGCGACGGTCCCAGAGCCAGGCCCGGAGCGCCAGAATGTTCTGGCGGACGGAGAGGGAGACCCAGGGGTGTGGCGTGAGTGCGTGCCTTGGCGTTTAAAGTGAGAAGTGGAGGCTTTTGAGTGAGCGATCAGCGGCTTATCGGGCGGGCGGGAGGCAGCCAGCTGGGTAGAGGGTCAGAGCCCCAGCGATGGCGTCAGGGACGTGTCCCATCAGCACCCCCGGCCTCAAACAGGAAGTGAGGCCGCATGCGAGGGGGACGCTCGGGGGGAAGTGCCTTTGTTGTTGGACCCTGTCGGGAAGGCCATTGTTGAATTGTGAAGTTGTTTTCTTTGGGAATGTTTACTCTCATTTTGTCTGTGTAACCTTATGCCTCTCACTTACCCCCCCCCCCCCCCATGGCAATCTGCCATGTTTTTGCTCTACATTCTTGCGTTTCATCGGATAGTGGTTCAGTTTCACACACTGGGACAATAACCCTGACACTCAAGACCTTTCCGTGGAAGAGTCGGCGAGCGAACGCTCATCTGGATCCGCGCGTCACGCACAGATTTCTCTCGGCGGCGTCATTCTCCACCGCGCGGTTGTTTCCAGCAGGAATCTGCACGAACACAAACAGGGACGTCGTCTCTGAACTTGTCTGTGTCTCAGCCGCCATGCCCCTGCGGCGGCCGATGTTTGACCAACTCTATCAAAGTGCAGCAAATAAACCATACGGCGTTATGTAAAATCGATTCGGCCTTCCATTAAGGTGAGATTCTCTTTGTTCTTCCATTATAAATGGCTTCTTGAGTTTTTAGCTCAGAGGAAAGACAACCTCCATTCGTTTGTAGTGAAGGGAGACCGAGTACCAGGCCACCTCTCAATCAAACCATAAAACTCCCCGTTTTTTTGTTTTAAATTATTTTTAGGGAATCTCCCGCAGCAGACGTGCATTTGGGGTCCCTGTACAGAATGAGTCACTGCTGTGAAGCGTTCTCCAGTTTCGAGCGAGCGCAGTGACGGGGACAGACGATACAAATCCAGCGGATTGAGTTACTGCGGAGTGAATGGGCACAGATAGAGGGGAACAATAGAGCATGTGTAAAATGAGAAGAGGAACAATTAGAAGGAGCATTGAACAAGCTCAGACCCTTTTCACTTGGACTTAGAAGGGGGCAGACATATTTGTTTCAGTTCTGATTGTAAGGGGTGCGGGTTTATGGGGGTGTGAGAGTTTTGGACGGCTGGGAGAACTGTATTGTGTGAAGGACCGCTGGAGCACCAGTGCACCTCAGCAAGGGCTCTGAGAACTGCTGTTATGGAGCAACACGGCCAAGGGTTGTTTTCATTGTGTTTGTGTGTGTGTGTGTGTGCTTGTGTGTGTGTGTGAGTGAGTGTGCATGTGTGTGTGTGATTGAGTGTGCATATGTGTGTGTGTGGGCTTGTGTGCTTGTGTGTGTGTGTGTGTGTGTGTGTGGGCTTGTGTGCTTGTGTGTGTGTGAGTGAGTGCATGTGTGTGTGTGATTGAGTGTGCATATGTGTGTGTGTGGGCTTGTGTGTGTGTTTGTGCGTCAGTGTGTGTGTGTGTGGGCTTGTGTGTGTGAGTGAGTGTGCATGTGTGTGTGTGGGCTTGTGTGTGTGTGTGTGTGTGTTTGTGCATCAGTGTGTGTGTGTGTGGGCTTGTGTGCCTGTGTGTGTGAGAGTGAGTGCATGTGTGTGTGTAAGTGAGTGTGCATGTGTGCCTGTGTGTGTGAGTGAGTGTGCATGTGTGTGTGTGTGAGTGAGTGTGCATGTGTGTGTGTGCGAGTGAGTGTGCATGTGTGTGTATGCGAGTGAGTGTGCATGTGTGTGTGTGTGAGTGAGTGTGCATGTGTGTGTGTGAGTGAGTGTGCATGTGTGTGTGTGTGTGAGTGAGTGTGCATGTGTGTGAGTGCGAGTGAGTGTGCATATGTGTGTGTGAGTGAGTGTGTGTGTGTGTGTGTGTGTGTGAGTGAGTGTGCATGTGTGTGTGTGAGTGAGTGTGCATGTGTGTGTGTGTGAGTGAGTGTGCATGTGTGTGTGTGTGTGAGTGAGTGTGCATGTGTGTGTGTGCGAGTGAGTGTGCATGTGTGTGTGTGTGAGTGAGTGTGCGTGTGTGTGTGTGAGTGAGTGTGCATGTGTGTGTGTGTGAGTGAGTGTGCATGTGTGTGTGCGTGTGTGTGTGAGTGAGTGTGCATGTGTGTGTGTGAGTGAGTGTGCATTGGTCCTCGATGAGGTCTCCAGTGCCCCGCCCACCCCAGGTCCAGTGCCCCGCCCACCCCAGGTCCAGTGCTCCGCCCACCCCAGGCCCAGTGCTCCGCCCACCCCAGGCCCAGTGTCCGGGTTAGAAGTTTTCTCAAACCTCAGAAGATTGGAGGACATATTAAAAAGGAATTAATCAATACAGGAGAAAATCAGAAAAAATTTAATTTTTTTTGTTGTTGCTGTGTCTCTCCACCAGCAGTATTTGAATGGCCGATTTTAATATGATTTTGTTGGTTGTAACACTGAAGCTTAATCGTCGGCCTGTTTCTTCTTTTTTTCATCTGATACTTCAGCATGACCTCCACCCCAAAACCAGACCTGGGGGGGGTAGGCTCTTTCACATTTCACAAAGCAGGATTACTGAGTTAGCTAGATGAACCCGGAACCCTCCCAAATCTGAAACATGGACTGAAGTACAAAATGCTGTTCCGGGTTTTACTCAGTGCAGTTATCCAGCTAACTCAGTAATCCTGCTTTGTGAAATACCCTTCTACTTTGTTAGTCCGTCCCCCCCCCCCCCCCCACACACAGGCACACACACACTCAGACAGGGGGGGGGAAGGGGGCAGGATGTTTTGAAAAGCGGGATATTGCTCCTAATGGATTCCAAACACCACAAAAGTTTATTAGGAAGTGAGAGCATCATAAAGAGGAGGCTGGAAGGAGGGGCTGAGGTTTTTTTTTATGTCTGTTTTTTTTTTTTATTGAAGATTAACATTTTAACCAGCTTTGGCCTTGGGAAAATAGTTCTGTCAGCCATTCTTTTAAAGTGACTTGGTGGCATTTTATTTTTAGCTTAATTTGATCATGGGTTCAGAATTAAATTGAATATATATATATATATATATATTTTTTTTTTTGTTTTGTTTTGTTTTTACTCTAACCTTTGCATGGCTAACCACAGTGGAACTTTCCCAGTGAACACACAGATTGTTGCTCAGGCTGGAGATGTGCATGTGATCACTGGCCTTTTGTCCTGTTTTCCCTCGTATTTTATATGATAATTATTAGGTCACCAGCGACAGGCCCGACCTCAGCCCCTGCAGAAGAGGGACACTGGAGGGTCTTTGTGCCGGACGCAGCCCGTAAATTAGATACAATGTCAAATTAAATGAACAGAAAAATGCACCATTTAAAAAAAAAAATAAAAAAAAAAGTTCCATACAGTTTCATTGCAGTTTAACGGTCCGATGCACCCCACCCCCCCTCCCCCTCCCGTCCACAAATGATAACCTGTATATAAGATTATATTCCCAACAGAGAGGTTCAAGTCAAGAAAATGTGGCTGACTACTGTAAGATTCTGGACCGTCCATTAAACCTATTCATTCAGTGCCCCCCCCGCCGCCCACATTGTCCTTGTGTGGCCCTGACGGACACAAACGACCCCCCCCCCCCCAATCCACCCCTAGGCAGGAGTCTAACGAGGTTTTGCTAGATAGAGTTGGGTACTAGCCATACACAGCTGTAGAAGAGCCAGAAGGGGAGAGAATGGCTGGACTTCACTGTGGCTCGGCTGCTTCTCTCTCTGTAGAGGGGCAGGTCTAAAGCACTCGACGTGTTAAACTGACCGTCCCCATGGCTTACCGGGGCTAGCCACTCTGGGAGGCTAATCATCCGTCACAGTTCGAGACCCACCAGGACACACAGGACTGGCTCGATGAGTGCTTTCTTAAATCTGTGCTGCGAGAACAGTATCAACTCTAGAAAGCAGTGAAGCAGCTATCCATCCCCCCACAACCTGGAATAAATATACTTTATCCTGGCTTCACACTCCGTAGAACAAGAGATACAATATAAATAGCAAGTAAGGCAAAGACTTTGTCCTTGTCCTTGGTTCACACTCTGTAGAACAACAGATACAACATAAATGGCAAGAAAGGCCATTTCAATTTTAGCTGAAATAGAACTCCATTTAAAAGTATTGTTTAAAGTATGAGTCCGACTATGTGGTCATGCTTGTATTTACTCTATGTGCCAGTACTCTTGACCCAGTCTTGACCCAATGTTTGGCGATATGTCACTGTACCAGAGGGGATAATGTTAGATGTGCTTGTGTGCAACCCAAATGGCCAATCAGAATGTGTTATTTTTGGGATATTCTAATGTACCAATCCTTGGTCAATGTAGGCTGCTGACTACGTGTTTGCTGATATGAAGGCCATACAATGTTCTGCCGGTTCTGGTAGACGACATAATGCAAATTCAACTCTGCCACAGGTTAGCCTCAGCTGGCAACCATTTTATAAGAGTTAATGTTTGCTTCCATCTCTGTCTGGGTAGGTAGTGGTGAAAGTGCTGCCTGCACCCTTTCTGTCATGGTGTTCACTTTGAGCGTGACATGAAATGGCCCAAATCACACAGCAGACCCGGGGGTCGGAGCCGATTGTCTGCTCACCTGTAGAGATCAGACTAGTGGTTCTAAGGAGAGGAGGGAAGAGAGGGGGGAGGAGTCTACAGGAGAGAGGCGGAGTTTCTGCACAAGGCCACCTCTGGAAAAGAAGATTGTGAGAACACATTGTGACACATCCTAGGGCAGAGGGAAAAAGGCACAACACATACTGAGGGTGTGTGTGTGTGCCTGTGTTTATATATGTGTGTGTGCCTGTGTTTATATATGTGTGTGTGTGTGTTTGTGGGCCTCATGTATAAACATATGTGCATACGTACAATAAAATGTGTATGCCACTTTCTCCAAGGGTTTGGGATTTATAAAAACAAACTTGGCATCAAAATATCCTATGATGAGACATTTCTATCCTGATGGGAGTGGTCTCTTCCAGGATGACAATGCCCCCATCCACAGGGCACGAGGGGTCACTGAACGGTTTGATGAGTATGAAAATGATGTGAATCATATGCTATGGTCTTCGCAGTCACCAGCTCTCAACCCAATTGAACACCTGAGAGATTTTGGACCGACGTCTTAGACAGCGCTCTCCACCACCATCATCAAAGCACCAAATGAGGGAATATCTTTTGGAAGAATGGTGTTCTATCCTTCCAGTAGAGTTCCAGAGACTAGAATCTATGCTAGAGGTAGAATCTATGCCAAGGCAGATTGAAGCGGTTGGTTTAAAAAAAAAAAAAAAGTCACCCATCTGTATGTGTTTGTGTATATGCGTTTTTGTGTGTGCGTGCGTGCGTGTGTGTGTGTGTGTGCGGGAATGTGAGTGAGAAGCTTAAGTGCACTGATTCTCTCCAGAAGTGTTTTTTTTGATGTGAGGAGACATCCTGTCGGCTCAAACCAGGGGTCCAATATCAGCTTAAGCCCCTCCTGCTGAATGCACTGGGCGCAATAAATGTCAGAGTGCCTTCACACACACTTCAACTGGCTTTAACTACCGGATTAAAACCCGCAATCGCTCCTGTTGTGTATTTGTGAGCGCATATTTTATGCTCCTGTGGACACTTCTTTTCAAAAACCTCAATTTCACTTGAGCTTCAGTGCCTGCTGCTCGCGAGAGAATCTGAATCTCGGCGTTCAGTGTGATTCTTCTCAGATGCTGCAGCCCACAGGCGGGAAAGCTAATCCCCGTTAAATAAAATACCATAAAGGAACTTTTTAGGTTTTAAATCATTATTCAAGTTTGCCATAGTGTTTGCTTCAAAAGAGGAGATTTATGAATACGAAAAAACAAAAGTACAATTTATAAATATTTGAAAAGTGCAGATGCAGCCAACTACTTATTATGTTTTCATAGATTAAGCAACATGTTGCACAAACAGATATTTATAAAGTTAATGAAAGAGTTAATGAATGTTTAAATTACATATAGATCTAAAATGAGGCGAATTCGTCTGGGTGGCTTCTCTGGAATTTTGTCCTCTTCATTTGATCATTTGCTGTAAATGTTTTTTTTTTTACACACACGCACACACACACACACACACTCACTTACACGCACACGCACTCACACACACACACTCACTTACACAAGCACGCACTCACACTCACTCACACACGCACACATAAACTCACTCTCGCACGCACGCACACGACAAACTAATAACATGAAACAGTGATAGCAAGCATTTTCACTTCTTCCTCTCCTAGGTGGTTGTGATGTCAGTTATGTGAAGCAGATTCTCAGTGTGTGTGTACAGGGTCATGATTGACACTAAAGAGAGTGATTTTACATTTTTGCATGTGTGTTCAAGGCCTTAGTGAGTCAGGGCATATAAACCAGAGCAAATCGCCCTCTTTCGTTAAAAGGCCCCAGGGCCCTGTTACTGCAGGTAAACAGCGCTGCATTAAGCAGAGCTAGAGAGAAACATACATAATAATCTACATGTAAACCAACATGTTAAACTGATCTCAGCTGGGTCATATTTATTGTTTGTTCGGCACCCGTTTTTTTTTTAGAAAGCTTTTTTTTAAACAAACAAACAAAAAAGTATTAACCCGTAAAGGCCCGTATAAAAATGAAAACTTGATTGCTTATCTTGTAGTTAGATTTAATGTTTTTTCTTTAAATCCTTGCTAAATTTTTTTGTTCGTTTTCCAAGTTCTTGCACTTAGAAGATAGCTGTTTTTTTTTGTCCTTTTTATAATCCCCTCCCACTCAATCCTGCCACATTATGTACACCGTCATGTTGCATTTTTTCTGATTTATGCCTTTTCCACAAAAGGTGTTGCAGTTCTACATTAAGTACCTGGAATGGTGACAAAGCCGCTCTTTAAATGATGGTTTTATGAGCTTTGACTTCTCCTCTGGGGTCTACCTCCGCACAGCCACGGCCTGCAAGTGTTCCAAATCTACCCATAATGCCCCTATCTCCTAGACAACAGTGTCCCTCAGTGATTCATATGCTGGTGCACCGGCATTAGACCATAAGTTCTGTTTTCTGGAGAAGTTAACGCGCGTTTAACGCTGTTGTCGTCAGCACTGTTTTTCATAAGAATCTGAGTCATATCTGCACATCTGTCAAGTTTCTTTTTCCAGAAAACACAGCTTTCACCTTTCCCTTATTTTACGTGCGCTTTCCCGAGACTGCCTGCCCCACGCTGTGTCAGCTGTAAGCTCTTCTAATTGACTGTTTGCATTTAATTTCCATGGCTAAGCTATAGGCGTACTGCCTGTCGCTCGGGCCTGACATCCAAGCTACTAATACAGCAGGTCAGATAAGATAGCTGCAGTAGGCTGAGAGATTATACCAGAGCTGTTTAAATCAGTGCCTCGGCCTGGGCTAAGTAAGCTACACCCAGCTGTATAAATGGATTGTTTGTTATAAAGAGCAAGCTAAGTAAAAGTAAGTCACTCGGGTTAAGAGCATCTGCTGAATGCCGCTCTGTAATGTCATGGAAAGGGGATTTCTTGAAATTCCCACATTGTCCGTGAAGTTACATTACGGCTTTGGTATGATAAAAGTACCAAGTGCTCTAGAGGGGTGGAATTTTTATGGCTATGGATAGCTGCTACTTTATGATAGAACTGTAGGCCTACTTTATCTGACCTGTTTGTAGTTATTCCAATGACCTTCAGTGTGCACTTATTGTGTGTTGCTTTGGATAACAGCGTCTACCAAATTAATGTAACGTGATGTACTGAAATATGGATTGAGAAACTTTTGGACACAAAAGGACTAGGTTAACCCCGATATAGCTCAGGTTTTACCCGGATGTAGCCTGGCTACGTCTTTGCCGGCTAGAACACTTTTCAACCAAATGTAGCTGGGTTGTCACCTGAATGCCTGGACGGCATCTTATCGACTTTTCACCAAGTTTTCACCTCAAAAATGTTCACTGGGTGATCTCCCGAGTAGGTTAGATGTTGGAAGGCAGACGTTGCAGGTTCGAGCCTGTGGCTGGCTCTCTTGCTGACTACAGCCGAAAGTCCACAATGGGAGAACACAGCTGGCTTTGTTCTTGCCAGTGGCCAGGGTTGGGTTTAATTTGGTCAGGTTTTCTAAGGTTACCACGGCAATAACTTCTCTCAATGACACACAAGGCACTCAAAGGGCACCAGTTTTCACCAGCGAGAGACATGCCTCTCACTTTAATTGAACTATACGCCGTAAAGATTGAGTAATGCCGCCATAATCATGACATAAGACCTGTCATTACCAGCCACGGCAGCTTATTACAACTCACCACAACTTACGCTACACTACAACTTACAAAGTCCCCATAACATTGTCATAATTTATGCAGGGAATTTTTCTTAGCAGATAATAGATTAATAAATGTTACAAAGCAATCACAGTGTAGCTACATTACGCTGTAGCACATTATGCTACACAAGCTGTAGCGCACTGTTATCACTGGTCAGGTGCTGTGACACACTTATGAGCTCTACTTTTAGCTTTATGGCGTGTAGGTGAAGTAAAGTCTTAGCCGCCTCTCCTCCGATCAGCACTGGCCCTCCTGTAGTACTGTGTGATCTGCGGTTTGGAAAATAGCCTCTGGCTCACAGGTGAGTGTATTTGACGGGTCGAGGGGTGGAACAGTGAATTCCAAATTTGGAAAGATAATGGTAAAAATGTTCATTATTACTTCCCTGTACCTGTCTCTTTCTCTGTGTGTTTAACATATATTACAGTGGTGCAATATGAAAAAAATGTGAAGACTTTCTTTGCTCTATTGTTCAGTTATGGAAGATGTACGTCACGGTTTACAAATGAACAGGCCGCCGTCCCCCATCCCACAACACCACGAAGCCAACTTCCACTCAGCCCTCTTGCAGCCATGTCCGGTATCTTATCGGTAAATGAGTTGAGAAATAGCCCTGGAGGTGCATGTCAACAAGAAAATGCCCCTGGGCCGGTTGAGTTATAGCTCAATGCTAGCGAGTGGTAAACAGAAAAAGTGTCCACCAGACATATCTCCCCTTCCCTCGGTTGAGTATGTCCAAAAGTGCGTGGATCCGCGGCCGGCTCTGGGACCGCTGCACCTTTTTTTCCAACAGTTTTTCTTTATCGGAGTGCCGGAGTCATTCCAAGCCCGGGAGACTGAGTGTTCCTACATGGACAAAACACGTGCGCTTGTGAACATGTGTGTTTTCAATCTCTCCCTTATACTGACACAGTATATGTTTATTAATTCATTGTTTTCTTGAAAGAGAAAGGAACAGGTTTCATAAATGCTCAGATAGGTTTATGTAAATGTTTAGAATATTTAAATGCTGACACTTAAAGTATGAAATATTTGTTAATCGTATGAAATATTTATGTAAATGTTGTTGGAGAAGGCCGCATGCTTGCATACTTTTCTTTAGCTGCCATTCAGTTGTATGTGTGTTCACGTGCATGTGTGAGTGTGTATGTGTGTTTGTGTTTTTGTGTTTTGTTTGTTTGTGTGTGTGTGTGTGTGTGTGTATGTGTGTGTGTGTGTGTGAGACTGAGAGTTGTACATTTACTATGCCAGCCAGAGAACTGTGCATCTGACACAGGCAAATCACAGGTGCCCAGTTGACCACAGCTGAGATGACTACTGAGCGGGATACCCACCCTCCCTATAGGTAATACTGCGGCTGGGCTGATTATGTGCTGGGAAGCCATGTGACTCTCTGCTCTGACTATGAGGTCATCGCACAGCTGAAATATGACTTAATGTTGGCAGGGCAGAAATGGAAACCAGCTAACCAGTCTGGTTACATATACACATTATGCGTGTGTTCTTATATAACACCTTGTTTTTTCAAGCTGTTTTAAAAAAAATCTCTTAATGGGAACCAGCACACCCTCCAACAGTTCAGGGTTTGCCAATTGTTCAATCCAGCAACTCATAAAATGACACATAATGTCATGTCATTTATTTAAATGACTCTGGTTTGGAAGCGGCTTTGTGTATTTTCTGTTGAGCCCTCAGACATATAAATAAATAAATCGATTGATTCCATTGTTACACAACGAGTGAAGCACCATGTGGAAACACCACCTCAGCTCCGGGCGGGTGATCAAAATGGCTGCTCTGTGTGGAAACACCACCTCAGCTCTTGGCGGGTGATCAAAATGGCTGCTCTGTGTGGAAACACCACCTCAGCTCTGGGCGGGTGATTGATCAAAATGGCTGCTCTGTGTGGAAACACCACCTCAGCTCCGGGCGGGTGATCAAAATGGCTGCTCTGTGTGGAAACACCACCTCAGCTCCGGGCGGGTGATCAAAATGGCTGCTCTGTGTGGAAACACCACCTCAGCTCCGGGCGGGTGATCAAAATGGCTGCTCTGTGTGGGTTACAGCACCTTCTGCCAGTGATCCTTTGCACAATGTCAGTTTTCCTCCTCATTAATTTTGTAATTAAGGCAAACTTTAGAAAATGACATCAATCACACTGTAAATCGCTGTAAATTTGGGCGGCCACTCCTACACATGCAACTGCTCCTCTTTTTGTGGATAAACATTTTGGAGCCTCAATTGATTTCAATACTTTGTCAAAAAGCTAAAGTGCCAACTATGGCCTAACCAGGTCCCAGTCAACACTAACTGTGCGGTGTCTCTGTCGTTCGTCAGCTAAATTCCCCTGACTGTTTCCCAGTGGCTTTTTGTTTCTGGCGTAGTTCTTTGTAACAGACTCGTACACCGCCATCACGGAAGTGGAGCAGCATTGTACAAAAAAAGACAAACATTTTATTTATTTATTTATTTTTAACACCCCAGTCTGCTTCTTGGTTTTCTTGCGAAGTTATTCTATGGTCCTAAACTGGCCATATCCAATCCCAGGGGGCGTGGCTTGTTGGTAGGAGAAAGTGATGGGGGAAGGTGTAACTGAACATTAGAGGAATAATGAAAAGGGTGTATCTGCTCTTACATTTATTCAATAGATTTAATTAAGTGGAATGATTTTCAACTACTTCTTACAGGACATTTGTGTTGGTGTTTGTGTGCTGTGCGTGCATTTGTGTGCAGTGTATGTGTGTGTACATGTGCAGTGTGCATGCTTTTATGTGGGTCTGCAGTGTGTGTGTGTGTGTGTGTTTATGTGGGTCTGCAGTGTGTGTGTGTGTGTTTATGTGGGTCTGCAGTGTGTGTGCACACGTCTGCACGCCTTTGTTTCCAATCCTGTTCCTGTAGCTTGTTCCTCTTTGACCACTGATAAAACCAACGCAAAACACAAACTAACTTTTTCATGGAGTTTGCTTTCGTGGGGAGATGCTCAATAAGGCTGTGCTATTATCTCAGATCTGCTGACACAAAAATTATTTGGTTGGGCATGCCAAAAGATCCTATTATCTGTGGCTGGTGACCCATGAGAGATTTGAGGGGTTAGAGGAGGGCAAATGGGGCAGTTAAGGGTGAGAAAGGGGGCAGAAACTACTCCTGCCATTCGTAAGTCCTCTAATTTGGCCCATTAAAACCTGTTCCTTGTGCAAGAGGCGTTGTGGACAAAACATGTATTGGGGTTACTTCCCGGTTTAGTGACGCAAACTATACAGACATTAACAAAGACAAGCACAATGAATGAACACACACACAGAAAACAACTCAAACAGCACTACCACACACACACGCACACACATGCTAACACACACATGCAGTTGGCAATCAGAGAGGCTAATCTGTCTCTAGATCGACCCTTCCGAAGATTCGCCATAAATCAACCGGCCCACTGCCCTAAAACACGCTGGGGTACAATGTCAAACAGATTTAAAGTTGAAATAGTGCGGGACCTGTGAAGTCCATCTCCATCACTGCTCCACCACTTGCTGACGTGAATAAAACGCAGCTAAATGAACGCGTGAACGGGAAATTGTGGTCGGTGATAGCTCAGAAAGTACACTGGACAATTAACATAGAAATAAATGGCAGATAACAGAGTACATTAGATATTAAGGAACATTTATAGCGGTACAGATGGCAGAATGCAATAGTGAGAAAAAACCTTTAAATGCAGTGCCAAACGCCTCACTTGCAGTAAGGTAGAGGAGAGTACGGCTTAATGCAGTAAGGTAGAGGAGAGTACGGCTTAATGCAGTAAGGTAGAGGAGAGTACGGCTTAATGCAGTAAGGTAGAGGAGAGTACGGCTTAATGCAGTAAGGTAGAGGAGAGTACGGCTTAATGCAGTAAGGTAGAGGAGAGTACGGCTTAATGCAGTAAGGTAGAGGAGAGTACGGCTTAATGCAGTAAGGTAGAGGAGAGTACGGCTTAATGCAGTAAGGTAGAGGAGAGTACGGCTTAATGCAGTAAGGTAGAGGAGAGTACGGCTTAATGCAGTAAGGTAGAGGAGAGTACGGCTTAATGCAGTAAGGTAGAGGAGAGTACGGCTTAATGCAGTAAGGTAGAGGAGAGTATGGCTTAATGCAGTAAGGTAGAGGAGAGTATGGCTTAATGCAGTAAGGTAGAGGAGAGTACGGCTTAATGCAGTAAGGTAGAGGAGAGTACGGCTTAATGCAGTAAGGTAGAGGAGAGTATGGCTTAATGCAGTAAGGTAGAGGAGAGTACGGCTTAATGCAGTAAGGTAGAGGAGAGTATGGCTTAATGCAGTAAGGTAGAGGAGAGTACGGCTTAATGCAGTAAGGTAGAGGAGAGTACGGCTTAATGCAGTAAGGTAGAGGAGAGTATGACTTAATGCAGTAAGGTAGAGGAGAGTATGGCTTAATGCAGTAAGGTAGAGGAGAGTACGGCTTAATGCAGTAAGGTAGAGGAGAGTATGGCTTAATGCAGTAAGGTAGAGGAGAGTACGGCTTAATGCAGTAAGGTAGAGGAGAGTACGGCTTAATGCAGTAAGGTAGAGGAGAGTACGGCTTAATGCAGTAAGGTAGAGGAGAGTATGGCTTAATGCAGTAAGGTAGAGGAGAGTACGGCTTAATGCAGTAAGGTAGAGGAGAGTATGGCTTAATGCAGTAAGGTAGAGGAGAGTACGGCTTAATGCAGTAAGGTAGAGGAGAGTATGGCTTAATGCAGTAAGGTAGAGGAGAGTACGGCTTAATGCAGTAAGGTAGAGGAGAGTATGACTTAATGCAGTAAGGTAGAGGAGAGTATGGCTTAATGCAGTAAGGTAGAGGAGAGTAAGGCTTAATGCAGTAAGTTAGAGGAGAGTATGGCTTAATGCAGTAAGGTAGAGGAGAGTACGGCTTAATGCAGTAAGGTAGAGGAGAGTATGGCTTAATGCAGTAAGGTAGAGGAGAGTATGGCTTAATGCAGTAAGGTAGAGGAGAGTACGGCTTAATGCAGTAAGGTAGAGGAGAGTATGGCTTAATGCAGTAAGGTAGAGGAGAGTATGGCTTAATGCAGTAAGGTAGAGGAGAGTACGGCTTAATGCAGTAAGGTAGAGGAGAGTACGGCTTAATGCAGTAAGGTAGAGGAGAGTACGGCTTAATGCAGTAAGGTAGAGGAGAGTACGGCTTAATGCAGTAAGGTAGAGGAGAGTACGGCTTAATGCAGTAAGGTAGAGGAGAGTATGGCTTAATGCAGTAAAGTAGAGGAGAGTACGGCTTAATGCAGTAAGGTAGAGGAGAGTATGGCTTAATGCAGTAAGGTAGAGGAGAGTACGGCTTAATGCAGTAAGGTAGAGGAGAGTATGGCTTAATGCAGTAAGGTAGAGGAGAGTATGGCTTAATGCAGTAAGGTAGAGGAGAGTACGGCTTAATGCAGTAAAGTACAGAGTAGAGATGGCCTCTCCGGTGCCCCCCCCCTTCTGGTGTCAATCAAATGGGGTAGAGTAAAGCCCCTCCTTCTTGAGGCTCCACCCTTAAATTACTGTAAGGGATTGTCTGTGGAAAATGGGGGAGGGGTGCAGTGGTAGAGTTGGGATGAAGGCCTGACACGGTAATCTCCGCTCAAAATGTGGGCCGGGAGAAATGCACACATCCTTGGCTGCCTTTACCCCTAATCCACTTACCCCCCACTTACCCCCTCGCCCCTCCATCCTGCCTCGTCCCATACAATACTACTCATTTCCTCCATCTTATGCGGTTGACAGAGCAAACCACGCACCCCCCAAACCCCCAACCCTCAACCCCATCCTGTTCTGTTGTCCATTTACTGTGGTTTCCCTTGGGGGGTGGGGGGGTATACCGTGAGACCCCTAGAGTGACAGAATAAACAGCATCTAAAAAATTCTTCCTTTCAACATTTGTTTTTGCATCCCCCAGCAAGACTCTGGTCTCATTTGGCTGTTTTCTTTTTGTATGGTTTCCCCTGCTGTTGACTTGGAAACGGGAGAGTTTAAATGCCCTCCATCGCATCAAAATATACGTTCCTCAGTCACATCCACGGCACTTTAACGACATGTCCGTGCCGGGTTACGGACCGGCTCGAACCCGCGCTACACGGGGGAAACGGACACGTCCCGTTTGTGTTTCACGCAAAATGATGTGATCCCTGGGAAACCCCCGTCCCGTCCTGTCCCGTCCCTCGACTAGAATTTCACAAATACTATTCCTCCTGGCGTGTCACTAGTGAGTCTAGTGATAGCAATCATATTGGCTTTGTGAAGCAGTGTTTTCATCTGCAGTCAACAAAGGAAATAAATACCCGAACAACGAAAAAGAGACATGAATCTGATTTTCAATGGAAATTTCCTGCACTTTTTCACATTTCCGATGAAGCGGGAGAGTGAAGTACGGAATAAAAATAGGAACGCACGGAAGAATTTGTTGTCTTGTTTTCTTGTTTGTTTGGTTGGAAAAATTGGGGTGGGTGTGACCACTATATTTACGGTGTCAGAGGACAAGGCCACCGGGGAACCAGACAGGCACCATTCCTGCTCCGTGCCTCTGCTCGCGATCATACGAGTTCACGGTTTTGGCAGCGGCGTCCAATCAGAGATGAGTATCACGTATTGCAAGTATTTTTCTGTGACATACTTCTCCACCTGTGTATGCTCTGTGAGGAATGTATATTTGTGCCAGTGACTATTTTCCGTGGTCATGGTGATGCTCTAATTTCCGTGTGCTTCTTTGTTCCTCTCATTGCCTCTCTAGTTCAGTAGGTAATCCACACAGGAAATTGTCTATTTTAGCATAGGTGCCCTTGCCCCAAGACACGTCCATCCAGCAATATTGTCATCCAGCTATGCGGAGCAAATACACACACACGCACACACACATGTGCCCACACGCACACTAACACACACACACACACACACACACATACGCACACAAACACACAAAGTATACATCTCTCAGTGACCAGTACTCACAGTAAAATCTGCAGTGTTAATTCTCTGATAGAGTAGATTGAACTCTGTTATAGTGTCTGGTCCCTCTTGGACTCACTGTATGTTAGAGAGAACACTTAGCATTTCTCTGTGCTTATTCCCTGTGGCTCTTTCCACACAGACATCTCTCAGACACATTTAACTATGGAAATGAAATGCTGGCGTTTGTTATCCAGCTGTGATAATTCAGTAAAATAATATGTTTAAAAGCTAACCCTGCTGATTGGCTGTTCCTCAGAACTGAGCCTGCCTCAGGTGGAAGTAAGAGGGCTTGTGCGCTCTTTTTAAAGACCAATGGGAACATCAGGTATTGGAGTGCAATTAAAGAACTGGATGAATGAGGGGAATGGAAAAAACCAGCGAAGATCCCAGAGGTTTTTATTTGGTTTCTTATCTGATGTTCAGGTGTTTTCCACCTGCTTGTAAAAGGCCAGTTCAGACCAAAGATTTGCGACGCAACAGGCTACAACTGGCAATAAATGATTCGATCTGTGCCTTTGCTTTCTTTTAAAATATATGTAAATTTAACGTAACACATTTAAAGATATAAGTTATGAAAAAGTGGTGGTATTGTGTGCTGATTGGCTAGAAAAACCAAACTGACGTACGCTGTGTTCTAAAACTTGCCATCTGCGAAAAGACAGGATGAATCGTCTGCAACAGGAAGCGTCGACATCGGACGTTCTGAGATGGGGGAAGTTTACACTGCCTCAATTTCTCTCTGCAGCATTTTAAAACTGTTTTGTTGCGTCGCAAATGTTTGGTCTGAACTGGCCTCCAGACAGCTGTGCCATTGTGGCTCCAGTAATATGTGTAGAAATGTCTACGGGCCTGCACCTATGACAGATGTCCTCACTCTCCAGGTTGATAGTGCGTGGCGGAGCGAGAGGCTTGGCGGAGCGAGAGGTCGTATTCGGGGGGTGATTAGGTACCGCAGTGAGCAGCCGTCCCGTCGGGACTCTGGGTGGATAGGCATACGGGGTCACAGGCTCGCCCCCTCTTAGCAGTGGGGCGGAAAATCGGGACAAGTGCACCCTGATCCACCCTTAATCCAGGTATTGTCACAACAAACAGCGTTAGATCAGAGAGAAAGAAGAGGGGGGTGCAGTGTGTGTGTGTGTGTGTCGGTACGATCCACTTATAAAGTGCCCTCTATAATATTTGGGACACAGACATATATATCTATATATATATATATATATATATCTATATATATATATATATTTTATTTGGTTCTGTACCTCACAATTTTTGATTTGTAATCAAAAAAATTAATGTGGTTGCAGATTTAAGCTTTTATTAAAGTATTTTTAAACATTTTGTTTGCCACCAATTACAGTACCCTTTAACATAGTCCCCCATTTCATCGCACCACAATGTTTGGGACATATTAATATTGTGTAAATGAAAGTACTCATGTTTAGTATCCCTTGATGCAATGGCTGCTTGAAGCCTGTGACCCATAGACATCACAAGGGCTGCGTCCCAATATTCTTCACTCCCCACCTCTTTTCCTCCACTCCCCCACTACCACTCCTCTCCTACCCGGCAGTATGCAAAACTGCCTGAACATTTCGAGTACAAGTATTTGCATGTACATTATACAATACCTGACATTGCAGTTTGCGTCGAGACATTAAATAATATGTAACCACTAATACGTAATTAAGATGTAATCAGCAACATTATATTAAAACACAAAGATCCGTTTCCGGGGCACGGAGGAGAGGAGGTGGTAGTGGAGGAAGGGAGGGTGCATTTTTTGAGTATTGGGACACAGCCCAGGTGTACGATTCACATATATATGGATTTCAGCCAAGTCTGATGCTGTTTCGTTTAGTAGGTTGTATATTGATTGGTTGTTGTGTTGCGCGTTGAGTGTGTAACATTGTGATGTTGTGGTGAGAAGTTTTTCTTTGCTTCTTTGTTTCTGGCCTTTATTTGGATTTATTTAAGTTGTAGAGCTGCGTTTTTCAGCTTGCCTTAAAGAACCGTAACATTGGAACTAAACTAAACTAAACTGAACGTTGGAATCCAAGGTTTCGCTCGTGTTTTCTGTTGTGAATTACTACTTTAAATGTGTGATTGATTTTTATTGTTTATATGGCTCTGTTTGTCTGTGGTTATCTGTTCTAGAAGGACCTGAATCTCGTGATGTGTTTATATTTCAACAGGCCTGTAGAACATGAAACATCTGGGGAGGGTGTACAATGTTTTGTGTGTGTGTGTGTGTGTGTATGTGCGTGTGTGTATGTGCGTGTGTGTGTAGTGTTCACGTGTGCATGTGTATGTGTGTGTGTGTGCGTGTGTATGCGAGTGTGTGGGTGTGCATGCATTTGTGTGTATGTGTGCATGTGTGGGATGTTGTGCGTGTGTGTGTTTGCGAGTGTGTGCATGTGCGTGTCCATGTATGTGTGTGTGCATGTGTGTGTGCTTGCATTTGTGTGTATGTGCACGTGTGTGTGTGTGTGTGTGTGCTTGCATTTGTGTGTATTTGCATGTGTGTGTGTGTGTGTGTATGTGCACGTGTGTGTGTGTGTGTGCTTGCATTTGTGTGTATGTGCACGTGTGTGTTTGTGTATGTGCACGTGTGTGTGTGTGTGTGTGTGTGTATGTGCACGTGTGTGTGTGTGTGTGTGTGTGTGTGTGTGTGTGCTTGCATTTGTGTGTATGTGCATGTTTGTGCACGTGTGTGTGTGTGTATGTGCACGTGTGTGTGTGTGTATGTGCACGTGTGTGTGTGTGTGTGTATGTGCACGTGTGTGTGTGTTTGTGTATGTGCACGTGTGTGTGTGTGTGCGCATGGGGATTATGCCGTTAAACCCAGGTCAGGGTGAAAGGAGTCTGTATCCCCCTCGTTACGCTGTGCCTGTGTGACCCAAAGGCTCCAAGGCCTCATCCTCAACCCCTGCTGCCCGGTCAGGGAGACCCTGTGCCTCAGACACCAAGCATTCAAACAGCTCTCTGGATAGTCCCCCCCCCCCACCCCCCCCTGGCTGAAGCACATCATGTTTTTATACACTGTGGCAGCAGAACCATTTCTTCTCACTGGTTCTGACTGCATCTTTGATTTGATTTGCTGGAATAGCCTGCCTTTTATAAGTACTCTTCTTTATGTCTCTCAGGCTCATTCTGTCTTTAACCTAGCTGTCAATCGTGTCTTTCAGCTGGTCCCCCAAACATAGACCATGGCTGCTGTGATGTGCGCCTCCATTGGAATGCACTGTTTACAGTTTTAATTTTTCTGATTAATTTTCAAACACTGAGCTTCAAACACACGTTTACAACTTTATCTGGCTAGCTTTGTTTCCACTAGACATTTAGCTCCCATTATATACTCTGCGTGTGCATAAAAGCTCCACTCAGTTTGTAGCTTGCATTGTGGACTGAAAGAGGAGTGATGGTAAAAGAACGCAGTCATTGATTAATGTCTAAACCACATCCCTCATTCGCGGTGAGGGCAGTACTGAATTTTATTGAAGCTGAAAGCAATATTCATTTTCCCCTTTGCTAAGCAGAGCGGACTGGTGAGTAAATATCAGTGCTGTGTGTTCTTATGGTAACCAAGCCTGGCACAGTCCACTGCTCCACACTTCACTGGTCTCTGGACCAATAATCAGCTGACCTGCGGGAAATGGGTGTGTCTGCACACCCACTGTGGTGTGTGTGTGTGTGTGTGTGTGTGTGTGTGTCATTGAGTATGCTTGTGTGCGAGTGTGTGTGTATGTGTGTGTGCATGTGCATGCATTTGTGTGTGTGTGAGTCTGTGTTTTTTTGTTTATGCCTGTCTATTTTGTGTGCATGCAGGTGTGTGTGTGTGCGTGTGCATGTGTGTGTGTGTGTGTGTGCATGTATGTGTGCATGTATGTGTGTGCAGTGGGGGGGGGGGGTTTGAGTTGTCCGCTGTGCCTCTGAGGTCACCGGTAGGATGGGGGAGGGAAAGGGACAAAGGTCTCCCTGTTTGTGCGGAGCGTGGTCGGGGAGCGCTGCTTCAGGCTCGGGGGGGTGGGGGTGGGGGGGGGTGGGGGGGCAGGAAGCGGGGGGAGCCTATGGGAACGTGCATCTCCTCTCCAAATTAAATCCCCAGTTTCAGCTTTGATCTGAGCAAAGGGGGATTTCATATGGGCCAACTTTAACTCACACACCCCACCCCACCCCACCCCACCAACCCACCACTCCACTCCATCCTTCCCCCCAAACTGATAAAAACCTCCCCCTCTCCCCCTCTCCCCCTCTCCCCCTCTCCCCCTCTCCCCCTCTCCCCCACCCCCACCCCCAGCCGGTCTTTCTCTTTCCCTCCTTTTCTTGTTTTTGTCAAACAGCTGGACATGGCTGGACAGCCCTGAATACAAACCCATAGAGACCCCGGCCAGGAGAGGTGGGGGGGGGGGGGGTTGTTCTTATTATAAAGGCGGGGGCCATTACTCAATTCTTCTTTTGTAATTGTTTTTCACGGAGCTGCAAACTTTGGATGTGGTTCTTAATTGGTGTGCCCTGGACAACTGCCGGGTTTTGTGTGAGGAGGGAGAACGTTAAAGAGAGAGAGACAGGGAGAGAAATGGAGAGACAGAGAGTGATAAATGGCAACGTAAAGCGAGAGAGAGAGAGAGAGGGGGGGGAAATAAAATAGAACAGAAGCGGGGAGAAAGAGATTGGTGGCCATGTTTCTCAGTATATGGTGGAATGTGGAATGGAGGGTTGTTGAGGAATGATGAAGAGGAGGGTCAGGGCTGCTGGGTAGGAAAGCTTTGTGTTTGACCCAGCACACATGCTTGCTTGTGTTTGACCCAGCACATATGCTTACCTTTGTTTGACCCAGCACACATGCTTGCTTGTGTTTGACCCAGAACACATGATTGCTTGTGTTTGACCCAGAACACATGATTGCTTGTGTTTGACACAGCACACATGCTTGCTTGTGTTTGACCCAGCACACATGCTTGCTTGTGTTTGACCCAGCACACATGCTTGCTTGTGTTTGACCCAACAAACATGCTTGCTTGTGTTTGACCCAGCACACATGTGTGCTTGGGTTTGACCCAGCACATCTGCTTGCTCATGTTTGACCCAGTGCATCTGCTTGTTTGTATTTGACCCAGCGCATCAGCTAGCTTGTGTTTGACCCAACACCCATGCATGCTTGTGTTTGACCCAACACATCTGCTTGTTTGTATTTGACCCAACGCATCAGCTAGCTTGTGTTTGACCCAAAAAACATGCTTGCTTGTGTTTGACCCAGCACACATGTGTGCTTGGGTTTGACCCAGCACATCTGCTTGCTTGTGTTTGATCCAGCACATATGTGTGCTTGTGTTTGACCCAGCATATCTGCTTGTTTGTATTTGACCCAGCGCATCAGCCCAACACACATGCGTGCTTGTGTTTGACCCTGCACATTTCTTTACTTGTATTTGACCCAGTGCATCAGCTAGCTTGTGTTTGACCCAGCACATCTGCTTGCTTGTATTTGACCCAGTGCATCAGTTAGATTGTGTTTGACCCTGCACATCTCCTTACTTGTATTTGACCCAGTGCATCAGCTAGCTTGTGTTTGACCCAGCACATCTGCTTGCTTGTATTTGACCCAGTGCATCAGTTAGCTTGTGTTTGACCCAGCACATCTGCTTGCTTGTATTTGACCCATCGCATCAGCTAGCTTGTGTTTGACCCAGTGCATCTGCTTGAGTGTGTTTGGCAATCCAGTGGAAGGGAGAAGCAGAGGCACAGCTCCACTGCCCCTAATCTCTTTCACATTCAGCACATCACACCTATTCAGCACTGGGTCTCTTTTTCCTGCTCGGCTGGTAAGCTGTTTAAAATGAATTCCTTTCTTCGGAGGGGATGGGAGGAGAATAAAAGCTCTGGAGAAAAAAAGGAGAGCCTTGAAAGTACAGAGCGGAGTTATTAAAGTGAGATAAAAGAAAGAAGAGGAAAGAAATAGAGGGGGAATGAAGCAGAAAAAGGAGTGTATTAATGAATCCCCCCCTACCTCTCTCTCTTTCTCTCTTTCTCTCTCTCTCAGGGAACTGCCACCTCCAAATCCTGCGCTTTTATTTTGTCTGTTGAAAAGATTTTCATGATTTTCCCTCCTCCTTCTTTTTTCTTTCTTTCTTTCTCTCTTTTTTTTCTCTCTTTCTTTCTCTTGCTCTATCTCTCTCATGGCCTTTGAGTGGCATGTTGCCCTGGGAGGTAGTGAGAGACAAGGGGGTCAACAAAAGAGCTTCTGCCCCTTTGTGACTGATTAAGGAGATTTATGGAGGGAGGGAGGGACAGAGAGAGAGAAAGAGAGAGAGAGGGGGGGGGGAGGGAGATAGTCTACACTACAGTTAGTGCTAGAAAGTTGCAAAGACGTATGGGATGGCAATAATGTTATTCCTTCGGTAATGCGTCGTATGAGCGTGCGTTCATGGAGCTGAGACTAGACTCACTTACCCAACTTGCCCCTGTCGCAGAGAGACACTAATCCAAGCCAAGCCAAACAATGCCGTGTCATGGTTTACATAAGTGTGTTGAGCCGTTCTCCTGCCAGCAGTTACAGTGCCGGCTCACAGAAAGAGGAACCTGTTATATTCTGCGCTCACTGAGCCGAGGTAAGATGGAGCTATGACAATTTCATCCACTTTTGGGTGGACGTCGGGTTCGGGAGGATTCCGTCCCAGTTCTCCGTCTCTCCCTCACCTCTCGCTTGCTCTCTCGCTCACTCACAGGCCCAAGCCAAGTCAGGAGACTCAAGATCTAAATTTTATTTTCTAAATTAGATAGTGAACGCTATCCACGATATTTTGACGTCTCCCCCAGAGGGGGCAGTGTGACAGTGTTCACACTGTAGACAGATATCTGCTCTCTGCTCTCGTCAGGGAGTCTGTAACCGAGGGTGACCTCACGGGGCATTGTGGGTAATAAGAGGATATTTGTGCACATGCCATGCGGACCATAATTCCTTGAGCCCAGCGTGCTGCTTGACCCTTTGGTCTGGTGCAGACAGAACCGAGTGAGAAAAGAGAACCCAGGGACATTCCGTGGAGCACCTTCACATCCTAAAATATCCCTCTGCGCCCCCGCTCATACCACCTGGCCCTCTCTCTGGAGTAACCCCACCTGCACACTGAACCTGTGCTGGGCGTACGCTGGTGTCAACCTGTCATGACTTTCCTGTAGTCAGAATACAATGAGAATGTGTTCTGCGTACAAATCTTTTGCAATGTAAATCCTTGGGACCTGATTTTGTTGATTTAAAAACAACAACAGCAACAGCAACATCAACAACAAAAAATACAAAAAACGAAACAACATCTGTATGTCTGTCTGCACTGGGGCCGCTTGTGAAACAGCGTTTGGCAGTCTTGCGTGCTTTAGGGACTGAGGATAAAGTGTTGAGTTCGCTATTGAAAAGCACACATTGGGGGGGGAGAGAGAGAAAGAGACAGAGAGAGAGAGAGAGAGAGGGAGTGAGAGGCAGAGAGAGAGAGTAGCAGGGCAGGGAAGAGTTAAGTCTGTTTCCTCAAGGAGTATAAATTAAAAGAGGCTTGTAATCACACTACAGGAATGCAGTCAGTATACACTGTTAAACACTCCCAAGCCCTGCCTTCTCTTCTCTCTCTCAGCTCTCCACACAAAGACCTCTTTGTTCTCCCTGCTCTTGTAAAGCTATGCCTCTCCCTCCTCCCTCTTTCTCCCTCTATTGCACCTCCTCTCTCTCTCTCTCTCTCTCTCTCTCTCTCTCTCTCTCTCTCTCTCTCTCACACACACACACAGACTTGTTTCTGACTTCATTTCTCATTCATTCCCCATCGGGGGTCGAAATGTCTTTGGTTGCTTGTGTCTCTCTGAAAAAAAAGGACCAGTTTTTTTTTTTAAATAAAAGGAAAGAAAATAAAATCTAATGAAAAAAGGAGGGGAAATGAAATGAAAGTTTACCTCCCATTGCCTCGTCCGCCTTTGCTTCATCTCTCTCTCTCCTTTTCTCTCATTCTCTCCATCTCTGTTTACGTATCTTTCTCTTCTCTTGTTTTTTTCTTCTTCGTGGGAACCAATGCAGCGGTTTAGTTTCTCTCTCAGTTCATCCATTCTGTCCAAAACACAAGTTTGAAAAGCAGAATTCCGAAACCATTTTCCCTTTCAGTTTTGCTCTCTCCACCACCAGATATTTCTGGTTAACCAGACATTTAATAAACTGGGGGGAGGGGGGAGGGGGGAGGGGGGAGTGGGGGGTGTGGTGGTGGGACTTGTTTTTTCTTGCTCTGGTTTTTTTTCAAGGCTTAGAGTGATTATGCCCCACCTCTCCCCAACAAAAAATATTCACACACACACACACATCTCTGCATACACATAGATAGTTAAACACACATGCATATACACACACACATACACACACACACACACACACAAACACACACACACAGACACACACACATCTCTGCATACACATAGATAGTTAAACACACATGCATATACACACACACATACACACACACACACACATCTCTGCATGCACACACATTTCTGCATATACTGTACATACATAGTTAAATGCACACACATGCATACACATACATAGTTCAACACACACACACATGCATACACATACATAGTTCAACACACACATGCATACACATACATAGTTCAACACACACACATACATACACATACATAGTTCAACACACACACACGCATGCATACACATACATACACATACATAGTTCAACACACACACATGCATACACATTCATAGTTCAACACACACACATGCATAGTTCAACACACACACATACATACACATACATAGTTCAACACACACACATGCATACACATGCACGCACACATATACAGCATATTTTGGCTGCTTGCTTAAGTGTTCAGTGTAGGTGATCTATGACTTACCTGAGGCCAATGATTTCAACCATCTTGATTTCTGTGTGTGTTCAAGCCCCTGTGTACAGACCCCTGTGTTCAGTTCACTCTTAGACTCAGGGGTTACATTTGATCCGTACCTCAGTGTCAACTTGGTGTTCCCACGGTGTGAAGAATCACTACCTGACTATTTTCTTATTTTGAGAGAGAGAAAGAGAGAGAAACAAACCTGTTTTATTGATTTCAGAATGGCCTTCGGCTCTTGTGGTAATCAGGAGTGTACTTTGAGATGTTTATGATACAGGTTGTGTGACACTATAAAAATCAACATGCCGTGTGCATCATCAACATGATGAAAAGACAACCGTGACAGCAAGACAACAAACAAATGAGTTGATCCCTCAATACAATGCATTCAATTAAAGCAGCAGAACAGTGATTTTAAAAATGAATAGGCTGCTTTATAAATCTCTAGGCCATCTACAGATATAGTATTATATTTAGTTTTTCTTTTTTTGGCTCAGATGTAAGGTGTTGGGCAAGAATATTTTTCAACATGTTGTTATCTTGTGATCTTGTCAGTTATCTCATCATTTCCAACTCACAAAACAATGTCATTTTATACAGTGACGTTTTTGTACATACTGTATGATTCACTTGATGTAAATGTAAAATCTCTGTATTGGATTTTGGCCAAAGGCTAATGTGCTTTCTTAATTTAAACCGGAATTACAGGGTGATGTTTGTGGGTTACAGCACAGCAGTAAATTAGCCTACCTATGCTATCCCATTGTGCAGTGTGAAAGTCCTTCAGTCTAAATGGAGGATATACTAAACGGTATTCTTCTCTCAATTAGAGAAACTAGTATTAGGGTGGTCGTGCTCTTAAGACACAATCTGTTTTAATTGCACTAGGATGTATTTCGGAATGCTGCATGAAAATAAATGTCTGGCTGTGAAAAGCACCAAATTAGGTGGCTCTGCTACTGTTTTGTGTTTTTTTCTAATGCGGGCTTACGTGATTGGACAGCGAACCCCCGGCTGGGAGAACCGCTCAGTCCATGACTCACAGTGCAAGCAGAGGCTCTGTGACACCATCGGTGCAGTAGAGCTCCAGGCTCGTGAGCTGGTCATCCGTAGACGCAAGCCCGGTACTGCTGAGGAACGGGCGCAATAAGGTATAAGAGAAAAAAAAGTTTCGAAGTTTGACGTCCGCTTCCTGGCTTAGCCTTTATGAACGTGTTGTTGGCCTGGGCGGTTGTGAAACTCCTCTTGGCGCTGAGTCGATGTCCATCCCCAGTACAGAGTGAGCGGGGCCATGCTGTTTTTCCTAGCTCTGGTCTTGGGGTGGGTTTTATTAATATCAGGCAACCAGGACAATCTGTGATGAAGATCTGGGTACAGTTGTCACAGCTGAAGGTGCAGTATAGACTTAGACATCTTGCAGGAGTGTTATATGCACAAGAGTTATTCCTCACAGTCAAGGTCATGTGAAGGTCGTCGTACAACCCCACACATAGACGTCCCCGATGTGTGTGTGTGTGTGTGTGTGTGTGTGTGTGTGTGTGTGTGTGTGTGTGTGTGTGTGTGTGTGTGTGTGTGTGTGTGCACCCGCTGCATGTGTGTGAGCGAGTGTGACAGCACCAGTGCCACCAAGGACACGCACACACACAGTCACAGCCTTGACGCCCCACATATCCCGGACACACTGTTCCGTTGGCAGTTGGCAGTTGGCAGTTGAGGGCAACACATGCATTTAAAAAAATATAAAAAAAGCGGAGGGAAAAAAAATAGAGAGTGGCCTTTTCTCTCGTCTGTGAGCTTCTCGTTTGCCTGTGCGAGGCACTGCCTCCAGCTGCCCGCACGTTCCCAGGGTGATCTCACAGTCTCCGGCAGCTGTGTGTCCCCCCAAACCCCCCCGCCATCCTAACACCCCTAAATCTGGATCAGACCTGGCTGTGCTGTTCACTGGATTTAGGGTCGGCTCAGACTGTAATCCACAATCTCCAAGCCCCCATTCATAAAAATAAATATATAAATAAAAAAAATACTATTTATGCTATTTATGATTTACTTGCTCTCCCTCTCGTTGGGGATTTTTGTAAAAAATAAATAAATAAAAACTTTCTAAGTAGCTTTTCTGTGGCAGTGTTGTACTGAGCATTATTTGTTATTATGGGTATTGAAATATGTACTTTGGATGGGGGGATGGGGACGCGTGGGGCAAGAGAGAAAGTTTATGTTTAATGACAGATTTGTGCATTGTTTTCAAAATGGCTTACCTGCTACTATGAATGCCAGTGCTAAGAAATCCCATAACCGCTTCAACCCTCCACAGTGGAGTTGTGAACTGGGAATATCATAAGATGCGACAGCAAAAGCAAACTGAAAAAGTGCTTTCTTACGTGACTGTATTCTGTCATGTTTGTAGCGTAGTGAAACGGGACTCAGTGTTCTACGCATGTAGCAAAGTGGGCGGATTGCATAACTGTGTTGTGAATTAATTAAAGTCAGACCCATTAACGAGCTGTGGAATTCCTGCGCTCTCATTATGTTGATTAGTTCCTTCTGAACATGTAAGCAATTCAATTGAATATGATGGTGAAAAAATCGAACCCCATCTTTTTTTTTTCTTTTTTTTTTGCGATTTACAGTTTTGATTTGAACGAGCACATATCGGGCAAACCGTCAGCAGTCTAATCATGCTGTTCTATTTAATGTCCGTGTTATATAAGATTTGGGGGTAATTACGCAACAGGGAACTCACTGATTTTTTTTCTTTTTTTTTTGCGATCAACTTTTTATTGTTTCACAAGTTAAAGGGGACTTACAAGTCGAAACGTAGGCAGATTACATAATATCCTCTAACAGTGATTTCTTCACTGCTAAAAATGGTAATTCCCCTCAAGGTCAAATCACGTTTAATTCTTGTCGTTTGCAGTGTCTGTTCACTCAACGACAACATAAAGTGATGTACTTGACAGGTTTTTGGGCATTGTAGGCTTTTTATCACACATCACTTATCACTGTTATGTGTTCATCTTATCAATAGGAACTTACAGCTCAGCCCATTAGTTGAGTTGCAGTACATCACCAGTGGTATAAATCCATTAATCATAGTAACACAATCTAATGAAAGTGTCACTGAAGGACACAATGGCCCCAGGTACTCTGTGAAGTGAAGGTACCTAGCACAGTGAAGACGGAAACCAGCCTGAACTGAGAGAGCTGTAGTTAAGCTATGCCAGGAATCGGAACCTGCTGAGGTTCAAACTATGAATAAGCAGGTGATGGGAAAGAGGAAAGTTTTGGTTCTTGGAGGGAAACGGACTCATCTCTGCAGTGCTTCAGTCTTCAGTCAAAAGATGGCCGGCGACCCTACAGTGCTACTGGGGGCCATTTTAGGTTGATGACATCAAGCAGGGATGCTGCCAGGAATTCTAGGCCCCAAGAAAAGATCTCACAGTGGGGCCCACCACCCCAGAAAATTGTGTTCTAATTTAGGGCCCTTAGAATCGTCATAACCCCCCATACAGTGCCACTGACAGCAAGGGAGACTATGTGGCTAAAAGTTAGCGAGAGAGACGGAGAGACGGCGCTGGAAGTTTTCTGGAAAGAGTTGAGCTGATTCCCGTAACCTTCATCTCAAAGCAGGATGCAAGGTTGAAGAGGGAGCAGGGAGGAGGGGTGGGTTTAAAAGGTAGACTGAGAGTAAATAAAAGTGGGATCGCTGGGTGAGGTTTGTGTTACTTTGGCAGTGAGAGGCTTTGACAAGAGCGACTGATATGTGGCTGAGGAAGTGGGCACGTTTGTTTTGTTCTGACGATTATCCATGAGTAACAAAACATTGTCTGCGTGCTTATGTGTGTAAGTGCATGTGCTGAGGTGTGTGTGTGTGTGTGTGTGTGCGCATGTGTGCGTTTGTGCCTGTGTGGGTGCACGTGCGCACATAGAAATCTATCATGGGAGCGGAAGAGTAGTATGTGGTCTTTATTTCCTTCTTTTGTTTGAAGGTTTTTTTAAATTTTGGTCCTGCACTGAGCGTATGCCACTGTGTTTAGCCCGTTTGATTCCCCCGCCCCTCCCCCGTTTCCTGTGAGCCGATGGTGATCTTGCTGTGTGTACAGAGTGCACCAGACAGCCATCATAGCTTGGAGGAGGAGGGGTGAGGAGGCCTGGAGGAGGAGGGGTGAGGAGGCCTGGAGGAGGAGGGATAAAGAGGCCTGGAGGAGGAGGGGTGAGGAGGCCTGGAGGAGGAGTGGTGAGGAGGCCTGGAGGAGGAGGGATAAAGAGGCCTGGAGGAGGAGGGGTGAGGAGGCCTGGAGGAGGAGTGGTGAGGAGGCCTGGAGGACGAGGGGTGAGGAGGCCTGGAGGAGGAGGGGTGAGGAGGCCTGGAGGAGGAGTGGTGAGGAGGCCTGGAGGACGAGGGGTGAGGAGGCCTGGAGGAGGAGGGATGAAGAGGCCTGGAGGAGAGAGGGATTAGGAGGCCTGGAGGAGAGAGGGATGATGGGAAGGGGGAAAGGAGCTCAGAAGAGAGTCCAGAGCAAAGTAATAAAAACACAGCAGCACAATGTATAATGTAAGCAGTGAGCAGAAGCTTTTAACAACCAAAGCAACTTGGTACATTGGTGCAAAGCAGGTACATTTACCAGCAAAGCTAGAGAGTGCAACAAAGCTACAAAAAGCTCTGTGTCGTCATAGAGATGCTTGGGGATGGAAGAAAGGGTGGAAGATGGAGAAAGGTTGTGGTTGAAGGTGCCCAAGGTACCTAGAGAAGAGAGCTGGATGAAGTTTATGTTTGTGTGTGTGTATTGGGGGGAGTATTGGGTGAACACTAGTGCATTTCTTTTCATTTTAGTTTTTGGAAAGCTGATCACCTGGGGGGTATACTACGAAGCAGGACTACTGGGTTAGCTGGATAACTGTACTGAGTAAAACCCAGAACAGCTCTTTTTACTTAGTCCATAGTCCAGATATGAGAGGGTTCTGGGTTTTACATTTATCCAGCTAACTCAGTATTCCTGCTGTGGTACGTGGGATAATTATGACTCAGTCCAGGATTAAATGAAAGACACCGACGAGCAGGGGACTGTATTTATGTGCAGTATTAGGCATTGTATTATGTAGTATATATTTATGTACTGTATCACCATGATGAGTCACTGGAGATGTGAAAGACAGTGGAAAGAAAGAAAGGTCGAGGTCCCTGGAGAGAAGAAGAGGTAGAAGAGACGTAGATATGTATCCCCTCTTCACCGGGGGGGGGGGGGGAGGGGGGGGCATATGGAAAAAGGATTTGGAGCCATGAGCTGCTGCTCCTTTCAACTGATTAATTACTAATTATTAGAATTATCTTCTTTTTTACAGAAGTGATAATTTGCTAATTCCTGTGCAATGCATGTGCAAAATGACGGACAGATAGACCAATGGTGCCTCCCTCCCCACCCTACATCGAGCCTGACGCTGTATGTCACTTCTACTGGCTGAGGCTTAGGCCCCTGGACTTTATGATAGTAAGTGTGTATGGCACACCGTCCTCTTGAAATTGAGAAGTGACTGACGGATGGCACGAGATTTGGGTTGAGATTGTGGCAGCTAGTTTTCTCTCTGTGGTCTGTGGACGTTCATGGTGAATGTATCACGCCCGCTTTGTCATTTTTGGGTTTTGGCTTCTGTCTTCTTCCCTGTGGTGCTCCCATCTCAACAAGGACGGAGGTTTTTAAGTGTGTGTGCAAATGTTTTTGTGTAGAAGAGAAAAAGTGAGATAGAGACTGAGAAAGTGACAGGGAGTGTGTCTGTCCGTGTGTGATATGTTACTATAACCTCTCTCTTCTTTTTTTTTATTTCTCCTGACTCATTTTCCTATAGAACTCTATGGGGAAAAAAGTCAGGAGAAACAACCCTTAAAGGGATCCATCCACATCTACTCCATATCTGGCCGCAGAGTGATGGTTTGGGGCTCGTTTGATACCTTAGACCCTTGATGACGTACAGCCATTTCGCCAGTCATGTGTTCCATACTGTACCAGCGTAATTTACAGCTGAATCTAGTCTTACCCCCCAATTCTCATAGAGATCAGTTCAAATGCAGAGAGGTTATAGTATTGCTTGTAACAGTACCTGAAAATAAGATATTGAGAGTCTTTTGATGTTGATTGGTCACAGACTTCAGGAAGTAACAGCATGCAAAGGATATGTGACCAAATATTAAATATGATACTTTAAAAATATGTTAAAGCAAAAATATTCTAATTTTCTGAGACACTGAATTTAGGATTTCATTAGCTGTAAGCCATAATCATCAAAATTACAAGAAATAAAGGCTTGAAATATTTCACTCTATGTGTAATGAATCTATATAATATATGAGTTTCACTTTCTGAAATGAGTGACAAAAAATATTGAACTTTTTCACGATATTCTAATTTTTTGAGCTGCACCTGTATGTGTTTGCATAACAGAGAATAAGTGGGAGTACATACACATATATGTATGAATATGCATGTGTGTGTGTGCTTGTACAAGAAAATAAGGGAGTTGGTGTGCAAAGGCGTGTATATACCTGTGAGAAAGAGAGGGAGTTAGTGTGTAAAGGTGTATGTATACTTGAGAGAGAGAGAGAAAGAGAGAGGCCGTTCGTGTGCAAAGGTGGGAGTATAGCCTACTTACAAAAGAGGGAGTTAGTGTGCATGTGTGTATCAGTGTGTAATAGCCATGCAGTGCTGAGTAGCTGCATGTGTGTATGAGTGTGTAATAGCCCTGTGGTGCTGAGTAGCTGCATGTGTGTATGAGTGTGTAATAGCCCCGTGGTGCTGAGTAGCTGCATGTGTGTATGAGTGTGTAATAGCCCCGCAGTGCTGAGTAGCTGCATGTGTGTATGAGTGTGTAATAGCCACGCAGTGCTGAGTAGCTGCATGTGTGTATGAGTGTGTAATAGCCCCGTGGTGCTGAGTAGCTGCATGTGTGTATGAGTGTGTAATAGCCCCGCAGTGCTGAGTAGCTGCATGTGTGTATGAGTGTGTAATAGCCACGTGGTGCTGAGTAGCTGCATGTGTGTATGAGTGTGTAATAGCCCCGCAGTGCTGAGTAGCTGCATGTGTGTATGAGTGTGTAATAGCCCCGCAGTGCTGAGTAGCTGCATGTGTGTATGAGTGTGTAATAGCCCCGCAGTGCTGAGTAGCTGCATGTGTGTATGAGTGTGTAATAGCCCCGTGGTGCTGAGTAGCTGAATGTGTGTATGAGTGTGTAATAGCCCCGTGGTGCTGAGTAGCTGAATGTGTGTATGAGTGTGTAATAGCCCCGCAGTGTTGAGTAGCTGCATGTGTGTATGAGTGTGTAATAGCCCCGCAGTGCTGAGTGGGGACTCCTCTTGTACAGGCAGAGGGGCAGCGGAGCTACAATAGACTGCATTGTTCCTGGTCCATAATCAGAGCGGACAGGGGACTTGGCTGGGAGAAATGTTCCTGTAGTCCTGGACACAGCTGGCCGGGGCTGGGGTTACACTCTCTCTGGGACGGGGGGGGTGTGGGAAGGATCTGCTTTCCTCAGCAACAATACGCTCTTCTGATTGTTCGCCTATTCCATTTTTAAACTTGTTTTGATTCTCCTCTGAGGTAAGAGGCAATGCATGCATGGAAGGGAGGGTCCTGCAATCAAGACAGCAGGGTATCCACATAGCCGCCAGGCTGATACTGTGACCTGAACAGGGCATCGCCAACGCATGGACAATCTAAACAGAGCGAAATTGACACTACGATCACCTTAGAGCAGCACTGATACTGATCACCATAGAGCAGCACTGATACTGATCACCATAGAGCAGCGCTGATACTGATCACCATAGAGCAGCACTGATACCGATCACCATAGAGCAGCACTGATACTACGATCACCATAGAGCAGCACTGATACTACGATCACCATAGAGCAGCACTGATACTACAATCACCATAGAGCAGCACTGATACTGATCACCATAGAGCAGCACTGATACTACGATCACCATAGAGCAGCACTGATACTGATCACCATAGAGCAGCACTGATACTACGATCACCATAGAGCAGCACTGATACTGATCACCATAGAGCAGCACTGATACTACGATCACCATAGAGCAGCACTGATACTACAATCACCATAGAGCAGCACTGATACTACGATCACCATAGAGCAGCACTGATACTGATCACCATAGAGCAGCACTGATACTACGATCACCATAGAGCAGCACTGATACTACAATCACCATAGAGCAGCACTGATACTGATCACCATAGAGCAGCACTGATACTGATCACCATAGAGCAGCACTGATACTGATCACCATAGAGCAGCACTGATACTACAATCTGGCAGTGGAACAGAAACACCAATTAGCACTGACACACAGAATTCTTGTGGCCTCTGAGAAGGATACTTTACGTTCATCGTTACACAGGCCATTAGATTGGTCTGAACATGACGAGCCCAACATCAGTATCAGATTATATATAATGTACATCTTCACCACAACACGAGTGGGTTGACCATGACCAGCCTCACACCACTGTGAAACCGGCTTCTCATCACTGTGAAACCAGCCTCACATCACTGTAAAACCGCTGGTGGGTCAGATGTGCAGCTGGGTTTCCATAGTGATGGACAACAGGCTTCTTAGCAGCTGTATTGTCAGCAGGGGAGTGTCTGTGATTGGCTGCGGGTGGCTGTCTGTGATTGGCTGTGGGGGGCTGTCTGTGATTGGCTGTGGGGGGCTGTCTGTGATTGGCTGTGGGGGGCTGTCTGTGATTGGCTGTGGGGGGCTGTCTGTGATTGGCTGTGGGGAGCTGTCTGTGATTGGCTGCGGGAGGCTGTCCGTGATTGGCTGTGGGAGGCTGTTTGTGATTGGCTGCGGGGAGGGTGTCTGTGTTTGGCTGCAGGGAGGCTGTCTGTGATTGGCTGCGGGAGGGTGTCTGTGTTTGGCTGCAGGGAGGCTGTCTGTGATTGGCTGCGGGGAGGGTGTCTGTGATTGGCTGCGGTGAGCTGTTTGTGATTGGCTGCGGGAGGGTGTTTGTGTTTGGCTGCAGGGAGGCTGTCTGTGATTGGCTGCAGGGAGGCTGTCTGTGATTGGCTGCAGGGAGGCTGTCTGTGATTGGCTGCGGGAGGGTGTCTGTGATTGGCTGCAGGGAGGCTGTCTGTGGGGTGTAAATATCATCACTATCACCTGTGAAGCTGCTCATTCTTGCCAAAAGAGCTGAATGGTGACTCAATTTTTCCAGCGTTTTTCACGGCGCAGAAAACAGCCTGATACACTAACTCAGTGATTTTCAACCACTGTGCTGCGGCACACTAGTGTGCCGTGAGAGATCGTCAGGTGTGCCGTGGGAAATTATCAAACTTCACTTAATTAGTAACACTTTTGGTTGGTGGTGTGACTCAGGATTTTTTTTATGTAAAAAATGTGCCTTGGCTCAAAAAAGGTTGAAAAACACTGCACTAACTAAGGAGGGTCTAGAGCGCTTTAGCTGCTGCCGCTAATCCCGTGCGTTCAGGCGCAAACTCTCATCGCCGCCGAAACTTTACCAAATGCATCTGATTGTTTTTCAGCATTTTGGCCATGTTCTGCGGGCGGGGCCAGGCGGGAGAGAGAGGGGGTTGCTATGGTGATTATGTAAGACTTCAAACGAAGGCAGTCTGGCAGAGGGCTGATGGGAATGTGGATGGCCCCTGGGGGTCTCCCATATGTTCTGTATTTACCCTGTTCCTCCGCCCTCTCTAATGGGCAGGTAATGCATTGAGCTCCTGGGCGCTCCAGCCCTCCTCTCTTCTTTATTAATGAAACGAGCAATCGGGCTCGGGGCTTGGCAGAGGTCCAAGTTGAGGCCCACCTCTGTTACTTTATACAGCAGCAGGTTTCGCTAAGGTGTTCATTTCAAGACACTCTTGCTGTTTTTTTTTTCCCGTTCCCCCCTCTCCGCCTTTTTCCAGAAGATAAATCAAAGCCGGAGTTGATACAGGAGCCTTTATTCAATCTGATCCCAATCCCCCCCCGCCCGCCTCCTCCCTCCACATTCCCTCCTCCCCGTCCGCTGGCCCTTTGGTGCCTAAAGCGTCCCCAACCTCTATCACTGACGGCGCCCTGTTTCCCAATCTCTCCTGTTACCACCAGTGTCCCGAAGAGACTTGAAACTTAGACCGGTGACGTCTTTTTAAAAACTTATACTTCATATATGCTACGCTGGAGGGGGGTAAAAAAACACAGAAAACACAAGATCAGTACTATCAGGGACATCTAAAAGTGCCAGTTCGTATATACCTCTGGTGTGGTATTTCTATGTTTGTTTCTGAACTTTCATTAACGGATTTCCTTTTCAGCTTTTAGGGGTGAATAAAGCAAACAGAGCCGAGACTGAACCTGGCCTTGCTCGTGTTACCTGGACTATTGTAGTGCGTAGCAGTGTACCGATGACATCGCCCTACATAAAACTCTATTGATACTCAAGCGCTGATTGTTGCACTGTCACCCGAGACTGTATCTGGCATTTCTAAACACACGGGCACATAATGATGATGTCATATACAGTAACATACGTCCAAATTGTCGAACGCATTTAACATTTTGTTCTACAAACTTCCTGTAGAAATTCAACGCGTGGATGCGATGCCACAGAGGAGACGTAGGAAATATACGCCCCTTTCCTGTCTCTGCCGACCCCCCCAACCCCCTCAACTCGCTCTGGTCCAGTTCGACGCCCTCCGCACGCTCACGCTCCCCTCCGCGCCCCGCCAGGGGGTAATAAAGCACCTTAATAATGAATGTACCATGTCGGCTGGCTGGAGGCTCGGGGCGGCTGACTAGACAATCTGTTCCTCAGTGCACAGGGGCAGGAAGTGGAGCGAGCCAAAGAAGGGTTTTACTGAGAGGCGTCCTGAACAAACAAACAACCCCCCATCGCTCTCTCCCTCTCCCTCCCTCCCCTCTTTCCCTCTTCTTCCCGCTCTCTCTCTCTTTCTTTTTTTAAATTCAGCATTCTTGCAGCCCCACTTCCCAGCAGTGCTAATGAAGGAGGGTGTAACATTTATTTAAAAACCGTTAATGCCTCTTAGATACGGGATGCCTTGTGCATGGGAACCCCCCCCCCCCCCCACCTCCCGGTTGTGTCGTGTCCGAAGGCCGATAAACATCAGGGACTGCATGTGAATGTAACATTTATGTACTGCGTGTCTGGCAGCTGCATTGTTAAAAAAACATGGGCTTAGCGTTTCTGGGAACACGGCTGTAACAGGTGTGGAAACGGTTTGCTGGCTCCTTTTGGATGCTTTGCTTTGCTTTGCTTTGCTTCTCACTGACCCGACGTACCCTTCGGCCTTCTACAGGAAGAGGTTTCTCTTCAGTAACCATTATTGCTGAGATTTATTAGACTTTTTTTGAGCTCCAAGATGAGTATCTGTTCTTTTGTTTTAGTTTTTTGATTGAGGGGGAAGTCAGGTTTGCACATGTTGTCTTATCATTTGCTTTTCAAGATGAAATCTTTACATTTCATTTCATCAGTAACATTTATAGCAGTGATGAGAAAAATTATCAACTGCCAATGGCAATAAAAAGCATTTTCACTGGTGAAAATAATTCTCTCTCAAGTAAATAATTCAAGTGAAGTCTGAAGTGATTAAAAGCATGCAAATGATACTGCTATAATTTTTTTTTACCATCTTGAGTGTATAATTATTATATTTGGGCAAAATAAAGTACCAGGAGTAAATTAACTACTGCCATACCTATGAAATGATAAAATTAAAATGATTATAAGCTGTTTAGAAATACACATAACAATTGAAATCAAGCTCATATGCACAGTTTTTGCCTCTGGAGGAGGCTCTGTTACCTTCCTGGAGAGATTAGATTGTAGAATAAGGTTCGCTGTCATCTGGCACTTTGTTTTAAATTAAGAATTGTCAACTTGGTACAGACCCTGAACTCCAGCCAATCAGAGAACTGATGTGGTTTGACAGTGCTGCAGGCCACGCCCATTCTTGGCAGCACGAGTGGGCTTGATTGGTTAAAAAAGAGAAGACTCTTGCCATTGGACCTCTGCTTCTATTATTGATTATATAGCCAACAGACAAAAAAATCATGGTAAGGTTTCCACACCAGTGAATAAATGTTTGAATAGATAGAGATGGTTCTATCTATTCAAAAATATATATAACCTCAACCAAAAGATTGTCACACAATGGTGCATGCACCCGCTGATAAGATGCAGGAAGTCAAGAGGTAAAAACTATTCCTTTCAGTAATGTGGTAAATATATACTAGTACATACAGTTGAAAGACCTACCACAATGTTAGCATGGTCAGAAAGATCTCACTGTTAACTGGCGGCTCTGCAAATTGCCCTTTTGTTCTACAGTTCTTACCCCTGAAGCCTTTATCGGTGGCAATGTGTGCTCAGAGGGCTGGATGATGGACTATGAGCTCAGCAAACAGCCACTTGTCAAGATCTTTTCCAAGTTTTTCCCAATGTGGGAAGTTTGCCCAGTACCAGCGCTCAACATACAGTGAAGAGATAGCAGAGCACATTAGTCAAGTTCACCCCCCAACCCACCCCAACCCACCCCACCCCACCCCACCCCACCCCTCTGGACATTGACTCCTATTGGGGCGAACAAGATGGGAAGCCCTTTTTGATTCCAGTCTCCCAGTGACTGCCACCGGCCCCTTGGATAAGGGGTTTCCTTTCTCTGCAGGTGACAGTGTTGCAACATTTCTCATACATTGTTAAGGCTTTTGCTGTCCAAACACAGGGCAAGTTCACAGGGCAGGGCGATCAGCTAATTTGTCTTAATTTGTTTGACCGGTTTTGGGTTTAATAATCTTTTGGACTGAAACAAGGCGCAGCTGGTTACCGTGTGGCTGCATTGTCTCCAGCTTTATCGCACGGAGATCCCGTAAAGTGGCAAAAGAGCACACACTCCCTGTGCTTTTCCACACTGAAGGCGAGTGTTGAGAAATCTGAGCCTGAGGGTATTTTTTTTTTTATTGTGGCTGAACAAGCCCTCCATGAGCAAGTTGAGCCTCAGAGTAGGGCAAGCTGAAACTCCTCCAGGAAGTCCCCGCCGTGGGCTGTGCCCAAGGGACTACGTGCACCTCTGCAGGCTAACAGGTGTATGTTGAAGGTACAGCTCAGTTCCCCGTGTATAGTGTGTGTGAATGTGGCTGACTCAGATGGTGAAAGGCCCCCAGGGGAAGTGAGGAGATTTGAGCAGTCCTGACAGGTTCTGTCATCTGGGGCCTTTGCTTGATGGAAGACTGCCCGGAAGAATCTCCTACGAGATTTACAAATGCATTCTCAGTTAGCCGTTTACTCAATGCTTATTCGTTCTCATACTATTTTACTACTTCTACTACCACTACTACTACTGTACTACTACTACTACTACTAATTTGAATGTGTTTTGTGTGTTTGCTTTTGTCTTTGTTTTTTTCATGCGCTGTGTCTGTAGTGGTGAAGCGGGCTGGAGATTTTTCAGGGCACTCCTGCAGCTCGTTTTGATAATATTGACGAATTGTATAGTCGATATAATTTTGTTTGTGGTCATCACCATGGAAACGCATTCACAACATATGCTCGGGAATGTTCGTTGGATCTGCAGACTGCAGCAACAAAGTTTACCATCGCTCTTCACCGGAGTTGAAGATTTCGGGACTGTTCCGGGAGTGCAGGCAATCTTCAAAAGGCAACCAGGGAAGAAGAATATAATGCGGGGGAGGAGTGAGGAGACGACTGGGAAGATTGATGCAGTTCGGTGCTTCGTTTCGGCGGTGTACAGAGACCGCGGCGCTGCATGTATGGAGGAGAGTATGGAGACGGAGTTTGTGTGTTGGACTGCTTGGTGACACTGGACATTTCTGGACAGCGGGGGCTATTTTTAATCATGGCTGTATAACACTTTAATTCACTTAATTCACTTGATTGATGTAATGATTCTGTTGGATGTCTTTATTTGATATGTTTGTTTGTGTGTTGTGGGTCTGCCCCGCTGTCTATGTCTTTTTTGTTGTTGCTGGGGCTACAACTGAAGTTCCCTAGTGGGAAAATAAAAGTTATTCTATTCTATTCTACTATTACTACTACCACCACTACTACCACTACCACTACTGCACTACTACTAATAATAATAATAATAAGCCTACACATGAAAGATACTATTATCTTTATAGACATATAACATATGGTCATGGTTATAGGTTCCAACTGAGAACTCCTACAGCTTTGAAGTTGCATTCACATAACACAGAGGTTGTGGTGTATCCACAAATCCAGCAGGATATGACAGCAGCTGCCCCAGCGCTCCAGACTTATTTGAGACAAACCACCTGCCTATAATGTTATATGCTTTCTTACGTAGACTCTCAATGTTTACAACAGAACAGACAGGAAGGACAAACTCTGGCCTTCTTCCATCAGTAATTGTGGAGCGCAGAAGGGTCGCAAGTTGAGAGACCAGTTAGGGTTGAACTTAAGAAGCCAGGTTTGCTTTAGATGTGAAACTGCAGTAGTACCATCGAACAGGAAGTGATTGCAAATCACAGACTTTCTTATCTAATGTTATTGCCTTAAGAAAAGATTACTGAGCTCCAGTTGAGTTTAACAGAATCTAGTGACTCGAATGGGGTGCAAATAACAGGTTCTGTTACCTAATCCAGGGCTGTGTCCAAATCAGCACCCTTCCATACTATATGATTGTTGAGTATACTCTCTAAATTGTCCATAGGTATGAGTGTGTGAGTGAATGCTGTGTGTGCCCTGTGACAGATTGGTGACCTGTCCAGGGTGTATTCCTGCCTCTCGCCCAATGAATGCTGTGATAGGTTCAAATATGAAGAGCACCTTCGCTAAAATGAGGGGCAGCTTCCTGACGTTTTTCCTCAACAACAACAAAAACAACAGGTGAGCGTACTTCGACAGTACGGTTGGAAAATAGTATGGAGGATTTTTTTTGCATACTAAATGCTGTACTGTGAACAGTACACAGTCTGCTAGCACACAGTACACAGGATTCAATAGGTAGGGCTCTGATTTAGACACAGCCCAGGTCCCATGCATGAATAATATTTCATCCTCTGAGACTGGAGCCAGCAAGTTCTCTTGAGAAATGGCCTAATTAGGCAGTTATCCTGAGCAGATAGTCCTGAGAGGGTTGAGTGGGAATAGCATTAGCCTCTACCACAAAACCCTTTGAACGTTGCCGGCAGCTTCCTCTCTCAAACAGTTATTCTAAGCACGGGCGAATCGCTGCGGTAACGAAGGACAATGGATCCTTCTGTCTGGCCCGACACCGCAACTGTAGCGTGCGCTGGCTGTGGGAGCTTGCCACCCTCGTCGAAGTTGCCTGAGCGAGGTGTGCATTACAGGCTGAGACAGAGCTGGGGCGGGGGGGGAGGCTACAGTCTGAGTCTCTAAAGGGAGGAGTAGCATAGCGCTACGTGCCCTGGGCCCGTGACAGCGGATTCCACCTGACGTGGAGCTCGCATGGCACGCTGTCCAGGAGAGCCCCGTAACCTGAGAACTCACCTGGGGGCCAAGCGGGGGAACCCTGGCCTTCTCCACCCGGTTCCTCTGGAACTCTGATAGCAAGGAAGCAGGAAGTAGGAAGCGGGCTGGGATGGGGGAGAGGGGAACTCTCGTAGGCTATACCAGAGGTGCCAACTCCACGTGCCATGGAGGGCCGAGGGGATGCAGGTTTTCATTCCAAACATTCACTTCACCTGCTGATGTCCCTCCTCTCTGGTTGAAGGTGTGCTCATGAGTGAAATCAGCAGGTGTTGTGATTGGCTTACAGTGCACTGAAGAACTGTGTATGCTGAACCTGCCCCATCGATGCCAAAAAAATCTATGCTGGGTCAGCCTTTGCTGGGCAGACTGAACCCCCTTCTGGGTGAAGGCACCACACAGTGAGCATGGGATACTGCATAAATAGAGGTGAAAAAATAGAGGTGGAAAATATCCAACCTGTTCAATTTCAGCTGAATTTTCCATGTGTCCATCATTAGCAGTAGTTCCCCGCCGTATCCACACATATATTTCCAGAAACTTCTGCACACTCCCGGTCCATATCTGTGAACGGGAATTTCCGGACTCCCGATATTCCAGATTAGGAGAAGTTCACGGCCATGTCTGGTAGAACAAGAACACCTCCGTGCACGAGATTATGTCTGTTTTTTTTTTTTATGCCAGCAGACACGGCATTCACAAATGGCCAGAAAACTCAGATTACACATTTGTACGCTGTAGTGTCCGTCCCATAAACACAGATGGAGATGTGGTTATAAACACCTAAACAAGTGTTTATAACCACCTGACTATGAGCATGTCAACTGCCTGTATGTGGAAGAAAGTGATGCTCTGACACTGCTGATTGGCAGGTGGCTTGTAGTGATGCATTGTGGGCTCTAGCATGACCGCTGAAACCACTGCCACTGAAAATACCCCTCAGCCTTTTCAGAGACATATTGGTTGTTAGAAAATTGTAAAGGATAGACAAATGAAAGAGTAGAGTAGGGGCTGTGGTGGTCATGTTTTTATATATCCTTCTTGTGCTCTGTGAACTAGAACGATGCAAAGCTCTTTGGTGACATTGTAGGTATATCGGTTTTTCATTGCATTGTATGTTTCCACTGTCATTAAACACACTAAAGTGCCTTCAAATTTAAAGATGTATATTTAAAAAAATAAATAAAGCAAATCACTACATTTGGCCTCATTATGAATTATATTGTTTAAAAAATTTTTTTTAAAAACCCTGTTCAACATTTGAAGCTATTTAAAAGTCCAAAGCCAGCAAAGCAAAGCATGCTTCATGCAACTGTGGCTAATGGTTTATGAAGAGCTAATATTTCAATGTTTACTGCGAATAATACCACGACAAGCCAATAACAGAAGTAATAATGTAAGGGAATGAAAGCAAAAGCAAGATGAGGAAAAGGATCATGCTTTGCTGCTGGTTAGTCATCAATAGGTTTATATTTAATTCTGAGATGACTAACTCTTGTCTTATTATGCTAGAGCTGTCTTGTGTTGGGTCTTGTCAGCGCATCCCTGACATTAGCCGAAGGATTTCCTAATTAACTATAGTACTACAATGAACGAATCCTCGTGCATTATTCAACCTTCATGGAATCTCAAAACATATGGGTTTCATGTGAGTTTCATGGCTGGTTTGGCAGAAAGAAAGAAATCTGGTAATAATAACAGCATGTTACATATGTAACTGCGGCGCTCGATTTTAGTTTGAAAGGAGTAGCCTACTCCACCAGAACAAAACCATCATTTGTTATGATGCACCTTACTTTAGTTGGTAAATGAGAATCATCTACAAGAAACAAATTTATCCTTGACCTCCAGAGCGAGGAATCGCAAGACAACAGCAAAGCATTTTGTAAGGACAATAGAAGTTCTCCAGGATCAAAGTGCTCTTTAGAGCCTGAGGTTTTCTGTAGATCAATTCATTCTAAACCCATACAGTATATGAACCATTTGCAAAGCAGAATATTTTTGTAATATTTTCCGTTTTCATTGTTTGTTTGTCGACCTCCCCTATAATGTACTCCACATGTAAGAGTAAAGATCAGATCTGAGAATATGACACAGGTCTGCAGTTTTAGAACATGTTATTGTCCTAAATCCACTCAAATGGCTCTATAGGGTGGGGCAGGCTGGACAACAGAACTGGGTTCTTCTCAAGCGGTAATTATAATGCAACACAAAATGAAGAAACAAAACAAAACTGTGAACACAAAATGCTACGAAGATTCGGAAAATTTATTTTAGGACCTGAAAGTAAATTGTTGGTTTGGCCAGACGCAATCAGGGAACAGATGCAGCAGCCTAAGCTGACATCGAAAGAGTTCTGAGAATAAGCCATGCATGACATTTTCCATGAGGTTTAAGAAAATCTAAAGGGTAAATTGTACATGACGAAGGTGTAATTTGGGCATTGATGCAGGTCTGAATTGGGGCGGAGGGCCGACTGATCAGAGCGGTGGTTGTATTTTTGCCTGGTGGGGTCGGGCCTCTCTTGTGTAAATACATCAGACGTCATTAGGAGAGAGCCGTGACTCATTCTCACATGGACCGCTCATCCCACAGGTGCAGAAAAGATGTACTGATTGAGCTGGACCTGGAGGCTCAGAGAAAAGTCTGGAAGCGTTTTTCTGGTTCCCCTGAACTGCGGCCCAAAGAGGAAACCAGGGTGTCCTTAATCGTGACGGATCACAGCTTTCAACGGTCCGATAGACCTGCCTAAATGAAAAGTAATGTTATGAGGGGCGGGAGGTAAAGAAAATTTATTGAAACGTGTTTACGTTTATTAAGGATGTTAAATCTGGCACTGACTTAACTGTAAGCTGCAATTACTGTCTCTAATCAAGTCATGTATTTTCAGTGTGTTATTTTACTAATAAGTCATGTCTTTTAAGTGTGTTATTTTACTAATAAGTCATGTCTTTTAAGCCTAATGGGATTCAGCAGGTATTCTATTTGTATGATAACCTGTAGCACAAAACATCTGTCCGCAGATGGACTGGCTAGCATAGCGCACCTTTTCCATTGACCATGAACAAAATTAAAAGTGAAAAGAATAGTTCTAATATAATAAATACAGCATGCAAGCAATGAGTAATAAAATGTAATGAGGATACAGTGATGTAATAGCCAGCTGGTCTTGTGTTAACTCTTAGCTCTCATGGGCTATGAGGGTAGACTTTGTTATAGAAATGGCTTTTTCCATTATAGGAAAATGGTGGTGTATAAAAAATGTCTTCATACCCCCAAGAGCAGCCACTCATCTGGTTTCATGTAAGACATGAAGTTTCTTTGATGACTACAATTAGTTCTCTCTCTCTCGCTCTCTTTCTCTATCTATCCCTCTCTCCAAATAATACACTTAGCTTTCTATGGTGTGTGTATATATACAGTGCCCTCCAATATTATTGGCACCCCTGGTAAAGATGAGTAAAAAGTAAAAAATTCACAGAAAAATTCACAAAATCCGACCTTTAATTGAAGTAAATTTATTATGAGAAAAAAAATCCCTCATCAAGAAATAATTTTTTTTAACAAAACCACGGGTGCCACAATTATTGGCACCCCTGCATTTATATATAGAATAAAGTAATCATTTTTAATATTTGGTCGCATATCCTTTGCATGCCATGACTTCCTGATGTCTGTGACCCAACAACATCAAAAGACTCTGGTACTTTCTGGTACTTTTACAAGAGATACTATAACATCTCTGCATTTGAATGGATCTCTATGGGAATTGGGGGGTGGGACTAGATTTAGCTGTAAATTATGCTGGAACAGTATGGAATACATGGTTGATAAAATAGCTGTAAGTCATCAAGGGTCTGAGGTATCAAACAAGCCTCAAACCATCACTCTGCTGCTAGATATGCAGTAGATATGGATGCATCACTTTAAGGGTTGTTTCTCCTGACAAATCTTTCTATTAAACTCTATAGAAGAATAAGTCAGGAGAAGAAACCCTTCAAGTTATCCATCCATATCTACTGTATTTCTGGCAGCAGAGTGATGGTTTGAGGCTCGTTTGATACGTCAGACCATTGATGACTTACAGCCATTTAGCCAACCATGTGTTCCATACTGTTCCAGCATAATTTACAGCTAAATCTAGTCCCACCCCCCAATTCCCATAGAGATCCATTCAGATGCAGAGACGTTATAGTATCACTTGAATTAAAGGTTGGATTTTTCTCATTTTTTCAGTGTGAGATTAAGCTAATTCACCAAACGGTGAATTTTTTTTATAACCCTTTTTTACTCATCTTTACCAGGGGTGCCAAAAATAGTGGAGGGCACTGTATATAAATGTTTGGCCTCTGTAGGAGACAGACGACTCTGGTCTTAATCTCTAGAAGCATCTATTCTGCTTTGCTGAATCATACACTACGTGTGACAAAGAATAAATAGTTTTGAAGATGCAGCATGTTTTTTTTATCATCCAAGACACTTGTATTATGCAACAAAAAAAAAAAATTAAGTACTAAAAAACTTTTTGTTCTGCGGGTCTTATATTTATATATACTGGTCACAAGTGTAATAGGGAAGTGTGAAAGTGGAACCTGAAGCCATTGTGGCTGATAGGAGGTTGTCTGCAGTGGCAGCTGAGTTCAGTTGTGACCCACTGCCCTTCTGCTTGGACCTTGGGCTGCCTGCCCCAACGTGCCACTCAAAGTGCAGAGACTTCGCCATCAGAGCAAGAGGGGAAAAATGTTCAGTATAAAAATAGACATCCCATTATAACTCTTTTTGACATAGAATTCTAATTCTGACGCAGCCAAAACCAAAAGCTCAGTCACTGAAATGCTTCAGTAGCCTACAACGACTTGTATAGATACCAACCCATAAGTAAAAATCCACGAACCAAAAAAATCAGGAAGGAATATGGAGCGTGTTGTTTCCTTGGTGATAAAATCGTCTGTACGTGCTGGGTCTCCCTTAGCCAATCGGAATGCACGGAGGCAAAATTGGAGGGAAAATGTAGGAAGTTCTTTCTTTGAAACTGTAGTGTGAGTGCAGTCTTTTTTTCCCTTTCTTTCTTCCCTCTTTTTTTTTTTAACCCTCTCAGCACCTTGGAATCTTGAGATTTGTGGGTGAAAGGATCCTGGTTTAAGGCAGAGGCAATGTTTTTGGGTGACATCAATCATTTCGCACTGTTTTTAAATACATTTCAGTGCTGCGTCGCAGCTCGCGATAATAATAATAAATAAATAAAAATTTCTGCCCAACATCAACAAATGGCCCCGGCGGTAGCAGCAGTCAAATCTGCTCAGAAGAAACGAGTTGTGTGAAGACACTACACAGGTGGTGAGGTCTACCCAGCAGCGTGACTCAGTAATGTGTGTCGAGACAAGACTCTCTCAGCACACTGGCCTGGCCATGAGAAACCTGCAGCAGACCCATAAAACAAGGCTCCGCTCCATAAATAGGTGTTATGCTCTATTTTCTTTGCCGCCGGCAGCGTTTGAGAACTGGCCTGTCTCCACAAGTAACCTGACGGTAGACAGGCAGCGATCTCTCAGTCCCATTGTGGCTGCCACACCTATTGCTACGGGGCAGGGAAGGACCTATTTTAACCACAGATTTCAATCACTCTGCTGCCTAATCTTTTTTTTTTTTTTTTTTTTTTGAAGGTCAGGAGCTGTCTCTCAGTCTCTCTGAGAAATATATGGCACTTGCAGAGTACAAGGCCAAGGTTTATGCGCATGACTGGGAAAACTGTGTCATAATGGCTAGCAAGGTAACGGGAGCAAGGTAATGCGCGGCTGATTGAAGTCCACAAGATTAGCACCGTGACATTTGTCTATAATGTATTTGCTGTTTGAAAACATCACTGTTGTGAATAAATAACGAAAGAGGATTCGGGGGTTTGCGGGGGGCGTTGTCCTGTTAAGGCACTAGTGTGCGGAAAGGGGCCTCGAAGTCTGGTGTTGAGTCCGGGTCGTGCCCATGACGACTGTGGCAGCCACGCAGGGCAGTGTGTGATTGGCTGGAGCGTTGTGGGTGTGACCTCAGCAGGTGTTCCATCATGCCCCAGTTGCCCTCTCCGGTCAGTCCGACAGTCTGCCTCGCGTGAGCTTAACTGTTGTGCTGTGGAGTGAAGAGAAGCAGAGGCTCCATGCATTCCTGAGGAAGAGCGCCTGCTTGTCTCCACGCTAACAAAGCAACAGAGGCTGCTGCCGTGAGCAGAAATGCACACAACATGGACATTCCCATCCAGGAGAAAATTATTTTAAAAAAGTTCAAGATCTGAGTTCAAGCAGCTTACAGGAAGTGCAGAAAATGGCGCAACACTCGCTCTTAGGAAGAATAGAAAATTAGTCTTTACTGTTGTGTAACTTGTTTCAAGCATTCTTTCACTTTAAATATTATACCCCCCCCCTCTCTCCACTCTTGACTCTGGCCTTCCCTGTGGAGACAAACTCCCAGCCCCCCGTCCCCCCCCGTCCCCTTGGCCCTGACAGAGCCATAGAGCCGTAAGCTGGGGCATGAGATAAGAGGCAAAATGCAGAGTTTGCACATTTCCCTCTGTTTGCCTTTATGCTCAAACACAGAGGGAGAAACCATGATACAACAATTACAAAGTCTACCTAAGGACTGTTGCTCAATCACCTGTCTCGGTTCGTCAGCAGGGCTTAAAGGGGAAGTGTCATATTCTAGTCTGAGTGGAGACTAAAGTGATCTTTCTTGATCGGGAGGGTAGAGGGTGGGGGTTGTTGGGCAGATTATAAATGCTGAATTGTAGAATATAATAGAATATGACACTTAATGATAAACAAATGCAACATGCACCAATACTCTGTCCAATTAGGGGCTACCTAGACGTGGCTCTTTTACCATTTGGTTTTGCGTACACACACGCATACACATCCACAAGTGTACAAAATCAATGGTGCTTCTGGAAGATTCGCTGTCACCACTATAAAAAGGAACCGGTTTCTACCCTTCAAGGTCTGCAAACCACTTCCTGGTGTGTCAAATGGCATATGATGCAGACACATCACAAACAGGAAGCAGCTCGTTTTTGTGTCACGCGAGCTGCGCGCCCTTATTCTCTACGGCGCAACAGAGCGAGGGCAGTTTCACCGTGTTCACCCGAGACCCGTGCAGATCCAGAGAGAGACGAGGGTTCACACCCTTCTACATTACTGACACCTTTTCAGCGGCATTACTTGCTGTCACATTTCAGCCCCACAAAAGGAAAATAAGTCAAGCGACACTGCTTGTCGTCAGACGTCATTGTTAAACTATTAATGAAATGTGTAATTTTTTTCCTCTTCATTTTTTCATATCTTGATAATGACGGTATTCTAATAATGGCAGTTTAATTATTTGAAAGCCTGGTAAACAGTTTTAGTGAGGAGAGGGGGGAGGGGGGGGGTGGGGTCAGTATCATGCTAGCTTGAACAGAATGGCAGTGGGAAATAATAACAACACCGCAACCTTCCTTTGCCACCGTCCTTTGCTATTTTGCTTGAGATTCTCAAGAGGACAAGGAGGTTTGAACCTGCCTGCCTGCCGTACAGGAAGCTATTTTGTATATACCAGGGCAATTCCATCTCTGCACCTATCACGAGGAGGGAAATCACCAAGTAGGACCTGAAGTTGCTAAAGACTCCCCAAGAACTGAACGGAGACTGAGGTTAGCCACAACATAGCAAGACAGGAACTGGATGACTCATCAGCAAAAACAGGTCAGATTAAAGAGAAGATACGGGTAAAGTGACCAGGGTCAATACCCCCCATTGTTAGGAACTGACAATTGCAGTACTGTAGGCCGACTCCACAGGGCCGCACTGTTACCCAACATGTGTCAGTTGAGACAAAGAACTCATGGCAAAATACATGGCAATTACAGTACATCCATCCTTACTGATGACAAACCAAGACGTGCTAGTAGGTGGGAGAGAGAGAGAGAGAGAGAGAGAGAGCATATGGAAGGGAATTACATAATTCCCAAAGACCACAATGATTCTGACATGATGTAACGTCTCTGACGAGAATCGCAGTGCAATCAGACTGGCCGCCAAACGCTCCCCCCCCCCCCCCCCCCCTCTTTTATGTCTTCAGGGAGAGGGTGAATTTCCTGTTTAGGAAAACAGTGCTGTCATGGGGTGTGGGTTTTGGGGGGGGGGCGGTTGTTACAATGCTTGAACTTAATGCCTCTTCTCATTGAAAGTGAGAAGAATTTAGCTCATATAAGCTTGAAATTCAAGCTGAAATCAGTCTGACATGCTGTAACAGTCTACCATTCTGTAGCACAGTCTAACATGCTGTAACAGTCTACCATTCTGTAGCACAGTCTAACATGCTATAGCAGTCTACCATTCTGTAGCACAATCTAACATGCTGTGATGGGGATCCCAGAGGGTAGGGGAGAACCCAGGGTCTGCTACCATGGCCCTGTTCAGGACTCACAAAAAGGCATTTCTTCTCCTTGTGCAGGACTTCCTGTATCCGCATGGGGCTCCTGGCCAAGCAGCCACACAGCTATGCATTATCACCCCCCATTTCTTACTCCCTCCCTCCCCCACCATCCCTCTGTACTCCTCTATGAGCTTACAGATGTCTCACAGAAGCCTCAGGGACGCTTGGGGAAATTTTATTCAACTAGTCAGAGATCAGAAAGCAGAACAAAAATGACAAAATTGCTAATTTTACTCCCTGTGATATTTTCATTTCTCCTTTTTTTTGTCAGGACCTTTTCAACCATAACAGGCGTGTTTATTTCGTAAGAAGCGGACGTACCGTTATCGTTATAAATTTTGTTAAATCGGCAAAGGGGTGAAATTCAAGAGTGCATGTTTGCTTAGTCCTGTAATTAGAACGTTTCATATTTGTGACATAGTAGGCCTGGGTACTCCAACAAGCAGACATGTACATGCACATTCTGACTCAGACACACATACCAACCGCTGCAACTTTATATTTTTTCTTTATTTCGGGGAACTTGTTTTTCGACAAGTGAAGAATTTCAATATCACCAAAGCTCCCGAGTAACTTTTCATCCAGTTTTAGCAAGGCATTTCCTGTAATAACGCACCATCTTCAGGTTTAAGAGTGCCTTCAATGACCTGGCATTGACCGCACTAAGAACCAGAATGGACTCTCCCTCTCACCCCCCCCCCCCAAAAAGAAACACTACCCATTTGGCGGAGTGTCTGTTCCCGTCAGGTCAATACCCTTCCACCTCCAGTCCACCAATCACATTTCCCCGTGCAACTCCCTCATTCTTTCACAACCGCACAAGGTAAGCGGACTCGTGACACGTCTCCCTGTACCAGAAACGTCTCACGTCATCAAACCTTACGTCTCACTTACGAGCACTGCAAAAACAAAGCAAAGCGATTTTCTTTTTTCAAAAATACGGGGTTTATTGGTTTAAACTGCAATCAGTCGTTACAAAACTCAATTTTATATAAACTCACATAGAAATTACTGTAGTGAACAGCAATGGCTGTAAAAAAAAGAGAAAAAAGAAATACATTCAACAGTTTACTTTCTTTGTGTCAGTCCTGTTAACCTCTCTATCCTCAACTACTAGGAAAAACAGAACACGGAATTCTTTTTTAATTTTATTTTAAACATCCATCTTTATCTTTAACTAAAAAAAAGGCATAATTCGTCAGCTACCTGGAATGTTTTCAAAAAAAGGCACTTAATGTTGGGGGAGCGAGCGATCCAAACACACAATCCAAAACGGAAAAGATACATACCAGTTTGGTCACAGAGTGCCTATGATTGGGTGAGGGTTCGACAGTGTGGCTTGGGAAGCCTCCCTCGTTGATGTTGAACCAACAATAGGAAAGAGTCCAAACCCACATTTAAAAAAAAAAAAAGAAGAAATAACTGCCAACCACAATTTTCCCATTTAACATAAATGTAGCATTAAAAGTCACTTTATGGTGATGGATTAAAAAAAATAAATGCATTGACGTCTCACTACATCACGACTAACCCAACATTTTATTTTATTCACGCTTTTAAATTTTATGCTGCTTGTGTCACAACAACTTCAAACCCACTTGTAAACTGGTGAGATTGTGGAATGCGCAGATTTAGGCCTGTCATTTTATCGGGTAAGCCAACTGGCTTTGGCACTGGGGCCCACGTCACTTTATTTAATTTCTAAAAAAAACATTTAATTTGTTTTAAACCCTCCAACTCAAGAAGATCCCTTTTGTGAGGAAGGCAGCCATCTCAACTTACAAAGACGTAACAATGAGCCCCTTAAGGCCCACTATGCTGATTGTCACAGCCATAGTAAGAAAGGCGACATGTTTTTGAGATTGAAAGAGGCCAATGAGAACCCCTGAAGGATTGTAAGTAACCAATAAGGAACCAGCTGGCGAGTTCTTGTTGGGGGTGGAGGGGGGGGGGGGTTAAAACTGGATATTCGTTAAGGAAAAACATTTAGGAAATAACAGGAAAGAACTGTTACTGTCAAGGCAACAGATAGTTGGTAGGCTCTAAAAAGGTCAAAGTTGAGGAATGAAACATGGCAGTACTAAGGATCCTGAAATTGCAGTCCAACAAGAAAAGAGCAACAAAAAAAAAAGAATAAAAAAAAAGAAACAAAAACTACAATAAATAATCAAAACGCAAAACTTTTTTTGCATTTTTTTTTTTTTGCTTTAAATTAAGTTTCATTTAAACAATGTGTAGTTGCAAACGAAAGTCATTGTAGTATAATATATTAAACTGTGAAAAAAAGGAAAAATGACAAAAGTCTTCACAATCTTTAGATTAATACAGAAGATCATAATTTAACATAAAAGAAAATATATTCTATCGTTTCATTATCCAGATAAATACAAACAAAATTAACAAAAAAAATGCATATGATCAGCAATAAATACGTTTTTTTGATAAGTTAAATAAGCAGTGACAAGCAAAACCTTCCGTTCTGAAAGTTTTTTTTCTCTCCAAACAATAACAACAGTAATAATAATAATAATAATAATAATATAATAATAATAAATCAAAAAAATGAAAAAACAAAACAAAACGAAAACCAAAAAAGTAGGACACACGGGTGGGTACAAAGTGCTCCACAGAGTGGAATCCACGGGAGAGCGATGGTTTCAGTGTTTCCCATCTCAGGGTGCAGGTTGACTAACAGCACCACCTGAGTGCAGGTGTGTCCTGCTATTGGCAGGTCAGCATGCAGGGCAACGGAGAACGGGGGGCAGTAATCTAAACGTACTAAAAGTTTACATGTCATGTTTCCCTTCCCAATATACAGTGACCAGCAACAGGAGGAAAACGGCACAATTTTACTTTTAAGGCCTCGCCAAGTTCTTGGGTTGCTGTGATGGTGGAGAAAAAAAAATGAAGGGATCGCGCCCGTAGCACCAAAATAAAGAGTCTTTTCCTGGCTGATTCCGGAGCCCAATCTTTAAATCTTAAAGTGAAGTCTTTTCCTGCAAACCTTCTTTTTTTTCACAATTTGAAAAGACAAGGCAGAGCTCTCAGATGGGAGAAAGCAAGCTACCGACCAAAAAAAAACAACAATTAAAAATAGAAAAAAAAACAAACAAAAAAGAAAGAAAAAGGAAACCGTAGTCCACTCGCCCCAGCACATGCAGGGTTAACCCCCAGGCACTTTAAAATGTTCGTTTTTCCTTTAACGTTTTTTTTTCTTTTCTCTTTTTTCTTTAAACTACATTTGAAGATAAGGCTGTAGTTGTAAATGTGCATTTCTGAGCATGCGTCCTCTTGTTCAAGAAGGAGGCCTCAGTGGTAGTATCAAGCTTGGCTGGTAGAGAACGTGAATTTTTTCCCCCCCAGGCCAAGGCACCTCCTGCACTGCTACACGTCGAGAAGAAGAAAGGCAGGCGGAGCTTGGCCCGAGTTACAGTCCAATACCTTTCCAACACCATTTCCATGCGTTCTTTCCATTTCTTTTTGGCACTGTCACTCAAAGGGGATGTCGGGGTGGGGGGGGGGGGTCTAGGAGAGGAGGTGGGGGCAGTAAACTGGAGGGGGGGTGGTGGGCATGTCAAAAAAAGTTTTTTTGTTTGTTTTTATATTAAAAAATTCCCTTAATTCAATGCGTATCGTTTTGAAACTACAGTTCAGTGGTGAGGGGAGAGGGAACGCGTGCGTGCGTGTGTGTGTCGTTTGTCGGTGGTTTAGTGGGGACCGATCGGGGTCTCTCTCTCTCCGTCCCTGACCACTACTCCAGAGGGAAGCCAACCTCTAAGGAAAAACTTTAATCTGTTCTGGCACTTCAAACAAAATATTGTATGAAAAATCAATCCATCCCATTTATCAGCATGTAAACAAGGCCAAGGGAAGGCGTAGGGGGAAGGCGAGGGAAAAAACCCGGCAGGACCGGAGGTAGAGGGGAGTGCCAATCTCTCTTACAATGTCTCCATCTCGTGTGTGTGCGTGTATGTGTGTGTGTGCGTCAGTGTGTGTGTACACTCGTGTGTGTGGGGGGGGGGGGGGGGTGCGGGTTTAATCATCAGAGATGGAGAGTCTACTGAAAATGGGGAGCCGGCGGTTGGTGTCCAGGATGGGAGACTCCGACCCGCTCAGGCTGCCTGAACTGCTCTGGTAACCCTCCTGGTCAGAAAGAGAGTCCGGGGGGCTGGGCGGGGACTCGAACATCTGAGGCGACTCGGACATAGGCCTGAAGAAATAAGGTATGGTGGGAGAGGGCGGGGCCTGGGCGGAGGGGTCAGCGCCTGGGGGCATGCCCAGGCTGGGACCGAACAGGTTGGCCAGCTCCTGGCTGGAATAGGTGAAGGGGTTGCTGGGCCATTCGGTCAGGTCCTCGGCCGAAAAGATGGGCGGCGGGGTGACGGACGTAGGGCTGTCCTGCAGGTTGCCCGTGCTGGAGAACCCGGCGAAGCTGTAGCTGTGCTGGAGGCGCGGCCGCTCCATCTTGTTGGAGGCGGAGAGCGGAGGGGGTCCCCGGCGCTCCTCGGCGTTGTGGATGAAGTGGCAGCGTGGGCCGTAGGGGCAGAAGCCGATGGTGTGGAAGGTGCGGCAGAGCTCCGTCTTGTACTTGGGGTGGCGGCTGAGGCTGCGAAGCTCGTGGATGCCGTGGGCGAACTGGCACTTGTCGCCGTACTTGCAGGTGCCGTTCTCCTCGAAGGGCCGGCACAGCTCGGTCTTGTAGCGGCTGGAGTTGACCTGCCCGTTGCTACCGGCGCCATTGCTGCACTTCTGAAGAAGCCGCTCGCCGGTCTCGGAGAACGAGCGGTCCCGGAATCTGTTCTCCTTGTTGCTGCCGCCGCCGCCGCCACCCAAGGAGAGCGAGCCGTCCACCTTTAGGCTGTTGAGGAACTGGTTCTGGTTGAACTTGGAGCTGGGAAGCGTGACGGAATGCCGGCGCTGGTAGGCCCCTCCCACAGAGGGGGTCCCCACCGCCTTCCTGTCCAGCAGGGCCCCGGTGGAGGTTGAGATCGGGGGGTTGGCACCCGTACAAGGGACAGACATCAGGTGGGGTGCGCCAACTATGTTGTTGTTGTTGTAGTTGAGCATCTTGCTATTCTACAAGCAAACGAGAGAAAAGAAGGCACACCATTACTTAAAAGCCTGGGAGTCTGTTTTAAAAGTCAGTACACAAGCCCAAATCATAACTGCCCTCACCTCAAGCAATTTCCACTACAATTATTGTGTGAGTGTGCGCTAGAAAACCTGGGACGATACAATGGTAATACAACAACGGAGTTTGTGCCCTGATCCACTGAGGAATTATTATCCTACAAAGTAAATGGAGCAAAGTCAAAGTAGCAGAGAGGGGGGGGTGCGTGGGTGTAGTGGGCTATGATACAATGAAACGCAATGGCCCCAAATGCAGTTTTTCATCCGGAACGAAAATCTTGAGTACTCGCAGGAATTATGGTATGTGACAGAGCGCAAGATTATGACCGCACAATGTGGCCTGGGCAGTTGTAGGCGATGAGTCAAACTCAACGCTGTTAACTACCGCTGAGCTGAAGACAACGACGAAGAAGCTGGCACACTGTCAAGCACCGTTAAATGTCCATGCGTTTTACATTATGACTAATTCACTCGGCAGGAGTTTGTTTTTCATCTCATCATACTTTCTTTCATCCTTTGACAAAATGACCACAAAAACAAATTTGTCAGATTTATTTACACGATTTTCTCCGATGCGGCGGTTAACCCAATTGGTGCAAGTTTAATTTCCAAATGCAAGATATCAGCCTTTTACCTTTCAATCTAACCAACATTTCGCATTATGGTGTAAACATCGGTTTTACCATTAACAAAATCCAACCATGTAAACTTGTTAGCTAGCCTGCTAAGATACACCAGCATACACCGAACACGCGCCCTATTTTGTGCTCACATTCCAATACACAAATTCGAAAAAGTGCAGAAACCATTTGAAACTTACAACTTGCACCGCAATTTCGTAAAAGCACCAACGTTACATTGAACAGATTTTCGAATGGTCGTCAGTTTCAACCAAACTCGAGATTTATAAGACCACTCAATTTTTCCAATTTACACGCAATTCAGTTAATAGCTAGTGGCTCCGTGTCTGTGGTTACCAGCATAACGTACAAATAATTTACTTTCTGGATTCCGTCGATGACAATGAACAATATGAATAGCTATACACAATGTGCAGTGTAGTGCGTCACATTTTGACTAACTTAGATAAACTAGGATGGCAGCTAAATTTGGTTAATAGTACGCTAGCCAAGAAATAAGCGAAACTGCACAGACTAAAGCCTAGCCAAACAGACGAGTGACGTTTCCAATTTTGAAACAGCTTTCTTTGTATAACGTTAGATTCGCTGTCAATATCACTAGGAACATCAAAACCTGGATGTCCAACTATCTATGTAACTATGTACTATATGCACCGGCAAGGCACTGTCCTGATTTTCAGCGAAGATCAATGAGAGCATTTTAGTAGTTAGCTATAGCTATAGAACTTGCTACTGTTGAGAGTCGTCTATTGCATGCATCAAATAAAGATTTCAGATAAGCATGCACTGTATGCAGTGTAATAGTTTCAGATAAGCATGCACTGTATACAGTGTGATACAGTTATAACTGACGCAACAACAATAAAGCTATGCTTCGCGATGGTTAGAATGGTTAACGTGAAACTAAAAAGTGCGCCATACGATACGAGCATGCACTCACATGTCATTCACATTAGCACAGCGACCATGCAAAAGTAGCAACTTTAAGAAAAGTAAAGTCTTACTTCCAAATTGGCTAGCTAGTCAGGATACGTTAGGATTTTCTCGTACTTTCCCCAAGCTAAAGACGTAACTTTAGCTCACAAAGCATGCCTATGCGTATCATTAACGCAGTTAGCTAATGTTAGGTAGGCAGCTCCGTGTTTGTTTCGCGATTTAGATAGCAAACGTTAGCCAACAGCAAATGGATAATCAGCCCGGCACCAGTCATGTTAACTGGAATAGCGAACAATCTCAAGATCCGAATTAGCCAACGTGTTATTTGTTAGTTTCGGAGTAAACAAACAACATTGTTGCCTAACCACGTTATATGGAATTATAGGAATTAGTATTATTTTACAAGCTGAACGTGTTTAAATAGCTCTACATCAACAAGTGAATGTGGGAAAACAATCTCGTTAGGAAATATGCCTAATCATAACTTGGTTAAAAACAACACTAAACACAGAAAGTACAAAATAGCAGCCCAATCACCTATAAGTTACCCTGAGCCACCTAGCCCACCAGTCAATATCAACAGCAGGAGACATGGATAGCTAGTTACCGGGTTAGCTATAGCAGCTAGCAAAAAAAGTTTTTCAGATACCCAGCGACAAGCCAACTTTAATAGTTGTCCACACATCATCGCGCTATCGTATGCATTGTGAGTAATCCAGAAACATTAAGGCTTGAAAAGTCAAATATCTTCTATCCAAAATGCACATAACTTATCCCCAGAAATAAAACATTAAAGTTTAACCTAATTCTTTTGCTAACATTAGCAGGAGCTAGCCGGCCAACAACTTAAAAAAGGAAACTTTTTGGCAAACTACCTTGTTTATCACTTCGCTGAAATCGAAGAAAGGCGATAGCACAGCCGTGGTCATCTTGGTTGCGCGTAAAGTTTAAATATAAAATAATAAAAGATATGTATGACTAGCTAAACTTACAGAACTCACAGATTTATGGGTTCCACCGATGTTGTATTTTGTGCCCTAACAGAGAACCCCCTCTGTTCTGCTCGGGTTCTGTGCATTTCCTTTATAATCCGCTGCAGGAGGGGCTAATGTTTGATTGACGTTTTTCCTGTGAAGCAATCTTTTTTCTTTCTTTTTTTTTTCTTCGCCTGCACTTTTGTTGCGTCTCTCCCTCCTCCCTCGCACCGCGCCGAACTGGGAAAGGAAATGCACTACTTATTATTCGAGTGGAAAAAAAGAACTTGGTACGCGATTTTCAGAAGTTTAACCGTTGCTGTTTCATAATGCGTGCCCCATCCGCTCCCTCTCAAGAACGGACACCCCTCCTTTTAATTAAAAACTTTAAATAGAAGTAAGAAGTTTGCATATCTATCTGCTTCAGAAAAAAAAAATTCTGGATAGTGATTTCCAGGAGTTAGGCGATCGCCATGTTTTCTTCCCTGTTGGTTTCCCGGTAAGGCATTCACATGAAGAAACTCAACTAAAGCGACACTTGGTTGAAGTGCAGTAGTAACGTTAGGCTATTAGTGGGCATCGTTTGCTAGTTGGTAGGCTACGTGATTATCCGTAATGGGGTCGAGTATACATTAGAGAACAAAATCGAGTTCTAGTTAACCGAATGCAAAGACACTTATAAACGGACAAGTTATCTTGAGAAATAATCAATTGACAACCTAGTTAGCTACAGTTTACAAAATAATGGGTAATTAACCTTTTAACTGGCGGTCATAGCCAAGTTGAGTTTTGAGCAGCGTGGAATTACCTAGGCTACATTGGTTGGGAGCCACCTCAGCCAATTCCTTCACATCGCCCGTGCACCTTCTAAGTATTGGGGGGTGGATAACAATCATTGGTAATAACAATCACTGAGAAATCTTGGCACCGCGATTTATGCTGGCATAGGCAAATCCTGTCTATGTTGTACCCAAATGTCTTAATTAAACCTAATTATGTCAATGCATTACATGGCAGTAGTAATCAACTAGATGCAAATGCATCTCTTGCAGCGTGTAAGTTACTATTGGGACAAAATATGTGTATTTTACGCTCTGAAAATTCAGTTGCAATTGCAAACGATCTCTGAATCGCTTGTTTGTAAACCTGCTTTGCGAAAAATTTGAAAAGTGACTTACAAATTCACAGGACAAAACTAGTCGGGTCAGAGAATAATACGTGCCTAGCCAGCTAAAGTTGGCTAACGTTACATAGCTTCACGGGACCAAACCAACCTGTTGTTCGTCAGAGCGAGGTGCCCTGCGGATGGGGCTTTACTTGGCTTAGTCGGCTCAGCACGCAGCCTTGCGTTCCCAGTGCTCTGATTCACTCTATAATTAATTTCCTTATAATTCTAAGGGCGAAACGTCATATACGGGACTTTCCGGTGGGCTCGGCAGGAAAGAAACCGTAACCCCATGTAGCTACACCTGCGAACTGCAAGGGATGTTGGGTCAGTGAGCGATTAGTCGTGTTGAATTTTTGGTCACAAATACGAACGTTAGCATGTTATTAACCATTTCGTGGCCGTGTAGGTTGACACAAAATTTAGTCCCTCAGTGTTTAGCCTCCTAAAATTATCGCACCATTGTCTTGGTCTAAAGGTGTCTTCTTCTAACATGATAATCGAGTTTTTCATATTGCATCTTCTTATTAGGATTGAGATGAAATTATAGCCTACTCTGGTTGGATTAGAGATCACTAGATTGATCTAAATTAACGTTAGCTACTCGAAGTGAGTAATTAATTTACAAACAAAACGATGAACCTCAACATAGCTGGCGTGTCTGACATTTTTTTGTTTTGTTTTGTTTTTCTTTTATTTTGAGACAGTTATTATTTAACTCCTACAGTACATCATAATTACCGCATTGTCTTTACACTCATTGCCAGACCTATCGCCATCAGGGTTATTTCAAAATGACAATTAGCAGTACAGTATTTCACCCAACATAATTGTTATTCAGCTCCTGCATTATCATTAGTTAACATAGTTATCATCATCATCATTAATTCAAAGACGGTTAAAAAAAATGGATTAACGAGTAAAGATAAGAATACAGAAAGAAAGAAAAAGGCCTATTCTCTATTTACAGCCATAACACAACTTGTAGTCTTAAACAAATTATTTCTCAGTAGCCATTCTAGTTTTCCTCCACCATCTATATGATGGTATCCACAGAAATTATACAATATATATAATATAATATTAAGACAACATATACAGCTGATGTATATATAGTCATATACATAAGAATATATAACTGTCCCTATTACCTGTTCATCCTACACTATAATCAACTCAGCACACCCCTACCCCCCTAGGCACTACCGAGCCACCCATCCCACATATTCCACCCATACCCCCACATACCAAGCCTACCCTTCCGGCCACTTTTCCCATATCTAACTAACCTACCCAACTTCCCTCATATTACCCACCCAGCGAGACCAAGTGACCAAGCACAATCCCCCCCCCCCCGTTACTAATATCCATTCTTGTTGTTATTATAGTTGTTCTTTTTCAGTGTGTCTGACAGTGTGTTTTACGGTGTGTCTGACATTTCTAATGACGGGACAAAGGATTTGGACTTGGTCAAAAAGTAGTGATAGGCTGTAAATGAGAATTACCTCAGTTTCCATCATCTTTCTGTAGTCAGTATACCCAAAGCAAGATCAGGGAGTAGCTGTTGCCTATCTAAGTTTCCCCCTCCCCTCAAAAAAACCTGAAACCAGTCACTTTCAACTATGAAATGCAAATCAAATTGACTAATGATGAAGTACACTCGTAAATGCGTTGCAGCTATTTATAAACCTAGACTAGCCACCCTCTAACACTCCTTCCTAATCCATGACAAAGCAACCAAGGACCATGCACAGTCACTGTCAGGGTTGAGTGGTAAAAGAAAAAAGGAGGATTGAAAGGGGGAAAAAAAGTTGTTAAAAAATTAGAGGAGTGTATGGCGTGAGGGAGAGATTTATGGAGGACGTTTATTACGGCAAAGCAAACCCCTGGGGATGTAGAGAACCGAGGCAGGGGTAGAGGGGTGAGAAAGGGCCAAAACAACTCCCTCCCCCTCTCTTTCTCTTCCTAAAAGCTGTACCAGAGCCTAGGGAGGGTTATGGCTCTCTGTTTTTCTGAGCCTCAGATGTTTAAAGATCCTGTTTTTATAACCGAGTGGAGCGACTGGAAGGTGGAAAGCAACGAGACCCTTTTGTGTGAGCTATGTCGTCACGTACAGCTGTCAGGCAGACACGAGTTCTGCCTTTAAACGTGGCTGGCTCTCACTTTTTAAACTTCTAATACACGTGCTGTCACTTGAGAACATGAAGATTAAAATTCAGTCATCTTGGGGCCTTTATCGGGCGATAAAAACAACTGAATGGGGAATTTATTTTTATTGTTTTGTTTTTACGACATGATGAAGGTGTGGTTTTAGACAGTAGGTTTATGAGTTTTGATTGTGTGGGGTAATTAATATGCACATGCCGTGTTTCCCGGCTGGCTCTGTTGAATGACAAATCATCTGTAAACAACGTTCCTTGTTCAAAGCTCTGGGACCTGACTTGAGTTGGTGAGACAGAATGATTGGTCAAAACCGTTGCAAGTCACGGTTCTAACTACCACCAGTTACAATATCAATAATGCCATGCAGTTATTCTGCAGGCCTCCGGGGACTTTCCAGGGCAAAAGGCTCTTTTTCAAAGTTTTTTTTCAGAGAATTTTCTTTCTAGACTGCTTGGAAGAAGTTCCTGCCGACTCCCATCACAACCAATGGTCGTCGCTTCCAATGATGTGAAATCTACCACCTCTGACCCCTACCTTGAACTTGAGGGTTGTGTCACCGCAACACACGGAGGCCATTGAGCTGTGAGCTGTGGCTGCTGCTCTGACTGTTGGCTTTGGCCCCCCCCCGGGTGTGTTGCTGCCACTCTTAGATCGGCTTCTTCCTTCCTCTCACACAAACCCTGGAACGTGCTTTTAAAGGTCCCTGCCCTTTCTCTGCTGGTAGTCAGGGCAGCAAGGCCTGTTTCTGGGGGGGGGGGGGGGAGACGCTGACGTCCTCTGCTGTTATCTCATTGGCTGTTATACTGTTTCACTAGTACTGCTACACTTTTGCTTCAGTCAAGTTTTGTTACAGAGGCACAACAGTCAAGTACTGTAATTGTGAAGGGAAAGAGATCTGGGTCTACTTTCTCTAGCTTAGGAATGTACAGGCAATAAGAAATATCTGACAATTATTTGTGTGTGTGTGGTTACTAAATTGGTCTCAGTGTGTGGAACAACTATCTACTTCACCATGAAATCCTGCAATTCCCCTGTGGTCCTGTGGGTGGTGCTGTTCCTCCCTTTTCCCTGGTCCCACAGCTGTCTCTCCTCCTCAGGGGACATACCATAGAGGAAGTCGTGCTCCAAGAGACCTGCACACACAGACACAAGACCCGTAAACACAGACCTGACATTGATAGATGCACTGTTTGATGGGGGGGGGAGGAGGGGGTTACAGTCATCCCAAATCTATTGTTGTAATGGAGGTGTTTCATATCCTCATGGATTGGGGCCCCCGCTCCGGCTTAATTAAACACTCAGCGGGGGCTACTAACGAGGCGAGGGGCAGGGCACCGGAGGCCTGGCAAACTTCAGACCTAAACTGCCCATAATTGCCCTTCATTCCTGTGATCCGGTTGAAAGTAACTCACACTGCTGCTGATGAAGGCTAGGCTAGGCTAACTAAACTTTAAATTTGAGTAAAAAAAAAAAACAGATCCTTGCTGGGGCGCCAGATTCAACTATTCCCCTCGAGCTAAACAACAAGGTCATAAATTTGTCTCCTCTCACCCCCACACTCTTACTCCACTTAGTCCGGGGGGAGGAGGGCTGGTGTAACCTGAGACCAGGTAGGTATTATATGTTTAATGTGCATTTAGAGCACTATATCTATAGTATGCATATAGAGCATGATAGGTATGATTTACTAAGTCCTTTTGCATGTGCAAAACCTTTTAGCACACGCAAAACTGATAACACAACCAATGATTGGTGCAAAACAAATACCATACCATTGGTCATGTTATTGGTTTTGCGTGTGCTAAAAGGTTTTTAGAGCACTATATCTTTACTATGCATACACTGCAAAAAATGTCTGTCTTAACAAGTGTTTTAGTCTTGTAATCTTCATTTTTTTCCCTCTAAAGTAGAACATATTAGCTTGTTTTAAGTTACTTTTTGTTTTACAAGTGAAATTATCTTACCCCACTGGCAAATCTTGAAATTAGTAAAACTATCTCACCCCGTTGGCAATCTTTTTGCCTTATTTAGCAAAAAAGTAACAGAAATAAGATTATAAAGTCTAAATATAAGATTAAAATGCTTGTTAAGTTGACTTATTTTTTGTTTTTTGCCGTGCATAGAGCTGCAGTTACTGTACAGGTAGTCAGTCTCTCCTTTTGTTTCGTTCTTACGAGATTCCCATGTTCCAAATGCACATACAGCTACAGCCACTGACGAGTGCTGAAACGCGTTTGCTTATTTGTCCTTGAACACCTTCTGGAAACGTTGCATATCATACTGACCTCAGAAAGGCTCACTGTCAAGCGATCGTGGAGCTTCTTTGTGACAATAACGTGAAGGCAGGACTAATGTTGCGTTGGCGAATGAGCGATGCTTGAGCCGTGTCCGAATACGACCCCTACACCCTTTTGAGGGCGCATATTTGAGTCCACTTCATCAAAAGCTTTTGAGTGGGTGACTTTTTCTCACAAATGGGAGCACTTAAAATACCAGGATGAACCCCTTATTTCCGGGGTTTTGTTGAGGGAATTCTGGAGCACACTCATCTGCAGAATGGTGGACTCATCCGACAATTTCAGTAAGTAACCCGGAAGTAAAAGACATAGAGCGTATATGCATATCTGTGGTACAAGCTAGGTTCATATTACAAACTACTCTTTCTTATTTTTGTTATTTCTATCTTCATTCATAATTTACACTTTGTAACAATCGTCATATGTTAACTGATTGATATTCTCAATAAAAAATAAAAATAAATATTACAAACTACTTCCTCACTAGTTTGGAAAGAGTTTTGCGGGATTTCTTTCGCACACTGCTTGCAAAGTGAAGGGACAGGGCACATAGTAGACAGAGGTCTGAGTGGACAGGGAACAGGGGTCGTATTCGGACACAGCCCTGATCTGTCTACGTGTGTGTGGCGTGGAGCATTAAGAAGGATCTAAATGATGATTTCTCTCTTTCTCTTGTCTGCATAAAGACCCTTCAGCACTTCTTTTGTCCTGTACTTTTCTGAACCCTTCAGCCAAGGTGTGTTCCCTCGCATATTTGATCTGATCTGACCTGTTATTCAAACTCTTTGTCTTCCTCCCACGTGACCCCCATCACCCCCCCCACCCCCAGTGCCCTCACTCCCTTACACAACCTCCTCAGTAACATGGCGCTCGGACTGTGGGCCACGGAGCACGTGACTCTAAATGGCTGTTTACGTTAGTCCCTCTGCATGGTTTGCGCGTGCGATACGATATCAGGTCTCGGTTAAAAGAAACGGGAACACGCAGGGCTACCGCATGAAACGGGAAGAATGTGTGTCAGAGCTTAGTTTGCATGTGTGTTTTTTTTCTCTCTTTTTTTCTTTTTTTTGTCTGTCTGATCGCTAGGTCAGTTCTCCCAGAGCAAAATTATAGTGCGATAAATTCCTCATTACAATTCTGTTACCATCCGTTCAGCCTTTACTTTAAACCGGGCCAGCCAGTGGAGGATGGGCTCTTCCTCTCTAGCCAGGTTCCTCCCGAGATTTATTCCCATTGGAGAGTTTTTACCTCGTTTGCTTTTTGGGGGTTCATTCAGTTTTTGCCAAATCGTCTTTGTGACAGTTCTTTGTAAAAAGCGCTATACCAATAACATTGAATTGAAACAAAATAATTACTATTTATTCATTCAGGTTCCGATTTTTTTTGCAATACATAAGTAAAGGCAACTCCCTCAAGTCCTTTTTAGTTCAACTTGTGTTTTTACAAAAAGCAATCTTTGGTCAGTGAAGTACCTGGCACTGGGACACATCTGCTGTGTCTCTCACTTGGGATTTGAGCCAGCAGCTCTAACCGCCACCTATGCCGTGGCAGAGCAGATTTGAAGGGGTAAGCGTGGTGAGGTAACCGTTTTGTGAACACACACGTAGATTATATATCATTACCGTAGGGTCCTGGCCGCAGAGAAAGCCGTCTTCCAAAATGAAAGAGGAGCTCCTGAGGTCCCCCTCATCAGGCTGGACAGCGGTGTGCGCCCAGGTGCTCGTCAGCACGTTCTTTAATCTCCCTCGCCGCGCCGGCTCAGAGGTGCTCATTATACCATTCCGTTCTTTTTGTCATTTTTTTGTGTTGCCATGTGGAGCTTGTAGTTATGTGTACTCTGGTGTAGTATAACCGTGCTTGAAACCCAAAGGTTGCAAGTTCAATTTCCAGGTAGGACACTGCCGTTGTAGCCTAGAGCAGCGGTCCCCAACCTTTTTTGGGCCACGGACCGGTTTCACGTAAGACAATATTTTCACGGACCGGCCTTCAAGGTGTGGGGGGATAAATATGACGAAATAAAATGATACGACTGGCATAAAAACAAATATAAAGTGCATAAAAAATACAACTCACCAGATGGATTTATTTCAGATGGATGGTTCCGGTCATTTTTCAAAATAAAACATCTTTCAGATTCTGAATAAAGAAATATTTTATTGATTATCAGTCTTTCTGTGCGGCCCGGTACCAAATGACCCACGGACCGGTACCGGTTGGGGACCGCTGCCCTAGAGCAAGGTACTGACCCTGAATTGCTTCAGTAAATATCCTGCTGCATACATGGATACTATGAAAAAGGCAAAAAGCTGTGTACATTGCTTTGGATAAGAGCATCTGCTGAATGCCTGTAATGTAATGTATAGCCTTCTATCCATTCTAGGTGTCAGAGCCCCTCCCAATAAGTGCTGCATTGCACTCTATTCTCAATCTCGCCCAGGGATCTGGGTTCCTTTGTTTTTAAAAAATTGTTTTATTAATTGACCGTAAAAGCCTACCCACGTTTCGCCAACCATGTATTCCATACTGTTACAGCATAATTTACAGCTAAATCTAGTCCCACCCCCCAATTCCCACAGAGATCTATTCAAATGCAGAGACGTTATAGTATCGCTTGTAAGAGTTCCAGAAAATAAGATATCAAGAGTCTTTTGATGTTGTTGGGTCACAGACATCAGGAAGTCATGGCATGCAAAGGATATATAAGAAATTAATACTTATTACTTTATTCTACATTATGTTAAACTGTCCAATATTTTTTGATGCCCGAAAATGCTCTAAAATGTCTAAACGGTTCATCCGATATGGATGAAAATACCCTCAAATTAAAGCTGACAGTCTGCACTTCAACCTCATTGTCATTTCATTTTTTTAAATTCAAAGTGCTAGAGTACAGAACCAAAATAACAGAAAATGTGTCACTGTCCAATTGATTATGGTGCTCACTGTGCCCTATACAGTGCCCTCCACTATTATTGGCACCCTTGAAAAGATGAGTAAAAATTTACCATTTTGTGAATTAGCTTAATGTCACACTGAAAAAATGAGAAAAATCCAACCTTTAATTGAAGTAAATTTATTATGAGAAAAAAAAATCCCTCATCAAGAAATAAGTATTTTTAACAAAACCATGTGTGCCACAATTATTGGCAACCCTGCATTTATATATAAAATAAAGTAATCATTTTTAATATTTGGTCGCATATCCTTTGCATGCCATGACTTCCTGACGTCTGTGACCCAACAACATCAAAAAACTCTCGATATCTTATTTTCTGGTACTCTTACAAGCGATACTATAACGTCTCTGCATTTGAATAGATCTCCAAACGGTGAATTTTTTATAACCCTTTTTACTCATCTTTACCAGGGGTGCCAATAATAGTGGAGGGCACTGTATATACATATAAAATTAGATTTATTGATTTGATTGTGACTTGAGGAACTTATTCCTTGTGATTTGTGACTTATTCCTACCTTGTCCCTCCGCTGTGAACTTCTGGTCAGCTGATGTCATAGCCGAGGCTCAGACTCAAACCTGTGGCTGCAGGGCCGAGCCGGCGTTTGTGGTGAGAAGCTTTACTGGATGAATCGTTTGGGTGCCCCATCTTTTTTTCCTTTTCTGTTGATGTCTGACACAACTGGCAAAAGCAAAATACAAGGGGAACAAGCTAAGTGATGTAAAGAGAGAGGGAAGGAGAGACAGGCGCACGGAAAGGAAGAGAAAGGGGAAAAAAGAAGATAAATGTAAAAATAGATATCACTTACTCATGGGCAGTGTCCCATTGGATTTAACACATAAAATAGGAAACTCAGCCCCCCTGCTGCTTCCTGACCTAGTCTTCTTTAAACCTCTGCCCCACTCAGGAGACTCATCAGTACAAACACACATACACGCACACGCACTCGCACACACACACGCACTCACACACACACACGCACTCGCACTCACACACACGCACTCACACACACGCACTCGCACTCACACACACACACACATACACGCACATGCACTCGCACTCACACACTCGCGCACACACACATGCACAAACACACACACACGCACTCGCACTCACACACACGCACTCGCACACACGCACACACACATACACGCACACGCACTCGCACACACACACACGCACTCGCACACACACACACGCACTCGCACACACACACACGCACTCGCACACACACATGCACAAACACACGCAGTCACTCACACACACGCATGCACTCACTCGCACACACTCACAAACACACGCATACACATACGCTCGCACATGCACCTACTGATATATATAAACTTTATTTTTACAGTGTTTTTCATTTTACAGTAAAAATCTCATGTACACACAAACACACTGGGATTCACCTATGTGCATGCACTGACATATACACACATATAATAATGTAATAATATATGTTATGTCTCCAGTAAAAATCTTATGTGCACATACGTAGGCATGCACACACACGCAGGCATGCTCGCTCATGCACGCACACGCATGCACACACATATGTGGAGCCCGGCATGTTCTACAACAGGGACAATGACCCAGGTCCAGAGGAGGTCACAGAAACGGCTGTGGCTGCTGAAACGAGATATTTGTCTCTCTTTCACTTGACATAGAAAATCAATGAGCTTTATGATGGGGAACAGTGGAGGTCTTTCTCTCCTCTCTCTCCACCCACCTCCAAGTATTCTCCAACTCCATCTGTCCCTCTGGCCTACAGACCCCCTCTCTGTGCTCGCCACAAGACTAGTGTTACTCCGCCCATGTGTCCAGCCGTGGACTGCAGACAAGGTGCGATAGAGGGACCTCTTCGCTGCCATAGTTTACCTTAGCCAAATTCTTCTCCTCATCCCAGAAATTATTCTTTTTCACTGCGTTTTGTTTATTACCAGAATCCTAATTGGCATAGCATTTTTTAGACTTTATTTTGTGAAAGTCAGAAAATCTTGAATGGTTTCTTCTCAAATAGTTTTTTCCTTTTGCTGACGCTTTAAACGACACACTCAGGCTCTAACTCTTTGGCTGCCAGAAGGAGTGGCCCTATAAACTTGACTTTGTCTGGTCGGGATGAAGATGTGCGCAGTCATGTGGGGGTTTTGGGGTGGCGTTTCTGGGATCTCCTCGAATGACCCTGCCTGTGGAGCGGAAAGCTCTCTGCACTGTCAGCGCAGGAGGGGTTCATCTGTTCGTTAAACCCGCGGTTTCAGCGCTCTCCTCGCTTCCAGATAAGTGCCCGTCTCCATTCAGTGGAGCCCGCACTTTGAGCCTAATTACAGTCATCGTCAGCGTGAGTACTCAGATCCTAAACGCGCACTTGTGCTTGCGCGATTGCACATTTGTACCAATTAAGTTCTGTGCGGATGAAGAGCGAGAGAGACGGAGAGGTAGAGACCAGGGGCTTTGTTTATTGTTCAGGAGTTACTTTAGTCCAGGCTTGTAATTGGTATTTACAGTGAGTTCAGCTTTACAGGAACAGCGGGACACAGGGGAATATGTGGAAATCTTTGGTCACCAGCAGTGACTCCGTTGTTTGTCATGCATTCCAGCTGGAGCCGTGAGCCAGGAGGCCTGGTTTCAGACCGTCAGCTGTCAGTTATTTCTCACCACGGAATGACTGCGCGTTCGACAGCCGTTACGTTGCGCTCGTAGGCCGAACGCCGCCCCCCCCGATGTCCAGATGAAGCCTTTCGGCCTTTCGGCAGCTCGCCTTGGCCCCTCGTGAACTGGCGTGACTCGCGCTCCTGGGGAGTCATTGTTCTTGCGAAATGTCCTATTTTTCCCTCTTTAATGATGATGATGATGATGAGGAAACAGCTCGATGAGCAGCTTCAGAAGTATGCGGAGCGAACATCCGCACAGAACGCTGATGCCAGAAAAACCGCTTTCCTTTTTTAACCAACAATAAAAAAAAAAACTAGGAAAGAAAGCAGAAGAGGCAGAGTTGGGTTTGGTTTGATCTGCAGCTAATGGCACGCTGAATCAAACACAGACCAAGCCAGGCCTATTGGAGAAAAGAAAGAAGAAGAAAGGGAAAATAAAGAGAAAAAGGGAAGATTGATAGACGAAGTGGGTAGCGAGTGGGTGGGTGGATGGGGGGCTTAAGAGTGACTTGCAGATTTAGAAATTTTAGGGGTCTTATTCATCCTTGCAGGAAGTAAGCTTTCTGCCACACACAGAAGCAGGGGAAATAAATGCATCTTTTTATTTCTGATTTTCCCTTTCAATCCCTCAGCCAATCAAGCTGACAATTTGACAATACCCCTTTTATATGCGTTTGTAGCCAGTGAGAGTCAGCTGTGCATTCTTGGATTAATAAGAAGCCCTCTTTCACCTGACAGAAAGCCCCCCCGCTCTGCACCGCCCCCCACCCCGTTCCCCCCTCTTCGCCACCCCCGGTAGATGTGGGCTGTAGGAATGCTGATTTCACCGCTGTTTCTGTCAGGGTCATTTTGGACCGTTCTGAAGCTCTGGCCCAAAGAAGAGTCAAGCCTCCTGCTCCCTTCCTCTCTCACTCCCTGTAAGAAAATTAAACGCAGCTGTCCTTGGGGCTGAATTAGAAAAATAGTCATCCCATGTGGTGCATTTTCCCGTTTGGAAAGCTGCGGGGCGCCAGCGCTGCCGAGGCCCGGTCGCCAGGCCCAGTTCCTCCTGGGTTATTTCTGCGTTCGGTCTCGTTCCCAGGGGAATGGGACTGGTCCTTAATGTAAGTTGATACGGAATTACAACGATACACCCCATGTGAGCACTGGATGGTTTGATTTTGCAGTCTTTAATATTGAGGCTTGTTTGGCTGTGTGTGTGCCCCTTGAATGTGCTTTTGTGCATGCACGCTTGTGTGTGTGAGCGTGAGTGTGTGTGCGTGCGTGCATGTTTGTGTGCGTGGGAGTGTGTGTGTGCATATGTGTTTGTGTGCAAGTGTGAGCGTGTGTACGTGACGTGTGTGTATGCGCGCGCGTGTGTGTGTGTGTGTGTGTGTGTGTGTGTGTGTGAGACCAGGCTGCAAAGGAAGAGCTGGACTCAATTAAACATGCACGGCGGCATGTCCATTGTGAATATCACAACAAGCTGGTGTTTGCATTCCCATACGTGCATGCCACGCCCCGGTCCTGTCCAAATAAACAGCGGTCACTGCAGGGGACCTTTTCCTGCAAGTCTGCCCCTTTCTTCTCTCTCGTGATGCTTCTCGAGGGGCCGCTTCGTGTCCCTACTGCGTTAGAGCGGAATATGGAAATCCTTTATATGCTTTTAATAGTCTCTCTTTCTGCTTTGGATTTGTTATGCCTTGAGTGCTTATATGCTCTATGTAAATTTTAAATAACAGAATAGTTATCCCAGAGTCATGGTCTATTAACCCCCCTGGCAATACCACCCAATAAACGTTCTCCAAAGCCTGAAACTGCCTCCCACCCCAGTCTCCATAGCTGTAGATTACGCACACCCTCTGTGCACAAACTCCACACTGTTACTGCGTCTGCTGATCTCATTCTGCAGGCCAAAATCAGCAGTTACATTCCTGCGCACTGATTGTATCGCGGCCCCCAGAGGTACACGCAAAAATGTTCAGTGTTCATTTACTTCTTAAAGGGTCATTTCTGTTTTTTTTTGTCGACTTGGAACTATTTTTACTAACTATTTCGGTAATAATAATAATTTTGTCACATCTTTTTTTTTTTTTAGCTTTGGCCACCCAAAGAACAGCTCTGCTCTGCTTTTCAATGGAGTCCAATTCTGTAAGTTCAAAAAGCATGCAATGGAATATATTTTATTAGTTTGGCCGCTAAATTTCAACTTCCACACTCGTTTTCACTGCCAAATAAGAGGTTTAGATGAGCTGGACTTGTTTGAGGTAAATTGAACCTGTATCTAAATATTCCCCATTGGACTCCATTGTACAGCAGAGCAGAGCAAACGTCAAAATAATAAGTAGAAAAACAAGCAGAATTATCCTTTTACAGAGTTTATCCAAGTCAAAGAGGGATTAAATACACTCTATCAAAGTTTATTTAACACTGAACGCTTTACTGTGTTAATGGGTTTCCTGCGTTTGCTGTGAGATTCAGAGAATGGTGGAGAATGTCTATTGTGCATTTAGGGTCAGGGATGACCAACGTCCTCATCGACCTTTATAGTCTCCAGATATTTGTTCTTGTATTTATTCAGTTAGGAATGAAAACATTTATATATTTTTTTAGCCTGGGTGTCTAGAAAAAGGTATACATTACCTTTGTTTAACCAGTTCGGTCAGTTGAGAACAAGTTCTCATTTTCACCAATGACCTGGATTATTACAGGTAATTAAAAACCCAGATGACAACATGACACAGACCGTACTGTGCAGTGAATTACTGCCAGTCAGTACATCAACATGTTGTGCTAAGACGCGATAAGAAAGAAAGAAAGAAAGAGGTTGTGAAATCGCTGGCGACGATACAGAATTTTAAATCCCACCAGTGAGCGAGATTTATGAAGGCGCTGGGTGGGGGATGATCTGAGCGCGCTCAAACACTACCTTGTTGACCTGAATGGGACAGGATTCTGGGTTGTAAACAGCCCAGTGTGATGTCCCATTCAGAATAGTGAGTAAGCGCGAGAGCACGCTTAGTCTGCCTCCACCCACACATTAAAGCGTGCTCCCTGTTTACAGTCCTGCAAGGCAACTGTGGCATGGGACTAAATCAAGCAGTTCATAAGCAGCCAGCTTCACTTGCCTCTCTGGTTTATTTATTTATTTATTTTTATTCAAAGTGCTTTCTTTGTGAGTTCACCATAACACACATGGTGTGGTCTAATAAAATTAAGCCTTTTATAAAATTATGAAAGGACGAAAAAAATAAATAAATTGGTTCCAGATGTAAACAATGCAGGGGAGAAGCTATTAATATTTTTAATATGTTGACCTTGATTGTTCAACCTTTTTTTTAATTTTTAAATGAAACATTTTGTTGAGCTTGCACATAGCTGACCTGTGTTTATGTTTCCATTAATCAAAAGACCTGGCAGAGTTTGACGGGCATGAGTTAGCTTTAAATGGTTCCCCATAGAAGCCAGTTACAGCCTGTTCTCTTAAAGCTGTTGAGAAAGACGACAATTAGCATTTTTTAAACATATGCTTTGTTCATTATCCCCTGTCTGTCAAAGTTAAAAAAGTAATCACTCCCTGCTGCATCTCTGCCTACCTTTTCACCAGTGCTTTTTTTCTTCCGTTTTTAACCCACTAAACACGCTTGAACACACAGTCCATCTAGCACACACAGGCTTGCCAGCACTTCTGAATCAGCACACATCGCACAATCTGATACTTCAGATGAATAAGAAAGAAAAAATAATCTGGATGAAAAGGAACACTAACAAAACAGAAACGGGTCCACATCCCCACGGGCTCCAAGAAACAAGAGAAAAGAAACCCAGGTCTTTCAGAGGAAAGCCTGCTCACTTGCAGCCCTAAGGGAACATTTAAAAAAAAAAGAGCCTTTTAACGTGCAATTTAATACAATTTCCTTTTTATGTGTTTTCTTTTAATTCCAGCAGTGATGTGGGACTTCCGTAGAAGGAGGCCTTGTGTTTTTCCCGCTCGAGCCACGGGCGTGTCTGCTCCGCGGAAACGCCGACTTGCTGTGGATCTGGACCACCGGACAGTCAGACGAGGAATGGGGACGGCGTTCGGATCATTTGCACGGGAGAAATGGAATGATGGGGACGGGATGGGTACAGAATAGTGCGAAAGACATTATTTTAAACACAAAATTTGGCGCAGTTATCTGTATTACTGTGAATGTCATTACCCTTACATATATTTCCTGTTATTAATGTCAATAACTAGTGAAAAATAAATAACTGTATGCTGTCCTGGCTACATAGTAAAAAATTGACAACACCCAGGGTCTTTATCTCACATCTGACCATGTGCGATAAATGATGACCATGAAAGCAGACCCCTGTACTGGCATCTCGAGGTTGCATCCAGTCGGCCTGTGGAGTTAGGGCAGGTGACTTACTACGGCTACCTGCCTCGTTCCCCACTATTGTGTATGTATACTGTATCCAGGGTCATCGTAGTGGGGGGAATAGTGAAACCGACTACCCAGGGCCCCAAAGCCGGGGGATGGGCCCTCAGAAGGTCTGAATTTTAAAGCTGGCTTTGGAAAGGGGGCCCACAGAAACTGCATTTGCACAGGGTCCAGAATTCTGTGCTACACCACTCACTGTATCTGTGACATTCAAGCAGCAAAGATCAAATTCTGACAGATCACTCCAACCATATAGTTAAGACCCATAAATGTAGTGTAGGATCCTTTCTTTGCTCTGAAGGACGGAAGGACAGACGGACAGAATGTTGCTTCATTAGTCTCCAGGGCAGGTTTGTTGCAGTGTTGGTGAGAAGCTTGTGAGGTCAGGGGTCAGGGGTCAGCCTCTCATTTTCGCACTATATATATATATTTTATTTCCTATATTTGCCTTGTGTTTTTGGGATTTGCTCATGCCTGATTTTGTCTAAGGATTGCACATTTGTAGATTCTTTCTCTCTCTCTCTTTCTCTCTCTCTCTCTCTCTCTCTCTCTCTCTCTCTCACACACACACACACACACACACACACACACAAAGAGAAAATATGAGTGGAGGGTGCAGAGGGAATCTGAAAATGATGTGAACCTTATATGGTGTTGTGAGGTATAGTTCACAGACCGTACACACAGCCACTCTCACAAGAACTGTCAACAGAGAGATCAGAAAACAGGCTCTATTTATGTGTGTGTGTGTGTGTGTGTGTGTGTGTGTGTGTGTGTGTGTGTTACAGTAAGAGAGAAGAACTTTGCATATCAGTCATGGTTTGTCTGTCTTGTTGTTTTGTGTGTGTAGTTTTATACTATTTATTATATAGCATTTGTAGTAGATTTTTACAGTTCACACTGGTGACTGCACTGTGTCGTTACTACTAGGGATATGATGATACTATGGGAAGATGTTGCTTTCTTATCTGTTCTGTAGTTACTTCGATGACCTTTCTATATGCACTTACTGTACGTCGCTTTGGATAAAAGCGTCTGCTAAATGACTGTAATGTAATGTAATGTAATATCACATTATCTTGTCCATCTTGTGTGATTTGCAAATATTAATGTTCATAAGGCCCAATTTTCTGAATCTGCCGCTGTTCTCTGTTAAGGTCTGCATTTCTTCACCCCGGTCTTCTGCTTGAGCCCGCCCCCGAGTCCTCTCCCTACATCGGGAGTGGGGAGAGACAGTGGAGAGGTTATGGAAGTGTACAGCAGATAACCCCTAAAAATGGAGAACATTTCTGAGAAACGTTTGAGTGAAAAGCTGTGCTGCAGAAGGTCAGCCCAGGAATTAATACATGAAAAAAAATTGGTTAAGAATTCAACTTGTTTTCCAGACTGACAGCGGGCATGACGCGAACAAGCCGCTGAATAATTCCTAAACGTGACGGTTTCGCTGAAACCCGAGTCATGCGTTAAATTCTTAAAGCTGGTCGTTTCTCCGCGGAGCTGTCCTGTGTTACACGGACACCTGCGGCTTTGCATCCGTTTGCCCTCGAGACGCAGGGGGAAGCCCCGGCCACCGCGAAGGCCATCGATATTTGCGTAGGTTTTTCTCTCGATTGCCACTGGAAGGTACAGTGTGTGGTGTTTTCCACTGTAGGCAGAAGATGGAGAGCACACAGACAGAGTGGGGGCTGGTGGAAGGTCTACTCTGTACCTTCACTACTCTGAAAACAGCAATGACTCACTCTCTGGGCGATGTTGTGTACACTGGAACACAGCGATGTGGCTAACGCAGTAAACTCAGGTTTTATTATTTTTGACCTTATCATTTTAGAAATGTAATTTTTGAATGACATCACATTAATTATTACTAAAAAGGTGTATATGTGTGTGTTATGTGTAGGTGTGTTTGTGAATTTACAATATACTATATATATCTATATTGATATGTTCATATCATCCATTCTATTACATCTTTCTTGGCCTTATCTCTTTATCAAAAAGGTGCCTGGACATTCATTGGAAATATAAAATTGCTATGATGCCTACTAAAGGAAATATTTTTGTGTGTTGGTGAAAGAGATCTCTTTCTGTAGGTTTGTGTGTCCATGTTGCCAGGGGATTTCACATTGGGTCCCACCCCCCTGCATAATTATGGCACAAAGCCATGGCTCCACTGTAAAGCCTAGACATGTCAATATTGCTAAATGAATCAACTAGCCTCAACTTAGAAATGAGTCCTTATAACTCAATTAAAAAGAGTGAAATAGACTTTTACTTTAAAGTTCAAAACCAGTCAGTACTTGAACTGACGAAGTTGCCCTTTTTAAATGGCTCAAGGGGATCGGTTTCCTCAAACCTCTTTGAATAGACTGAACTCAGGTTTTACAGTGTTGTAGATCAAATGTATTATTTTGGTGACCTTAATTGTTTCAAATGGGGATGTCCTGTTAAGAGCAGCGGGGGGGTAGGGGGGGTAGGGGGGGGGGGTTCGGCCTGCTGGTTTACTGCGTAAGTGTAGCTATCAGACTCATGGGTTACGTATCCTGCTTTTCCACAGAGTCCTCCATACATGGCAAACCCTGCGTCTATTAGTCATTGAGCATAACATTGAGGTGTGGGAACTCATTATCTCGGCCTTCTGCCACTTTTCACAGAAAAACAGGATATAATTAAAACGGAATCTAATATTTTGGCAGTACATATACATGAATGGTGTTGACATTTTGTAGAATAATTTTAAATGAAGTGGATGGTGAGAAGGGTTCTGCGTTGTGTGAAAAAATGCACTGTTCAAACTTGTGCACAATGCTTCTAAACTGTGTGTGTGTGTGTGTGTGTGTAAGCGCTTGCATGTGTATGTGTGTGTCTGTGTGTGTATGTGTGTGCTCGTCTGTGTATGTGCGTGTGTGTGTGTGTTTGCGTTTTTGCTTGGTCAGTTTTATAAAAGATGGAACGGCTGTTTTCCACCCACATTAGAAAAACCTGGCGGCGTGCCGAAGAGGAGAGGCTAATGCCAAACAGGCTGAAGAAACGTTCCTACACTGCTGTCGTTGTGGGGACCGGGGTGCCTAGTTTTACCACAGAATTGTGAGGACCAGAGGAGACAGTGCTCAGACCACATCCTAAATGCATGTGACTGGCTGTGGAGTTTTTGCCAATCCCATCAAACTTCCCATTAACTGTCAGAGCCAGGTGACTAAGAAAGAGTTAAACTAGGCTCTGGGTCAGACGGACACAAACAAATTCACAAAAGCCAGATATCGCCACGGGAACGATGGTTCTGGTTTTAATCTCAGCCAAGATGTGTTTAAATTGAGATCGAGTCAGTCTGGTCAAGAGAATGAGGAGAACCAGTGTTTTGCAGCTGGGCCGGCAGTAGAGGTCAGAGGTCGCGAGGGTGGGACATGCTGGATGTCCTCAAAATGCCTACAAGGACACACCAGGGTAATAAACTCATTGGGCCACCCACCCCCTTTTCTGTCACCCTCCCATGTCACACACAGGACCCGTGCCAACACACACACACACGCACACAAACACACACAGACACACACACATGCACACACGCACACACAGACGCTGTGGTTTTCAGCACTAAAGGTCAGACACCTTGGCGTAAAGTGCTGTCTGCTTGCGCACATTGACACAAAGCAAATTTGAAATTTGACATTTTTTCCATTTCATTGAAACTAAAGACGAAAGTTCTGTTGTTTATTGTGGCATAACATCAAATATGGCATGTAGTCCCTGCATGAGAGCGAGAGAGAGTGGGTGATTGAGAGAGAGAGAGAGAGAGCAGAGAGAGTGTGTGTGAGAGAGAGACAGAGAGAATGTGTGAGAGAGAGAGAGAGAGAGGGAGAGAGAGAGAGAAAGAGACAGAGAGAGAGAGAGAGAGAGAGAGAGAGAGAGAGACCCAGAACTTGTTTAAAGAGTGTAGCTATGATTTATCACAGCTGAAACGCTATGGAGAAGGGCGCCCTGGAACCGTCTCTGATTTAACAAGTTGCTTTCTGCTGGATAAGAGTTTCCATTTAACAGCATGATTGATGAAAATGTTCTGCCTTGTTTATGAAATTTGATGTAAGGCATCTGCTTGCCTTTGAAATGGACATGAACCCTTTTATTTACACTATTCCTCCTTTTCAGAAAATAAAATAAGAATAAAGAGTTTAATTTGGGGGGAGGCGGGGGTGATTTAGAGACAGGAAATAGGTAGTTAAACAAATTTATGAGAAAGTTGTTCTTTCTTTCAAAGGAGAAATTGGCCTTGTGCTTCTTAATAGGGGTGCAATTTTTAAAGCGTACAAAATTAATTGTCCCTGTTTAGCGTGTCCAATCTTAAATGACAAGGCTTTACCAGGCAAAGAAAATGGGAACACAAACACAACAATGATATTAATATTGACTTCCAACTGTTTTTTCTTATCCCGCTTACTGGCAGAGAGTCATCTTCTGGAACATAGGCCAGATCTGGGGGTGGGGGCGTTGGTGTAAATCAGGGACGTTTCGCTTCTTCGTTAGTCAGGCGACGGTCCGCTTGCCAGAGCCAGGGCAATAGCAGTGTTTACGTTGGGCCTGGCCAACGTCAGAGCCTGGAGACATGACTGGAATACAGTGGCCACATCTGAACATCTGAGGTTCGCCTGCCGTGTGAGAGCTCGTCCAGCCCTCGTCCAGCCCCCCCCCCCCTCCCTGAGTTGTTATGGTTAATTCCGGGTAAGACGAGAGCGTCCACGTTCAGAAAAAACCAAAAAGAAGCAATCACAATCACAAAGGTCTCTCTCTGCCAGGGGGAAACATATACACACCACTCAGAAGATCCTGTGGACAGGAACAAACAAATGAATAAAGACACAAGCAACAAAAACAACGAGGGCCAATCTGACATGCTGATGTTATTACGGGGTCGTTTGGTGTGCAGCGAGCTTCGCTGCTCTGTAATATAGGGTGTGTGGTGAGGGCGCTGGGGCGGGGGGGGGTGGTGTTCTGGCCATTCTTTGGTTCTGTTTGAGGTTTTCCCCTCCAGGGGAAACAAAAGTGTAGATTTCCTCAGATGTGGGGGGGGCTGCTAGGCCTGTCTCATGCACTGCAATCTCCGACCATTCTCTCTCTCCATGTCTCTCTCTCTCCATCTCTCAATATCTCCATCTCTCTCTCCATCTCTCTCTCTCCATCTCTCAATATATCCATCTCTCTATCTCTCCATCTCTCTCTCTCCATCTTTCCATCTCTCTCTCTCCATCTCTCCATCTCTCAATCTTTTCATCTCTCTCTCTCAATCTCTCTATCTCTCATCTCTCAATCTTTTCATCTCTCTCTCTCCATCTCTCCATCTCTCCATCTCTCTCTCTCCATCTCTCTATCTCTCCATCTCTCCATCTCTCAATCTTTTCATCTCTCTCTCTCTATCTCTCCATCTCTCCATCTCTCCATCTTTCACACACTCTCTTTCTTTCCCTCAGTCTGAGGCCATGTCCGAGTCAACGCTCTTGCCTACTATTGAGTATGCCAGTTGAGTATACTTTTTAAAATAGCTGTTAAGTACGCGCCAGTTCTGAAGATCTAGTGTTTCTTAATATCCCTGCATGATATACTTATTTCCGGGTTATTGCTGATAGTAGTATGGGGAATCTTTTTTGTATACTGCATGTCACTAAACAGTATGCAGTAAGCAGTATACAATATGCTAGTACACAGGACGCAGTAGATAGGTCTCTGATTCAGACCTGAGACTGCTGGCCCTCTCAGTTCTCTGTACCGCTATAAAGTTCTAGGTACGGATGCTGACTCACTGGTTACCATGGATTTCAGATCGCCTTTCTAAGATGTGCGTTGTTTTGTGTTGTATTTATGGTGTATGCACATATAACTATGGTGCAGTTATGGCCAATGACTAATACAGAATCGGGATACATTACATTACAGTACAACCACTTGACAGAACGCTCATCCAGAGCGACGTACAGTAGCACGGATCAGTGCTACTCACATCAGGGGATGGATACTCTATGAAGGCACTATGAGATAAAGCCTGATTGAATGTCAGGTCACCAGAACTGTATTGACAGCAGTGTCAGGTGTGTGTGTGTGTGTGTGTGGTAGTGTGTGTTTGTCATTTGTGCATTTTTAAAATAGTATTTTAAGCATACAAGGCCATTTTTTCATGAACAACTCAGTCTTTTCTCGACAAAATAATTAGAATCATAACAGCACCAATAATGTAATTATTCACAGTCATTCATAATTACTGTAGCACTTGATTCAGTTTCATAGGGGATGATGGGTAATTAACAAAAGGATGAGATGAGATGAGAGATACTCCCACTGTGGACTTTTATAACTACATATGGTTTGGTGATCATGAGAGGAAAAGAGAGAAAGAAGGACAGTGAACAGAAGCAGAAAGCATTAGAAAGAGAGAGAGAGAGAGAGAGAGAGAGAGAGAGAGAGAACAGCGAGAGAAAGTGCGCTGTCATGTCTGTGGAATGCTGGAGGGGTGCTCACTGGCGTGACGGCCACGTTTTTCACAGTCGTAATCTGAGACAGCTGTCAGTGTGTGTGTGTGTGTGTGTGTGTGTGTGTGCGAGGGGGGTTCGTGCTTGGTAGAGACTGAGTTTTTATTTCCGTCTTTCTTTTGCTGAAAGGAGAGTCCGCCCTGCTGAGTAACAGCTGAGGAGATGCAGCTCTGCAGGCCGGGTCAAAGGTCAAACTGTCAAAGAGTTGAAGCTTTCATGGGTTGAAGGTTTGAAGAGTTAAAGGCTTGAAGGGCTGAAGGTTTGAAGGATTAAAGGTTTGAAGGGTTGAAGGAGTTGGCGGGGTTGAAGGTTCTTCTGCTTATATCTGTCCTCTATGGCTCCTGGTTGGCTGACATGCTGGCATAATGTGTTGACAAATTAAAAGGTTTCTGGACAGTGATTTTCACCTGTTTTCCTACATTTCCCTGGCCAGTACTGGGGGCTGACGATAGATTGGCATGAGGGTAGGAGGGAGGGGGGCGGGATCGGGGAGAAGGCGGTATGTGGGGGATGTGATCAGGCCAGGCAGGCTCGTTACTCTGCAATCAAAACAAATCCTCCCTCTGCCGCAGCCATAATCATTTTGCACATAAGAAAAGACAAAAAAAACGTTTCATCTAGCAAGGGCAAAGCCTCTCGTAAAACCCAAAGGCATTCCTCAAACGTCCAGGATGTGAGAACAAGAGATAAATAATAATGATGTTAAAGTAATGCCCTGGCCGTGAACGTGCTCTTGCTCTACCTTTGATTTACATGATGTTCCGTAAGCCCCGCCTCCTCCCCCTTTAGCAGCTGGAAGGTGATTAGAAGGTTCCAAATGAGAAAAGGGAGTTTGAACCGTGATGGAGTCATGGGATCTACGGAGATTATCTTACTCACGCTCTCCCTCAGTTTTTTTTGGTCTCCTGCTCAGACAGAATTTCCTGCTCATGATGGTCCAGTGGAGGAGAAAGTCTAATAAAGCCTTTTGTATAGAGCAAGCACAGAGTCTGTACAATGATATAGGGCATGTGAATACAGCATGCACAGAGTCTTTACAGTGAGTCTGTGCAGTGATATAGAGCATGTGAATACAGCATGCACAGAGTCTTTACAGTGAGTCTGTGCAGTGATATAGAGCATGCGAATACAGCATGCACAGAGTCTTTACAGTGAGTCTGTTCAGTGATATAGGGCATGTGAATACAGCATGCACAGAGTCTTTACAGTGAGTCTGTGCAGTGATATAGAGCATGCGAATACAGCATGCACAGAGTCTTTACAGTGAGTCTGTACAATGATATAGGGCATGTGAATACAGCATGCACAGAGTCTTTACAGTGAGTCTGTGCAGTGATATAGGGCATGTGAATACAGCATGCACAGAGTCTTTACAGTGAGTCTGTGCAGTGATATAGAGCATGCGAATACAGCATGCACAGAGTCTTTACAGTGAGTCTGTGCAGTGATATAGAGCATGCGAATACAGCATGCACAGAGTCTTTACAGTGAGTCTGTACAATGATATAGGGCATGTGAATACAGCATGCACAGAGTCTTTACAGTGAGTCTGTGCAGTGATATAGGGCATGCGAATACAGCATGCACAGAGTCTTTACAGTGAGTCTGTGCAGTGATATAGGGCATGCGAATACAGCATGCACAGAGTCTTTACAGTGAGTCTGTGCAGTGATATAGAGCATGCGAATACAGCATGCACAGAGTCTTTACAGTGAGTCTGTGCAGTGATATAGAGCATGTGAATACAGCACGCACAGAGTCTTTACAGTGAGTCTGTGCAGTGATATAGAGCATGCAAATACAGCATGCACAGAGTCTTTACAGTGAGTCTGTGCAGTGATATAGAGCATGTGAATACAGCATGCACAGAGTCTTTACAGTGAGTCTGTGCAATGATATAGGGCATATGAATACAGCATGCACAGAGTCTTTACAGTGAGTCTGTGCAGTGATATAGAGCATGTGAATACAGCATGCACAGAGTCTTTACAGTGAGTCTGTGCAGTGATATAGAGCATGCGAATACAGCATGCACAGAGTCTTTACAGTGAGTCTGTGCAGTGATATAGAGCATGTGAATATAAACATACACAAAGTCTATACACAGAGTATGTACAGTGATATAGGGCATTTGAATAGAGCATTCACAGTCTATACACATAGGGCCTAATTTACTAAAACCTTCAAAATGTGTAAAACAGTTTAACGCAAGCAAAACTAATAACACAACCAATGATTGGTGCAAAGAAAATCCCACGACCAATTATTGGTCATGTTATTGGGTTTGCGTGTGATAAAAGCTTTTGCACATGCTAAAGGTTTTAGTAAATTAGGCCCATAGTCTGTAGAGTGATATAGAGTCTGTACAGAGTCTGCTATACATTTTTGGCGGGAGGTGGTTAGACCACCGTATGAGTGACAGTGCGTGTGCTTAAGCATTTGCACGTGCCTTAGCATGGATATGGCCTGTGCACGTGAGTGTGCGCTTTTATATATACATACGCAAACGGGACGAACAGATTGATTGATGGACGGCATGCTCATTAGCCTAGCCCTGGTGCTTTCATTGTGACCTGAGCTCGCTGTAAGACGTATTCCCTCCTGGTCTGGTGTTTGTTACGGCCACCTCTCCGTGCAGCCAGAAGCTTCTCTCTGGCTCATCTTACCCCTCGTGAGCTTTGAACAAGGCCTACATCTGGGGCATATCGCACCAACCGGTGTAAGTTTGCAGCAGCACATTCATCATATGCTACACTATGTACTGTATGACTGCAACATTAACAACTGAGAATGGAAAGCCTATAGTTCTCTCTCTTTCTCTCCCTCCCTCCCTTCCTTTCTCTCACTCACTCACTCACTCACTCACTCATCCACTTTCCCTCTCTCTTGCTCACTTACTCACTCATCCTCTCCCTTCCTCCCTCTTTCTCTCTGTCTCTCTCTCACCCCCTCACCCTCTTTCTCCCTATCTTTCTCTTCCCCCCTCTCTCTCTCTCTCTCTCTTTCACTCACTCACCCTCTTTCCCCCTCTCTTTCTCACTCACTTTCTCACTCACTCATCCTCCCTCCCTCTCTCTCTTTCTCTCTCTCTCTCTCACTCACTATCTCACTCACTCACCCTCCCTTCCTCTCTCCCCCTCTCTCTGCCTCTCTCTCTCTGGGAAGGATAAATCTGGTGAAAGAGGAGATGGTGAGAGGAATTAAAAGGGTGAACAGGTTCTTCTGTGACCGCCCACAGAAACCTAAGTGAGACAGACTGTAGGGATAGACCGGCCATTATTCCCTGACAATTTATATCAAAGCATTCGACAGGCACTTTTACACAGAACAAATTACGCAACTTGAATTTTTTTTTACATACTCTCTATATATCCAGTCGGATGTTTACTGTAGCAGTTCAGGGGAATCACCTTGCTCAAGGATACCAGGGCAGGGCTCCTACCTGTAATCTCTGAGTTACACGGCCAGTCACTTGACCGTTATACCCCACTGCCACCCGTGTAGACGGCAGTGCAGTGAGATCTTTCCCCCAGCGATATTCCGCCACTGCAAAACTTTGAATGCACTGAGCATGCTATCCACACTTAGAAAAAGGCTCAAAGGATTCCTATACTCAGTTTGTCATTTTATTAGCATAGGCAGCAAGTGTTTTCTGCAGAATGTAGAGGTCTATGTTTTGTACTTTCCCACGATACAAGTCAATAGAGCCACAGACCGAGATGCTATAGAACTGCCTGCCACTATGATAATTTAATGTGAACTATATTTTGAGTCCGTTCAGTGCAGAGGCCCACAGTCATAAAGTCTGTTGCTTCAGGCCCTGTCCGATGCATGTTTAAGCCTGTCAGAGTGGATTACTGTCTGCCAGAGTCGCCTTTTGTCTCCTGGACCAAATGTATTTTGCCTAATACGCAGTTATTGTTGTTGTTTGTTCTTCCTTAAAAATTTGTATTATTTAATAAATAAGAGCAAAAAAATATATTCTGGTACAAACAATTGGATTTCTTTTTCAAGCTGCTTTTCTTTTTCTGATTCTACACTTTCAAAAAGGCTGTGTTGATATCCAACACACTCTTTGTGTTACTACTTTTGTCTTACTTTCAACACATTTTCTGTAAGTTTTTTTGTGTCAAATTTCACAAAAAAGGGAAACTTTTTAACCCAGACTGTTGAAAAGTAGCACAAAATATGTGGTTGTTAAAACCTGAGATGTGTTAAAAAATGAGACATTATGTGTTGTTCTGAGAGCGTATTTTTAATTTTAAGAAGTCCCCCTTTGCCACCCACTTTTTTTTTTTCTGTGCAAGGCTTTTGTTCTAGATGTTATCAGGCACCTTCAAGTGCTGCGGGTTCCTGCCTGCGCACAAGTCCTTTTAGCTGCTTCCTGTGTCGAATGTCACACACGCCACATCGTGTTTACTGCTCAGCCCGCGTTCTGGTGCTGCCTGCTTGACCCTGTTGGACCTTAGTTATCGGGGGAGTGGACGTGTTGACCCTCGCATTTCTTACACGGAACACCGTGACTTCTGTTGAGTCACTAATGGCGACTGAGGGCACAAAGTCTCAGTGCTGATAAACAGGGTGGGTGTGTCCAGCTATATGGAGGGAGAAGCTAACTCAGGTTTTCTGATGTATACGGTCCGAGTAACACCGTCTTTTTAATTAAACTGCGCCAGGGTGTTGAGTTGATTCTGCCAAAATAAGTTAAACGAACACAGGAGATAGGGCTTTCCTCCACCAGCCCTTGTGGTTGGCACATCCTATGTCAAAGCGTTCATTTTATCAACTGGATGAAGCGCGATAATTTCCCCACTGAACAGGGAGGTTCTCGGTACTTTCCAGGACACTTTCTCTTATTGGCAGCGGCGCATGTTGTTTATAAGATATCGTAGAGCCAGACGGCCCGCAGTAAGCGTCGCTCTGAGTCAGATAGTGAAACCCAGTGCTCGGGAGCCGCGTTCAAATTAAACACGAGTCGTTTCACAATATGCCCTTTGTTCACATTCTTTGTGCGCTATGTGTGTTTTTTTTTGTTTTTTTGAGAGCTACAACCATTTTTATTGTCGTAGCAGTGTTCGGTTTGCAGCATGCATTTTTGTGAAAAGCGGGGCGGTCACGGTTCAGTCCAAATCCTCACAGCTATATTGTCCTCTCTTTTGCCCTGTTGTTGTTATAATTTTTCTGCCCCTTGGGCTGCAAACGTATAGTTTTTTTTTAATATGATACGCGTTTCCCATCATGCACTCCTGCTGGTATTCCACATTATAAACATACTGTGCCTTGTCCAGATTTAAACTCAAGAGGCAAACACAAACAGCTGTGACACCCCCTTAAACTGCTTTGCATTGTTCTACCGCATGGTAGAAAGAAGTAAGAACATGCTACGGTCTGAACTTCCTGTGATCTGTGCACTGCAGGAAGTGAGGTCATTTCCTGCCACACTCTCCTCAGTGTGGAAAAAATCAGGGGCCTCACGTTCTCTCTTACACAAACATTAAAGATTAGGTCAAATGTAATATTATCTTTTTCAAATAGAAAATGCCCCCCCCCCCCTCCCCTCAGTTTAGAACTCTCTCCAGTTCTACCTCTTCAGTCACAGCCACGCTGTCCACACCCAGACAAGCAGCACAACACCTGAAGCAGGTATACTCCTCCGATACGCTCACCTGCGAGCCACTGCAGGCCGCACAGCACTACAGGTGAGGTAGCGCCAACCAGGGGAGAGGTCTGCAGTAATTTGAGGACAGTAAGTGCCCTGCAAACAATGACCTTAAACTTTGGCCTAATCAAAGTCTACATAAGATAAAAGGTCGGATTACCATGTACCTTTTTACGTGGAAATCCCCCCTCGCTTCTGGCCAAGAGGTTGTATGATTGCTCAGAGATTAAAGCTGAAGAATCAATTAATAATAATAATAATAATAATATGATTATTATTGTCACAAGGTGGGGAGGGACATTTTCAAAGTTCCTAGCCGAATAGGTAAGGCTCTTGGCACCAGTTGGCCCAATACACTTAACTACAAGTGCAACTGAATCAGAATAAAGCCATGTTACAAAAGTAATTAGCTGTAAATTACAGCCAATTGCGTGACGCTAGCGATAGTGTTCTGTCACAATTTGTACAAATTTAAATACCAGTTTCCGAACTATTTTTGAGTGTTCTCTTTAGGTTCACAAAACCATAGATATAGAACCATAGATATGACATATCATGTAATGTAATAGTAATTTGGAATTCTGAAATGGAACAATTTGGCAGCCATTTTATCTGGGTACAGCTATAATAGGAACATATGGCAAAAGGCGTGTTAAATAACTGAGCGCTCAGTGCCACTCACGGTGAGAATGCTCAGTGTGATCACTGAGCGGATTTTTTAAATCACTTAACGTTCTGCTCTACGTGAGCACTGAGCAACTACCAACAACCGTCTGAGTTTGGAAAATGGCGACGTACAAGATTCAAGCATAGCCTACTTCTTTTAGGTTGAATCTTGTCAGTTGTTAGCTGTCACGTTATCATTATCGCTAACTTATCATTTCATATAAGCTAATGCTATATACAACTAGGCGCATATGGTTTGTGCGGCAAACAAAAGCACGTTTAGTTCCTGTGAACCCCAGTAGACCGAAAACTTGGGTCCATAGCTAATTACGTACTTCCGTATTGTTCCTCTCTGATCCACATCCAAAAGTGCTCAGGTAAGCTCTGATCTGAGCGAAGCTGAGCCGCTCAGGTTCTTAAAGCGCCCAAAGTGTCATGTACTTTCTAACCCACTGTGATGTCATAATCGGGTCTCAGAAGCCAGATAGCTGATGATTGGTTCATAGATATAAAACGGTGGTTACTGGCCACCATCTTACCTGGGTATGGTGTCAAAAATTGTGCCACTAACTATTACATATATCACATCTATGGTTATATATCTATGCAAAAAACCTAATTTATTTCTGTTGCAAATGTCCAACTTCAATAAAACCAGTACCTGCACATGCAGGAAGATTAATTTATTAAGTGTGAAATTTACAGGGCAAACCCATGGATTCTGACATGGCTACTGGACAGAGTTCATTTTAAACTAACAGCTACACAGAGCACCTTAGCCCGACACAAACAGCCGAATGTAACCACAAGTAAAAAGAGTCCGTTTGTGTTGTTGTTGATGATGCGGAGGCGTCACTGGGTCACGGGCCGCAGAGCGAGAGACGGGGTGATAAGTGGGTCAGAATGTTCTCCGTCTCCTCCTGGAGCTTCGCTGTGCCTGGCACCCCGCCCCACCCACAGGAGTTTCTGCGCATCAGACGCCAGCAGGCTTTTCAGAGCCGCGCGGAACAAGCAGAGGAGGCAAGAGGCGCCCCGGTCCTCATAATGTCACAGTGTGTGTGTGTGTGTGTGTGTTTGCGTGCGTGCGTACATATCAAACAGCGCAGTTTAACCCTTTCCATGCCCACACAGGAAACGTTGAAAGGAACAGAACTGGGTGTACGTTCATTTCGGTCGACGCTTACACAAAGTGGGATGACCTTCTTTCCTGGCAGGCGTCTGGGTTTGGGTTTTTTTTTCTTCTCACATTCTACAAAGTTTAATTGGGAACTTTATGTTCGCGAAAAAAAGCTGTGATATGAAATTGGGTTAAACGCCGTGTCCAAAATGACGTCTTTTGGCATGAAATGTGTCCTGCAAACAGCTGTGATAACCACCTACGCAAGGGCTCGCATGGGGGGGGGGTTATCCAGCGGGCTTTGGGTAAAGGTTGCAAAGCCCATGTTAAAAAATTGCACAACTGCAGCAAAAAACCACGGCGACCAAGTGAGAGGTGGAGTAGAGATGCGGAAGCACACAGAAGAGAAGGAAGGGCCTGCACTCAGGCCACAATGACTCACAGATTCAGCCAGTGCTGCCCCACCGAGCTAGAGGCTTCCTTGACCCTGCAGGACTCTTTTTCTTACAGATCTGCTGCATCTGACAACAAGGCTGCGTTCTGAAATGGCTCCCTATGCGCTTTATTTTGCAGTATACATGGAATCCGCCATTTTGTAGGATGTCCTAAGTCTCAATGTTCTCAATTGAGAATATAGAAACGGTCAAAATAGCCAATCCCTTAAATGATGCATTTTGAAGCGTATAGGGAGCCATTCCGAACGCAGCCCAGATCTTTTCCTGTTGTGTCCCACCGCCAGAACGCACGCTTTGGTACAGGAGGTGGGCCACAAAATTGCAGAGAGAGTAAGACGTACCCGCACACTGCTTCAGTGCTCCCGGTGACTTATTCTCACCTGAACAAAAATCTTGATCTTCCACGGCTGTCCCTTCATCCAACTGCAGTCTGACAGGGAATCCCTTATGGAAAAAATATATACTGCAGTATATTGTAAATATATCAAAATTATCGTCACAATATATTTAAAATATACTGCAGTATATTACATTTCCTGGTGGTAACGGTTAGTCTGAGTAGGAATAGAGTAAAACCAGCCCACCCCTGCCCCAACCTACCTTCATCAATATGCCATCCCACATAATTTTCCCTGAGAAAGAGGCAGGCAAGGACATCAGTAGCAAATTAATTGAAAGGGCGAAGGAATTCCCTTGAGCAGGGGCGTTTAAGGACTGAGTTACGGGCGTTTAAGGACTGAGTTACGGGCGTTTAAGGACTGAGTTACGGGCGTTTAAGGACTGAGTTACGGGCGTTTAAGGACTGAGTTACGGGCGTTTAAGGACTGAGTTACGGGCGTTTAAGGACTGAGTTACGGGCGTTTAAGGACTGAGTTATGGGCGTTTAAGGACTGAGTTACGGGCGTTTAAGGACTGAGTTATGGGCGTTTAAGGACTGAGTTACGGGCGTTTAAGGACTGAGTTACAGGCGTTTAAGGACTGAGTTACGGGCGTTTAAGGACTGAGTTATGGGCGTTTAAGGACTGAGTTACGGGCGTTTAAGGACTGAGTTATGGGCGTTTAAGGACTGAGTTACGGGCGTTTAAGGACTGAGTTATGGGCGTTTAAGGACTGAGTTACGGGCGTTTAAGGACTGAGTTACGGGCGTTTAAGGACTGAGTTACGGGCGTTTAAGGACTGAGTTACGGGCGTTTAAGGACTGAGTTACGGGCGTTTAAGGACTGAGTTACGGGCGTTTAAGGACTGAGTTATGGGCGTTTAAGGACTGAGTTACGGGCGTTTAAGGACTGAGTTACGGGCGTTTAAGGACTGAGTTACGGGCGTTTAAGGACTGAGTTATGGGCGTTTAAGGACTGAGTTACGGGCGTTTAAGGACTGAGTTACGGGCGTTTAAGGACTGAGTTACGGGCGTTTAAGGACTGAGTTACGGGTGTTTAAGGACTGAGTTACGGGCGTTTAAGGACTGAGTTACGGGCGTTTAAGGACTGAGTTACGGGCGTTTAAGGACTGAGTTACGGGCGTTTAAGGACTGAGTTACGGGCGTTTAAGGACTGAGTTACGGGCGTTTAAGGACTGAGTTACGGGCGTTTAAGGACTGAGTTACGGGCGTTTAAGGACTGAGTTACGGGCGTTTAAGGACTGAGTTACGGGCGTTTAAGGACTGAGTTACGGGCGTTTAAGGACTGAGTTACGGGCGTTTAAGGACTGAGTTACGGGCGTTTAAGGACTGAGTTACGGGCGTTTAAGGACTGAGTTACGGGCGTTTAAGGACTGAGTTACGGGCGTTTAAGGACTGAGTTACGGGCGTTTAAGGACTGAGTTACGGGCGTTTAAGGACTGAGTTACGGGCGTTTAAGGACTGAGTTACGGGCGTTTAAGGACTGAGTTACGGGCGTTTAAGGACTGAGTTACGGGCGTTTAAGGACTGAGTTACGGGCGTTTAAGGACTGAGTTACGGGCGTTTAAGGACTGAGTTACGGGCGTTTAAGGACTGAGTTACGGGCGTTTAAGGACTGAGTTACGGGCGTTTAAGGACTGAGTTACGGGCGTTTAAGGACTGAGTTACGGGCGTTTAAGGACTGAGTTACGGGCGTTTAAGGACTGAGTTACGGGCGTTTAAGGACTGAGTTACGGGCGTTTAAGGACTGAGTTACGGGCGTTTAAGGACTGAGTTACGGGCGTTTAAGGACTGAGTTACGGGCGTTTAAGGACTGAGTTACGGGCGTTTAAGGACTGAGTTACGGGCGTTTAAGGACTGAGTTACGGGCGTTTAAGGACTGAGTTACGGGCGTTTAAGGACTGAGTTACGGGCGTTTAAGGACTGAGTTACGGGCGTTTAAGGACTGAGTTACGGGCGTTTAAGGACTGAGTTACGGGCGTTTAAGGACTGAGTTACGGGCGTTTAAGGACTGAGTTACGGGCGTTTAAGGACTGAGTTATGGGCGTTTAAGGACTGAGTTACGGGCGTTTAAGGACTGAGTTACGGGCGTTTAAGGACTGAGTTACGGGCGTTTAAGGACTGAGTTATGGGCGTTTAAGGACTGAGTTACGGGCGTTTAAGGACTGAGTTACGGGCGTTTAAGGACTGAGTTACGGGCGTTTAAGGACTGAGTTAAGGGCGTTTAAGGACAGAGTTAAGGGCGTTTAAGGACTGAGTTACGGGCGTTTAAGGACTGAGTTACGGGCGTTTAAGGACTGAGTTACGGGCGTTTAAGGACTGAGTTACGGGCGTTTAAGGACTGAGTTATGGGCGTTTAAGGACTGAGTTACGGGCGTTTAAGGACTGAGTTACGGGCGTTTAAGGACTGAGTTACGGGCGTTTAAGGACTGAGTTATGGGCGTTTAAGGACTGAGTTACGGGCGTTTAAGGACTGAGTTACGGGCGTTTAAGGACTGAGTTACGGGCGTTTAAGGACTGAGTTATGGGCGTTTAAGGACTGAGTTACGGGCGTTTAAGGACTGAGTTATGGGCGTTTAAGGACTGAGTTACGGGCGTTTAAGGACTGAGTTACGGGCGTTTAAGGACTGAGTTACGGGCGTTTAAGGACTGAGTTACGGGCGTTTAAGGACTGAGTTACGGGCGTTTAAGGACTGAGTTATGGGCGTTTAAGGACTGAGTTACGGGCGTTTAAGGACTGAGTTACGGGCGTTTAAGGACTGAGTTACGGGCGTTTAAGGACTGAGTTACGGGCGTTTAAGGACTGAGTTACGGGCGTTTAAGGACTGAGTTACGGGCGTTTAAGGACTGAGTTACGGGCGTTTAAGGACTGAGTTACGGGCGTTTAAGGACTGAGTTACGGGCGTTTAAGGACTGAGTTACGGGCGTTTAAGGACTGAGTTACGGGCGTTTAAGGACTGAGTTACGGGCGTTTAAGGACTGAGTTACGGGCGTTTAAGGACTGAGTTACGGGCGTTTAAGGACTGAGTTACGGGCGTTTAAGGACTGAGTTACGGGCGTTTAAGGACTGAGTTACGGGCGTTTAAGGACTGAGTTACGGGCGTTTAAGGACTGAGTTACGGGCGTTTAAGGACTGAGTTACGGGCGTTTAAGGACTGAGTTACGGGCGTTTAAGGACTGAGTTACGGGCGTTTAAGGACTGAGTTAACGGCGTTTAAGGACTGAGTTACGGGCGTTTAAGGACTGAGTTACGGGCGTTTAAGGACTGAGTTACGGGCGTTTAAGGACTGAGTTATGGGCGTTTAAGGACTGAGTTACGGGCGTTTAAGGACTGAGTTATGGGCGTTTAAGGACTGAGTTACGGGCGTTTAAGGACTGAGTTACGGGCGTTTAAGGACTGAGTTACGGGCGTTTAAGGACTGAGTTATGGGCGTTTAAGGACTGAGTTACGGGCGTTTAAGGACTGAGTTACGGGCGTTTAAGGACTGAGTTACGGGCGTTTAAGGACTGAGTTACGGGCGTTTAAGGACTGAGTTATGGGCGTTTAAGGACTGAGTTACGGGCGTTTAAGGACTGAGTTACGGGCGTTTAAGGACTGAGTTATGGGCGTTTAAGGACTGAGTTACGGGCGTTTAAGGACTGAGTTATGGGCGTTTAAGGACTGAGTTATGGGCGTTTAAGGACTGAGTTATGGGCGTTTAAGGACTGAGTTACGGGCGTTTAAGGACTGAGTTATGGGCGTTTAAGGACTGAGTTATGGGCGTTTAAGGACTGAGTTACGGGCGTTTAAGGACTGAGTTACGGGCGTTTAAGGACTGAGTTACGGGCGTTTAAGGACTGAGTTATGGGCGTTTAAGGACTGAGTTATGGGCGTTTAAGGACTGAGTTATGGGCGTTTAAGGACTGAGTTACGGGCGTTTAAGGACTGAGTTACGGGCGTTTAAGGACTGAGTTACGGGCGTTTAAGGACTGAGTTACGGGCGTTTAAGGACTGAGTTACGGGCGTTTAAGGACTGAGTTACGGGCGTTTAAGGACTGAGTTACGGGCGTTTAAGGACTGAGTTACGGGCGTTTAAGGACTGAGTTATGGGCGTTTAAGGACTGAGTTATGGGCGTTTAAGGACTGAGTTATGGGCGTTTAAGGACTGAGTTACGGGCGTTTAAGGACTGAGTTACGGGCGTTTAAGGACTGAGTTACGGGCGTTTAAGGACTGAGTTACGGGCGTTTAAGGACTGAGTTACGGGCGTTTAAGGACTGAGTTATGGGCGTTCTCTCTCTTTTCGCTGATGTCCGTAAAGAGTTACAGAAAAAAAAAAGTTTATTTTGTTCCTTACAGTAAGGCTCAAAAAATTAATGAGAGGCTTGGCTCTCCTTTAGATGTCTCATTACTGTTTATTGTTATGAACCTTGTCTGAATCTAAAGACCGAAAAGAGAAAGAGGGAAAGAGAGAGAGAGCCAGTGATGTAAATGTTAAAATGTAATGTCCCAAATTATGCAAACAGGCAGAACTCATTTCCTCTACCCAGGGCTTTGAATCAGCTATTTTCTGCCTTGCCGTGCTTATTTTCGTACGGAGGGGAGCCGACACACGATCCACCCGGAAAAAAGTGATTTATTTATGAATTCCTGCTCGGCCCTCCTGAGTGAGATCCTGCCAGAAGTCACTGGCTGTGTTTACGGGGCTAGATTGGCCATTTCCCATGGTGCCGTCTGCCTGCAGTGATATCTTATTTATACAAGTCCCCGATATGGGAGAACAGAGCGGTTTATTTTGGGATGTTCCCCACGGACGGGTCCAATTTCTCCCGACCAGAGTTATTTCCTAAGTACGTGCCGGACCTCAGGTTCTAGAACACATCAGCTGCTCCGCGAAGGAAATATTCAAAACTTGACAAGATGGAACGCTCCATTGTCTCGACGTTGGAAATTTTGTCAACGTTTCAGTGCGGTATCCGGGGAACATAGGGAGCCCACAAAAAAGCAGATTGCCATTTAGCTCTAATTCCCCATCAATACTGGCAAAATGCTATAATTTCATTTGTTCATGCAGACTTGATGTTTTTTGTGGTCGCATAATTTGGACTGCTTTCAGTCGCATATTGTGGTTGGTCACAAATATTGGAAAAACCTGCTGTAGCTTCAGAATTGTGTAGCTCTTATATGTTTCCCCAAACCAAAGTTTGCCTGCGTCAGTACGTTTATGAAGCTCTAGATAAAACAATGAAGGGATAATCCACATTAAAAAAAAACTATTGGTGCAGAAAGCATGTTATTCACATTTTTGCTTAGCCAAAGAGACTAAATTACAGGCTCTCTTATCCAGAGCAACTTACATGACTTTATTGTTTTTACATATTAAACCCATTTATACAGCCTGATATATATTGAAGCAATGTAGGTTAAGCACCTTGCTCAATGGTACAATGACCTGAGAAT
>CM040406.1:47209991-47217491 GCA_022702515.1 Ilyophis sp. 1 JC-2022
TTGCTAATGGACAGCAGACTTTACCTGCAGTGCTATCTGAACTGAGTTTGCCTCGGGTTGCAGTGACTCTGTTTCTAACGGACAGCAGACTCTGCCTGCAGTGCTAGCTGAACTGAGTTGGCCTCGGGTTGTAGTGACTCTGGTGCTCACGGTCTGGACGTCACAGCCTTTTGCTTTCATGGCTGAGTGCAATTTGAGCGGCCTGATTAATGCTTCTCCTTGCATCCTTGCGACAGCTGGCTGCACGTGTCCACGTCTTCGGCTGCGCTCCACCAGATTGCAGGCTGGAATGTTTGCGGTGAGTTCGTTGGGTCATTTCACAGCCCATTTCCAAACATATTATACTCTTCTGCTGGACCACACACACACTCACACACACACACACACACACACACACACACACTCACACACACACACACACGCACAGGCCTCTGGGTGTGATTGCATTACAACCATTAAGCCGAAGCTCTTATCCAGAGAGACTTAGTAGTATCCATTTTTACAGCTGGATATATACTGAAGCAATTCAGGTTAAGTGCCTTGCTCAAGGGTACAACGACAGTGTCCTACCTGAGAATCGAACCTGGAACCTTTGGGTTACAAGCCCAGTTCCCTAATCATGCTACACTGCCACCTGAGTGACACTCCTCCTCTTCCTCTTCCTCTGCGAGGTGCCAATGCTGGTCCTTCATCTGCTCCCCCTGGAGTTCGGCGTCATGTCACACTTTGCAACTTGAAATCTTCAAATTTGAGCAGAGGGTCTTGTCTTGTGAGTGAACATCCCATTTTCACTACTGGAAGAGAAGAAAACGTTTGTCATTAGTCTGATAGGAAGCTCCTGTTTCCCCTTAATCATCACTAAATACATCATTCAATTTGTCATTGTGACCAGAGGATCTTTTGGTTTAAGGCCCAGATGAGACAGGCCCAGTATTTCACCCGACACACTCCGGCATTACATTTAATTATATCTGCATAACCTAGAAGCTCTTATAATAAGAGCATTCAAATAACGTACTTATAACCCAAGTTATGACCCACATGGAATAGCCCAGCTGTGTGGAGCGGTCAGATTAAACAACAGAAGCACTCAGATTAAACATGACAGTGATTATCCTGTCCTTGGCTAAGGGACAATTAGCTGGCTGCATTGACAGTTTAGTGCTATTGCAGTGGATGGGGAAGAAAATGGACGACCAGATTGCTGTTGAATACCTGGCTTTTGTGGTTAATTCTAATGACTAAGTTAATGTAGGTGTGAGACCAAACTTCACAATATGAGTGCAAAAATAATTCAAATTTTTAGCTTCCCGTCTTTGAAAACGAGAGTTAATGGTATTTTAAAAAAAGATTTTCTATATGTCCATCCAGATCCATTGTGTAAGTTTGCTGTGACCTGAGCAATGAGCAATATATCTCAAGACTGCAGTTTGTCAAAATGTTGATATGGACCGTTGTATATGATCGTAAATAACCTTATAACGGGACTTAACATGCTAAATACCGAACTTCTCTTTTAAAAAGAGCAACGCTTGTACAGTTTTGCGGAAGTGATATTATAAATCAAACCAGCATGACCCTCTCCATCTAGCAGGGGGATTTCTGCTGGGTACAGTGTGTGTGTGTGTTGGTGTGTTTTTGTTTGAAGTGAAATAAATTTGGTTGAATGAAGACCTATGATTTCCTGTCAGTTGCATCAAACATTGTTTTTGACCTTATAAAACTCAACCGCTCTAATGGAGCAGAACTTTCCTGTCTTTCAAGCTGATACATCTTGAGGAAAGAACAGATAGGTCAAATCAGACGGTGTGCACATTCACACCACAATCTTTCTCTCTCACACGCACACACACACACACACACACACACACACACACACACACACACACACACACACACGCACACACACACACACGAACAGTTGGGGTTGCAGTACACATATTGGCTGATAACATACTTAAAAATATCATTTAAAATAAGGGGAAGATGAAATTAAATGTTTACATTTAAAATACATTTTACATTTTCATACATTGAGAGTACATTTTTAATTTTGAATGAAAGTTTGTGAAAATTTACCCCCCAAGACAACACACACACACGCGCGCGGCATGGAAACATGTTTTGAATGAAATGTAGAACAGCATTTATTTACTTCTTTCCTTAATTCATTGGAAAGTCCTCATTGGTCATTATTAACTGAATTTAAATGTCTTTTCTGAATTGACAAAGAATTGACCCCAGCACTGATCTAAAGATGTGTAACAAAACCATTTGCTAGCTACCACAGCATATAGTTTGAAAGAGCACATTCTCTTGAGATGGCCAAGTTACATGTGTCTTCATTTTAATATCAGTTGTTTCATAGACAGAGCAATTTCATCTGCACTATATACTGTATATTCATAAAAACAGAATACATTGTGCAAGTGATGTTTTACATGTAAACGTTCTGTTTAGATCTAAATCAAATAAAACCTAGTAGCAGTTGGCCTATGTATTCACACAAATGAAGCTTCTTGGACCTGGAACCTGGAATTTCATGTTTTAAACCTATGTGCAAAAGGTCTATATATTTCAGATTTGTTTAAACAGAATTGAATTAAAAAAATGATCTAATCAAACTCAAAAATACTAAAACACCTATTAAAGAGGCCTTGTACTCTTCAGCCCAGTTGATGACCTAACCCCAAAGGAATACCCCCCATGATCATGTTGTCACTGTGGCCACAGTTGACAGCCCTAGGAACCACAGCCGCACTGTGGAACACTCTCAGAAATAAAGCTAGTGGAAGTACATTTTAGTTCTTTAAGGAACACATTTCTCAAATGTACCATGGAAGAACCGATTTCTGTTTGGTTGGGGACTAATATGTACCCTTTGCAAGCAAAAAAATACACTTTATTATGTATTGCTGGCTAGGGGTACCATTTTATGTATGTATAGGGTACCACCCTAGTGACAAGAATTTGTACATTTTTAGAAACTGTTTCATACCTTTTTTTCTGAAAGTGTAATATGTCTTGGATATCCACAGTATTCCCATCATCTTTACTGTTAGCAATGTAATTTGTGAACGGGGCAGATTAGCCCCATTATGTGTATTTCAAGAAATTATTACCATCAGGCTTAGCATCAGACATGAATCATACTTAACAATACGCACGCATGGCCACGTGTTATCTGTGGAAAGACTAATAATGAAAGTGTCGCTAACTCCAGCTTTTTGACCGGTCACGTTAACCTGTTCTATGATAGCGATCTTTTCAGTATGCAATACGATCTTTTTGTTTTTCCAGACACAATTTTCTGATTTGACCAGAAGAGCTATTCTTTTTCTGCGGAGCACATAGCAAAATGTGCCGTGTTAAATCATATCCGAGAGCCCATATGTTACTTCGATAAGAACATTTTTATCTCCGCTGGGCTCAAACTCTTAAATTAACAGTGAACATTTTATTGTGTATAGTCTACTATCGCAGACTGCTGTCTAAATGTATGAGGGTGAATTGTTATTATTAGAGGCCGAGCTCTATTGGTGTCTATGCGCCTATTGTAATTGTTAATGTTTTTAATGTTATTGTTTCTTCAAAGTGAGTCTATGGCAGCCATAGAATGGCTTGGTGGATTTTGGTGAAATTTGCAAATCATATGCCCCTGGTGTCAGGCATTTTCTTTTCTGGCCATCTTGGATTTTGTCAAAAACCCATTTAGACATGTCCTCCTAGAGCTATTTTCCAATCTAGCTGCAATTTTTGTTATTGTGTCTTTGGACCATTGTCTTTAAGACTTGTTAAAAGATAGTTGCTCGGTTGAACAATAATTATGGCTGCAATAAAGCAACAAATTTAGCACAAAGATGCCATAAAGGAAAAGTGGCTATATAAAGTGTGCACTATAATTCATTGTACAGTGACACATTTTTTGTTATTTTGGTTCTGTACTCTAGCACTTTGAGTTTAAAAGGATACAATGACAATGATGTTGAAGTGGAGACTGGCAGCTTTAATTTGAAGGTATTTTCATCCATATCGGATTAACCGTTTAGAAATTATAGAACTTTATGTACATAGCCCCCCCCCCATTTTTCATCAAAAATATTGGACAGTTTAATATAATGTAGAATCAAGTAATTTTTTATATCTGGTACTCATACAAGCGATACTATAACTTCTCTGCATTTGAATGGATCTCTATGGGAATTGGGGGGTAGGACTAGATTTAGCTGTAAATTATGCTGGAACAGTATGGAATACATGGTTGGCAAAAGGGCTGTAAGTCATCAAGGGTCTGAGGTATCAAACGAGCCTCAAACCATCACTCTGCTACCAAATATGCAGTAGATATGGATGGGATCACTTTAAGGGTTGTTTTTTCTGACAAAGTTTCCTACTGAACTCTATGGAAAAATAAGTCAGGAGAAGAAACTTGAGCCATTTAGCCAACCATGTGTTCTATACTGTTCCAGTGTAATTTACAGCTAAATCTAGTCACACCCCCCAAGTCCCATAGAGATCCATTCAAATGCATAGAGGTTATAGTATCGCTTGTAGGAGTACTAGAAAATAAAATATCAAAAGAAAATGTATATTGTTAAGGTCCAGACACCAGCACGTCATGGCATGCAAAGGATATGCAACCAAATATTTAAAATGATTACTTTATTCTACATTATGTTAAACTGTCCAATATTTTTTGATGCCCGAAAATGCGGGGGGGGCGGGGCATGTACATAAGGTTCTATAATTTCTAAACAGCAGCAGCAGTAGTAATAGTAAGTAGTAGTAGTAGTAGTAGTAGCAGCAGTAGTAGTAATAATAGTAGCAGCAGTAGTAGTAGCAGCAGCAGCAGCAGCAGTAGTAGCAGCAGCAGTAGTAGTAGTAGTAGTAGTAGTAGTAGTAAGTAGTAGTAGTAAACAAATAAATGAATCTGGTCCATGCATCACTGCTCATGCTAGGGCATTTGCCTTTTGTCCCCCGTGGCTGTTATAAGAATACATTTGGCGGAGCTAAATCACTCCCTGAATCGGCTGTCATACCCGATCCCCCAGTTTGAGGGTTTGACGGCCCACGCGGGGAGTCTGTCTGTGTTCCCGTAAAAGCGCCGGCAACCTCGCCGCTCCCTTGGTGTGGAGCCCGGTCGCGGCCTGGAGAGCGGAGACTGCCTCCTCCCTCATTACCGCCAACTTCGCTCTGCTTCTCGATAGCTTCCACATGTCGAAGGGAGAGGGAACGCGTCTCGCTGCGCACGCTCCGTCCAGGGATTAATCCTAGCAGGAAGTTACACACTTAAGGCTGATGTTTGGAGAAAAAAAAACCTGGAACTTTATAATGTGCTTTTTTTTCTGAGGGGAAACAGAGATGAATGGGAAAACGGGCAGCGTGATAGACGGCTAAAGCTGGTGGGAACCACAGGCTCTCTCACACCACAAAGCCCCCCTCCCCCGCTTCACACTGCCCATAACCGGGCCTGGTCCACTGTGCTTCTAATTATTATAAATGCGACTCCGTAAGTACAGGTTTCAACATTTCACTTGAAGTCAAAACACTATCCATTAAAAAAGATGGAGAAGTTACAATTCATTATTTTTATTTATTTTTCTATGCCCCCCACCACTTTCCCACTGGTTTTTAGTTTCTCACTCATGTGTGAACTGTTGAAAAAACTATTTTTTTTTAAATTGATGAAAGATGCACACTTTTATCTCTCCCACGGTTTTTCTTTTCTGTCCACCTGTCTTCTCTCTCTCCTCCCACGTCATTTTCAACTGTACATCTTGAGTCAAAGACAGTTTTTTGACGAGCTGTCATTTCTGTGTTTATTTATGCCTATAGGTTTTGATTCTGCCCCCATGGAAAAATGATGTGGTCTCAAATGGTGTCATATTGTTCCCATTTGTGTCCTTTTTTGACACTGTGTGGTCAGATCAGTGTTGCGTGGTTGTGGTGTTATGAGTATGTTTGCATGATGTTGAGTACTTGTGTAATATTGTGAAAACATTCTCCCACTGAAGTTTTGAGCAGATTTGACATATTTTGCAACTAAGCCTTTAAGTTTTTATGATGAAGCTCAGCTTCCCCTAGCTCTAAAATGTTTTTATTTATGACAGTTGAGTTCCACAGAAAACCTTTTACATGGTAAAACCATATAATTGAAACAAACACTTTTCATGTCTTTGAAATTGAGGTAAAAATTAAAGTGGTAGAGTAGGTTTGTAGTCGTGGTTTTGCACCGCCTGAAAGCTGACTGGAATCGGATCAGAATTGTCTGAAATAAGAGTCAATGTTTTTTTCCCCTCTGAAACATCCCTCCCAGCCTTACCATGCATTTCTTGGTGGTGTTTTAGTCGTCCGCATGCTGTATTCCCCATAGTTTTCCCAAATCATACGTTCAAATCCGTAAACAAACAGACTACACAGCGGTCCTGTGTCAATCAAGCAGTCCTAAAAAATCAAAGTGGGGAAAACCCCAAACTACCAGAGCTGTAATTTCCCTCATTTCCTCCCAACTTGGTCCCACAAAAGAGTAGTAAGTTTGAGGAAGACACTACCCCCACCCTCTACCCTACCACAAACATCCATCCATCCGTTATCTAACCCGCTTATTCCTGGCCCGGGTCGCGGGGGGGCTGGAGCCTATCCCAGCATGCATTGGGTCGAGAGGCAGGAATACATCCTGGACAGGTCACCAATCCATCACAGGGCACACCATTCACTCACACACTCATACCTATGGCCTTTTTAGAGTCTCCAATTAGCCTAACCTAATGTCTTTGGACTGTGGATTGGGTTCACGGATTTGGAATTTGGATCGGATTTGGGTGATGATTGGGATTACGGATTGACATGTAGTTAGGAATTGACATGGAAGTTTTAAGAGTTTAGAGTTTATATAAAAAATAAAAATAAAGTATTTGGACTGTGGGAGGAAACCAGAGTGCCCAGAGGAAACCCATGGAGATGCGAGGAGAACTCCACACAGAACCGCCCTCGGCCCGGGATTCGAGCTCGGTACTTTCTTGCTGCCCCCACAAGCATTGTCAATCTTATGACTTTGGTTCATCTGTTTTCTAAGTCAGTGGTCCCCAACCCTGTTCCTGAAGATCTACTGTCCTGTAGGTTTTCACTCCTAACAACCCTAACAAAGCACAACTCATTCAACAGCTAGAGATCTTGTTGAGCTGCTAAGTATGTAAGTATGTAAGCTAATGTAAGTAGTAGTATAAGGTGTGCCAAAAATAGGGTTGAAATGAAAACCTACAGGATGGTGGATCTCCAGGAGCAGGGTTGGGGACCACTGTTCTAGGTGGCAAGGTAGCACAATGGTTAGGGATCTGGGAGAGCAACTCTAAAGCTTCTGGTTCAATTTCTAGCTAGGACAGTACTTCAATAGAACTGTGTAAATGGACTGCACTTAAAGGCTTTAAGCTGTGCAAGCTGCTGTTGAGCGTCTGCTAGAATGGTTAAAAAATGAGCTTGATTGAGAAATGGACAAACAGT
>CM040406.1:47219991-47234991 GCA_022702515.1 Ilyophis sp. 1 JC-2022
TTATGGAGTCAAACTGTGAACTGGACTGTGGTCGAGAACCTACCCAGTGAGCAAAAGCCAGAATCTAGACATCTAGAGGGGTGGAGATGTAGTTTGAGAGACGTTTTGACATAAACAAACTAGGTTACCCCAATATAGCTCAGATTTCCCCCGGATATAGCCTGGCTATGTTCTATTCCGCTAGAAAACTTCAATCAAATGAGGTCCTTTTTTCACCTGAATGCTTCACATTTTTTCCGCTACAAAAATGTTCACTGATCTTTCATCCCTATGGTGTCTTCAGCACATCCATTCCGTGGTTACGTCAGTGATGCTGAACACACCTGCGATTATCCACCTCCAGAACACAGCTTCCTTTAGCTCTCTGGTCACCTTTGACCCCAGAAACATATTTTACCCTGTAAATTAAAAACTGGTAGAGTCTACTTGGTAACCTATTTATATTATTCAGTAAAGTAAGATGGTGATGATGATGTTGGCAATTGAGTCTTCTCAAGTTTTCGCAGGGCTTTATCTAGAAACTACTCTGGATAATGGGGCTTATTTTACCCATCTGGTTTCTCACTGGTGAGGTCCAAAGGTAGGGTCCTATACAGGGATGCTTGTGTGAATAGGGTTTCCATCTGGGACTGGTATCAAGGCTACATTCACACCAGGGAGATTAATCGTTCACAGAAATGGCTGTGTACCAGTGGAGGTGGGAACAGGTCGTTTTCCCCTTGCCGGGAAGATACATCGATCACACATTGCGCATAGATAGCACATTCTGCGGTTTGTCACTGTGGATCTGCCATCTTCAGCGAGACGCTCTCTTTCACACTCAGTTCTGGGGACTATAGCCAATTACAGGACAGCATTTAAATCAATGCAGTTTTCTAAGCCAATCAGAAGGAAGGGAATTTGGAATAATGCTCTCAGTCTTGTCCAGCATCACCGCATGGTTTCCCCAGCCAGACTTCACAGAGTGAACTGTGGAAACAGAACAGAGACATTGTAAGTTTAGTTTAGTCACCTCATAAGAGGAGGTAGCCTAGCCGCATTGACTGAGTGAACATGCTTTTTTTCTCTCTCTCTTCCCACTGCCACCTTTGGGCTGAATTCAAACCCACTTCATTTAGGTTTTGAGGGATGAACAATCCTGACAGAACATCCACAGAAAAGGCTTCCAGTCACTGTGAATATTCCTCATGCCGTGCCCCAGTAAAGCACAGGATGTACATTATATTCATAACTGCCATAACGGCCTCTTCCTTCCCTTCCCATCCCCCACAAACCCAGGCTCCAAGCTTCAAGCTCCAGTCAATGTGTTCCAGCTGTCAGTGTTGGAGTACTTCTGGGAGTTTATAATACAAGCGGCAAGGGCTGTTTACTGGCGTGGAGCCTGACTTGTAGCATGTCCAAACGGCTTCCTTCTACCTCTTTCTTTTTTTGTTTAATTTGTGGAAAAAGCCATAAACATTTGTGTATGATTTGTAGCAACAGGCTGAGCCTAGAGGGTGCAACGAGTTGCTGCAGGGCATGTGTGTGTGAGAGAGAGCAAGAGAGGTAGTGGTAGTGTGAGAGGGACTGTGTGTGTGTGTGTGTGTGTGTGTGTGTGAGAGAGAGAGAGAGAGAGAGAGAGAGAGAGAGAGAGCGACAGAGCGAGAGAGGGAGAGAGGGACTGTGTGTGTGTACATGAACGAGAGAAAGAAAGATGGGTAGAGTGTGAGAGGGGCTATGTGTGTGTTTGTGTATGAGAGAGAGGTAGTGTGAGAAGGACTGTGTGTGTGTGTGTGTGTGTGTGCATGAAAAAAAGAGTATTGTACTGTTTGTGCATGAGTGAATGTGTGTGAGTGAAAGTGTGCATCTCTGTGAGTTTGTGTTTGCACCTTTGTGTGCACGTCAGCAAACGTACAATAAATGTGTTGCTGTATGTTTGAGATTATGAGAAGGTCTGCAGGATTGACACGCACTTTGGCAGTGCAGGATGCTAGCTATATATAGCTAAGATTAGGTTAACTGTAGGGCATAACTTGTGTCATCTTTTTGGGTAAATATTTTTGTCTTGGCAGCAAACTCTCTCTCTCTCTCTCTCTCTCTCTCTCTGTCACACTCTTACTTTCTGTTTTATATGAAACTCTGGCTCAATCAGAAGAGGGTTGGGTTGCAGACTGGGCGGAGAGGTTCTGACTGGCTTGTGCGGGGTTGGAGAGGGGATTTGTAAGTTTGATATTTAAGGTTTGTGACTCTTATTAAGGGTGTCGTGACTGGTTTTCATCATCGCAAAAAGGAAAAAAGGAGATCCGGCAGGGAACAAAAGGAGGACATTGTGACCACATAGAGGCTCTGCTGTTTCTCTTATTTGGCTCATGCGGTTTCTTGTCAAAAATTCCAAAGACACTGTTGGGATGATGGGTGGGGGGTGGGGGAGGGGGGGGTGGGGGGGGTGGATGTAGTGATTGCCTTGAACATAACAAGCCAGACATTTTGACTGAATTTCTTTGTTCTTCTCTGAGGTTAAGAGGGAATGTGGACTGGAGACGGGGGCGGGGAGCCATTGTGTGGGTGGAGTTGACGTGAAGAGTAGCGTTTGGGTGGAGGAAAAGTGTGCTGTTGTAGCAGTGGATAATCCATAAATCAATCAATCAATAGTATTTTATTTATGTATTTTATTAATAGTATTTTATTTACCCCCCCCCCCCGGCCTAAACCCCCACAAAGCAAGCTGAAGGCAGCAGCAGCACAAGCATGAACTCCCTGGGTGCTACATAGAAAGAAGCAATCTCAGCTGGGACGGCGTATCCTCCTCTGGATGAGAGCGTTCTTTAGGGGTAGGAGAACTTTTGGGATGGAGTAGAAATGTGGAACTGTGGAGTGTTAGTAGTGTGGGGTGATTTGGTGTTGGGGTGGAGGATGGCTGCTGTAGTGGTGGTGTTTGAGGGCGTCGGACGGAGAACGACGGCGCGATACGGACTCTGCAGGAGAGGAAAGGCTGAAGCTCCAGCCCGAAGCGGAGGCCTGTTTCCAATAAGAGCGTGGAGCTGTGCTGCAGCTGGCTTCTCACCAGCGCCCGGCTCCCAGCATCCACCTCTCAGAGTTAAACTAAGCCAGGCCCAGCCTCTCTCTTCTCTCCATTAGGGGGGATTGAGACACTTACATGCATGCGGATGGGGTCAGAGGTCAGAGGTCAGGGACCCTTGCCGTGATTAGTTGTAGTGTGATTTTTGGGACAGAGGGTCCGAGACACTGTGTTCAGTATGCCCTGCGACAGACAGCATGGAAGGGACTGCCTCAAGCATTTTCCCCTGGTCTTTCTGCACTACCCGGCAGTACCCTTACCTTGTGTCAGCCGTCATCAACCCCCACTCCCCACCCCTCCCTCCTCCACGAAGCACAAAGGCAAAGCAGCCCCGCTATACAAACAGCCACCTGATCATAGCTCTAATAGCAGTATTACACGCAGCTATAGACGCAACCCTCCGTGTCTCTCTTTCTTATTTTCTTATTATTCAGGTTTTTGAATTTCCAGACAACTGACAGATAACAACAACAGCACCAGACTAGATACAAAATAAAATAAAAAATTCTGTCATTGCATAGCTACACTACATGCGTAATACTCTCTCTCCCTCTCTTTCTCTCTCCCCCTCTCTGTCTCTTTCTCCCTCTCTCTCACTCTCTGTCTCACACACACACACACACACACACACACACACACACACACACACACACACACACACACTCATCTCTTCTGTCTCTATTGACTGAGGTTTTTGACCCCCGTGTTTACATGGAGCAGGAGTCATTTTGATGGCAGTGTGTTCTCAGCAGGGTCAGCTGGGGTGGTGGGGGGGGGGGGGGGGGGTGGCGGGTGTCTTATGGGTGATGGGTGAGTGTTTGTCGCGTGTTGATTGAGTGCAGAGGAGCGGACATGTCGAGTCCGAGCACGAGGCTCCGGCCTAGCCCGTACGCTCATTGATGGCTCTTCGGCCTTTTTACGAGGATGTTGTTGTTGGTTTGCTAAGACGCTGTGAAATGACTGATATACTTGGATTATTTCCTGTGTTATAAAATCTGTTTTAAACAGTGCTGAGGAAACGCCATCCTAAACATTGCTGGGCAGGATTTGGTTCATTTTTAGGGTTGTGTACATTTTTACACGCACAAACATCTGAGTGTGTTTATGTGTGTGTGTGTGTGTGTGCGTGTGCGTTTGTTTGTGTGTGTGCGTCAATGCCTGTGCGTATGTGTGCCTATGTGTGCGTGTGTTTGCATGCGTTTGTTTGTTTGTGTGTGTGTGTAGCCCACGTGAATGCATTCGTGCCCAACACGTGGACATATCTCAAAATGTGCCAGCCTCACTCTTTCTCTCATTCTGTCTGTCTTTTTCTCTTTCTTTCTCTCAGTTTTTTTTTTGACAACTTTCTCTTTTCTTCATCGCTGGCATTGTTTACTGCTGCATTCTGGGAGCTTCTCTCACCGTTGTGTTTGTTTGAGGGTCTAATTACACCTTGTGTCTGCCTATAATAGGAGTATAATACCAGCAGAGAGTCTATGAGCAGTCAGGTGGATGGGTACACTTCCTGTACAGAAATCAGCTTGTGTGTGTGTGTGTGTGTGTATGTGCGTGTGTGTGTGTGTGTGCATGTGTGTGTGCGTGCGTGTGTGTGTGTGTGTGTGTGTGAGTGTGTGTGTGTGTGTGTGTGTGTGTATGTGTGTGTGTGTGTGTGTGTGTGTGTGTGTGTGTGTGTGTGGCGGGGGAGGAGGATTTGCAGATATGCTTGAATCAAGGTGAGGTCATGCATTTTGTGGTTTGAGGTTTAATCACGCGGACAGCCAGGGACAGCCGAGGAGAAACAGTACGCTGGCGGTACTGTCATACGCGGTAATGCGATCTCTCCCTCCTTGTCCTTCGCTTGTGTACAGTGAAGGGGTGGTGCTCAGGTGCCTATCCAAACAGGACTTGACTGAGCGGCATCGTGCAGGGATCAGCGTGTGAGTCTGCCAACTGGTGGTAAAAACACGGTACTGCACCCCATGCTTTTTCCATGTACTCTAGTGCCAGTGTTTGCAGTTGCCCTCCATAAATCGCACTGCTGAACGGGATCGCAGTCTGTGTGTGTGTGTGCATGCGTGTGTGTCCCCAGGAGGATTAACGTGAGGATCCGGGGTTGGTGTTGGGGGGTCTGTGTTGGAGCCGTAGGGTGGCTGCACACCCCTGTCTCTCAAAGCCTCGTTGGGGACAGGTGTGTGTGCGCATGCTTGTGTGGGTGTGTGCATGCATGTGTGGGTGTGTGTGCACCCTTGTCTCTCAGGGCCTTGTTGGGGACAGGTATGTGCGCGCATGCTTGTGTGGGTGTGTGCATGCATGTGTGGGTGTGTGTGTGTGCACCCTTGTCTCTCAGGGCCTTGTTGGGGACAGGTATGTGCGCGCATGCTTGTGTGGGTGTGTGCATGCATGTGTGTGTGTGTGTGTGTGTGTGTGTGTGTGTGTGTGCACCCTTGTCTCTCAGGGCCTTGTTGGGGACAGGTGTGTCTGCGTGTGTTTGTGTATATGTGTGTGTGTGTGTGTGTGTGTGTGTGCACCCTAGTCTCTCAGGGCCTTGTTGGGGACAGGTGTGTCTGCGTGTGTGTGTATGCGTGTGTGTGTGGGTGTGTGTGTGTGGATGTGCACCCTTGTCTCTCAGGGCCTTGTTGGGGACAGGTGTGTCTGCTTGTGTGTGTATGCGTGTGTGTGTGGGTGTGTGTGTGTGGATGTGCACCCTTGTCTCTCAGGGCCTTGTTGGGGACAGGTGTGTCTGCGTGTGTGTGTATGCGTGTGTGTGTGGGTGTGCACCCTTGTCTCTCAGGGCCTCGTTGGGGACAGGTGTGCGGTCAGTTGGGCCGCCAGGCCCATGGCTCCAGTGCCATGCCGTCGGGGTCAAAGGTTAATGGAACACCGCACTGCCAGCTATTCATTCCGCAGGATACCGTGTGGATTTTGTAAACAGTGCGCCTGTCACAGCAGCTTAAATACTCAGGCCGGGGGGCTTAGGAAGAAAGAAAAAATGAAAAAAATAAAGAAGGAAAGGAGGCGAAGTTTGTGCCTTAATATGCTGTGTGTATGTGTGTATGCGTGTGTGTGTGTGTGTGTGTGTGTGTGTGTGCTGGAGTCTAAAGAGACTGCCTGTATGTGATGCACTTGATTCTGATGAAGAGCTTATCAATATGTATACTACTTTTGAAAATTGATAGTTTTTACATGAATACTGGTGCATGAAGCCCTTTAAAATATCTGCGTGTTGTAATTAGACTTGTGAGTGTGTGTACGTGCATGTATTTAGGCAGGGGTTGGGTTTTCATTTTTGGGGGGGGGACCAACAACGTTTTTTTTTTTTTTGAAATGAGGGGGGGGGGAATGGATAATCCAACAGTAGTGAACCAAGACTACCATGACTAATGGACCCCACCCTCAACCATTCCCATGAGCAAAGCAATGCTCATTGTAGCCTAGTGCATTGTGTCTCCTACATCGGCCACATTGTTTATTACACTCTAATACAAGGAATCTGATTTCTATCAAAAATAACATAATTGTTTGACTGTAGAAAAACGAGCATCTCCATTTCACGCTCCGTGAAGTTTCTCGTCTTTTTTTGTGGTCTGACTTCTCCATTACAACATATCCATAATGTACACAAAACACTGGCTAAACCACTGGGTTATGGGAATTGAAGTCCATAGTATTATCGGCTTGCGCAATCACCTTTAATCGTTGACTACATATCCCATTTGTGCTTTCATAAACTCAAACTTGTCGTGGCCATGAGATAAACCATTGCTACTGTTTGAAGTAGCAAGGGGGTGGGTCAATAATTCATACTATGTTTACGGGCGATAATTTTTGTTACCGTTGTTGTAGCCTTTATTGAATGTAAGCTTTACATGGGAGAGGGATCAGTTATGGTTGGGGGGGACAATTTGACTCTTTCCAAACATTGGGGGGGGGCACGTCCCCCATGTCCCCCCATAATCCTACGCCCATGTATGTAGGTGTGTGTGTGTATGTATGTAGGTGTGTGTGTGTGTGCGCGCATGTATGTATGTATGTGTGTGTGTGCGCGCATGTATGTATGTATGTGTGTGTGTTCATGTGTGTTTGTGTGTGCGCACGTGTCCCTATCGTAAATACGCTCATTGCATTTTCAAAGACTCAATTTTAAGATTTCTTGGATCAGTATTGGCTCAGTGTGAGTCAGGCACAGTGATGGCCCTCTCTGTATTACTCTGTGTGGTTTTAGGGACTTTCCACAGAGCTCCCCTCAAATACCTCCAAGGGGGATTACCTGTCTGTCACTCGTGGGGTACAAGGGGGGCACCCCTGGCTTTCCATGACACATAGGAGATAGTGTGTCTGCCATTTATCATCACCCCCCTCCCCCTCCCCCTCCCCCTCCCTCACCCCTACCACCCGCTCGTTCCCTCCAATCAGAGCTGTTAGCAGGTTTGTTGGGGAGCAAAGTGGGGTGTTACCCCTGTTTTTACCCCAGCTCTGGCGCCACAGAGGATGGGGTTAGAGTGGCTTCACTCTGCGCTAGAGAATACTGGGGGGGTGACTCCTCTCAACACACAGGTGAGAGAGAGAAAGAGAGGGGGAGCAGAGAGAGAGAGACAGAGAGGGAGAACCAGAAGGATAAATAACCATTGAAAAGTAATTTATTTAGCAGTTGGTAAAAGATTACAACCCTAAAATAAAAAAAAAGAATCGACGTAAACGAATATGGGAAGGACCAGGAATGTGCTCCAGTAAAACTGTACGTGAGAGAGAGGGATGAAAATTTAAAAGATAATATTTTTTTTTTTTAGTTGACCAATGTGACCAACTTCTGAGCAGTGTTTGACGCTATGCGCACACCTCCCTCCCTCCCTTTCTCTGTCCATCATTCCTCTAATTAATCCCTCTATCCTGCACCCCATGGGTCTGTGAGCCGGGCTTATTGCCCCAAAAACAGCTCCCATTGTCCCGTCTGCACAATGGCCCAATGCCTTTGATCTGGCCCAGTGTGGGTCCTCTCTCCCTCCCCCTCTCTCCCTCTCTTCTCCTCTTTTCTTCTGTTGGCTTGACTTGACCTTACACTCTCCACAGTGAGGAGACATGGAATGGAAAGGAGGGGGAAAAATATAAGGATGAACGGATTCATGTATATTGGCTAAATATAAAAGATAGAGAGCAAGAGGGAGAGATAGAGAGAGCGAGATGAAGGGAGAGAGAGTCAGAGTGAGAGGAACAGGGAGAAATAGAGAGAAAGGGAGAAAGAGACATAGAGAGGGAGAAAGACAAAAGAGAGAGAGAGAGAAAGAGAGACAGGGAGAGAAAAGAGAGAGAGGGGCACTGTTTTTTGGGGTTTTCTACATTAAAGTTGCTGACACTGGACTCTGCTCCCTCAGGCCCAGTTTTTCTCAGGCTGTGGAATTGGGCTCTAAAGTTCAGGGAGAGCCTCTCACACTCCCCCTCCAGAGGGGCCGGGGATTATTTGGATGGAGGGACGGTACGGACAGCAGCGGTGGGGGAGGTCAGTGTCGGGGACGACCTGCTTCAGTGATCAGGCCCTGTGGCGGCTCAGAGGATGTTGACAGGTTTACAGCCTCAATAGGCCTCGGCTCAGACATAATCCCAAACCTGCAGCGACCTTCTCCCCCCCAGCACCTTGTTTCTAACCCCCCCCCCCCTCCTCTCCTCTACATCCCATCCTCCCTACAAAGATGTAAAAGGCTTCAGACCAGCTGCTTTCCTTCCCAACCTCCTGCTTGCAGTCTCTCCCAGGGGCTCGATGCTCCAGTGAGCAGCTAAAGACGGGGTCCAGGGCTGGATACTGTATTATTGCTCCCCTCCCCTCTGGCTTACAGCCAGCCCTTTTCCCGGTGTTATAAAAGTTGTAAAACTCTTCCAGCTTCCACTTTCCTTTCTTTTTTTCCACTTTCCTTTCTTTTTTTCTTTTCTTTTCAAAGTGCAGCCAGTGAATGTTTTACTGATGCGGGAGGGGCTGGGGCTGGGGGAAAGGTATTGTGCGGCTGAATGGAGTGTGTGTGTGTGTGTGTGTGTGAGAGAGAGAGAGAGAGAGAGAATGAAAGAGAGAGAGAAGGAAAAGAAGAGGCAGAAAAGAAAAAAAAAGTTTAGTGTTTGTACTGGTGAATAGCAAAGAGTAGGAGGGGAGACGTCGTAAAACAACAGGGTTCCCAAAATCTGGAGAGAGGAGGTGTTTTCACGCACCACCCCCCGTCCCGACTCCCCACATATGGATTATAGTTCAACACTAAACTGAGGAAGCCCCCCTCCCCCCTCCCTCAGGCCCAGTGACTCATCCTGCCTTCACTAATGAGTCCCATTCTGGTTGAAAGGAAGCTCTTGACAGTCGTCTCAGAAGCTCCAGAGCTCTGGCGATATGGGAAGGGATGAGCGGATGAGGGGCTTTGCTGGTCCAGGTGTCTCGGTCGGGAGGCAGGAAACAGGGCCAGATTCAGACACGCAGTCAGATCTCCCTGGGGTGTCCAAATATGAATGCGGCTAAAGCTCTTCGGGAGAAGGGGTTCGGGTGAGAACAAGAGTGCGGTGCCAATGGATCCCATCGTCGTCTTTCTCATCCTACCCCCCCCGGTTCCTTTTTGACCCCTGCATGTGTTAAAAGCAGCCAGACAGCCGCAAGCGCCGTTCCCTCCAAATTACCCCCTCTGTGTCCCGGCTCCAAATATGGCTGACAAATGGGCCGCGGTATCAGGTATCAGATTGGAAGTGTCACCAAAAGATTTATAACAGGACCTGGAATGGCCAACGCTAAGAGCCCCACCACCCCCTCCACCCGTCCACCCCCAGCTAACCCTAAACAAAAACTCCTCATGTCTGTCACTCTCGTTTCGCTAACTGTGGCCCAGAAACCACTTCTCCACCGTCCTCTCAGGTTTGTCTCATGTACTGGACTACTTAAGGTTTTTTTTTTTTTTAGTTGCACGTTCGTAAAGACAAATGATCACCTCACAGAAAGGTTGTGAGGGTAGCCAGTCACAGCTGGAGTTAAAACAGACTAGTGTGAGATGCACAAATGCTCGAGCAGTTGTTGTTAAATGGGTGTAAAGCCTTCAGGCCTGCTAAACAGTGCATACAAAAGGCGCTGTTGGTTGTAGCTGCAGTTCACACCGAATAGCTGTAGATTACCATTGGTGTTACTTGAAGTGTATTTTATTTTATATATATTTTTTCAACCACAAACCCACAAATGGCCCATTGTACAGCTGGCAGGTTGTCAGAACCTTCTTTAAGTATCTAAAATTTTCCTAATCTCAAACAAAAACTTAAAAACAATTTAAAAAGCGTGAACTAAATCCAAAATAATATATATCAAAAATCTCTCCCTTTAAGCCAGCCTGTTTTAGCAAATCTGTGAAAATATAAATCATATGTTATAAATTACAAACTGGCATGCTGGCTTAGCTTATTCCCCCCCAAAAAAAAAACTTTGAAAGAAAATGGTATCTGCCATCGTGGGAGGACTCTTTAAAACTCTGTGATCAGCTGCTTTGTTGCCATTGTCTCTTGGAGGCAGTGTTAGGGGGCAGTCGGCCATTTTGGCTCTGAGCTCCAGGGTCATGGTCTCTCTTGACTCAGACAGCTGAGGAGGGAAATAAAAAAGGCTGTCCGGCCCCTGCAATCAGGAGCACCGGGCGTGTGACTCAGCTGTTGACGCAGCGTGCTCTTTTTTGTTTTTTTTTACGGGAGTGTGTGTGAGTCAGGGTAACATTTTGAGTTTGTCTTTGAAGTTGTCCTTCACCCCGAGTCAAGGTCCAAGTTCTCCACATCTCTAAACTCTGCCTCTCCCACTGCAGAGATATATGGTATGAGAGTGTGTGTGTGTGTGTGTGTGTGTGTGTGTGTGTGTGGGGGGTGGGGGGGTGGGGGGGTTGGGGGGTCGGGGGGGTGCAGACTCCTTCATTGGCACACACTCACACACACAATTCAATGTGGCAGTAAAAAAAGTTCATAAAATATTGTGTCCAGATAAACTATTTATTTTCCTATCATTTTTTTTTGGACAATGTTTCAAGAGCACTTCAAAAACTGTGATGACAGTCAGGTTTTGAGAGAGTTTCTGTATCAGTTTTGTTTAATCCTCCTCCTTGCTTTCTTCACACAGTGAAGTTTTCAAATACATTGTTCATGATCAGTTTCCACAGGTATCACTGTTTTACATTACCTTGCACATATAAGTAAGCTCCTCCCATCCCAAACGTGCCGCTCGCTGATTGGACGTCTGGTTTCTGTGTCCTGCCTGAGGAATCGGGGACAGGCGTGTTACGTGTGTGAGCCCCTCGCCTGCTCGCCTGTCACAAGTGTACATGCGGGGGATGTTTCGGACATGTGAAGACGCTGTGTGCTGGACCAGGGCAGAAGAGGCACACAGAACCCCCCCCCCCCCCCCTCCTGTACCTTGTCCCTCCCTCTCTCTGTGGGCCTGAAACTGGAGACGCCACACACACACACACACACACACACACACACTGAGGCCGTATCTCGGCTCCTACTCTCTCTCATTGTTCTGGCACAATGTACAGCGCAGCGTGCTGACACCCTCAGAGAGTCGTCTTTCTCCCTCTCTTTCTGAGGCATGGCTGGTCGTTCCTCATAAACAGGTTATTTATAGAGCCTGAAAAGTGTCCCTCTTCAACCCCGCTGCACCTCACACATAAACCCTCACCCTGAGATTCACTCTGATTTAATGGGTGAAAACTAGATTAACTCTGGTTTACAGCTATTGTGCAGTCTATATCAGTTAGTTAGATTCAGCTAAAGTCACTCTGGTTCACAAGTGGGTGAAAGTTCAGATTAATTCGTTCAAGTGGGTGAAAGCGAGAGTCAGTCTGGTTTAACGGGCGGCAGTGTAGTATAATGGTTAAGGAACTGGACTTGTAACCGAAAGGTTGCCGGTTCGATATCCCAGATAGGACACTGCCATTGTACCCTTGAGCAAAGTACTTAACCTGCATTGCTTCAGTATATATCCAGCTGTAGAAATGGATACTGTGTTAAAGCTGTGTAAGTCGCTCTGGATAAGAGCGTCTGCTAAATGCCTGTAATGAATGTAATGTAACTGAGAGCTGGTTTCACTGGTTCAGCTGAATTCAATGTGGTTTAACTGACTGAGAGCTAGATTCACTCTGGTTTAACTGACTGAGAGCTAGATTCACTCTGGTTTAACTGACTGAGAGCTAGATTCACTCTGGTTTAACTGACTGAGAGCTAGATTCACTCTGGTTTAACTGACTGAGAGCACTTTCTGAAGTTTAGGTTTCAAGCAGGTGTGCAGAGCTTGCAAATGTTGTCTACCCGGGTCATATTCTGTGTCAATAAGGCAAAGCAGAGAAGTGGTTTCTGATTGGCTACTGAGGGTGTGTCCATGTGTATTCCTGCCCTTTATCCTACAGCTTTTCCATAAATGACCCCCCCCCCATGACCCCCCCGGCGTGCGCCCCCAACGCCAACACCACAGACATTTGTGTGTTTTACCCGGACAGCGGAACCTTCAAACGCTCACGCTGCAGAAACACGAGGCTGGATAATAAAGCACTGCACGTTTAGTATACCCTCCCTCACCTGGCCGAGAAAAATGCACCCGCTTTAATTGATACTCTCACAGGATTATCCAGATGTGGTTACAACTGTGACAGAAAACAATGCTGCCCTGTGAGTTATTCCCTCCTTCTTTATTTTACTCCGTGAAACGTACGACTGCTGTTCCTTTTTGGAACAATAAAGGTAAAAAAAAATAGAGAGATCATTTTATGAGCTCCACCTCTGTACTTTTTGAGTTCTTTTGTGTTGTTTGCTTTTCAGTTTTTGGCAAGGTTTTTTTCTGTAGCTGAAAGCTTTGCATGGGCCTGGCAAAGATGAAAATGATCAGATTAGATCAGATATTTTTCTTTCCGTTTTGTTTCACTGGCCAGTGTTTTTTCATGCTGAAAGAAGAGCGCTGTCTGATACGGCCATGTTTTTTTACGCCGGGAAGACTCCTTACTTATCCGTACGAAGGATAGGAGCTGAGGAAGAGTGAGGAAGAGAAGGGACAAGTAAAGAAGGATGAAGAAGAGGGGAAAAGGGAAAAAGAAGTGGAGAGGAAAGTATAGACAGAGTGTGGAAAAGGAAGAATGAGGAGGAGAAAGAGAGATGAAAAAGAAAGGGTTGGAGTGTCTCGGTAGTGTAGCCTGCATGAGCAAAGTCAACACTGTGAACCCTGACATCGTTGGTTCGAATCCAGCTGCGCGATCTGTGTCGCATGTCTCTCCTTCTCTCTCGCTCCCCATTCTTTCTGTCTCTCTACACTGTGCTGTCCAATAAAGCTGAAAAGCCCAAAAAATATAACTTTTAAAAAAAGAAAGGTAAAAAAAGTAGTTGGGGAAGACAGAGAGAGCAGCGATGATGGGGCGTGAGTATGGACAGAGTGAGGGAAAGGAGGAATGGAGGAGATAAAAAAGAGCAGTTGGGGAAGACAGAGCGAGCAGCGATGATGGGGGCGTGAGTATAGACAGAGTGATGAAGAGTTGCAGCTCAAGGAGCAGGGTTACAGGCGACAGACAGAGCGGCCTTGTGTTTCTCACAGGCCGAGAGCAGGGCTGATTAGGGCGGGTCCAGTGACCCGGAGCTGGTCTCAGGCCCAAAGAAAGCACCCCTATGTCCCCCTCTGTCCCGGGCCCTGCTCAAACTGGGCCTTGTTCCCATCTTCTTGTCCCAGGGATGTTTGTTCAGCTGGTCCGCCACCGGGGACGACGGAGAACTCAAAGCCTCCCTCTCAGCTCGCCGTCCCCCCCCTCCACAGCCGAAGCCGGACACCCCCCGCAACCCCCCACCCCGTTCTCCCGCCCTGCCTCAAGGGGTCATGACCTTTGACCCCTCCGACTCGGGGTTATTTGTTTTGAGGCGATCATTAAAGAAGGCCGTTTTGTTCTGGCCAGCTTCCCTCCCTAGGCCCGGCTTAGCCCCGTGTCATCAATGCCATTGATCTGTTCCAAATGGGCCGATTAGGGCTCTGCAGTTTGTTCTGTTCACTCGACGGAAGGCTTTGAGTACAGACAGGGAGGGCCCGAGCGCACACAAGTGCAAACATTGTGTGCGCACTGAGATTGGCAACTTGATTTTAGAGTGATGAGGGGGGGGTATATTTTCTTGTCATGCTTTGTATAATTTTTTTTTTGTTTTGTTTTTAATTAAAGTCAAACAGTCCAATACTGGTCACAACGGCCCTTTTCAGATACGGCTCACAAAAGCGGCCTAACTTCACCCTCTCTGCTGGTCTAGTCCTCATTATAACCCAGCCTCTCGCTGGAGAAAGAGAGAGAGAGCGAGAGAGAGAGAGCTGGAACTCTCCACCGAGTGAATTTCCTTCTACAACCCTCCATAAGCTGCAGACTGATTTAAGAATAAGCAGTTTGTATTCATTGTTGCTGTTAAGTTGGGTGGTGGTTTCTTGAGGGGATTATGCATTGTGTGCTCGAGCCCGAGCTTTCTCAGGGCTGGGCCTGGCTCTGTTTCACAGGCGTCTGTTCTTACTTACGCACGGGGCACCGTTCCGGCCCAATCGCAGCGTTTTTCTATTGTTTTATGTTCGCGAAATGTTGTCATGTTTTTTTGTTTTTTTTCTGCTCCGGTTATGCAACTCCAGATTATTTTCCATGTTGAAATGAAAAATCCAATTAATATGCAGGGATTTAATGCAGTTCAGTTTAAAAAACAACCTGCAAAGTAAAGAGTTCTGTGAGGAGGAGGAGGAGGAAAGAAAACCGTGGGTCGTTAGAGAAAGAAATAATTACAGGTTATTAGAAATATCCCAGGGCAAGTCATTAAATCAGGCGTAAATAGAAGCGAAATTAGAGGGGAAATGCGAAGGTTTAGTTTAAAGTGACGTGTGCAACATGAGATGTGCATGTCTGCCTCGCTGGCGTAGCGATGCAGGGGAGTCAGAGAGACGAAAGAATGAGATTTAGCGAGAAAAGAAAGAA
>CM040406.1:47244991-47309991 GCA_022702515.1 Ilyophis sp. 1 JC-2022
GCATATATGTGTACATACAGCGCATATATCCAGCATATATGTGTACATACAGTGCATATATCCAGCATATATGTATACATACAGTGTATATATCCAGCATATATGTGTACATACAGCGCATATATCCAGCATATACGTATACATACAGTGCATATATCCAGCATATATGTATACATACAGTGCATATACCCAGCATATACGTATACATACAGTGCATATATCCAGCATATACGTGTACATACAGTGCATGTATCCAGCATATACGTGTACATACAGTGCATATATCCAGCATATACATGTACAAACAGTGCATATATCCAGCATATACGTGTACATACAGTGCATATATCCAGCATATATGTATACATACAGTGCATATATCCAGCATATATGTATACATACAGTGCATATATCCAGCATATATGTATACATACAGTGTATATATCCAGCATATATGTGTACATACAGCGCATATATCCAGCATATATGTGTACATACAGTGCATATATCCAGCATATATGTATACATACAGTGCATATACCCAGCATATACGTATACATACAGTGCATATATCCAGCATATACGTATACATACAGTGCATATATCCAGCATATACGTATACATACAGTGCATATATCCAGCTCTCTGTGTCCATCTTGTCTATGTTCCCCTGCAAGTGATTCACGTGTGCTGCAGAAGAACAGGGAGGACTGGCCTGTTTAAGAGCAGTGCGGGGCAACAAACTTCACAAATGGGGGATGAGGGAGGGAAAGGCAGTGGGAGATGTCCTTACAGAGAAAGAGAGAGAGAGAGAGTGAGAGAGAGAAAGAGAGAGCGAGAGATAGAGCGAGAGAGAGAGAGAGAGAAAGAGACAGAAAGGAAACAGAGAGGAAACAGCCCGCTGGGGGAAGACTGGAGGATGAGGGGAAGAAGAGAAAAGATAAAGAAAAAATTATTTAACTGCCGTAATTACAACCTGGGTCTGTCACTGTCATCCCCTGAGTTGGGAGAATAAAGCGGGGGTGGGGGGTGGGGGGGGGCACAGCCCTCTCAGTGCTCAGGTATTTAAATAGATCACACACCTGGGCGCTCCAGGCACTAGGCTCCGGTTTGAGATTAAAAAAAAATTCTTCTCTCTCTCCCTCCTCTCTCTCTCTCTCTCCCCCTGTCTCTCTCTCGCTCTCTCTCCCTCATTTTTTCTCTCGGCACTGGTATTCCTTAATTACCATGAATGATGTGGTTTCTGTCTGAGTGAAACTGAAGTATGAAAGCACAGTGTTATTATCTTCATCTCAGCACTCAATCTCTCCCTCCCACCCTCTCTCCCTCTCTCTCTCTCTCTCTCTCTCTCTCTCTGTCTTTTTTCAGCTATGCTGTTAGAGTGTGTGAATGCTCTGACAGACAGTGCTAACACTAATACGCATTTATGAATTTGTGGAGGTGAGATTAGTAGCTTACCAAAGGCACATTCAGAACACAAACGGATACAATGCATTCAGGAAACAAGCAACACCGACAGAGAAACACAAGATGAGTACAGGTCTGAAAATATTATGTTTGTGTGCTTGTGTGTGTGTGTGTGTGTGGGGATATGTGTGTGTTTCTGCATGTGTTTGTGTGTGTGTGCATGCGTGTGTTTGTGCATGAGTGTGTGTGTGTGTGTTTATGTGTTTGTACACGTGCGTGTGCATGTTGAAAACATGTTACCAGGAAGAGAGGAAATGGGATAAATATGTAGGTCGCCTGACTCACCTGCCTGCATTCCCTCAGTACTGTCATCTCTGTGCTTCCCCATCACACCTCACCGTGTGTGAGTAATGCTGAATCAGCCCCAGGGCTGTGTCTCTAACACACTGTACAAACCCCAGGGCTTGTGTCTCTAACACACTGTACAAACCCCAGAGCTTGTGTCTCTAACACACTGTACAAACCCCAGGGCTTGTGTCTCTAACACACTGTACAAACCCCAGGGCTTGTGTCTCTAACACACTGTACAAACCCCAGGGCTTGTGTCTCTAACACACTGTACAAACCCCAGGGCTGTGTCTCTAACACACTGTACAAACCCCAGGGCTTGTGTCTCTAACACACTGTACAAACCCCAGAGCTTGTGTCTCTAACACACTGTACAAACCCCAGGGCTTGTGTCTCTAACACACTGTACAAACCCCAGGGCTTGTGTCTCTAACACACTGTACAAACCCCAGGGCTGTGTCTCTAACACACTGTACAAACCCCAGGACTTGTGTCTCTAACACACTGTACAAACCCCAGGACTTGTGTCTCTAACACACTGTACAAACCCTAGGGCTTGTGTCTCTAACACACTGTACAAACCCCAGGGCTTGTGTCCTTCCTCTAACACACTGTACAAACCCCAGGGCTTGTGTCTCTAACACACTGTACAAACCCCAGGGCTTGTGTCTGTAACACACTGTACAAACCCCAGGGCTTGTGTCCTTCCTCTAACACACTGTACAAACCCCAGGACTTGTGTCCTTCCTCTTACACACTGTACAAACCCCAGGGCTTGTGTCTCTAACACACTGTACAAACCCCAGGGCTTGTGTCCTTCCTCTAACACACTGTACAAACCCCAGGACTTGTGTCCTACCTCTTACACACTGTACAAACCCCAGGGCTTGTGTCTGTAACACACTGTACAAACCCCAGGGCTTGTGTCTCTAACACACTGTACAAACCCCAGGGCTTGTGTCCTTCCTCTAACACACTGTACAAACCCCAGGACTTGTGTCCTTCCTCTTACACACTGTACAAACCCCAGGACTTGTGTCCTACCTCTTACACACTGTACAAACCCCAGGGCTTGTGTCTCTAACACACTGTACAAACCCCAGGACTTGTGTCTCTAACACACTGTACAAACCCCAGGACTTGTGTCTCTTACACACTGTACAAACCCCAGGGCTTGTGTCTCTAACACACTGTACAAACCCCAGGGATTCACACTTAAATCAGAGCTTAAAACAAAAGAAGAGCAGAGTGGTTTCAGTGTAGAATCACAGGCCCTGAGGCGACCAGTGCCAGGCTGTTTCCAGCACACAGGGGACGGGGGAAATACTAAAAGCGATGATTGGGACCTGCAGGGTTGAGTAATAGATCCAGTCCTGCACATAATGTGAATCTGGACCCTTTCAGCGATGACTGGGACCTGCAGGGTTGAGTAATAGATCCAGTCCTGCACATAACAGGGGGGGGGGGGGTTTCCAGAGGCCGAAGAGAGGGCATCAATATCAAAATCTGCCCCCTCAGTCCGTAATGACAACCCCCCGGCTGAAAGAAAAGGGGTAGGGGCCCAAATAAAATTTTAGCCCGGGCCCCCAAAAGGTTAGAGCCAGGCCCTGAGTAGACCACAGTGTCCCACAGGAAGGGAGGGATTCAGTGAGCAGGGTAACCTCTGCCTGTTCACTCGCTATCGGCTCTTTTGAGTAATCTGGCAACCTGCGCAGTAAAATGTTCAGTGTTAAATAAACACTGACCGAGTGTATTTAATCCCTCGTATAAACCCTGTTAAGAGGTAAATGAACACTGAACATTTTACTATGTAGCTCTAAGAGCTGTGATACAATCAGTGTGCAGGAATGTAACTGCTGATTTTGGCCTGCAGAATGAGATCAGCAGAATGAGATCAGCAGAATGAGATCAGCAGACGCAGTAACAGTGTGGAGTTTGTGCACAGAGGGTGTGTGCAATCTACAGCTATGGAGACTGGGGTGGGAGGCAGTTTCAGGCTTTGGAGAATATGTTTACTGGGAGTGGGGTTCAGGGAATATAATAGACCATGAGTCCGGTGTGAGTATTATGTTTTAAATTATTACACTGAGCACATAAGCACTCAAGGCATAGTAAATCCATGCCAGAGTCACAAATGTGTGATTAGAATGTTCTTAACTGAGCATTCTAATGCTGATGTTACAATCACTACTGGTTATTGCACTGGAGTTCTAGAACACTGAGAATTTAAAAAAACATTCCAGAAAGCCTTCTCTTCAAGGGGTTAAGAGCACCCCTAAGTGCAGTGCTCACCTGGAGTGCTCGCTCGGAGCCCCCCTGACCTGCCAGGACACTGTCACAATGATAGCACAGACCTGCAGCCGCAACGGGGCTCTTTGAATTAGTGTGAATTGTGAGGAGAAAGTAAAAGTAAACAAGTAATAAAACTGTTAAGCTGTGCTGCAGAATGATGTCATCCCAGAAACCATAGAGGTGAAGCAAAGACCAAAAACCACCGCATGTCATGTCTATGTACAGATGTGCTGTAGTGCACACTGACAACTCATTGAGTGAATGGTGCTAAGGCAACCGTCTCTCCCGGCTACGACAGCGCGTGCAGCTGGTCTTTCCTTCGCAGGCTGTGACGGCGTCCGCTGAACCCGCTCTGGAGAAGGACAGTCTGGCCCGGGACTGGGCGGAGAGCAGCAGTCTTTATTTTGGACAGGCTCCAAGGAAAGCCAGTGTTCCCGATCACCTCGCTCTCAGAGGATTAGGCTCCGTTTATTTATCTGTAATTGCTTGAGCAATCCTCCCTCTTTTATTTCCCTCCCTGATGGCAGAGACGAATGCGCTCGTCGATGCCAGCGGGCTTTTTCCTCGCTAATTCCTCTGGGTCTCTCGTTCTACTTGTAGCCAGGGCCACGGTTGAATTAGCCGGGCCGGTTCATGACCCAATGTGCCGTCCCGGATTTCACAGGAACTGTTTTTCTGCTCTGCCGGCACACCTGAGCACGCTAAAGCCATCAGAACCGTCCGCCGTCTGTTGTCTGTTTCATCTATCCCTCTGTGTGTAGAGTAAACCTGTACACTGGAGAGGGGGGGGGGGGGCAACAGAATGTCTGGGAGCTCTCCAGCACTTAGCTGGCCGGCGTTCTGATTGGCCGAGCCCCGTTGGCAGAAGAGGGATTACATAACCCGGGCATGCTGAATGCTTCCTTGGGATCAGGGGTCATCGGCTTCGCTTGAGCAGAGCTCTGGGGGAGATACACTCTCCCCGGGACCCGAACAATCCATCAACGCTCCATTCAAACAGGTCTGCTCAAACACTCCAGGTTCCTCTGCCAGCTACAGCACTTAATGCTTCAGCTCCTGTCAGTCTCTTTATGTTCGACTCATTATCATTGCTGTGTGTTTTTAGGGCATTGCTGCAGAGGCACTGGCAGTGCAGTCTCACTGCAGATTCAGCTATCGAGTCTAAATCAGAGCAGCTGGTCATTATTAGTCTGTCGCACAAACGGACAGAACACAGGCGCCACCTGCTGGGGAGAGTGGGATCAACGCCTAAATAATCAAGACCGTTAGCATGACATGGGCAAAACCTTATGACCAAATGAACGATCATGGTGTTTGTTCTGCACCAATCATTGGTTGTGTTATTAGTTTTGCGTGTGCTAAAAGGTTTTAAACATGCTAAAGGTAAATCAGGCCCCAAGTGTCAAGTGTTAAAACATCTCAACTTGAGTCCGTTCAGATCTGGGCCCTGTTCCTAACTGAGTTAGCCGAGTTAAACCCGGGACAGTGTTCTTGCTAGCTCATACGCTGCCTCGCCAAAACAAAAGTCGCACACTCTAATATTTCGTTGGACCGCCTATAGCTTTGATTATAGAGCATTCGCGGCATAGTTTCGACAACTTTATGCAACGTCACAAAATGTATTTCCGTCCAGAGTTGCATTAATTTTTGGTTGAGATCTTGTATTGACGGCGGGAGAGTCGAACCACTCCGTAAAGTCTTCTCCAGCACATTCCAAAAACTTTCAATGGAGTTATGGTCAGGACTCAATTCATGTGTGAAAATGATTCCTCGTGCTCCCTGAACCACTCTTTCACAATTCGAGCCCGATGATTCTTGGCATTATCGTCCTGGAATATGCCCATTGATGGGATAACCTGATCATTCAGTACATTCAGGTACTCAGCTGACTTCATTTTATTGCTGCATAATGTTGCTGAGCCTAGACCTGACCAATTGAAGCAACCCCAGATCATAACACTGCCTCCAGAGGCTTGTACAGTGGGCACTATGCATGACGGGTGCAACGGCAACTTTTTTTTTGGCCAGGCAGTGTATGCTCCCTACTCAGGGGGGTTTATAATCAGCACAGTTAGCCAGCTATGAAGAATAGGGTCCAATTTGAGCTCACTGGGCAAACTGGTCCCATCATGGGCATAATGCTAATTTAATCCAACAACATGGGAAGTTTTGCGGCCTTGATCGCTGTCTGGAGATTTTCCTCTTATCAATAAATATTGTCTCTCCTCTCGAGGTGCTGGCCGTGTGGACTGCGTAGCGGTGAAAAGATGTTTCGTGTTTCCCCGTTGAACAATTTGCCTAAACGTCACTCTCAGATTACTCAAGCCGTATCGCCGGTGTCATTAACAGGCCCTGTTTTCACGCCCTTCAACTGGCAGTGCTCGCACTCTAGGCCCGGGCAGTCCAGCAGTAATGAGCGTGTTGAATCAGGTTCCCAGAAAATTCGGTCTCTGATTTTGACACATGAGCCGCACATCTGCGGTGACCAGCGTCCCCCCCCGCCGCCCAAAAAGCCATCGCATTTGTCTTGGGTTGCATAAAAGAATCCGGCGTTGATAAAGGAGAATGTCATGCATGTTCACTTCGGATGACAGCTACATCTCTTTACGTAACCGGTAAGAGGAGACGAAGATAAGCCGAGAATGCGTTCAGCGGGCGAAGCCAAATCTGTTTGAAATGCAATAGGCCTACAAATCCGCCGGTGCCACCAGTCACCATTTTGGAACTCGACACAAAATCCCTAACCGTTTTCTATAGGGAGCAAACACACCTTGCGCAAGAAACTTTTTTATTTTTTATTTTCAGGTTTATGAACACATCTTCAAAACATTAAGTAAACAGCACCATTATTATTCTTTTTAACAGAATCACACAGGCCTAAAGCATTTAAACAGATTAATTGCATTGGTAAGTCATTTGACCAAAATGCTAAATCAATTATTTAATCCCTGAAGTGCTCTACAGTGGATGAATGTAACGCTTTGAATTTAATTCTCTTTTTTTGTCACCACTACTTCAAAATTATGTCTTTATTTGCGATGCACCGCGGTGGAAAACAAATCAATTTTCATAACTCCAATTGCTCTTTTGTGAGTCATAACATACATCATCCGTTCCTGGCAGACAGACAGTTTCCTAGTTTTATGTCAATCGGCTTGACAAGGGTTAGAGAACGATAATATTTTGTTTTGCGACAAATCGTTATAATCAATATAATAGATTTAAAGCTTTATTTCAAGTAACCTTTTTTGAACAAAAACATCTCCTTTTCTACTGCTAGTTTTAAAAAGCTATTTTCGCCCCACATTTATTTGCAATTAAAAAATGGAAAAAAACTGCATAGAATCACCAGAATTCAGCCTGTTTTCACAGAGCTAATCATACCTAAAGAAGCGCACACAGGGTCTAATTCTGCACGTTGTGCGTAGATACCTTGCACACGACCCGTGCATCAAGAGCGTCCAAAAGATCAATGAATTCATGTTAAAATTGTTTTCGAAAAAGCTTGGAAAAAAATCTGTGCTGTTGCAAAACCGTCCGAAACCGTTCCAGCTAAGAGGGGCTAGACAGCTGCTGCAGGAGTTAAGATCCCCGTGCCAACCGGGCTCTGCAAAGTGGCGGGGGGGGGGGTTAGGTAGCAGTGTGGCGCTGTTATCTTCCGTTGCTCTCTCTTCTCAGGGTGGCCACTGCTGGCCTTTATAGTGACACACAGTGTACTGGTCCTCTCAGGACACCTGCCGCAGGGCGACAGCGAACAGCGAGGGGACGCGGTCATGGAACGAAGAGGGTTAGGGACGTGTACCCCCCTCATTATACCACTGGCTGCATGACCATAATGCCTCTCTTTATCCCAGAGAGAGAGAAAGAGGTGGGGGGGGGAAGGGAGCTTTCATTTCTGTTTGATCAAAGTGTCCGCTACTCAATGAGCAGTGACACACAGAGGGGCGAGAGAGGCAGAGGGACAAGAGAGCCGGGGAGAGAGAGAGAGAGAGAGTGTTCTTTGTCTGTTTTTTTTTTTTTTCATGATGTGAATATCCCCCGGGAGGTCAACCTGTGGGCCGTGACCTTTGACCCCTCTCCCCTGTAGTCGGAGCAGTTTGGAGGTTTGCACTTGAAGGACATTGGCAAGCTTGTTAACTGTCAAGCTCGTCTGTGGAGGACTCCATAATTGTCTCCGCGGTGGAAGCGGCTACCGTTTCTAATTTTTTTTTACTCTCTTTGTCACGGGTGGCCTGAAAGGGGGGAGCCTCCATTCACTGGGCTCCAGGAAGAGAGGATTAAAGGAAAACCAAAAAGAAAGAGAGAATAAACTAAAATAACTGTGCGAGTGTGTGTGTTTAAGTCTCGCAACATCTGTCGTGGAAGCACAATTAAGAATATAGAAAGGCTCTTTTGATAGGAGGGACAAACGAACAGGCTCCTCTCTATTCAGAACACAAAGCTTGGAACAGTTAAGTTTTTAAATCGCGAGCAAAGAGAACATTAAGTGTATGTTTAGCTTCAGGAGGTGAAGTTAAAGCATGACATTGCCTATTCTCAGCCATCTGTCTTACACAGAGGCAAACACAGCTTTGATTGTTTTCCCCACATTTGCATTTTTAAGCCTGTCTTCAGCCTACTCTAAACGAGACAATATGTGAATATTATAATGAGAAAATTACATTTTTAAAAGTATACAGTCATGTAAAGGTATGACAGTATTGTATTATTTAATGTAGTATTGCATTAAATCTTATACCAATCTGTTCTTGTCCAGCCTCTCCCTATAGGCGCACCCCTCCCATAACCTCACACAACCCATCGGCTGCCCTGTTCCCACTTTCACCCTATGTCCATTGCCCAAACTCCATCTGTAATGGCGACATGTAGTCCAGCTGTCTCTCCTGTTCGTTTTCTTTAATTTGAATGTGTTTTGTTGTGTCTGGCTTTTGTCTTTGTTTTTTTCATGCACTGTGTGTCTGTAGTGGGACGGGGAAACAGGCTGGATATTTTTCAGGGCACTTCTGCTGCTCGTTTGATAATATCGACGAATTGTCTAGATATAATTCTGTTTGTGGTCGTCACCATGGAGACACATTCGCAACTTATGCTCGGGAATGTCCGTTGGATCTGCAGACTGCAGCAACAAAGTTTACCATCGCTCTTCACTCTTCACCAGAGTTGTGGATTTCGGGACTGACCTGGGAGTGCAGGCAATCTTCAAAATGCAGCTAGGAATGAAAACATAATGCGGGGTAGGAATGAGGAGACAACTGGGAGAATTAACGCAGTTCGGTGCTCCGTTTCGGCGGTGGACAGAGACCGCAGCGCTGCATGTATGGAAGAAAGTCGTGGAGGCGGAGTTTGTGTGTTGGACTGCTTGGTGACACTGGACATCTCGGGACAGCGGGGGCTATGCAATGGCTGTATTGCACTTTCATTCACTTAATTCACATGATTGATGTAATAATTCAGTTGGATGTCTTTGTTTGATATGTTTGTTGGTGTGTTGTGGGTCTGCCCCACTGGCTGTCTTTTTTTGTTGTTGCTGGGGCTACAACTGAAGATCCCTTGCAGGAAAATAAAAGTTATTCTATTCTATTCTATTCTACCTCAGTGGCCCCCCTAAAACCTCAATAACAGTGCAACAGAGAAATTCAGGATTGCTCAGGACTTAAATACTTATCTGTCTATCCTTTTAGCTTCCTCAATCTGTTCATTACTCAGTAAACATGTATATGACAAAAACCTTGTCTGCACTATTAAACCTTGTTTGGAGCATTGAACCCTTCGAAGAGTAGGTTTTTTGGAATGTTTTTTCTAAATTCTAAATCGGTGTTCAAGAACTTTCAGTAACCAGTAGTGATTGTTACATCATCATTAGAATGTTTAGTTAAGAACATTCTAATCACATATTTGTGATCTTATACCTTAAAGGGTTAATACAGCGTGCAGATAACTTTCCCTCAACACTCACCTTCTTAACCCCCAAGCACCCGTGTCATTTCCTGCACACTACCTTCTCTTCATTCACTCATTACTCACTGAAGACGTGTCATAGGATTAGATATTAGTTATGGGTTTATCAGCCCTGGTTGTGGTTTGAATTGGTTCTCATAATGTCTGCAGGTAAGGATGGTTCTGAAGAGGAACCCAGGCAGACTGGTCTTCTTCTATTTTCAGTCCAAAGCCGGATACTTTCCGTTCTTCCCCAGGGCGACTCTTTTGCTCTTTCCGAGAATCAAAACAATAATTTTTGTGACATTAGTAACTGAAACTCAAATATCTGAAATACAATTTTATTTTCCAAGTTTGCGGACAACCCATATTAAAATATTCTGACCAATCAGAGCATCATAAATATCACTGCCAGGGTCTGTCCATTGCATACCCAGTTCCCCTCAGTATTATTAGCAATACTCAAGACAACCTTGTGAAGCAGTGCTGCTTGAAATTAAGCTGGAGGACTTCATTAAAAATCTTACTTTAGTTTATTTTCATTACCTTTTCATCAGCAATTAAAACGGCTTTATTTCTGGCGACCTCATCAGGCTCGATGTTACGAAGGATTTAGCAGCTCGCTAACTATTACAATCAGTCAATAAGTAATACGTGGTTTTATGGTCTTCTTTATCTGCTTAACATTTCACTACTTCAAAACACAAAATAACTACTATTAACATCACAAACGGTAACACAGGGGTCTGCTAACTGAGTGGAAATTGCTACAATTTCATGCTATTTTAATGGTCGCAAACAAGTCACAATTTTTTATATGGTATGCATGTTACAATCGTGTGTTTTATTTTAATATTAGGTTATGTGCTTGCCATTATAGATACAATTAAGAATATGTCTAGATTAATGTGCATATTACATATTTGAACATTTGATGCATTCATGTCATTATTCTTATTTTTTAAGTCCACCCCAAACGGATTTTCAGCTGTGTTGTGTATCTGAAAAAAAAAAGGTATTTATGGTGGACGACTGACTGGTCACAGCGCATTCTTCTATATGTGTGCCCTTTTTCAGCTGAATGGGATGAATATGCACGTCAATTTCTCACAGCTAAGCACAATTAAAGCAATGACCTTTATTGTTCAATAAATTAAAGCAAGGTCATGCTGTCTCATTCTGCTTTCCCCTGTGCAAGCATTACATTTTCTTTCTAGCGATGAATGCTACCCTGGAGTTTATAAAACATTGGGGATTTCTGAACAACGCCATTCAACTTAACATAATTTATAAGTCCATTCATGGAAGCAATAGAAAGATATACATATCATTACTCATAAGGATACAAATTCTGTGAATCACTTGTTGAGAATGTATATGGTTCCTTGTTAATGGGATTAGAATTTATTTTGAACAGAGTTTTCTCACTTAAGTTGATTGATTGACGTCATCGGTTCAACTGAAAAGAGTTCATGGCATGTTTGCGAGAGTTTGAAGGATGTTTCAGTTGAAATAGCCATTTAATTTCTGAGACATTGTTGAGTTAGTGTAGCTGTGCCAGGTAACAGAAATAAAAGCTAGGGAGGATCTCATCTTTTACAAATGAGTTGCTTAATGGCCAGTTTCTTAACACGAGAGTTCAGGGAATGTGGAAAATAATTTTATTCGGTTGCAGTTTGAGTTTTTGTATGATGATGTTCAACTGTTATCTTATGGCATACAATAGAGGGTTCGGTAGCAATGAAATAATGTGTATTCTTTGCTGGGCGTAATAGTTTTAAAAGCCATCCTTCAAGACTTATGGATTACAGACTTATCAGCGTTCATCACTCCGCCAAGGATGATAGTTGAATTTGTGTATTTGTTTTTTTTCTTTCTTTTAAATGTATTCTAATGTTTTGTTTGTTTATTTATTTATTTATTCTCTGAATTGGGAATTTCCTCTGCAATTTTCTCATGTTTTTGGTTATTTTGCTCGGCTATTTACACAACTGGTGACGGTATTACACACAACTGCATTTAGAGTTTTGGTTATTCGTTGGAATGCGTGTGTAAGAAGGGTGCAGTCTAAACTTTACCACAAACTCATTTTAAATCCCTCCCTGTGTTTCTCCCCCAATGCTGCTTTCCTTTCCAAATCCCTCTTTTGTGTAAGAAAACCCTCGTACTTCCTACTCCAACCTGTGTGGTTTCTGTTACGCTCCCAGAGAAGTCCTCACGTACACACATGCACAGGTATTTTGTGTAGCTAGAATTCTTGTTGCACCACTCAATTATAGGTGTTGCCCAAGAGAGATAATTCCCAAACTCTCAACATAACATGTAAATCAAAGAAAACGGGTGCAGCACTATTTAAAATTATATTTTATTCACCAAATAAAGCTGCGTTGAGCCGATGCAGCCTGAGGAAGTTCGAAAATGTTCTAAATGTTGCTGCTACTTTATTTTCTCAATAGAATATAAGTTTTGAAATAGTGTTTCTCACATTTTCTTTGATTTAGGAAACAGAGATGCAGAACTGATCTTCGGGACCTACTTGTTTTGACATAGCAAATTATTTAGAAGTGGTTTACTTTTCTGTCATTGAGGGCATTTTCATAAACCAACAATATCTCATGATAATGACTTTGAATGTGTTTCAAAATAATGTGTGCCAAATTGCACAAAACATGGGTATGCATGTAAAACAATTGACAAATTGGTACAAAGAGACCTGTCTAAAGAGACATTATTGTTTAAGGCTGTGTATAAATATTTAAAAACCTAACCATAATTCACAATTATAATCATACATATTTTATGTTAGTGGATCCTATAGATACAGATTTTACACAATAATTCACACCTTGACGGAGTTAATTTCAAGATGAAACACTTATTGCTTCCTAACACACTGCAGAACCTTATGGTCCATCCAGCCAACAACCAATAATTTGAATGGAACAAGGTACGACGTATGAATCAAATCATTTTAAAAAACAGGATATTATATGAAAATTACAACAAAAGCGCTCACTTTAAGGACTTTTCATGGTTAGAAGTAACAAGAGTGCCCTCTGGTGGTAAGATTTGGACATAGGCTATGCAGTTTCTCATCTGTACAGCAGATGGCAGCAATCATCCAAAGGCAAACAATATACTCCAGTTGTATTATAGAAATCACTTTAAGTTCACGTGCTGGGGTTTCTTTATATTATTTGAGTTTTAGAGTATGTTTTCGATTGGCCCAGTTTTTATGTGCGATGAAGAAAATATTTTTGACAACCTGCCCTTGGCAGGTCTCTGGCATGCAGGGGTTTGTGGTCAAAAGCAAGAAAATAGACATGAAATAACTCGAAAGCAGCTTGTACAGAGAAGTTATGTTTCTTTTTAGCATTTATTCATAATTTGAAACGCAAATTTAGTAAACATCAGTTGTTATATTGTGCTGGTACTTCTATCTTCAAGGGAAGCAGTCTAATTTTATTGAAAATAATTCAGTTTTATTTATAATGTCTGTAGGAATAACATAAAGCTCTCAGCTCATCAGAAATATATGTAAATATCTAAAATATCGTCACACACAAAACTGTCTAGGCCAATCAGAAACATCTACTAAAGCAAATATTTTTTAAAAGCTCAGAAAGTGAACTATCTCTGCAACTATATCAATAAAAGTATGTTAGTAGCCTGTAGCATGACAAAACAACTCACACACAGATGCACGCACACACACACTCACATGCACGCACACACACTCACACTCACACGCACACACACACACACACACACACACACACACACACACTCCTCACATTCGCTTTTGACACACACCCGCACTCGAGCTGCATACATTCGGCTAAAGCAAAAGCTTCTCCCTTTCCAAAGGTTTGGGGTTCTGCGGGGATTTAACCTTGGGCTTGGATTACCTCGTAGGGCCCCACCCACTAATGACTGCAGCAGGCCTGGTTCTGAGAGCTGTTCCTCCGCTGTGCCTGGAGGCCCATTGTCAGCCTGGGTGGGTAGGTTTGTGATGGCAGGTGGGACACTGTAGGAGTAGTAGAGAAACTTTGTGCCGTTTATCCCCAGCGAGCTCACAGCTCAGTCCCCGGCGCTGGTGTAAAGTTACAGGATTTTCAGGAAAAAAAGAAACGTCTGCCTATGTGGCCCTTGAGCAAAAGTTCGTCATTTAGCCTGAAATTCTGCGCGCGGATGTTGCACATATACACACACACACACACACACACACACACCGTTTGTGCGTTTACGCGATAAACTGCTCCAGTCAGCTTTACCATGAGGAGAGGAGAGGAGAGAGGAAAGCTCTGATTTAGGCTGAAGTGTGGTGTGGTTTGAGGCCGGAGCCACAGAGACATTTTCTACGTGTGAACAATGGTGGAGAAGTGACTGTGTGTGTGGGTGTGCATTTGTGTGTGTGCGCGAGTGTGTATGGATGCACGTCCTTGTGTGCGCGTGTGTGTGTGTGTGTGTGTGTGTGCATTTGTGTGTGTGCGCGAGTGTGTATGGATGCGCGTCTTTGTGTGCGCGTGTGTGTGTGTGTGTGTGTGCATTTCTGTATGTGCACGTGTATGTGTGTGTGAATGTGAATGTGTGTATGTGCATGTGTTTGTGTAGAGGCATTTGTGTACATGATGTGTGTGCGCACGAGTGTGTATGCATGTATGTCCATGTATGTGTGTGTGTGTGTGTGTGTGTATACTGTATGTCTGTATATATGCTTGTGAAGCTGATGGCAGGATGGGTGCATCTGTTTCACTCTGTCTAGACACGTTGTTGTGTAAACTGAAATGGACGCCACTCTCTACTTTACTGAGTGCACCCCCCCTCAAGCTCCAACCCCCACCCCCCAACCCCTCACTTTCTACTGCTTATTTCTTCCACCACTCAGTGTCTGGTAAAGCCATCATTTGGCCCCCTCCTTCTCCACATCTTGTCTCCCTGTTTGCTACACTAAATCCCAGCCTCCCTCCGGCTCGGAGGCCTGCAGTCACAGTGCACAGGCAGCTGTCCGAGTGGCCGGCTCCCCTGAACGAAACCTTTTTTCCGGTCACGCAACACGATTCGAGCGTTCTCTGTGACGGGAAAGAGAGACACCCGGATAGTTTATAAAGCAGGGCAGAGTTTTTTTTTATAACTCCACGTACGCAGTTCCCTCCTCTCGCGAGCCAGCCCTCGTTGGATTCCGGTTTGGCCAGCAGGAACAAAGAGAAGCAGAGTCTATATGTGGTCATGCCAAAGCGGCCAGCGGAGTTAACCCTCTGGCAGGCTCAGGCCAGCCCTGGCAACTCAACGGTTCCCTTGACCAAGTACAGAACTGTCTCATTGTTCAGGAACGATCAATCACCAGATGCAACCCAACACCTTATCCTCACCTCCCCACCCCCTACCCCCCTAGAACAAAAAACAAAAAACCCAAACACATAAACCCACTTATACACTCTCACAATGCCGGTGCTGACAGACTCCAGGTCTCTTAGTGGAAACAACTATAAGGACTTGACCCTTAGCTTCTGAGGCCTGAATAAGATCCTGGTAACCCCAGTGCTAGCGGTCAAAAGTGGGCTCTCTTCTTTAGCCCTGTCCGTTAAAGATCAGTGAAAGCCCCCTAACCACCACAACAAATGTTCAATGAAAACACAACTGAAGAAACACAAGCCTTGGTTTATTATTTTCTTTTTTACAGCACTCTTACTTTTTTATGCAGCTACTGCTGTTGTTAGCTGCCGTGCATGAATACCTGTTTGTGTTGCTACAGGGAGTCCCATAACACGGGACAATATTCCCACAGAATCGGCACGAACATGATCCCCAGTGATGGTCTGTCTGCCACACGTTCACTTGCACAGCCCCATAGAGGCGTGAGATGTAGAAGGATATATGGCCAGGATCTCCATAAGTAAGAAACACTTAGTCAGGAAGGGGGGGTGTATGTGTGTTGAAGGGGAACAGCTGACTGGTGTCAGGAGTTGACCTGCAGTACAAGTGAATTCTATCCTCTGTCTGCATGGGTCTGTGATGTCACTGAAAAGATAATTTTATCCTCTGTCTACATGGCTCTGTGATATCACTGAAAAGAGAATTCTATCCTCTGTCTGCATGGCTCTGTGATGTCACTGAAAAGAAAATTCTATCCTCTGTCTGCATGGCTCTGTGATGTCACTGAAAGGAGAATTCTATTCTATCCTCTGTCTACATGGCTCTGTGATGTCACTGAAAAGAGAATTCTATCCTTTGTCTGCATGGCTCTGTGATGTCACTGAAAGGAGAATTATATTCTATCCTGTCTGCATGGCTCTGTGATGTCACTGAAAATAAGTGACCTCACAATGAGCATGTGGTGGAGCAATGCTGGGTATAATTGGCAATTTCTTTTTAAAAATATTTTTAAAAAGCTTCACAATGGTATACTTCATGTTTAATTTTTAGCTTATTAGCTTTTACTTTGATGACAGTATTCAAAAAATCTTTGAGGTTCTTTTTTTCTTGCTTCTAAAATTTGAATTTTTGTTTGCTTGTTTATTTTCATTTTTAAACAAGAGTATGTCATTTTGAGAAATGACAGCGGTTTTAGAACAATGATGCTACTTTTCTTGTTTCTGGTGATAGTTAAGAAGCAGATTGTTTCATGACATATACTGTACATCATATTTTTGTCTCGGTTGAAAATGTCTGTAAACAGACTCAAGCATGTGGGGAACAAAGACATTACAGCTGCTAGTAATGTAGCCTTTTACTGTGGTGTCTTTTCTTAGGGACACCATACAGTGTCACATCTTCTGTTAGAGACACCATGCAGTGTCACGTCTTCTGTTAGAGACACCATGCAGTGTCACATCTTCTGTTAGAGACACCATACAGAGTCACATCTTCTGTTAGAGACACCATGCAGTGTCACGTCTTCTGTTAGAGACACCATGCAGTGTCACATCTTCTGTTAGAGACACCATGCAGTGTCACGTCTTCTGTTAGAGACACCATACAGTGTCACGTCTTCTGTTAGAGACACCATACAGTGTCACGTCTTCTGTTAGAGACACCATGCAGTGTCACATCTTCTGTTAGAGACACCATGCAGTGTCACATCTTCTGTTAGAGACACCATACAGAGTCATGTCTTCTGTTAGAGACACCATGCAGTGTCACGTCTTCTGTTAGAGACACCATGCAGTGTCACATCTTCTGTTAGAGACACCATACAGTGTCACATCTTCTGTTAGACACCATGCAGAGTCACATCTTCTGTTAGAGACACCATGCAGTGTCACGTCTTCTGTTAGAGACACCATGCAGAGTCACATCTTCTGTTAGAGACACCATGCAGAGTCACATCTTCTGTTAGAGACACCATACAGTGTCACGTCTTCTGTTAGAGACACCATGCAGTGTCACGTCTTCTGTTAGAGACACCATGCAGTGTCACGTCTTCTGTTAGAGACACCATACAGTGTCACGTCTTCTGTTAGACACCATGCAGTGTCACGTCTTCTGTTAGAGACACCATACAGTGTCACGTCTTCTGTTAGACACCATGCAGTGTCACATCTTCTGTTAGAGACACCAGGCAGTGTCACGTCTTCTGTTAGAGACACCATACAGTGTCACATCTTCTGTTAGAGACACCATGCAGTGTCACGTCTTCTGTTAGAGACACCATGCAGTGTCACAACTTCTGTTAAAGACACCATGCAGTGTCACGTCTTCTGTTAGAGACGCCATGCAGTGTCACATCTTCTGTTAGAGACACCATGCAGTGTCACATCTTCTGTTAGAGACACCATGCAGTGTCGCATCTTCTGTTAGAGACACCATGCAGTGTCACATCTTCTATTAGAGACACCATGCAGTGTCACGTCTTCTGTTAGAGACACCATGCAGTGTCACATCTTCTGTTAGAGACACCATACAGAGTCACATCTTCTGTTAGAGACACCATGCAGTGTCACGTCTTCTGTTAGAGACACCATGCAGTGTCACGTCTTCTGTTAGAGACACCATGCAGTGTCACATCTTCTGTTAGAGACACCATGCAGTGTCACGTCTTCTGTTAGAGACACCATGCAGTGTCACATCTTCTGTTAGAGACACCATGCAGAGTCACATCTTCTGTTAGAGACACCATGCAGTGTCACATCTTCTGTTAGAGACACCATGCAGAGTCACGTCTTCTGTTAGAGACACCATGCAGTGTCACATCTTCTGTTAGAGACACCATGCAGTGTCACATCTTCTGTTAGAGACACCATGCAGTGTCACATCTTCTGTTAGAGACACCATGCAGTGTCACATCTTCTGTTAGAGACACCATGCAGTGTCACGTCTTCTGTTAGAGACACCATGCAGTGTCACATCTTCTGTTAGAGACACCATGCAGTGTCACATCTTCTGTTAGAGACACCATGCAGTGTCACGTCTTCTGTTAGAGACACCATGCAGTGTCACATCTTCTGTTAGAGACACCATGCAGTGTCACATCTTCTGTTAGAGACACCATGCAGAGTCACGTCTTCTGTTAGAGACACCATACAGTGTCACGTCTTCTGTTAGAGACACCATGCAGTGTCACGTCTTCTGTTAGAGACACCATACAGTGTCACGTCTTCTGTTAGAGACACCATGCAGTGTCACGTCTTCTGTTAGAGACACCATGCAGTGTCACGTCTTCTGTTAGAGACACCATGCAGTGTCACGTCTTCTGTTAGACACCATACAGTGTCACGTCTTCTGTTAGACACCATACAGTGTCACGTCTTCTGTTAGAGACACCATGCAGTGTCACGTCTTCTGTTAGAGACACCATGCAGTGTCACGTCTTCTGTTAGAGACACCATACAGTGTCACATCTTCTGTTAGAAACACCATGCAGTGTCACGTCTTCTGTTAGAGACACCATGCAGTGTCACGTCTTCTGTTAGAGACACCATACGGTGTCACGTCTTCTGTTAGAGACACCATGCAGTGTCACATCTTCTGTTAGAAACACCATACAGTGTCACGTCTTCTGTTAGAGACACCATGCTGTGTCACGTCTTCTGTTAGAGACACCATGCAGTGTCACGTCTTCTGTTAGAAACACCATACAGTGTCACGTCTTCTGTTAGAGACACCATACGGTGTCACGTCTTCTGTTAGAGACACCATGCAGTGTCACATCTTCTGTTAGAAACACCATACAGTGTCACGTCTTCTGTTAGAGACACCATGCAGTGTCATGTCTTCTGTTAGAGACACCATGCAGTGTCACATCTTCTGTTAGAGACACCATACAGTGTCACATCTTCTGTTAGAGACACCATGCAGTGTCATGTCTTCTGTTAGAGACACCATGCAGTGTCACGTCTTCTGTTAGACACCATGCAGTGTCACATCTTCTGTTAGAGACACCATGCAGAGTCACATCTTCTGTTAGAGACACCATGCAGTGTCACGTCTTCTGTTAGAGACACCATGCAGAGTCACATCTTCTGTTAGAGACACCATACAGTGTCACGTCTTCTGTTAGAGACACCATGCAGTGTCACGTCTTCTGTTAGAGACACCATGCAGTGTCACGTCTTCTGTTAGAGACACCATGCAGAGTCACATCTTCTGTTAGAGACACCATGCAGAGTCACATCTTCTGTTAGAGACACCATGCAGAGTCATGTCTTCTGTTAGAGACACCATGCAGAGTCACATCTTCTGTTAGAGACACCATGCAGTGTCACGTCTTCTGTTAGAGACACCATGCAGAGTCACATCTTCTGTTAGAGACACCATGCAGTGTCATGTCTTCTGTTAGAGACACCATGCAGAGTCACATCTTCTGTTAGAGACACCATGCAGAGTCATGTCTTCTGTTAGAGACACCATGCAGTGTCACGTCTTCTGTTAGAGACACCATGCAGAGTCACATCTTCTGTTAGAGACACCATGCAGTGTCATGTCTTCTGTTAGAGACACCATGCAGTGTCACGTCTTCTGTTAGAGACACCATGCAGAGTCACATCTTCTGTTAGAGACACCATGCAGTGTCACGTCTTCTGTTAGAGACACCATGCAGTGTCACGTCTTCTGTTAGAGACACCATGCAGTGTCACGTCTTCTGTTAGAGACACCATGCAGAGTCACATCTTCTGTTAGAGACACCATGCAGTGTCATGTCTTCTGTTAGAGACACCATGCAGAGTCACATCTTCTGTTAGAGACACCATGCAGAGTCATGTCTTCTGTTAGAGACACCATGCAGTGTCACGTCTTCTGTTAGAGACACCATGCAGAGTCACATCTTCTGTTAGAGACACCATGCAGAGTCATGTCTTCTGTTAGAGACACCATGCAGTGTCACGTCTTCTGTTAGAGACACCATGCAGAGTCACATCTTCTGTTAGAGGCACCATGCAGTGTCATGTCTTCTGTTAGAGACACCATGCAGAGTCACATCTTCTGTTAGAGACACCATGCAGAGTCACATCTTCTGTTAGAGACACCATGCAGTGTCACGTCTTCTGTTAGAGACACCATGCAGAGTCATGTCTTCTGTTAGAGACACCATGCAGTGTCACGTCTTCTGTTAGAGACACCATACAGTGTCACGTCTTCTGTTAGAGACACCATGCAGTGTCATGTCTTCTGTTAGAGACACCATGCAGTGTCATGTCTTCTGTTAGAGACACCATGCAGTGTCATGTCTTCTGTTAGAGACACCATGCAGTGTCACGTCTTCTGTTAGAGACACCATACAGAGTCACGTCTTCTGTTAGAGACACCATGCAGTGTCACATCTTCTGTTAGAGACACCATACAGAGTCACATCTTCTGTTAGAGACACCATGCAGTGTCATGTCTTCTGTTAGAGACACCATGCAGTGTCATGTCTTCTGTTAGAGACACCATGCAGTGTCACGTCGTCTGTTAGAGACACCATACAGAGTCACGTCTTCTGTTAGAGACACCATGCAGTGTCACATCTTCTGTTAGAGACACCATACAGAGTCACATCTTCTGTTAGAGACACCATGCAGTGTCATGTCTTCTGTTAGAGACACCATGCAGTGTCATGTCTTCTGTTAGAGACACCATGCAGTGTCACGTCTTCTGTTAGAGACACCATACAGAGTCACGTCTTCTGTTAGAGACACCATGCAGTGTCACATCTTCTGTTAGAGACACCATACAGAGTCACATCTTCTGTTAGAGACACCATGCAGTGTCATGTCTTCTGTTAGAGACACCATGCAGTGTCATGTCTTCTGTTAGAGACACCATGCAGTGTCACGTCTTCTGTTAGACACCATGCAGTGTCACATCTTCTGTTAGAGACACCATGCAGTGTCACGTCTTCTGTTAGAGACACCATGCAGTGTCACATCTTCTGTTAGAGACACCATACAGAGTCACGTCTTCTGTTAGAGACACCATGCAGTGTCACGTCTTCTGTTAGAGACACCATACAGTGTCACATCTTCTGTTAGAGACACCATACAGAGTCATGTCTTCTGTTAGAGACACCATGCAGTGTCACATCTTCTGTTAGAGACACCATGCAGTGTCACATCTTCTGTTAGAGACACCATACAGAGTCACATCTTCTGTTAGAGACACCATGCAGTGTCACATCTTCTGTTAGAGACACCATGCAGTGTCATGTCTTCTGTTAGAGACACCATGCAGTGTCATGTCTTCTGTTAGAGACACCATGCAGAGTCATGTCTTCTGTTAGAGACACCATGCAGTGTCACATCTTCTGCATGAAGCAGGTAGTGTCATACATTCTCAACCACACACTGAAATACTGTTACCTAGCTGCTGCTAATTTAATTAACGTGAACATTGACTGATTGACCATTTTAGTAATTAAAACCCTCACCCTGAGCCGACCAGAGGAGCATGGCTCCCCCCTTGAGTGGTTCTTCCCAAGTAAAGGTTTCTTCTTATATATTCCACCCAGAGAGCTTTGCCTTGCCACTGTCGCCCAAGGCTTGCTCTTGTGAGGTTTTGGCCAGGGCTTTCTGTGAAGCGCATTGTGATTGTTTGTGAAATGCGCAACATAAATAAATTTTGATTTTAATTGAGTTGTGCAATGTCTGTTTGTAAAATGCGCTATGTAAATAAAATTTGATTTGATTTGATATTGTTTGAGAACGGCATGCCCGTATGTTGTTTTTTTCCGGTGGTTTGACTGTCTTTCTGTCTCAAGGCAGTGTGGTCCTGCTCATGTGATATATAATCACACAGAATATAATACAGTCCTCAATGGGCCGAGGGTGACTCACTGGCTGTATTGCCTGCAGCTCGCTTTACCATCATAAAGTGAATGGAAGGGAAAGAGAGAGTGAGAGAAGAGAGAAAGAGAGACAGAGTGAATGAAAGAGAAGGAGAGTATTGTAAAACCATCAGCACGCCCTGTCATAAATCTTCACATTTTCTTCAAAGCTCAGGACCAGTCGGTCTGTAGTTGGAAGCACAACTGAGCTGATACCAGTGAGCTCAGGGTCAATCTCCTCCGCCTTTCTCAAGGTCCCGCATGGTTTGCGTACAACATATACTGTCAATGGGTTGTTGTCTGCCTATTGTTTCTGAAAGGGTGTGTGTAAGTAAGCTATTGTTTAAAGAAGAGCCGAGGGAGGCCTCGTCCACATGGGTAGTGGGATTCTCTGCTTTCAAATTTAAACTCATGCGAACCACGACATTTTTACCCAGCAGTTTTATTATAGGAACAACAGACGTCAGCAAACCCAAAACAGGTGTAACTGGAGGGGGGGGGCGACTAAGTATGGGCCTTATTACCTCAGACTCACATACACACACACACACACCACAATACAACTTCACAAATACAAACACATATTACAGGTGGCCAAAGAGCTGGTGTCCTAGATGAAACGAGCAGAAAATGAGAGATAGAGAGAAAGAGCTAGTGAGCGAGTGTGTGAGTGAGTGTGTGAGTGAGTGAGTGATTGAGTGAGTGTGTGAGTGAGTGAGTGTGTGAATGAGTGAGTGAGTGTGTGAGTGAGTGAGTGAGTGTGAGTGAGTGAGTGAGTGAGCGAGTGTGTGAGTGAGTGAGTGAGTGAGTGTGTGTGTGTGTGAGTGTGTGAGTGAGTGTGTGAGTGAGTGAGTGAGTGAGTGATTGAGTGAGTGAGTATGTGAGTGAGTGATTGATTGAGTGAGTGTGTGAGTGAGTGTGTGAGTGAGTGATTGAGTGAGTGAGTATGTGAGTGAGTGCATGAGTGAGTGAGTGTGTGAGTGAGTGAGTGTGTGAGTGAGTGAGTGAGTGCATGAGTGAGTGAGTGAGTGAGTGAGTGTGTGAGTGCGTGAGTGAGTGAATGAGTGAGTGAGTGCATGCGTGAGTGAGTGTGTGAGTGCGTGAGAGAGTGAGTGAGTGTGTGAGTGAGTGAGTGTGTGAGGGAGTGAGTGAGTGAGTGTGTGAGTGTGTGAGTGTGTGAGTGAGTGAGTGAGTGCATGAGTGAGTGAGTGTGTGAGTGAGTGAGTGAGTGTGTGAGTGAATGAGTGAGTGAGTGAGTGAGTGTGTGAGTGATTGAGTGAGTGAATGAGTGAGTGAGTGTGTGAGTGAGTGCGTGAGTGAGTGTTTGAGTGAGTGAGTGCGTGAGTGAGTGAGTGAGTGAGTGAGTGAGTGTGAGTGAGTGAGTGTATGAGCGAGTGAGTGTATGAGTGAGTGAGCGAGTGCGTGAGTGAGTGAGGTCATCACTTGAGGTATCTGTGTAAAGTGCTCCATTGCTGTGCCAAACCCCCCCCCCCCCCCCCCCACCCCCACAACCCTCCAAGGATCGGCTGCCAAACACACATGCATGAAAGGTGCATTTAGGGGGCGGACACTACACAAATCCAAAAACGGACACATTTCCTGCCATGAACAGCATTTGTCAATGATGGAAACGGATGTGATCTTGTGTACGGAGATGCTTTTGAATTAACAGACATGGCCGTTCACCTCTATCCCTCTACCTCTATCCGTCCTCCTCTATCCGTCCTCCTCTATCCGTCCTCCTCTATCAGTCCACCTCTATCCCTCCACTTCTATCCGTCCTCCTCTCAGGACACGCCGTGCAATTTCAGTGCTGCCAAAGCCCATGAATGAATCATTGGGATTATCCCGAGTACAGAAATCCCAGATCACAGATATGGCCCAGGAGTGTGCAGGAGTTTCTGGAAATGCACGTGACGACACGGGAAACTACCGCTCACGACCAATACATCCCAAATTTCAGAAACTCCTCTCTCCTTTGTGCTCCTCTGAGCTGTGACATTACCATACGCTGGAGTAAAATTGATCATCTTTCCTATATAAACCCATGCCTACATGAATGTGTCCTCGCTTACCTCTCAGCTGACAGATAACTGTTGCCATTATAAGTTTTATTTAACGTTATACCGAGCCTGAATGAAACACAACTTGGCCACAAAAAAACTGTGCTAAATGTTTATGTTCGGCGGCTTCATCGTGCGCCAAGTGAATTGGCAGTTTTCTCGTGTGGGCCAGACATGTTGAGATACGCCACGTGGCAACGGTGGATTGAGTAGGATCCTAGTGAGTGAACCAGCAGAACATTTTAGACTCTGTGTGACGATGAAACACATTTGGCCAAACGCGGGGTTGCCAACAATCCCACATTAGCCCATATTAAACAGAACGTCCTGTATATCACCCAAAATGATTTGTCGGGTTGTTGCTATGTGGTTACAGCGTGCTGAAAATGTAATTAATTTGATGAATAACGTCTCCCAGCCCAGTGAGCACACGTGCATTGCATCCCATGTTCAAGCGAGGGAATGTTGGCAACTCAACGGACGGAGCACCCTCGACCAAACACTCCACAAGGCCAGAGTTCTAAAGCTCCTGTCTGTATTCTATTCTCCAAATTTTCGGCCCTCACCCTCTAACCTTCTCTCTCTCTCTCTCTCTTCTCTCTCTCTCTCTCTTTCTACCTATCACAGCCAATTCCTTCATATCATGTCTCTGCATACCAGACTGGGATTATGCAGGGATGAGCGAAGACAGAAGTGATCTGTCCACTAAGCCTGAGTGTGTTGCGGGTGGCGGGTGAGGGGGCACTTGTTATGTCTACAGGGAACAGAGGTGATTGATAAAAGCCACACAAGATTCTTCTGAAGGTACAAATGTGTCCTACGCCTACTTTACTATATTTGTACCCATTTTGAAGCGGTGTCTTGTTACTCCTGTACAGTTTGAAAAAGTGTTTAAAGGGCGTAGTTGTGCAATGGCTGCCGTCAACTGCACTCTCTTCACGCCCCCGGATAATTAATCGTGAACATGGCCGAGCCCCAGGCTCAGCCGGCCGCGCAGATGTGAGCGCCAGGTACCGCAGCCTCCAGTCGAGCCGGCTGCCATGAATGTGTGAGGTTTCCAAGCAGATGTGAGCGCCAGGTACCGCAGCCTCCAGTCGAGCCGGCTGCCATGAATGTGTGAGGTTTCCGAGCAGATGTGAGCGTCAGGTACCGCAACCTCCAGTCGAGCCAGCTGCCATGAATGTGTGAGGTTTCCGAGCAGCGTCTGACCGATCAGTTGTAAAAACTTTTGGGAGGTTTGAAGAGTTCCAGACTGGAACTCCTCTGGAAACGCTCCTCTCGATAAATCAGCGAAATGTAGGTGTTGCGGTTGAGTGGGGGATCTGCACAATCGCATCAACATATCCTTAGCCAGAGATGTGGGGGCCAGGAGACGCACAAAACACACGCAGGAGACAATAACAGTGTCCCAGAAAAAACCGCTGAGCAGCCTCCTGTAATGAATGCTTGTGAGAAAACTAAACAACCTGGAGCTTCTAACCCTCTGATTTACGGATCACTGCCTGACCGCACTCCGAACTCCGTCTGCATTTAAAGGTGATCGTTTCACTTGGATGTGTTTTTCCCCTTGGTAGAATCATGCTTAAAGATACAACATTTGAAGATTAGAAAGGATTTGTGAGACAGAATCGGGTAACTGACCTACTGCCCTTTCACGTTTGGTACAATTGACTGATGCTGGGTGTTTGAAGCATATGAGAACATACCGAACTTGTGAGGACCTTTTCTTTACCTTTAACACTGACTAACATTTATTGCAGTTGGGACAGCCCTAAAAGAATTGAACTGGGAGTGAGATAGAGAGTGAACAACTGACCCTCTCCTGTGACACTTACAACAATGCCTCTTATCTCAGTCAATACTCTGGTATGAAGCCAGACCAATAGAAAGGAATTTGGTGTGAGACAGAGGGAGATTTTTTTTAAAAAAGTTGTGTTTACAGAAGAATCAGGTGTGGTATATATTCCTCTAAGAAAAGACAACCACATGTACAATATGTTCACTAGTTCCCACTGTTTACTTTTACATTCTGTTCTTTTCATGTGACGGTTCCATCATGTTCTGCTCACAAGATGGTTCCAGCAAGACTGACAAAAAAGCAGCTAAATGCTCAAAGGACATTCGAAGGAAAGAAAGGGCCATTTCAGCCGGTTAAGCTGTAGTACGTCACTGAACTGAAACCACCAAAATATGGAGATCACGATGGCACTGACCAATCATGCCATGCCGCTTTACATATTGCCAGCAATGGGACCAATCATATTTAACCACTTAACACATTCATTATCAGCCCTGACCAATTACACAATTGCTTGCTGCCAGCTCCACTGGATGCACAATCACTAAAATCATGGGTCGTTGTCCTCCACAAAGCTCACCTGGCACTAAAGTAATATAGTAAAGGTGCATGTCTAAATTTGGCCCCCTTTCCCTCCACCCCAAAGGATACCTTTTATGACCCTTTTAATGTTACAAAGGAGATGTGTCAGAGGACGGGTGTTTATAAAAACCCAGCGCTCTTGGCATACATGCACCCCCTACCTGTTAAAATCAGGCAGCGCCCCAGTGAATAAGGCATGTAAACAATACGGGAGTTGTTTTGACTGAGAGCACTCACTCATTATCCAGCACGACCTTAGGAAAGCCATCGCTAAGCCCTGGGGTTGAATCTCAGCCATCAGCCTATCGGCACTGCCAGAGCTGGAGAACAGGGTATGGGGGTATACACTATAACCAACCGCCTACTGCCACACACACACACAAACACACACACACTTACACACACACACACACTCACTCACTCACTCACTCACTCACTCACTCACACACACACTCACTCACTCACTCATTCACTCACACTCACTCACTCACTCAGTGACACACACACACACACTCACTCACTCACACTCACTCACTCAGTGACACACACACACACACACACACACACACACGCTTACTCACACACACACACACACTCACTCACTCACTCACACTCACTCACTCACACACTCACTCACTCACTCACTCACACTCACTCACTCACTCACTCACTCACTCACTCACTCACTCACTCACTCAGTGACACACACACACAGCCAACTGAATTAAAGCCAGTAGCACATCAGGTTAATGGCTTCAGCCTTGACACACTGCCCAAATGTACGAACATAATATATTAACTCAAACTTTAGTTGTTCATGTCATTTAAGATAATACACATTACATCTATTCACAGAAGTCCCAAAATGTCCTCCTACTCAGTGAAGAGATATACAAAATGAGAGCTGTGGAACAGAAGGATTGATTTTTTAAAAATTTAGTCCATGGTATGGCTCTGTCAGAGACACATTGGACATGGTTGATTTTGCCCTGCTGGTGAGAGGTGGACCGTGTACGTGTAGCTACATTGAAATACTGCCCCAAATATTAGATGTCACTGGTACATGCGCTTTGCCTCTCTGACTGGTTCAGGGATTCCCAAAAACTCCTGGGGGATTATACATCCAGAATCTTGGCAGACAAGTTTTGGAATCTCCCAACCATTTCCAACAACCCCGTTACTATACTGTGATTGATCAGATCCTGAAACACAGTATTGTCTGGGAACACTGACTAACCACATAGCTGGATTAAAATACCTTCTCTAAATTAATATGGCAGTAGGACAGAAGTGAATTGTACCCTTAAATGATCCATCAATATCTACTGCATATCTGGTAGCATAGTGATGGTTTGAGGCTAGTTTGATACCTCAGACCCTTGATGACTTACATACATTTACCCAACTATGTGTTCCACACTATTCCTGTGTTATTTACATCTTCATCTTGTCCCACCCCCAAATTCCCCATAGAGATCCATTCAAATGCAGAGAGATTGTAGTATCGCTTGTAAGAGTACCTGCAAATAAGATATCAAGATTATTTTGATGTTGTTGGGTCACAGACATCAGAAAGTCATGACATGCAAAGGATATGCAACCAAATATTAAATATGATAACATGGAATTCTTACATTAGAGGCACTTAGCAGACACTCCTATCTAGAGCGACTTACACAATTTATCTAGAGCGACTTACACAATTTATCTAGAGCGACTTACACAATTTATCTAGAGCGACTTACACAATTTATCTAGAGCGACTTACACAATTTATCTAGAGCGACTTACACAATTTATCTAGAGCGACTTACACAATTTTTTGCATTTCTACAAACTATCAATTTTTTTTACAGCTGGATATATACTGAAGCAATTCAGGTTAAGTGCCTTGCTCAACGGCAGTGTCATACCTGGGAATCGAACCTGCAACTTTTGGGTTACATGCCAAGTTCCTTGCCCATTATACTACTACATTATATAACTGCCACCCAATAAAAGGCATAATTTTGTTTAAAAAAAACACCTATATGAAAAGTATATACCATAATAAAAGTAAAGCATATACTTGCTGGCATAGACGATGCCTATAATGGATGTGTATGTGCATCACCAAGACAGTGATGTAAGTAGCCTACTCAATCACAATATGTTCCAGATGGATTTAAAAAAAACTCTTCTTAAGTAGACATGCCCAGTGAAGTCACTATAAAACAAGTTAAATAAACCACCAATGGAGGCCTGTCACATAGAACTAGAACTGTCGTTACCAATGGTTACAGGGACGCGCCGCCATGTTGGAGGTCCATCCCTAACAGAGACGCTTAACGTTACCACTGAACTCGTAGTGTTCGCTACTCCATGAAACGAGTTTCATGCTAACGCTACTATGATTGCTGTCCTACAATGACGAACTTCTGCACTGCGTACTGATGTGCGAATAAAACTGGGAAAAGGCGAAAATGTCCTTTTACATGATAATTTGAGGACTCACCATAGTAGCTAAACCACCAGGCAAGGGTGAACGAACTCAATTTTAAGACCAAAAGAAGAGACTGGTGGTTGAAAGCAGTGAGGAGTGAGCAGGGTTTAGACCGCATAGGCTCGGATCATTAATGGTAAATTACGCTTTATGAACAAATTATAAAGTTAGCCAGTTAATATATACATAACTAGCTGGCCTAATGTACATCTATGTGCATTATCTTAATGTTAGAAAGTTAAAAGTGAATTAATCGCTTGGTTTAGCTAACGTTAGTAGCTATATCATTTGTGTGAACGACTGCTACGCCTGCGAAACATTAACGTTAACCTAATGCGATACGTCAAGCATATTGTGAACATCAAAACAGTGTTCATTTGAACTATTATTACATTGCTAGGGGTGCTACGTTGTACGATGTCTCACAAATAGATTGGATAAACTGTAAACATTAGCTACCTGTGCTGGCCAGGCAGGGTTCGAGCAATATGAGAATCCAGAAGAGGGCGAAAATAAAATGTAACGTTACGATATTAAGCAATAATGAATAATGAATGATATTGAAAGTAATAATGAAAGTAACGGTAAATGTACTTTATGTGTTGAACTGATTTGCCTTTTATGGTGTCTACAACTGAAGTTCCCTGTCGGGAAAAAAAGTTATTATATTCTATCCATCGAGCTAAAATGTTTTATTGCTGAAGTAGGCTACTGTAGCCTACCTAACATGTAACGTATCGCTTTGCTCCCATATTAACTGCACAAGCACTTTACTTACCAAGGTGGTATACTACAAAGCAGGATTACTGAGTTAGTACTAGCTGGATAACTCAATAAAACAGAACAGCTCTTTCTACTTCAGCCCATGCATGTTCCAGATTTGGGAGGGTTCCGGGGTTTACTCTGTAATTAATCTTACTTCGTACGTATACCCCCGCGATACTCCTTATAATATTTGTTTATGTTGGTATTATTAGAATAGAATATAATAACTTTTATTTCCCGCCAGGGAACTTCAGTTGTAGCCCCAGCAACAACAAAAAAGACATAGACAGTGGGACCCACAACACACAAACATATCAAACAAAGATATCCAACAGAATCATTACATCAATCAAGTGAATGAAAGTGCAATACAGCCATGATTAAAAATGGCCCCGCTGTCCCGAGATGTCCAGTGTCACCAAGCAGTCCAACGCACAAACTCCACATCCACGAATTTCCTCCATACATGCAGTGCCGCGGTCTCTGTACACCGCCAAACTGAGAAATTGTTTCGTTATGTTGTGCACTGTATATTTTGTATATTGCTGAGCTACCTGTAAGCATTGCGTAAAGCAAATTCCGATGATGGCAATAAAGGGAAATTAAGCAACCTCCCGATTAAATGTGATAGCCTATTAGTTTGGTTTGCATAACGTTATGGAACACCAGCATTTGGTCTTCCAGTAAGGCGGTTTGCGTAAAAAGTGGGCGTGTCTGGCCAAATTGTGACGTAGGTGACAGGCCTCCATAAAGCCTTAAATAACATGTCATAAACCACAGTGGATTCATGCTAATTATTTTGGCCAGAGTCACTGTAGGGCTATGTTCAGAGTTTAGGCTCAATGTGCATGCCACACTTTTGTAATGTTCTATTTTTAAAAAGGCGACTAAAGCTCATAAATGGGAGGTCCCTAATTAAGTGACCTGATGGGTTCAAAGCAGGCTTTTAGGGAGTCTTGGTATCCTCGCGCTGTAGGTAAGAGAGAAATGCCTGCAGATATAGAGGGTCTGAATGTTTCTCTTAATTGTCCTCTCACAAAAGTTTTATTGCCGAAGTAATTGCTTTTCACACGAAGTTTAAACAGCTTGGAAATATTTTAACACACGTGCATCCCCTGCCCTCTATGTATAGCCTATAGAAATGAGTAATAAACATTCTTCAAGTAGTATACTGGAAAGCAACATCCACGCACCTTGGATTCGTGCAGGTTCTGTGGTTTGGAAAATTACATCGCCCCCAACCAAACTTGTGAAATTAAGCAGCACCACTCAACGTTTTTTTTAAACTTTTGGAAGCAATTTAAACGTAATAAAAGTAATTTAAAAAACACCACAATATGGACCATTGTTGATGAAAACACACGCAACAAGTGCGCTGACACCTTTTTCATACTACAATGAAAACTCAATAGGTAAATACGAACTCTGATGCAATATCCTGTGCAGTTTCTACACAAGGGGGCGTGGCTCCCGCGTAACCCGATCTTGCAGCTCGCCCATTAAAGGAATAAGGGATGATCCCGGTGAATGGGATCAGGCGGCGCGGCGTCAACGTTGTCTGAACTGTGCATGTATGGGAAGATAATAAGAAAGGGACAGGAAAAGAATGGGTTCTTAAAAAAAGAGCATTTGGGAAGTACGGCAGAAAGAAGAGTGCGCGTGTAACAGAACGATCCGAGAGCCGTGATGTGATTTGCGGGGAGAAGGTATCGGTGTGAAAGCGAGAGGTCCAGGACAACGCAACGAAATTCACAAGGTAATAATTTTATCCAAACGTGGAATGGTCTTTATATCGAACAGGGGGAGTTCGACATCGGCGCGGGACAGCGGAGCGCTAAACTTATGCAGGCGAAGGTTTTTCCTCCACTGTGCACGAGATTGTCTGGGAATTCGGGATGGAGCCCTTCATCTCACCGCTTCTCGTAATGAAATCAATGGAATCGGCAGCACTAGATAAGCAGCAGGTTTACTGAGTTGACCGGGGCGCTGAACACGTTGTGGTAGCTCGAGAAAGCGTGTTATTTGTAAGCAGAGTTTTCTGTCTCATACACCTGCACTGTGTGTAGCACTTGCATGCTCGAGTTTTAGGTAGCCTATATTTGGGGAAATATTAAGGCGGTATCCAACAGTATTACAACACGTGCACGTGATTCTAAACTGGTACATTCTGTCAGATAACAGTAACGAGTCCTTACCTTAATGTGTTTATTGTGCTTATGCGATGGATACATGCTGCTTCATTGCGTTTTCCCAAGTTTTGACTGAGTTTAATCCTCAATTGTACCACATTAGTTCCTCCTCGAACTGAACCATTTAACTTTAATGTCTGGTTATTGGGCTGTTTTGAGATCGTCACAAATATAATCTAAATACACTGAACCCTGAGAGACTGACACAGTGTTAATGTGCAGCATGTTTCCTAGCTGGGTGAGATGACAGGGAGCCAGAAAGTAGGATAATTAAGGTTTGGGTACTGATCCAACACCAGTTCAGCAGCACAATACATCGCACATTCTTATTTCAGTAGTTATGTCTTTATTAAATAAAGTAGGTTATACAACCTTGTTTTTTCCATGTTACAATTATTAGGCTACAAGTTTGCATCTTATTGTCTTATTATTTCACTAGTTATTCCTTTATTCAATAAAATATACCGCTTGTTTTATTCCTGTTGCTAAACTGGAATACTGTAAGGGGCATGTTATTATTACAAGTTGACATCACTGTAGTACACGGTTCAACTTCACCTTTCGCGTTGTGTCACTAAATCAAGAGAACCTTTATTTTACCTGAGCTGCCTTTTGTCCATTTCCGAACTTCCCAAAGCAAACGTGACCGGGCTGTGGGTAACGGTGAGTGTACTACAGGGTGTACTCGGACCCTCATTGTTGAGCGAGCGAGCGAGCGAGCGAGCGAGGGATGGATGGGGGGGGGGCTTGTTAAGTGTTTTGTGTCAGTGTGGCGGACAGTGAGGAAGATGTTTACACCTCAGCGCAGAGGAATGTCTTGGGCTATATTTACCGCTCAGGCTGATAATGAGTGTGGCCAGTTTACAGAGGCCTGTCATTATTCTGCGCGCTCAGCTTCCTCTGAAGGCTCCCGCCAGCTCCGCGCGCGGCTCGCAGGCTGCAGCTGCCGCCTTTTAAGAGAGAAAATTGGAAGGAGCCGCAGAGCGGCGGTCTGCTGTGTAGGCCGCTCGATATTTTTTTGTTTTTTTTTGCGCTCCAGGCTGCGCGTGGTGGACGGGCTCATCTGCGTTGGCTCATGGCTCGTTCGCCCGCCTACGCGAGGTGGCTCTGGCTTCGTGGTCGGACCTTTTGTCAGAAGGCTGAGTGTCTGTGTGATTGCTGGGCCCCTGAAACCTATACATTCTGTCTACATAGCGCTGATGTTTATGAAACTTAGGCAGTCATGCTCGGAAGGTACAGAGAGACAGTGGGAGATTATAACGTGTTTGCAGGGTTTCTTCTCCCCTGGGGGTTTAAAAGGGTGGGATTATCCCTTCTTTTTGAATGCATCTGTTCCATATTGAAGCTGATGTTTATTTACATGATCAAGTATCATAATCTGGTATGGAACCAAAATAGAAAACCAGAACTCTGTCGTGAAGTCTGTTTTCAATGGCTAAAACAAGCCTGTAGTAAAACGTGTGTGTGTGTGTGCTCTTGCGTGTGTGTGCGTGTGCTCTTGCATGTGTGGGAGTGTGTGTGTGTGTGTGCGTGTGTGTGTGGGAGAGTGTGTGTGCGAGTGTGCGTGTGCTCTTGTGCGTGTGGGAGTGTGTGTGTGTGCTCTTGTGCGTGCATGCGTGTGTGTGTGTGTGTGGGAGTGCTCTTCTGCATGTGTGTGTGTGTGTGTGCTCTTGTGTGTGTGGGAGTGTGTGTGTGTGCTCTTCTGCTTGCGTGCGTGCGTGCGTGCGTGCGTGCGTGCGTGTGTGTGTGTGTGTGTGTGTGTGGGAGTGTTTTTTCTCAGCAGACTCTGTCCCCTGCCATGGTCTGCTACAGTGGAAGTGATGGTTATGGCTGTCCAAGTTTTGCCTCTTTCATTTTTCAAAGTTAGCCCTCCCCAGCCCGCTCTGCATTTGCACACACTGACCCGGATTTCTGAACCCTTATCGAGACTGATCTTGACAAAAATAATAAAATAATTATTGGAAATGCTGGCTGGGATGATGTCATGGAGTCTCCCAATTGCTGACATCACCACAGCTGTGTGCTCAACAGCTGAGTGGAAAAGGTGAGGGGTGGCGTGTGCTTGTTCCTGCATGCGTGTCCGTGTCAGCGCTTGCATTTCTGCGTGTGCATCGGGGGGACTGATAGAAGAGCGAGCTCTATGCCTTTGACCCTGTCTTTGTCTCTGATCCGACTCTTTACTGAAAGTAAACTGAGGGGAAAAAAGCACTTGCTTCTCATAACTGTTCACCAGATCCACAGCTGCAGTGCCTAAGATGCTTGGGACAATAGTTTAAGGCTCTCAGTTGTAAGAGCCAGGATTGTTTTTTTTATTGTTGTTGCTATCAGATGAAAAATATTAATTCAAGATAATAATGACAACAACTGCAATCAATACAGCCTGGATTTTATTTGCATCTATCCACCAGCACCTTGTTTTTTTATGACTGAGATCCAACATGTCACAGTTTTTATTGTCCTACTAAAATGTGGCTGAATGACGTCATTTGTCGGGTTTAATTGCCATCCTTGTGCTATCCCTGCGGTTGGGTTTGGGTCCTGCTCTTGATCAGCAGAATATCTTTATTTAATGGGCTTCATGCGGTTTAAGTTTGTCTGGGTGCCTCGAACTTCCATTACTAATCATTGCAAAAAGCAGCCTTTGCCTGACTTGACTTGACCGATGTAAATCTGAACAAATTACAGTCGTTGGTGTTTGACTTCCGCTGCTCTGACACCCTGTATTTGCACCCGTCCAGAGTTTCCCAAGGTCCAAGGTCCCCCTTCCCTTAGATGTTTTTTCTAAAGTGCTATTCAAGCCTGTCTCCTGGAATGAGAATGAATGGCTATCCTCACTCCAGGGGCTCATATCTGGGCTTGGTTTGGTGCTTTGTGTACCGCATTATCAGGCCAGTGCTGGCTGCATGGGAAAATGTGAAACTTCAGCCAAAAAATTAAAAAAAAGGAAGAATGTCCACTGGACAAAAACTTGATTAAGAAAAAAACTAATCCGTTCTGCCTCTTAATAATTCTTGTCTCGCCTTTTGAGACAAGTTTGAAGTCAGCATTTTTGCAGCATGAAATGGGCGGTAGAATTAAGAGAGTTAACAGCGATTCTCAGCCACTGCGGTGAGATAAATCTGTTGAGTCGTGATGGTTCTGCTCCAGAACACCGGGTCACACGTGTGCCCGTGGACACTGGAAAGGTGACTCTGAACGCTGCTCAAACCGTAGAGGGGCCGTGCGTCAACGCCATGGCCAGCGACGGCCAAAGCCTCTGTTCTGACCCGATGAAGACTATGCAGGCTCAAATTCAGGCTCAAATCACTGGGAGCACTGAAACACTGCGTGTAACGTTAGGGTACTGGAACACTGAGTGTAACGTTAGGGTACTGGAACACTGCGTGTAACGTTCGGGTACTGGAACACTGCGTGTAACGTTAGGGTACTGGAACACTGCGTGTAACGTTCGGGTACTGAAACACTGCGTGTAACGTTCGGGTACTGGAACACTGCGTGTAACGTTCGGGTACTGAAACACTGCGTGTAACGTTAGGGTACTGAAACACTGCGTGTAAGGTTAGGGTACTGAAACACTGCGTGTAACGTTAGGGTACTGGAACACTGCGTGTAACGTTAGGGTACTGAAACACTGCGTGTAACGTTAGGGTACTGGAACACTGCGTGTAACGTTAGGGTACTGGAACACTGCGTGTGACGTTAGGGTACTGGAACACTGCGTGTAACGTTAGGGTACTGGAACACTGCGTGTAACGTTAGGGTACTGGAACACTGCGTGTAACGTTAGGGTACTGGAACACTGCGTGTAACGTTAGGGTACTGGAACACTGCGTGTAACGTTAGGGTACTGAAACACTGCGTGTAACGTTAGGGTACTGGAACACTGCGTGTAACGTTAGGGTACTGAAACACTGCGTGTAACGTTAGGGTACTGGAACACTGCGTGTAACGTTAGGGTACTGGAACACTGCGTGTGACGTTAGGGTACTGGAACACTGCGTGTAACGTTAGGGTACTGAAACACTGCGTGTGACGTTAGGGTACTGGAACACTGCGTGTAACGTTAGGGTACTGAAACACTGCGTGTAACGTTAGGGTACTGGAACACTGCGTGTAACGTTAGGGTACTGGAACACTGCGTGTAACGTTAGGGTACTGAAACACTGCGTGTAACGTTAGGGTACTGGAACACTGCGTGTAACGTTAGGGTACTGGAACACTGCGTGTGACGTTAGGGTACTGGAACACTGCGTGTAACGTTAGGGTACTGAAACACTGCGTGTAACGTTCGGGTACTGGAACACTGCGTGTAACGTTAGGGTACTGGAACACTGCGTGTAACGTTAGGGTACTGAAACACTGCGTGTAACGTTAGGGTACTGGAACACTGCGTGTAACGTTAGGGTACTGAAACACTGCGTGTAACGTTAGGGTACTGGAACACTGCGTGTAACGTTAGGGTACTGGAACACTGCGTGTGACGTTAGGGTACTGGAACACTGCGTGTAACGTTAGGGTACTGAAACACTGCGTGTGACGTTAGGGTACTGGAACACTGCGTGTAACGTTAGGGTACTGGAACACTGCGTGTAACGTTAGGGTACTGAAACACTGCGTGTAACGTTAGGGTACTGGAACACTGCGTGTAACGTTAGGGTACTGGAACACTGCGTGTAACGTTAGGGTACTGAAACACTGCGTGTAACGTTAGGGTACTGGAACACTGCGTGTGACGTTAGGGTACTGGAACACTGCGTGTAACGTTAGGGTACTGAAACACTGCGTGTAACGTTAGGGTACTGGAACACTGCGTGTAAGGTTCGGGTACTGAAACACTGCATGTAACGTTAGGGTACTGAAACACTGCGTGTAACGTTAGGGTACTGAAACACTGCGTGTAAGGTTCGGGTACTGAAACACTGCATGTAACGTTAGGGTACTGAAACACTGCGTGTAACGTTAGGGTACTGAAACACTGCATGTAACGTTAGGGTACTGAAACACTGCGTGTAACGTTAGGGTACTGAAACACTGCGTGTAACGTTCGGGTACTGGAACACTGCGTGTAACGTTAGGGTACTGGAACACTGCGTGTAACGTTAGGGTACTGAAACACTGCGTGTAACGTTAGGGTACTGAAACACTGCGTGTAACGTTAGGGTACTGGAACACTGCGTGTAACGTTAGGGTACTGAAACACTGCGTGTAACGTTAGGGTACTGAAACACTGCGTGTAACGTTAGGGTACTGAAACACTGCGTGTAACGTTAGGGTACTGAAACACTGCGTGTAACGTTAGGGTACTGGAACACTGCGTGTAACGTTAGGGTACTGAAACACTGCATGTAACGTTAGGGTACTGGAACACTGCGTGTAATGTTAGGGTACTGAAACACTGTGTGTAACGTTATTGAGGTGGTCTGAGGGGAAGGGAACAGTTCTTCCCCTTGTTCAACCAGCACGCAAAGTGTGCCGAACTGCGCTGGAGAAGGCTCTGGGGGTATTGGCACAACCGTGCCGAAAAGTGTTTAACCGCCAAATGGTTCGTTTGCACCCGGCTGTCATCTGGGCATCGTGCAGACGCCTCCCTCTCCTCCTCCGGTGGAGCCCGCTTCCTTTGCTCTCTCTTTTCTTTTCTCCATGCCTCCCTTCATCCCTCTTTCTTTCTCTCTTTCACACCACACCATCACCCCCTTCTAGCATGAAGAGCAACAGCAAAAAAAGAAAGAAATTAGAAAATGTGAACAGTTCTGCTATTTTTCTGTTTGTCTGTCGGTCTTTCTTTCTTTTTTTCTTTTATACCATTTATATAATTGGTTAGCAAGCCTGTAGTTATAACCATGATAATTGTAGAGCAAAATGGTGAAACCTATTTTCGGCACTTTGAACCTCCGCTCTGCTGGATTCTCCTGTTTCTGTCTCTGCCTTCTTCTTCAGCTTCTTCGCTCCTTCTTCTTCAGCTTCATCGCTGCTTTGGAAATGCATCGTGAGTGACTTCACTGTCCCAGACTTTAGATGTTTGTACTTGTGGCTGCGCTGCACGGTTTCCAAATGGTTCTCTATTTATGTACGAAATTTCACACTGTGCACCAATATGACCCAAATACCCTTGTCCAAACATTTTATGACAGAACGTTTTTTTAATCTCAGACATTATGGTTCATATGTGGTACAGTGTCATAAATAGTATTTATAGCTGTTTGGATCAGTGCTTTAGAGATTTGGCAGATCCATGAAAATGCTTTTCTTTTTTAAGTTTGATCCTTCTATGTCGTCCTCACATTGTATTTTCTTTTCTCATCCACCCTGAAGATCCTTTAGAGAGTTGAGGCTGGTGTTTGTCCGAAAAGCTGTGTACACGATCCGTGGCGTTCACCTGTGCTAGGAGTGTGTGTGAGGCACTCAGCCAGTAAAATGGCCGCCGCTCATTCTCTCATTGGTTAAAAAAAATAAAAAATTAATGTACATCTTCCCGCCTCGGGTTCCCACAATTCGGGGGCCTACATTAATTCCGGCACATTCTTCCTCTTTTTTTACCCAGGGCCGCCCTAATACCCCTAATGAGACTGTCATGCAGAAAGACACTCAACTCTATTGTATTGAGTTAGATAGCATTTCACCCATGACTTGTAATTAAGAAGGGGCTGGATTGACGGGGATATTTGTGGAGGGGCTAACAGAACAGAGCTCGACTCGCCCTGGAACATCTAGGGCATCAAAAGGCAGGCAGATCTGACACAACCGGGGGATTTGTGGATGCCCCCAGCACCCTGTTTGGGACCCCCCTCTCCGCCTGTTCCAGATAGAGTTCCCCCCACCGGCCTGAACTGCTCACTGAAACTGAAGCAGCATCCCCCCTCCCTCCCTCTCTCTCTCTCTCTCTCTCTCTGTCCTCTGTGTGGGTTTTGCGCTCAAAAAGGAAGCTTTTGTTTAACTATGTCATTGTGATCTCACAGCTGAAAGCGTACTCGCCTTCCGTTTCCTAGGTGAACTATGTTAAGTCTGCTTTGCCAGAAGAAGAACTAGAAGAAGAAGAAGAAGAAGAAGAAAGGGAGGGGGGAGAAAAAGATAAACTTGCTCTCGGTGCTAATTTCTGAGTCTTTAGAAGTGACTTAGCTGAGCTGTCAGCTGTCTCTTCTCTTATGACTCATAGTCAAACATTACCTCTGGGAGATTTCGCCGGAGTTTATACAGGGTGAATGGAAAAAAAGCAGAAAGTTTTTGGCTTGGAGTCAGGTTCAAAAATGGAAACCCCCTCACCCCCACCCCCCCACGAGGTACTCATGAGGTAGATTAGATTTAAAAGTTGTTGTTATTTGCGGTATTGTGACCTGTGTGCGGCCATTTTTCTGAGTTTCTGCTCCTGTTTGTCCCGTCGTTCCTCCTTGCCAAGGTGGTAAATGGAGAGGCTAAAAATGCTCACTGACCTGAAGAACCATGGTTCAGTTAAACTGACCTAGTGCTTGTGTGTGTGTGCGTGTGTGTGTGCGTGTGTGTGTGTGTCTGTGCGGTGTGTCTGTGTCTGTATGTGCGCAGCCAGTGACCTGGCGCTGTGCTTTTGCAGGGCCGCGCGTGTGTGTGTGTGTGTGTGTGTGTGTGTGTGTGTGTGTGTGTGTGTGTGTGTGTGTGTGTGTGTGTGTGTGTGTGTGTGTGTGTGTGTGTGTGTGTGTGTGTGTGTGTGTGTGTGTGTGTGTGTGTGTGTGTGTGTGTGTGTGTGTGTGTGCGCACTGCACAGCCAGTGACCTGGCACTGTGTGCTCTTGCAGGGTGTGTGAGCGGGAAGGCCAGACTCCATGGCGGACGTTGCGGAGAGCGCTGTGACCGGAATGGTGGGGGCCGAGGCCATGGACTGGCAGAAGCGCTGCGTCGCCCTGGAGATGCAGCTGCTGAGGTTCCGTCTGCAGGCCGGGAAGATCCGCGAGCTGCTGGCGGAGAAGGTGAGCGCCACATATCGGCACACTGCACTGCCATACAAGGCAAAGAGGAGCCGTTATCCCGCCAAAGCTTTCATTCTCTACCTGCTATTATTACGCCGATGGCATACTTCCATCAGACATGGTAGACAAAAGACGTTTAGACAAAGACAAAAGACAGCCACGGACACCTTGAACGATTTACTTGAGAAGAAAAACCGGAACTGTTGATATTTAGACCAATTGCTGACAGGGGGCGGGTCAATGAACAACGAACTTCGCCTGAGAAAGTTTGCCTCGGCAGCCTGCGCAGAAGATGTCGTACGAAGGCAAAAAAAATGTAAAAAGTTTTTCTGTCAATTCCATGACTGCAGACGTCTAAATGACAGAGTCTGATGAAGTATACCGTCCGCTTTACATCTGCTTGTCCTAGTATGAGTTTTACTGGTTATTCTTTGGGAATTCCTTGTTGGGTGACCTGATACAGACGGCAGTACAGGTCTGTGTGATGGAGTAGCCCCTCCCTGTTGCCCACGTGCACATTCTTTATTCTGTCATGCTGCATTGACCTCGCTGTTGTAAGGAACGGTTAACTGTAAGACTTGGCAGGGAGCCTCGTTTGGAGAAAACCACTGAAACGTGTGAGTGTGTATTGAGCAAAAATACAGTCCTGTGTGTGTGTGTGTGTGTGTGTGTGTGTGTGTGTGCGTGCATGCGCATTCATGTGTTTCAGGCAAAAGTGGTGTTTAGTGTGTGAGACTGCGAGTGTAAATTTATAATTTATTGCAAATACAACAAATGGAAAATACAATGCAAAAACCACGGTGTAAAAAGTTTGCATAAACTTGCAGTTGGCTGAGGGCGTTAGCTAACTAGCTCGCGCTAGCCATACAGCGCAGTGCTGTCTTTAACACCATGGCTGGTGATCTGTTTTGTTATTTGCATGATCATAGGATTGAACAAAGGTATCTTCAGCTCATTATTCCAGGTGGAGACATAATCAGGTAAACATGTTGACCTGTGTAGAGATGTACCTGCTGTAAAAGAGAAAAACTCTTCGCTTTGAGTCAGTGCTGAGCATTCCCTTACAAAACGAGACCAAACTATAAACTCACATTGGAAATGCTGCTGTCTATGTCTAGAATGTTCTGTACTAGTGCACTGACCCCGACTAGACTTTCATAGTCTATTCATATAGTAAAAGTTTGACATATTAGCTTAATACTTAATTCAAAGGTGCTGCATTTCTTGTTTTATTTGTGTAAAATCTGTCAATGATGTAGTTCTATGTTTGATTTGAATATTTACTATGGGACCTGTATGTCAGTGGAAATTAATGAAGGGAGTTTGGATCAAGCCTGAGGGTATTTATTTTTGTTTGTTTGTTTATTTATTTCTTAGCAACTATAAAAAAGTAAGCCACACTGTGCAGCATTAGGTTAATGCTCGTGTCGTTTATCGTGTCTTGCACAATCCTTGATCCGAAGCATGTATACAAGAGGAAATGACAAGCAAGAGCACATTTCTGAGGAGGCTCGAATGAAGCGGACGATCCTCGTTCGGTTGTAGCTCGGTAGGCAGGATGTTTACAATCCAAACACAAGGTGCAGTGCAGATATAGTGAAATGGGTTACCGCCGGACGCTCAGGTGAGCTCTTCCTGCGGTCAGGTTTGTCTCTACTCCTGTCGGGCTATACCTTGGGTCACCCCTGGACCCTGTACCGGGATTTCTTATTTTTTAAAGTAATCAGTTGGGTTCTCCTGTCGGGTTACTGGGGCAGATTACTGGCTGAATCACAAAATTTATATCTGTAAAAAAATAAAAATAAATTAAAGTGTGGAGAATAAAATTGGATTACAGATAGCTTTCTGTTCACCAGCTGCTCAACAGTCTTCACCGTTGATTGGAAGCATTGTAGCGTATGCTGAACAATGGGTAGGCCTTGATTGAGAACAGATTTAGATGTCTTTATCCTAAGGGTCATTAAAAATGTCTTATCTTTCCATGTTCAAAGTGAATGCATTATTAAACGCAATTCACAAAGGAAACCTTTCATAACCATTTACTCATATATTTAGATTTTATGTACAGCCATGTTGCTCTAAATTGATAATAGTAATGCTTACATAAGCTAAAATGCTTAGTATCATAAATAGATCTTCACTGTTGAAAATCAACTGCTTTGCATGTTCTTTGTGGAATAAAATAGCTGCAGAAAGTGCCGTTCCATTCAGTTAGATGTTGCTTGTCTCTTAATGGGCTCTTTGTCTCTGTCTCGTTTGAAAAATTTTAATCGTTTTATTTTTTTTTGTCAGAACTATTCAAATGAAAACCTGTATAGTCCTTATAATTTGGTTCTTTGGTTAGTGAAACGTTAGTATAGGTATGTTAGGTATATTACATTTTACGTTTTACTTGATATGGCTTCATCATAAAAAAATGATTTGTAGATGTTTTCACCTGTGTTAACATAGTTCTTCATCTTGTCTATTAAAAGAGAAGCAGCGGAAATGCTTCATTTGTGGTGGCTTATATTACATTACATTACAGGCATTTAGCAGACACTCTTATCCAGAGCGACTTACACAACCTTTTAGCTTTTTTTACACATTATACATTTATACAGCTGGATATATGCTGAACGGCAGTGTCCTGGGATTCAAACCTGCAACCTTTCGGTTACAAGGCCAGTTCCTTAACCATTATACTACACTGCCGCCCCCGCACACATATCATCATGTGTAAAAATTTGAACATTTTCTGGAAGTTTCTAGTGTTTTTGTCATTGTATATAGGCTGTCCATAAATTAAGTACACAAATGACTAAACGATTTAGGGCCTGATTTAGATTTCAGCACATGACCAGTGTTATTGTGTGTTGCACCAATCATTGATTTTGTTATTGGTTTTGCATGTGCTAAAGTTCTTAGTAATTCCGGCCCTTAGAGTCCGAGGTTTTATGTTTCCTAAGAGTTCAGTGTATGTTTCTGAGTAGCTCAAAGAGAAGACCGCAGTCCTTTTGGACTTGGTGTTTTTTCTGGGTTGTTTATAGTTGAAATGTTTGGAGTTATTTCACATACTTAAGCTGTGCCTCACCGTAATAAGCTGTAATTAATTTAATTAAAGAAGTTATAGTCCCTTTAATGATCATACCACATAAACCAATATGGCAGTAGAGTGCTTCACCACCTCCAAATTCCACACAGAACCCTAATCATCATGAACCAATCATCTAAGCATGTGCCTTCTTTCCTGTTGCTCTATTAAAAGTGTATATGAGTCAAATATGAATTATGTGTGACTGTTCCGAGTCATGCCGAGGGGATGTGCGTGGCAGGGTTTGCTCTCTCCTGTTTTTCTGATTAAAAGGATCGCTAGCATGCTGGGGTTTTCAAATTTTTTGGGGGGTTTTCATGCTGGTATTATTTCCGATATAGTGTATGTTTTTGATTGGCCCAGATAGATTTTTTTTGTGTGATGAAGGACATTTTTGCCATTTAGAGATGTTTCCGATGACCAACCCGCTTTAAAATGTCACTTATAAGGCAGTCGAGGGTTTTTATTCAGAAGCAAGAAAATGTACTTCTGTTAACACCGAAGCAGCTTGCACAGAAACCTCCTAGCGGCTATGCGTATGTGAAGATTTATTTCATAGTGTTTTATTTTACAATTATAAATATCACTTTTTATATCATGGCAGCACTTCCATGCTAGTACTTCTTGAGTGCAACAGTCTCAGGTCGCACTCACCAGAGGAAATGGTTCCCACTGAACATTAAGGTTAAAGATCATTTTAGGGAAAAAATGATCTGGTACAACCTCTGGAAGCATGTACAAGCTGCTTTGGAGTTACTTGAAGTTTGTTCTCTAGCTTTATAGCACATACCCTGAATGGCCTATACCTGCCATCGTAAAGCTGGTAGTCATCAGAAACGTTGGAGTTACTTGAAGTTTGAAAGTTTTGTTTTACTTAGCTTTTGTTTCTTAAGCCCTATATGGCCTATACCTGCCATCGTAAAGCTCCATCGTAAAGCTAAACACGTGAGAGTTTTGGAGTTTTTTCTCTTCTTTCTTTAGCTTAGCCCTGATATGCCTATACCCTGCATCGTAAACCTGCTGGTAATCGTCAAGAAACGTCTGTAAAAAATCATCATCATTGCAAAAAAAAAAAAAAAAAAAAAAAAAAAAAAAAAAAAAAAAAAAAAAATTTTATTTTTTTTTTGATTTTGACTCAACACTTATCAACTATCATATATATCAATGATATAATTCAGTGTATCAGTTTAATTTTTATTGTCAATTGCATGTGGTCGTCGTCACATCCACACAAAAGAAGTGAGTGTCAAACACACTTGACACTGACTGAACACTTTTTTTTCAAACACTCTATTGACACACACAAAATATAAACTGACTGTTTTGCTGTATCTCAACATTCAGTTGATATCAAGTTGAAATCAACATGGGACACTCAAAATAAAGTGTCACCAAAAAAAAACTGAAATAATGATGCCTTGCATTTATATAGTGCCTTTCTCACCAACTGGTGACTCAAAGCGCTTTACAATGAGGAGAGGGAAACTCGCCTCTACCACCACCAATGTGTAGCACCCACCTGGGTGATGCAACGGCAACCATTTTGCGCCAGAATGGGAGAGAATGATTTTAGCCAGTTAATCAAAAATAAATAAATTAAAAAAACACCCAGGAAGTGAACTATCCCTTTAAGGGCATCTCAAAAATGAAAGACTATGTAAGACGATGAAAGACTAAGAATAAACGCAGAAAATGAGTCATAACGGCCTGTAATGAATGGAGACTGTAATATTGTGTACCTTGTGTCTGATTTTTAGAGCAGCACGCCACACAGACTCTGTGGTTCTGCCTGTTGTTATTTTAAAAAGGAAATCAAAGACCGCTCTGGGGAAACGGGAGCAAAGGCTGAGTGTCTTTCTGCAGACACCCACGTCTGTGGGATTAAAACCACAAGTGAGGGAGGGAGTGTCCGAGAGAGAGAGGAAGAGAGGAAGAGGGGGAGCGGGAAGAAGAGAAGCCAGGCTAAACTGTGGGCTGCTGTGGAATGGAATGAAATGGTCAATTTACCAATGAGTTGGTGTGTGTTTGTGTAATGTATTTATACTGTATACAGTATGTGTGTGTGTGTGTTTGTATACATGTATATGTGTTTGTGTGTAGGCTTCAGGCTGATAATCAGACGCACGCTAAACGGCTCTAAACCAGAGCTGCTCGGCCTGCTGTGGCTCATTGGTTTGGGTGAAGGAGGCCGGCACTGCGAGCGTGAGAATTTATTTCTTCTTCTATGCTTTAATATAAACCATATTAATATTAGTTAATATAAACAATATTTCCCTCTAAAGGCCAATTCGTAGTCGCCAAAGAAAGTATGCATACGGACGTCCACAGGGTCCACGCAGACATAAATTACATCATAGCAGACCCAAAATGCACCCAAGTCCACCTCGGCAGTCTGTGCAGCAGTCGTTTTTTTTGTGTCCGCGCGGACCTGTTGTTTCACCAACAAGCGTACCTTCTGCGGGCCGTAATCTTCTTCTGTGAAGGATGTCATTGATTGCAGTTTGCACACAAAAATTATGGGAAATGTAGTCTACAAAGGGGGGTTGGTACGCTTGACTATGAAAGGCAAAAGTCTGGCGGACTGTCCGTCCGTGTACGTGTCTGCTCCCTGTTTTAAACACTCTGTAACCACCTGTAGTGTGCTCTCAGTCCTGTATTGAAGGCCAAACACTGACCACCAGGTATTATTCTGTCTGGTCTTCAGACACGGCTGTAACCGGCCAGCATTTTGCCCTCATCGACACTTCTCTCCATATAATTAATGATTGAGCTGCAGCCCACAGTAACCATTAATAGGCCTATCCTGGAGGGTTAATAATTGCAGGCCTGTGCAGGTATCTGACGACGGGCCTGGTGGAATTTGGGACAGCACAGTCTGCAGTCGGAGACTCGGAGGTGACATGCTTGTTAGTGAACCCCGCTTTTTAATTTCAGATTCAGAAAAGAGTGGGAGGCCCTGTTTGGGGTTTTGTCATCTTGGCAGAGCCTGCTTGCTCCAGCCACCTGGCTCTTGCCATGCGTGATGTGCCTGGAGCAAAGACAGACTGTTGCCTGCCTTCAATCAACGTCTGTCCTTAACTTTGACTTGCAAGTAAATGCAAGCGTTTAATTTTTTTTTTCACAAACTAATTTTGCCGAGTTAATTTTGCTGAAGTTGCTGAACTGTCTGTGAAGGAGAAAACATTCTTGCTTATAATTGTTAGTCAGAGTTAAGGACACTGGTTCACAGCCTTAGTTGGTTTGTCACCATGGGTAGGATAGCAATAGCTAACATGCATTAACACTTATTCATGGGTGGGTCATGGGTCATGATAGGTTATTATATATAACTTAAGTCAGCCAAATCATTCCCAGGAAGTGTGCTAGACTGGTCCTCTTCTGGGTCGGAATGGCCTGAGAATGGGTGTGGCTTGTGGGTGGGAGCAGCCTACAGGTGGGAGTGGCCTGTGGGTGGGAGCAGCCTACAGGTGGGAGTGACCTGTGGGTGGGAGCAGCCTACAGGTGGGTGTGGCCTGTGGGTGGGAGCAGCCTACAGGTGGGAGTGACCTGTGGGTGGGAGCAGCCTACAGGTGGGTGTGACCTGTGGGTGGGAGCAGCCTACAGGTGGGTGTGGCTTGTGGGTGGGAGCAGCCGACAGGTGGGTGTGGCCTGTGGGTGGGAGCAGCCTACAGGTGGGTGTGGCCTGTGGGTGGGAGCAGCCTACAGGTGGGAGTGGCCTGTGGGTGGGAGCAGCCTACAGGTGGGAGTGGCCTGTGGGTGGGAGCAGCCTACAGGTGGGTGTGGCCTGTGGGTGGGAGCAGCCTACAGGTGGGAGTGGCCTGTGGGTGGGAGCAGCCTACAGGTGGGTGTGGCCTGTGGATGGGCCCCCCATCTGCTTTGTAATGCACTATTTAGGGAATCAGCCATTTTGTAGGATGTTCTAATTATCAGTGTTCTCAATTGAGAATTCAGAAACCATCAAAATAGCCAATCCCAAAAATAGTGCACTATAAAGTGTACAGGGAGCCATTCTGAATGGAGCCCTGGTGATTTGCATACTGTGGTCTCTGCTCTCTTTAAGTATGCTCTTTAAGCATACTTGGTGTCACACCAGGCTGGCATTGAGACCCATAGCTGCTGCCGATGTGTCTTCTGCGCTGACAGACTTATCAGCTGTCAGTGGATGCCGTTATCTGCCCCTCTGTTGGGTGTTATCTGCTCCTCGGATGGGGCATTATCTGCCCCTCTGTTGGGCGTTATCTGCCCCTCTGTTGGGCGTTATCTGCCCCTCTGTTGGGCGTTATCTGCCCCTCTGTTGGGTGTTATCTGCTCCTCGGATGGGGCGTTATCTGCCCCTCTGTTGGGCGTTATCTGCCCCTCTGTTGGGCATTATCTGCCCCTCTGTTGGGTGTCATCTGCACCGCGGTTGTGGTGTTATCTTCCCTGGCTGACTGTTATCTCCGGCTGACTGCCTCTTTCATTCCTTCCGTCTGGCGAGCCCAGTTGTGTCGGATAGAGAGCGAACAAAAGCTGAGCCACGCTGGGACCGTAGTGCAGACAGGGCTTCTTTGCGGATATTTACAGCTCAGTCTTCTCATGCTTACACGTGGCGCTGTCAGAAACCTTACTTGACGTCTCTCCTCATAAAACCACTTGGGTGAATGACGCATTCTCTTTTATGGCGTCTTGTCTGCGTCATTGAACAGTGCCGTTGACCCAGAATCTGAGTGAAAGCGGTTACAGCCTATAAACCCTGTTGCCGGGATTGTTGTAGTCGCTCCTTTTGTGAGCTCCTAATATGGGTGGAATTACGATGGAGCGAGTGAGACAGAGGACCGCCTCTTTCGGGGTAGCGGACTGAATTCCTGTTCTTAGAGCATGAAGATTGCCGTTTTATGTCGCGTTTGGGCAAGGCTCTTAAATCATCTTTCTCTTGAGGCTGCGGGATTGACTCGATGTCTGTGGTGTTTCACGAGCTGACTCTTCCCTCCGATCAGGAATAAGGTAGATATCAGAGTTTGCGTAGTTCATTAAGTTAGCCAGCATCGCCAGTTATATGTACTGAGGAAGAATTCACACAAAATTTCCCAGACATGCACAGCATTTCTAAACTGGTCACTGTCACTAAATTAAAAAATGTTGTTATGGTTTTCCTTTCTTTCCAAATTGCTTTAAAAGTAAAATAAAGCTTACAATAAGTTATAGCATGTTAACCAAAGTGAACCATAGGGCTACTGGCTTATCATTACAGACCAACCTACAGCTTGCTGACATCATTTTGACTGAGAACTCACCCTTGAACTCTAGCAGAAGTGAAGTGGATAGGGTCCGGTTAAAATCCTCCCCAGTATTTTGTTCCAATCAGCTTGATTTGCTAATTTGCTCATTTCTTCAGTCAGGCGGTATAACTAATTAGTGAAATCAGCTGGCCGAGTTCATGGGTGGAAGAAACACATGTCAATACATTTACATTCTGCCCCCTGGATTTTATACCTCCGGGTGAGATCACTTTGGGTCTCTGCCTAGGGCTACCAAACAATGTGACCAATCAAGTGTTATTTGGCAACGTTTACGCAGCACCTTTAGAAATCTGTCTGTCCCCCAACCTCCCCCCTCAAGCCTCATCGCATTCCTCATTCCGTGTCTGTGGCCGTTACTCAGCCACGCGTGCACAACGCACACAGCAGGTTCAGGTGAGGATACATTGGTAGAAATTTGAGTTGAACGAAAGGGGATCCCCTTCTAAGGTTTCTCAGCATGCTGCAACATGCCATTGATGGTCTCTCTCTCTCTCCCTCTCCCTCTCCCCCTCTCTCTCTCTCTCCCTCTCTCTCTTTCTCTCTACTGCTCTTTGTGTTTCTCTTTCTCTCCCTCTCTGCTCTCCCTCAGTCTCTTCTCCCTCTCTCTCTCCCTTCTCTCTATCACCCCTCTCTCCCGCTCTGCCTCCCTCTCTCCCTTCTCTCTATCTCTCCCTCCCTCTCTTTCTTTCTGTCTGTCTCTTTGTTCCTCTTTCCCTTCTCTCTCTCCCTCTCTGCCTCCCTCTCTCCCCTATCTCTATCTCTCACTCCCTCTCTTTCTGTCTATCTCTCTGTTCCTCTCTCAAATCAAATCAAATCAATATGTATTTATATAGTGCATTTCACAACTAGTTGTCACAATGCGCTTCACAGAAAAGCCCAGCCTAAACTAAACCCCCACAAGAGCAAGCCAGAGGCAACCGTGGCAAGGAAAAACTCCCTGGTGGGGAGGAACCTCCTTGGGAGGAACCAGACTCAAGGGGGGAACCCATCCTCCTCTGGTCAGCTCAGGGTCTAGATCTTAATGACCAGCATGGTCAAAACTGCCAATGTCCATGATAGTAGAATTTGCAGCAGCTAGATGACAGTCCAGATGTGGCGGTAATGATGGTGGGGAACCGGGTGCCGATGGCGGCAAGAGCAGCTGGCAGCGGTGGTGAGGAGGGAGGCTCTCCCTCTCTCTCTCCCTGTGTATCTCTCTCTCCCTCTTCACCGCCCTCTCTCTTCAGCTCTCCCTCGTTCTCTCTCTCCTGTTCTTCCTCTGTCTCTCTCTTTCTCTCTCTGGTGCACATGGCTTTGTTTTTTTTTGTTTTTTACCTCTCTCCTGTCACAGCTTTTTCACCGCAGTGTTATTCTCTGTTTGCATGGCTTTGTTTTTTTTTTTTGTTTTTTACCTCTCTCCTGTCACAGCTTTTTCACCGCAGTGTTATGGACTGCTGAAAGGTAGAGGAGAAACGGCTGTGCTGAAAGTTAGAGGAGAAACGGCTGTGCTGAAAGGTAGAGGAGAAACGGCTGTGCTGAAAGGTAGAGGAGAAACGGCTGTGCTGAAAGGTAGAGGAGAAACGGCTGTGCTGAAAGGTAGAGGAGAAACGGCTGTGCTGAAAGGTAGAGGAGAAACGGCTGTGCTGAAAGGTAGAGGAGAAACGGCTGTGCTGAAAGGTAGAGGAGAAACGGCTGTGCTGAAAGGTAGAGGAGAAACGGCTGTGCTGTGGTGAAAGGTAGAGGAGAAACGGCTGTGCTGAAAGGTAGAGGAGAAACGGCTGTGCTGAAAGGTAGAGGAGAAACGGCTGTGCTGAAAGGTAGAGGAGAAACGGCTGTGCTGAAAGGTAGAGGAGAAACGGCTGTGCTGAAAGGTAGAGGAGAAACGGCTGTGCTGAAAGGTAGAGGAGAAACGGCTGTGCTGAAAGGTAGAGGAGAAACGGCTGAGTTTAGAGAGAAACGGCTGCTGAAAGGTAGAGGAGAAACGGCTGTGCTGAAAGGTAGAGGAGAAACGGCTGTGCTGAAAGGTAGAGGAGAAACGGCTGTGCTGAAAGGTAGAGGAGAAACGGCTGTGCTGAAAGGTAGAGGAGAAGCTGCTGTGGTGAAAGGTAGAGGAGAAACGGCTGTGCTGAAAGGTAGAGGAGAAACGGCTGTGCTGAAAGGTAGAGGAGAAACGGCTGTGCTGAAAGGTAGAGGAGAAACGGCTGTGCTGAAAGGTAGAGGAGAAACGGCTGTGCTGAAAGGTAGAGGAGAAACGGCTGTGCTGAAAGGTAGAGGAGAAACGGCTGTGCTGAAAGGTAGAGGAGAAACGGCTGTGCTGAAAGGTAGAGGAGAAACGGCTGTGCTGAAAGGTAGAGGAGAAACGGCTGTGCTGAAAGTTAGAGGAGAAACGGCTGTGCTGAAAGTTAGAGGAGAAACGGCTGTGCTGAAAGTTAGAGGAGAAACGGCTGTGCTGAACGGTAGAGGAGAAACGGCTGTGGTGAAAGGTAGAGGAGAAACGGCTGTGGTGTTGAGCTTGTACAGTCACCCTTTTCTGCTGTATCGATGACAGGCTTGTTGGAATATGACCTAGCCAGGAAGCTTTCAGAGTTTTGGCCGTTAACCTTTCATGGTTGCAGCCTGGGTCAAACGCTTCTACATCCAAAGACATTCTTTCAGCTTGCGTCAATGGAGAGAGATCCAATTATCACAATATGTGAAAATGCACTTGGTCCAATTAATGTTGATCAGAATGAAATGTTTGTTAAGAATCACACCCGTCATTCTCACCTGTTGAAACTGCAGCCTGAACTTCAGGTAACCTGGGACTCACTCTGGGTCTCTAGGAAGACCTGGGGGCGAAAGTTGTACCTCCACTCTCAGAAAAAATGGTTCCAAAGGTCCTCTCTACATTTCCATAGAGGAACCTTATCTGGTGCAAGGGTTCTTTGTTCGGCAAAGTGGTTAAATCTGGGAGTTTTCACTCTTTTGACACCTACCATAGAGGGTTCTATAAAGAACTGAAAAGGGTTCCCCTGTAGAGACAAGCCAAAGAACCCTTTTTTTCTGAGAGTGTGGGGGATCACACCGCAATAGGATGTTCCGCTTTCCCACTGTCGAGCTGTAACCAGGCTGGTTTCACTTTCGTCAGGTTCCTTGTGGTTCCCCATAGTTTTGTATTAAAATCCTTCTAATCCAAGTCATCTCCGCTTGCCGGCGTTGGCGGTGGCCCACTGACCTAGTGAGCAGTGTGTGGAGGAGCCCGGGACACGTATCTGCGCTTTGCTGCTGCAGCTCACGTGACGAAAAAGAGGCACGATGCTGGAGGTTCACAGAATATGGAGACTCAACTTTTTCCAGGGAAAACTGGAGTCTGGGAGTGCAGCCAAAGAGCAGCGATCATCTTGATCTGGAAAGACGGCAGGATTGATTGAGACGTCATGTGCTTGGGGTTAATTCTGTGGAAATGCAGTTTGTACTGTACTGCGTCAGTTAGCTTTGCCTCTTGCTTGGGGAATAGTGCACATTTGTGACCCGCTCTACAAAAATGAGTCTGATGTGGGGAAAAAAATTATAATCATTTTCTCAGAAGAAAAATCATCCCACAACAGTTGTAGGGTGATTGATTTGTTTTCTGAGAATTAAAATTTTTTTCCCCCACATCTGACTTATTTTCGTAGAGCGAGTCACATTTAATAAGCCTTTTTATAAGACATTCCCATCTTCCAGGAAGAAAGGTATTGCTACTTTATGTGGAGTGATCTAAGAGGTTTATCCATCCATCCATCCATCCACTTATATCTAGTCAGGGTTCCCGGGGGGTGCTGGAGCCTATCCCAGCATGCATTGGGCGAGAGGCAGGAATACCTCCTGGACAGGTCGCCAATCCATCGCAGGGCACACACACCATTCTGATCTAAAATGTGTGGCATGTAAAATCTCAAACTTGCCTATGTAGCATATTAGTTCATATCTACTATCATTAAACCCTCTATTTACTTTGTAATGCCATTCAAGGTACTGTAACATGCTTACAAATGTGCCATTTATATATGACTTCTATATATTGCATGATATACAAACGTATTTTGAATATTTAAGGGCAGAAGTTTTATGGTCTTGCAATAACATAAATTAATTTTCATTCCAAACCAATGTTCACACATTAAATAAGCAATAAGATACTTTACCCCATTAAGACTACAAAGGAAAACAAATGTTGTGTTCTTTTCTGCCTGGTCTTCATTAGGTTTCCATGTATACAGGAAGCTTTTCTGCTGCTGCATAAATAGAGGATTTTGGGAAATGTATTGAAATGTATTCCTTTTGGGTAGATTCCAAAATTATATTTCAAGGGGACCATTTGCCCCAAGAAAAACTACTTTACATTACATTACATTACAGTTATTTGGCAGACGCTTTTATCCAAAGCGACGTACACCTTAAGCGACACCTTAAACTAAATTAACTTAATTCTTATTGCAATGATACAGCTAATCACATATTCCACTATTATTATTATTACTATAAAGTTTTTTCACAAAAGCTTATCTCTCTTTCACACACACGCACACACACGCACACACACACACTTATTGTATACCTATACCTATATTTGATTAAAAAATGCACCAAATTCAGAATTGCTAAATTCCATTTGTGGCATTGGCGATTGAAGGGATTCAATTGCATGTGCACGTTATTGTTTAGAGATCTTTTTTGACTTACTGGCTTCCGCTGTGTGGGATATTCCCCATGTCTCAGTGTAAGTGCCGGACACTTGAATCGAAAGTTTGTGGTGCAATGCCCAGCAGTGCGGAGTTAACAGACCCTGCTTCTTGCATGTTAATGTGTGTGTGCGTGTGTGTGTGTGTGTGTGTGTGCGTGAGCGTGAGCGTGCGTGAGCGAGCGTGGGTGTTAATCTGGTGACTCAGTGCTGGGAAAAGCTGGGGAATTGCCTTCTGCATTGTTGGAACGGGACTGCCGAGCTTTTGAAGAACAGAATGAAAAGATGCGGAACAAAAGAAGAGGAGGTTCCAAATGTCCAGTCAAGGGCGGGAATCCATCAAAGTCCTGTTCTGCTGTGGTAAGGTCACTGAACTCTCACAGGGCTTGGTTGGTCAAATATACAAGCCTTTTGAGTGTGTGAGTGAGTGTTTTTGTCTGTGTGAGTGTGTGTATGTGTGCAACTGTGCATGTGTGATTGCCTGAGTGTGCGTTAGTGTGTGCGTGGGAGCGCGTTTGTGTGCATTTGTTGGTATGCATCAGTATTGGCTCTTTGTTAACTGATCGACTGGTTAAAATCCAGTGAATCTCAATCTATGAAGCATGTTCTCCTGACTGTATCTACACGGGCAGCTCACGGGCAGCTCACGGGCAGCTCGCAGGCATAAATCACGCTGTGTGGCAAAGAGCGGCCTGTTTGCTCATCGTAAGGCTGGTCTTAAAGGTCCAGTGCTCTGCTTTGTCTGGGGTGGGATCTAATTACAGCTGTAAGTAGGCATTTACTTTGTCCCGCTGTGGCTTTAGAATGCCTGCATTTTAGAAATGTGAAAACATCTGATGTCTGTCCAAATTAGCACTCGTCTATCAACCACTTTTCTTTCCGGTGTCTTTTTAAAATGCAAATGGTTTGATCATTTCACCTTTAACCCCATACCCTTTTCTGGAAAGGATAATCACAGCCGTGCTGACATACAGTATAACAGAACAACCTCGAGTGTGATATTGCTTTTATACAGCAGTTCTACTAGCCTTAAAAAAAGGCTATTAGTGACCTTAATTTTGAGAAAATTTGAGAATATTTTGAGAAAATTGAGATATTGTTCTGTGGCCCTTTGGGCATATTGCTTTACGTTGTCGAGCAAAACTCTGGTTCCCTGAGCACTGTTTGTCTCCCACTTAACTTCTTGACTAATTGTTGTTTTTCTTTTAAAAAATGTCATTTTAATGTTATGTTGCTGAGGGTTCTCTCGTTCAGGGCTGGCTCTTTCTACACCCCCCCCCCCCCACCTCCCCCGCCTTCCTCCGTCCCGTCCTCATCCCAATTTGTGTGTTTGTCTTTCTGACAAAGACAGGCAAGTTTGACGTAGCCCAGGGTTTCTCTCGGAGCGGCAGTGGGCTTGTGCAGGGGTTTGAAGTCCTAACCCCCCACTCTGTGGCCTTGGGGAGGGGAGGGGAGGGGGTGGGGATGGTGGACTCCTGTGGTGGGGGATTAAGTTCTGTGTTAGTGCCCCCCTGCCTCCCATGGCTGACATGGTGGTCTGTTGGGAGGGGGGGGGGGGGGCAGATTTGAGAGAGTATCCTGTTTGAGTCTGGGGGGGGTTAGGAAGCTCACAGCATCACACCGCTGCTTCTTCACTATGGCAACAGATGTCTCATTCCAATAGCATGGCCAGGGTCTGTGTATGTGTGTGTGGACCTGTGCAGTGGCTGCTTTATTAAGCCTTGTTAGACCCTAGAATTTGTGGATTAAGGGATATTTCTCTTAAATAGTGTGTGGCTCACACAGGCATCATGTAGGGGTCATATACGGGTGAGCGAGTCAGCGAATTATTTGACCCACTGTGCCAACTCATCCACTTCTTTAAAGAAGCTAATAATCTCCCACTCTCTCCCACCCACTTCCTTTCCCACTGTCTCCCACCATCTCCCTCTTTCTCCTCCCCACTTCCACTCATCCCCTCTTTCTCCCGTCCCCACTCTCTCCCCCTCCCCCTCTCTCTCTCTCTTTCTCTCACACTCTATCTCTCTCTGTCCAGATGCAGGAACTAGAACAGAGGGTGATAGAAGCTGACCAGCGAGCGGAGAGCGCTGAAAAGCAGGTAACCGCTTTCGTCTCGTCTCTCTCCCCTTCTTTACTGGTTTCTCCTTGTCTGCCTTTTGATCACTTCTTGTTGATTAAATGCACAATTAATAAGTGTGTCTGTCAGTTGGGACAGAATTTTTGGGTTTCTGAGTTACTGTCTGTTCAAGCTGCAGTCTGTTCATCAACCTTTTTGGATCAAAATGTACGCCAGAATGTCTACTGCTCCCAGAGTGTTAGCTTATTGCAGCAATTATTAAAAGCTGGATGTTGTAACTATCACCAGTCATTTTAAACGCATATTGTTGTAATACACCAAAGCGGTGATCCTCAGTGGGGCTTCTGTACTGCCTGTAAACATTATTGTAATGTCTTTTCTTACTAGATAAAATAACTCTGGATGGGTTCTGTGTATGGGTCTTAAAAAAAAGAAAAAAAAAGAAGCAAGAAACCCACTAGCTACAGTACGTCAACTAAGCAGAAATACATTACGTTATCCAGCTAACGCAAGGGTGAAATGAGCTAGCTTCACAAATCGTCAATCTTTGTATATTTAAAACACATGTAAAATAAGAATTGGTTGCTAAACAAAGCCTCACATCCTTACCAACACACATTATTGTCCACGTTCCTGTATAAATAGTCCTTCCATTTAGCAGCTAGGGAATCAGCAGGTCTAAATAATCTGGTCCCAAATGGAATTAAACTTTAGACTGGTGTTTGCCCACTTCCGCCCTGAGTGTGAGCGTCGCTTGGCGGGGCTTCGTTGGGGGTCTGCGGTGTTTTATGGGTGCCTTGCACTTAGCAGCCAGTTAGCAACTGGTTTGACCTCAGGGACTGGTGCGAGAATCCCAATCCCCTCCTCCAGTGAAGCCGCTGGGGAGAAGGAGACCTCGCTCGTAGTTTTACAGAGTTCTGTACCCCTGCCTTCCTGTGCTGCCGCTATGCTACAGGATATCTTCTCTTGAGCGCCGAGGAGGAGGGGGGGCGGGGCGGGGCTTAAGGTCATTCACACCCAATAGCACTGAGGGTGTTGTGGTCACTCAGGAAAAGGGACCAACTTTTTCAGTTTCAGGTTCAATTCCCAAGCAAGGTTTGAATATTTTCATTGGATAAGGACATCGGCCAATCAGAACAACTCATGTAATCATAACTGTTAACGTGAATGCCTGCAGTCGAAGAAACCTGTAATTTTCTTAATCAATGTGATTGATGATGTGCTACAGGTACATGTAATGGAAGCAAAGCTGAAATCAGCCAACGTACAGCCCAGCGAATCGGAGAACTCATTGTACAGAAGGTATCAAGAACTGACGAATCAGGTGCAAGAAAAGGACACGGTGATAAAGAGGCTGGAGCTCCAGCTGGAGAAACAAGTACGGAGATAATTTCAATTTAAAAAGGCATTTTACTGCATTCTAAAGTCCCAGTCAGTTTTGGTGGTGGATGTTAAAGCAGATATTTCTCCTTTTTCATAATGGACAGAACTTGGTCCGAGGCCAGGAGGCAAAGATCATAGAAGAAAAGGCAGCCAAGATTAAAGAATGGGTCACCTATAAGTTCAAAGAGGTAACATTGCTCAGTACATCTTACTTCATTTTCAACCCATTAAAATTAGTGTGACTTGGAAGAGTTCAAAGGATTTGTCTGGACATGACGCCAAAATAACCTGCACACTAGCATGTCAATTCTCTGAAATGTGTACATGCAGAACTGACTTCTAATGACTAAAAATAAAATTCTCTCTCACACACTCCCCCTCTCTCTCACACACTCCCCCTCTCTCTCTCACACTCCCCCTCTCTTTGTCTCTCTCGTGGGTTCCAGATGGAGATGGAGAACCACCAACTGAAGTTGTCCAACGTTAAGCAGGCGGAACAGATCCTGGCACTCAGAGACAAACTGCAAAGTGAGTTCATCGTTTGTCAATGGCAGAATTCTCTTTGAAGAATAACCACCCAATTCTAGAACATTGTGACTAGTTACCATGGTTTCTCTTTTGTGATTTATTTTGTACTGCTCCGTACTTGGGTGACCGTGTATACTGGTATATGACTTAATGTCCTGTCAACCCCCATCCCCCCTTCTGTCTGTTTCCTTCCACTCTTAGCTCTGTTGGAGCGCCCCATGTCTCCTGGTATCCCAATGTCTCCTCCTGCGGACGCTCACCTGGTACCCTGCAGCCCCATGTACCCCCCGGGCAGCCCTGTGTCCCCCAATAACTCTCCTCTGTTCACAGTCAATAGTCCAGGTCACTATCATCTCGTTTAAGTCTATTTGCTTGAGCCTTCTCTGCCACCTTGACTATTAAGTCAGCATTTGTTTGTGTATGTGATGAAAACCTAATGGAAATGCACACATGGAAATTTTTAACCCAGTTTTATTATTATTGCCCTCTCATTTTGTGGTATTTTATTTTTGCCTTTCGAAGAGGTGTTGTAATAGCACTGACCCCATATGTGATCCTTGTGGTTAACATACAGATTTGAAGAAACGAGTTTTGGAGAACCCCAGCTGTGGGTCCCACGGGTTCTTCCTGGCCTCCTCCGTGATGAGGTCTCCATGCCTTGACAGAGCTGACCCGCTTGCCCTCGGCTGCAGCTGGGACGGGCCCGCCCAGGACAGGGAGGACCCCGGGACCATGGTGATGGTGCCAGAGGCCCATGTTCCAGGGCGGATCAGAGAGGGAGTTCCAGGGTTTGGGGGGAGTGAGGGAGTGGAGACAGCAGAGGGCCTGTCCCCCAGTAGAATGCACCCTGAGATGGGCAGGGGCAGGCAAGAGGCGGGGTCGGTTTCAGGAGTGTCGCCTGGCTCGGACAGAGACCACTCCTCCGATGAGCTCAACAGCAAGTTCCGCTCCCATCGTCTCCACTCCTCCTCCTCTTCCAGCGAGACCGCGCCTCCCAGCCCTCCGGGAACGCCCGCCCCGAACCCCAAAACCACGCCCCCGTCTCAGTTCTCCCCCTCCCTCCCCTTGGTGCCCCTCGCCTTCCCCTCGGGCACCAGCATGACCCTGCCCAAGGTGCGCACCCCCCTCACTCCACGGGACAGCATTCAGCTGGTGAAGAAGCACCACAGCCAGCCACAGCCCGGGTTCGAGAGGCTGCATCACGTCAACGTCAGCATCGACATCGCCTCCCCGGACCTCCTCCGCCCCTGCTGCTCCCCGCCCTCCCCGGGCCCCCAGCAGGTGGAGGAGACCGACATCGATGAGATGCCCGACACCATGGAGGTGGTGGAGGGGACGGAGGTTGGGGGCGGGGCTTCCCGCGAACCGGTCTCTCTCATTGGTCTGCCGGAGGAGCTGGAGTTCCTGGACCCGGACGTCCTGAAACCGCCCACCCCTCCACTGCATCGCTTCCCTTCATGGGTGAGAGGAGAGGAGAGGGGGATCGAGGGATGAGAGTGAGAGAGTGAGAGAGTGAGAGAGTGAGAGAGTGAGAGAGTGAGAGAGTGAGAGAGATTCAGCCTGTCATAACCTGAGGGAAAGTGAATAACCACTCAGCAATAGTATAACTACTGTACAGATAAAAAGTGCAATGTGTTACGGTAGAAGTATTATAACTACTGTGAATAATGAAATGCTTTCAATAGTTTTTTTTACCTGCTATTTTAATTTTTAAAATCTTTTTAAAATTTAATTTAATTTAAATTCTATAATGCTTTGGCAATGTTTAGTGTGTGTATGTCATGCCAATAAAGCAGATTGAATTGAGTGAGATTTTGAATTGAAATTGAATTGAGAGAGAGAAAGGAAAATAAAATCTGAGAATGACCCTGCCAAAAAATTTAAAATCCCCCAAAAAAATAAAAAATAAAAATAAAAAAAGCTTGGATTTAAAACAAGTTTTTAAAGTTTATTTCCCTGGTGGGAGGAACAGGCGGTATTACTAAGAGTTACCCGCAGAACAGCTCATACATATTCACCCACGCTACCTTTAAAATACTGCACATGCTCACACGTGCGCTCTTGTCTTCCAGGAGAGCCGAATATATGCCGTGGCCAAGTCTGGGATGAGGGTATCGGAGGCGACCACAGGAACCTGGTCCCCGAGTCGAAGTGAGGCTGCATGCAAGGCTCCCACCAAGACACACATTGTTCTTCTAAGAGGTTTCTTCCGTGCACATTGAGCCATAAGGAAGTGGCACCCCTTAATCTAGGGGGTACACGCCTTAGTGTCAGGATGACGTATCACATACCAAATAGTCAGTGGTCATGTGACCATTGTCAATATGTAATATTCTGTATGCACTCACTTTTCTCTAGCTTTAACTTGGAACCCCTGCTCTGCCTGTAGCGTATCCTGTATTTAGGGACCTTTGCTATGTTTAGTGGTGCAGACGGGTCCTAAGTACCGTAAAATAACTACCGTTATTACTACAGTCATAACTACAGTAAAGAACAGCCAAAGAAAGCATAATCTTGTCCCACTTTCAAGTATTTTAATGTAAAAACTTTAGTGAGCACTACAGAGCACTTATCAGTTATTTTACAAGATTATAGAAACACACAATCATGCTAATCCTGCATGTCTAAATCGTAAAATGACAGACATTTTAATTACAGTTACTGAGACGATAAACCGTAAACCAATGTTTTTCAGCCTAACTCAAATTGGGCTAAATTGTATGATATTCATGAGTCTTCATATTTATATGAATTGGATTTATACTCGGGATTCACATTTCATTAACAATAACACTAATGTTTATTTTTTAAGTAAACTGCATACTTCTTTATCTCATTGTTGGAGAATTGAGTCGATATGTGTATAAACATTTTTTTAGTAATGGTTTCCTGATGAAGCCAACTCACAGTGCATCACGTCTGAGAGCTAAACACAAGCACATAATTCTGCTCTGTAAAACCGCAGTAGCCTCAGGGGCATCTTGCATTTTCAAAGACACACAAACACACTCGCAACACACACACACACACACACACACACACACACACACACACACACACACACACACACACACACACACACAATACACGTGTACACACCCTCATACATACACACTCACAACACATACACACACCACACACACACACACACACACACACACACACACACACACAAGCTGTAACCCACATACATGCACACACGCGCACACACATGTACACAAACACACACACACACACACACACACACACACACGTTTACAACCTAATACAGAGTGCAGGGCTCTCCTGTGATTGAGCCTGAGATACAGGGGGGAGGGGTGGGGATGGACACGGGGGGTGGACACGGGGGGTGGACAGGGGGAAGAGGGAACCCCAGGTGGGCATGTGCTGCTCTTACATCTGTTAACGAGAGCGGGGCCTCAGCTGGTGGCACCCTTTGATGTCACTTCCTCTCACCTGAGGCAGCACGCACCTGTGCAGGTGAGACTCAGCTCTGGGAAGCTTTTAAGAGGCGTTTAAGAGATCTAAAAACAGGAGGGGAGGAGGACGAGGATGTAAAGCACACTCTTTAATCTGCTGTGATGAAAGATTGTGTGGGGGGGGGGGGGGGGGGGGGTGAAGGGGGGTATAATTATCACAGAAGTATGCATTATCCCCTCCGCCAGCCTGGCTCAGCTGATGAGAGGAATGGGTGTTCGGCCGACCAATCAGCAAATCAACCAATCATTGTCATTTGTGTCTAGTGATATCCGCTGCAGAGTAGTTTTCAACAAAGTCGAGAAAGAGTTGAACAAAGTGAAGATGTGGAAGTATGTAGTATGTTCACAGCACTAGAGAGGAAGAGGAATGGAAGAATGAACCGGGCCACATATTAGAGTGTTGAAACATTAGCAGTGGTTTTCTAGCCGTGTTTTTTTGCTTTGGTTTTGTAAAAAGCATCTTCTAAAAGCCCAAATTGTAATTAAACTTAATCTTCAATATTTTGGCAAGGTACCCCATGAGCTGAGATTCATCTGAATGTCCGGTTGTCCCGTAATATAAATCTCCAGATGATGTTTAAATTAAAGTTAACATTTTTACCCGTTCGTTTCTGTTTGTGTTTTTATATGCTTTCAAATGCTTTTAACAAAAAGGGGAGATATTATAAAACCTTAATTTGAGTGCAACAGTGAGTGTTAAATCAGTGAGTGTTAAATCAGTGAGTGTTAAATCAGTGAGTGTTAAATCTGAGTTAAAGTCATAAGTTTTGCCATTTTGTTAACATTTTTACGGTTATTGTTTGTTTACTTACTGAAGGCTCCAGCGTGTCCTGGTACCCAGCTGCAGGCCCGTTCACACATCTGATATACAAGAACATCAGCGTGCCAGTCTACACCACACTCAAAGGGGTAAGCCCTCTGGATAGGTGGATAGGTGGATAGGTGGATAGGTGGATGGGGGGGGGGGGGGGGGGTTGTTGGGTCAAAGGTCAGACTGGGTGGCGGGGGATTACCATTTGAGCTGGGGGCAAAGGGCTAAGCTGTGTGTCTGTGTGTGTGCTCCTGTGTGTGAGTGCATAATGCATATCTGTGCACTATATGCGCATGTGTGTGTATGTATCTATAGGTGTGTGTGTATCTATATGCGCATGTGTGTGTATGTATCTATAGGTGTGTGTGTGTGTATGTATATGTGCATGTGTGTGTATGTATCTATAGGTGTGTGTGTGTGTGTATGTATGTATATGTGCGTGTGTGTGTGTGTGTATGTATATGTGCATGTGTGTGTATGTATCTATAGGTGTGTGTGTGTGTGTGTGTATGTATATGTGCATGTGTGTGTATGTATCTATAGGTGTGTATGTATATGTGCATGTGTGTGTATGTATCTATAGGTGTGTGTGTGTATATGTGCATGTGCGTGTATGTATCTATAGGTGTGTGTGTGTGTATATGTGCATGTGTGTGTGTGTATCTATAGGTGTGTGTGTGTGTATGTATATGTGCATGTGTGTGTATGTATCTATAGGTGTGTGTGTGTGTGTGTATGTATATGTGCATGTGCGTGTATGTATCTATAGGTGTGTGTGTGTGTGTGTATGTATATGTGCATGTGTGTGTGTGTATCTATAGGTGTGTGTGTGTGTGTGTGTATGTATATGTGCATGTGCGTGTATGTATCTATAGGTGTGTGTGTATATGTGCATGTGTGTGTATGTATCTATAGGTGTGTGTGTGTGTGTGTATGTATATGTGCATGTGCGTGTATGTATCTATAGGTGTGTGTGTGTGTATGTATTTATAGGTGTGTGTGTGTATGCATGTGTGTATGTATATGTGTGTGTGTGTGAGTGTATGCGTGTATGTGTATGTGTGTGTGTATGTATATATATATATGCGTGTGTCCATGTGTGCCTGTGTGCATGAGTGTGTGTTCATGTGTGTGTGGAATATGTGATGTCATGATAAAAAGGGTGAGGCGAGACAGTTGGAACACAGCTGTTTTGGGCAGGAGTGTTGATGAGTGATAGAGCTCATTCTGCAGCTGTGTGAGTAACGGTGGGCTCTGTTTCCCTTGGGGGGGGGATGATGTCAGAAAGCCACTCAGATCAGCACTGTGCCCCTCCCTGATGAAGACTCTGGCTCTGAGGACGACAGCAGTTCTCTTGCCAGCCTGCGTACCTCCACCCTGGGGCCAGACGGCAGGAAGGGCAGTACCCCAGGGAGCCCCCGAGCTGTGAAGAGGGGTGAGAATGGTGCCAGACTATTTGGGGGTGGGGCTGACTGTGGGTGTTCAGGATTTTGTCCTGTCTAATACTGCTAATATTAAGTATGACATAATGTTTTGCTTCTTTGTCTTTCATAAACAAACCCTTTTATTGTTCTGCAGTATCAAGGAACTTTACCTGTCATAACTTGTGGTTTTAGTTCACTCATGTTTACACATCTGTATCAATGGCAGTTGACCGTGTACTCTTTTGTGTCTATCTGTGTGTGTGTGTGTGTGTGTGTGTGTGTGTGTTTGTGTGTGTGTGCCCATGTGTGTACGTGCACATGTATGTCCCCTGTCAGGCATGTCCATGTCCTCGATCAGCTCTGAGAGTGACTACGCCATCCCGCCGGATGCTTACTCCCTGGGCAGTGACTACTCAGAACCGGAACACAAAGTCCAGCGGACCTCATCCTACTCCTGCGAGAGCAGTGGTGTGGTGAGCAGACGGATCAGTGGCCTCCCTGGGATTTCCGGCTGTGCTGATCCGGCACGCGACCTTTTGCCAGTTTCATCACCAGAAATTTAAACATGGCCTCACGCATTACTTTATAATTTGGTTACCTCTCCATAGGGGTCTTTTTAGACTGTTTATTACCCTTTGTATCAGTTATAATACTGCTGTATGACCCCCCTTTCACATGATACTACTCTTAAACCAGGGGGTTTCAACCTTCTCTGATCCAGGGACCTCCACCCACACTCAAAAGCATCTAGGGGACCACCAGCATATGCTAAAAAAAATATTTCTTAAAAAATTTTTTTTTTGGAATATTTTCCCAAATCTAAATATAATCTTTGCATATCAAGTATGGCCAGGGACCCCCTACAGTGCATTCAAGCACCCCCCAGGGGTTTGCAGACCCCCTACAGAAAACCCAGGTCTTTGTATCGGGTATGATACTGCTGTATAACCTCCATTTCACATGATACTACTCTTAGATAACCTAATAGTCAGCTCATCTACACATCAGTTGAATAATTTTTGTCATAAAGTTAGTCATTTGTTGTCCGACACGATCTTATTTGAATTATTTTCATTGTACAGAATTATTTTCATTGAGGTTACAGTGACGTATCCATGGCAACCAGGTAACTAATGTAGCTTGTGGTTCTCCTCAGGAGCCCCTGGAGAAGTCGGGGTACCTGCTGAAAATGGGGAGCCAGGTGAAGGCGTGGAAGCGCCGCTGGTTCATCCTGAGGAACGGCGAGATCCTCTACTACAAATCTCCCGTGAGAAGTTTTTTTTTTTTTATAACTTATTATTATTATTAATTTTTTTACCACTGCTGACAAAGGGCAGCAGTTTTCCAGGTCGTTCTCCATTGCAGTGATGGTGACTGATTGGTTATTGGTGGAATTATAACAGCAATCATCATAACAGCAGTCGTGAGCATAATAAGCGTGATTATGATTATGATTATGATTGTGTTGGTGATTATTATTTTATTTTTATTTTTTTTAATGGTGCACTGTGTCCAGTGTGGAGACTGATGAGCGTCAATGGGCTGCTGATTGTGGGTGTGGTTTTCAGAGTGATGTCATCAGGAAGCCCCAGGGGCAGATGGAGCTGAACTCGTCATGTCGGATCGTGCGTGGGGAAGGAGAGCAGACCTTCCAGGTGAGTGGATCACCTGGTCACTGGATCACCTGGCAAACAGGGATACAAACCTACAGGTGGATTTAGCCAATCACAATGTTGCAATGTTAATCAGAATTGTCCATGGTAATGATATTCAGAGAAATGTAATATAATCTGGGACCAAGGTTATTCTCTTACAGTGGTAAATACCTGTTCCAGGTTAATATTGCAATGCCTATAGTGTCACATGTATTGAAGTGCACTCGCTATGCCATGTGACTTTATGATATGCTTATTAATATCACACAAACTTCCCTGTTTTTGGTTACTCATAGATTCTTACCTTTTTAATTGACGTAATAAATAAATGTAATCTGTTTTTGGTTTTATGGTGCTGTCATTCTTTCTTTTTCTAGCTAGCAAAAAAAATTATAATGGCAAAATGATCTACTTCTGTACTGTACATGTAGTACTGTACTGAAATAATGTATTTACATTTTAAAAACTTAAGTATCCAGTAATGCAAGGCTGTTCTGTTGGAGATATCTGGAGGTGGGTTACTCCACAGTCTGGAGTTATTGCAAAGTGAACCTAACATTGTACATTGTG
>CM040406.1:47314991-47374991 GCA_022702515.1 Ilyophis sp. 1 JC-2022
AATGCCCTGCAAGTGTGCCTGACGCATCCGGAACTGCAGAACGAGATGTACTGTCAGCTCATCAAACAGACCAACTGTCGCACACCTCACAATTACTCCCTCACACAGGTGAGTCACTCACACAGGTAAACACTCACACACCTCACAATTACTCCCTCACACAGGTGAGTCACTCACACAGGTAAACGGCTGCACACCTCACAATTACTCCCTCACAAAGGTACTGACACAGGTAAATACTCATACAGGTGAGTCACTCACACGGGTAAATACTCACATAGGTGAGTAACTCACACAGACAAGCCCTTGTATATGTGGATTGCTGACCTAACCATACTCTTACTGACGAGTTGTAAAAGTACCTATTATCAGATGAAACCTCTGCTGTTTTTCTGTGTCCCCTCAGTATGTATTTAGTGTCTGTATTTAGTTATTGTCTGTATTTATTTCTCTCTCTCTCTCTCTCTCTCTCTCTCTGTCTCAGGGGTGGCAGCTGCTCTCCGTGTGCGTGGCACTTTTCCTTCCCCAGCACCGCTTCCTGTGGTACCTGAGGGAGTACCTGCAACGCCACGCCGACCCCAGGTAATTCACCTGCTCCTCTTACCTGTGTGTTATACCTGCACACACACTCCTCCAGACCTCCTGTTCACAGGGGAGCCCTTTACTCTGGCATTGGCAAACTAAAACACACTTTAGCCTTGATCTCAAGTCACATTCGCCCCAGTCTCAGACCAGGCAGCCTTGGAAGCTGACCTGGATAACACAACAAAATGGACGTGCATGAGATAAAGGTCATTCTGCCACTGGGAGCTGATTTACTATAATTATCATCAGAGCTGCAGTGACTGAGCCTGATAGTGTTTTCATTTAGAACTGAAAATGGTTGATCAGTGATCACCTACCCAGGTACAGAAATGCTCAAATTTGGACCTTTGAAGGTACGACATTTAAAAACTCAAACAAAACCCAGTAAACTCGTATTGCGAGCAGTGGTTGATGTTGTCTCAACACAAGGAACCTTTGGAAAGCACTGACCCTGTTCTCCTTAAGCCTTAGATGTGTTTGTTTGGTGTGGCTATAGCCGGGTCTCCTCCCTCTCCGCTGGTCTTACAGTCTGTTCTTACTCAGAAACCTTTGTGGCAGTTTATAGCCTTTTCTCTTTTGATGGTCTTATCCCCTCCTGCCGTGTGAAAGTGTAATTTAGGAATGTTAACAAGGTCGGCGCAGATTACACAGAGATGGTGAAACTGTGCCTAACGGCTCAGATAAGGAAGAATCAAAGGGTTCAGTAAAGTTAGTTGGTTCGGTTGGTCCTTGGCAGTGAACTGATCTGAGGTTGTGTGCAGGGGTGCCTCCAAGGATTGTGGGCTCCATGAAAAGGTCTCACATTGGGCCCCACCAGGCCACTCCATCCCTGCACAATTAGAGCACAATCTTTTGAGGGCCCTTAGAATCATCTTGATGAAATTTTTATGGAACATTAATGCAAATGAATGATTGACACATTGTAAATGCTAGGGACTTAAGATATAATAACTATGATTTGATGTAGGATAAACAATTAAACTGTCTATAGTTACTGTGTTCGGTTAAGTATACCATCAGAGAGAAGACAAATGTATTGACAACTGTCCTACAAAAAAAATAATTAATAGATCATCAAATTCAAAATATAATGGATTTACCCTAATTTAAGTACAGTATATCATTTTGGAATATCTTTGAGCGATCAGCCGTTGGTTTGAGATGAGTGATCATCAAAACTTGGTTTTCGTTTTCCTTTGTCATGGACTGTAAGTGAGGATTTGAACTCTGAACTCTGTGCAAGCTGAACGGATTGGTGAGATAATGGATCATGTGACCCTGGTCCTGGTCAGGAGCGAGGTGGGAAAGTACGCGGTGTACTGTCAGAGGTCCGTGGAGCGCACGCTACAGAACGGCGAGAGGGAGGCCAAGCCGTCCCGCATGGAGATCCTGTCCATCCTGCTGAGAAACCCGTACCACCACTCCCTACCCTTCAGCATTCCAGTGCACTTCATGAACAGCACTTACCAGGTACTGTACAGCGCTGCTCTCTCTCTTTATACAGGCTAACGCACACCTCCGCTTGCACTTCACATCATGCTCTTCACCCTCTAGACCTTTGGTGTGCTGTTTATGCAACAACTAACTGTTTTGGGTCACTGTCTTTTATGTCAGTAGTTCATTGTTTAGTCACCCCCTACTGCATGACTAGATATTCAGGTTGTGTCTTCAAGGTTCTGACACCTGTGTGATGACAGATTTTCTATTCTAACCAGATGGTCAACTTTTACTTTCCTCCCATCCTCTGCAATTCCTTAGCCCAAGATGTTCCTGTCACAGGAGTTTCTGGTGCTATGCATTGTAATGTATGAATAATAACATAGAGACATGCCTAATTTCAGAAAATCCATTGGCATCAGTATTGTGGCAATAGAAGTTATACATAATGGGGAATCAGATTGACCCTTCGCTAAGCCACGCCCCCCTTAGTTACTGTTGTATACTCAGACAAGCTTTACGTTTTGAACGTTCCATCCCATAGGGAACCTTTCAAACTAAGCTGAAACTGAAACTTCTCTAGCTTTTAGTTTAGGGAAAAGGTAAAAAAACGTGATTGAGCTGTAGCGAGAATCACTGTTGCATGTGCCCCAGGCACACCTTTTAACCATCACGAGAAAAGATCAAAGTTAGCCGTCAGTATACACTGCATTTACTTACGTCAACAAACCACGCAAACGGTTTGTTGTGTTGTCGAAGGAAGTAGAGGCTAGCAACAGTGGCTAAGCATTAGAGCGCTGCAATTGGTTGTTTTCCCCTGTCAATAATTTCCCCAACATTTGGCTACAAAGGGCTAATTGTAACATTTGACCTTCAAGAATGGAAGGAACAGAACGTTCAGTGTTTAAAATATTCTGCGCACCACCATCTGGTTAGCCTAGAGCAGCGATCGCAAACTCAAATCCTGGAGGGCCGCGACGTCTGCTGGTTTTTGACGTGTTCTTCCAATTAGGTGCTTACTGATTGGCTAAAGAGTCTGCACATCTAATTTCCAAGGCCTCATTTCCATCTCATTGGCTGCTGATCAAAAGGAAATCACAAAAACCAGCAGAGACTGCGGCACATCCAGGACTGAAGTTTGACACCCCTGGTCTACGGACTAGTGTGATCATGGTTCTGTGGGATGGTTCTGTGTCAGTGTTCAGTTTTCTGTGTGACCCAGGTGGTGGGATTTGATGGCTCCACCACAGTGGAGGAGTTCCTGAATACGCTAAACCAGAAGGCAGGGATGAGGAAGCCTCTGGTCTCCGGTTTCGCCCTCTTCACTGACGACCCGTCCGGGAAGGACCTGGAGCACTGCCTGCAGCCCAGTGTGAAGGTGAGGTGGGGGGGGGAGTGGAGTGAAGGGGTTAGGGTTTGAGATGGGATGTTGTGGTTTAGGACAGCTACGGGATGGATCAGGATTATGATTATGAGGCAGTGAGCCCAGCAGTCATGTGACACACTGGAGCTTATTTTCCTATGGACCAGATCTGTGATGTCATCTCAAAGTGGGAGCAGGCCCTGAAGGAGTTGCACCCTGGGAAATATGAGGGAACCCGCATCGTCCGCCTCACCTACAAGAGCAGGTACCTGACGGTGCTGATTCAGACCATGTATTTACACATTTTAGAGGCTTCAGTTGGTTCACTGCGGCCTTTATTATTAAGACAGAATGCATCCTGCTCTCTTATTTTGTTATGGCCCTGTCACACGATTGCGTATCGTACTAGCGTATGCCGGCGTATGAAAAATATCACTCATACGCTGATATACGCTGACATACGCTAGGGGTACGTTAGGCATAGGTTGTATACGTTTCAAGCACGGTCGCATACGGTGGCATACGGCGAGGCACAAAAAGTTTTTTAAGCATGCTTAAAAATTTTGTGCGTTTTCGGACGTATGGTTTATACGCTAAGCATACGCTAGGCATACGCTGAATGCGCTAGAATTACGCTAGAGGTATGTTACTCATAGGTCGAGTACACTGGTCATACGCTGACATGAAGGTGTACCGTAGTTATTTTATGAATTTACATACGCAACTCATACGTTTCTCTCATACGCAATAGTGTGACAGGGCCATTAACTGGAGAACATAAACTGATATTGCAAGATGCCAAGCATTCTAACAGAAGAACTAAAATCCGAGCATGACTGTGGTTTGTGGGAAACAATGCATACCTGAACGTGCTGTGCGCATGCGTGTGAGTGTATGTGTTTAGACTGCTTCCTTGTCGATTTGTGTTTTTTATGTGCATATCCAGACTGTGCTTCCGAGCCCAGGCAAAGGGTGAGACTGAACGGGAGCGCCTCCTGGTGGCCTACCAGGTGAATGATGAAGTCCTGAAAGGTCACTTCCCGGTCAACAAAGAGCTGGCCCTGGAGGTGGCTGCCCTCATGGCTCAGGTGTGTGGGCGTGGCTCTGGTGTGTGGGCGTGGCTCTGGGAGGGTCAGAGGGAGAGTAAGTTTTTGTTGGAAGGCGGGGTAATAACCGTGGACCACGCCCACAGGTGGAATACGGCGACCTGGACCGTCCTGCCTCTTCCAGCCCCAGCAGCTCCTTCCAGCCCAAAGTCCAGCAGATCCTCATGCAGGTTCTGGAGCGCTTTTACCCCAAACGCTACAAACAGGACTGCAGCCTGGACCAGCTCAGGTACTGCTGGAGCCTTCCTCTCTGTCCGTCTGTCTGTCTGTCTGTCTCTCTCTCTTACAGACACGCCCAAATCATTTACACCAAGTATTCAAGTCATGTTATGATATCCCATGACTGTTACTCATATAAATCACACAAGCAACCTCTCACATAAACACACTCGAGTATGTGCCACTAATCTCTGCCCACCCCCTCCAGAGATCTCATGGAGCGCCTGGCCACCAAGTGGACCGTCCTGCGTGGGTGCAGCGTGCCAGAGTGTGTGCGCATCTACCTGACCGTCGCACGAAAGTGGCCCCTGTTTGGCGCCAAGCTCTTTAGCGCCAAGGTTAGTGAGGGAAGGCAATCGGTCTACTTCTACCCTTTCATATGCAAAGCAGGCATTCTCAGTGTGAAATCGGTGCTTCTAGTCATTTCATTTAAAGCTTAGTATCTTAGTTCAATCAATGGTTTTTGCCAACAAAAGTATTTAAAATCCATTTGTTAGTGAGTGTGTCATTTTGCTGCAAAATTTAGTGAGAGGTGAGAATACAGAATTACTGCTGCTCCTTCTGCGGAGATTACTCACCTCTATTTATGGTTCTGGGGACATTGTGATGTATGACCCCTTACTGGATATAGCGCTATCACATGATTGTGCATTTTGCTGCAAAATTTAGTGAGAGGTGAAGAACACAGAATTACTGCCACTTCCCAACCTTCTCTGTCTCTCTCTTCCTCTGTGGTCCTGTGAGCAGCCGGTTCCACCTTGTGCGATGGAGGACCACCCCCAGCTGTGGTTGGCGGTCAATGAGGATGGACTGAGTGTGCTGGAGTTCAACACGATGGTGAGAGCGAGTGTGTGTGTGTGTGTGTGTGTGTGTGTATGTGAGAGCGAGAATCAGTACTGTATGTTTGCATCAGTTCAGTGTAAATCTTTGTGTAATTACAATAATCCTTAATGTTTGTACATGCTCTCAGAATAATGCCAGATGTGGTTTGTTTCTGTATTTTCAGCAGTTTTCATTCTCACATTTCTCAGTGGAGCATTAAAAACGTTTGGTTTGTGATCGTTTTTTACAGGTTAGGCCTAGCCCAGCCCACATAAATGGCCAGTTGTAGAAATACTGGTCTGGAATGATTTTTTTCCTCATACATTTCAAAAAGTGTAACCTCACTAGAAAAGAAGCTGCAGTCTGATTTGACATGTCCCCCCCAGAAAGATCCAACGGGCTCAGCAGAGAAACGAACAGCTGCAGCTCTGTTTTCTCGGCAGGCTTTGCTTCTCCGTGTTATTTAAGGCTTAGTGTTCTCGCTCCTTTATTTTCACAAGCTCCAGGGGGAGATGATTGTATCTGGAAATGTGTCATAGAGCTTAAGAACATGATTTAAGTCACAGAAAAAAAACCTGAAGAAAAATAATCAGTATGAGAAAGGCAGGGTGGCTTCGGGTGTTTTTCCCAGAAGTGGTGGATGTTCAAGACTTCACTCGTACATTATGACATCATCAATGAAAACTCTCCCTCTTTTTTTTGCCCAAGCACCTGCTGGTGACGTACTCCTACCAATCGGTGATCACCTTTGGTGGTTGTCGTGACGACTTCATGGTGGTGGTGAGCCAAATGAGGGACCAGGGTTTGGGGAAGAGGACCGTGGACAAGCTGGTCTTTTCCATGGCTAAGCCCAAGGTACAGTGGGTGAGGTCGCTGCCATTAAATACCCAAATCTTTAGCCACTGAAAACTCAACACTTCAGGAATCTTTTGAAACACACATTAGGCGATTGATTATTGACCGACAACAAATGGTAGGTAATGAACAATGTAACACACTCAATGAAAAGTTCTACCTGCAAGATATTTCCCACTAATTTGTGATGTGGTGTAAGGGACATTTAGGGTGCGAGAGATTGTAAACCAGGGGGTTAAGAACATCAGACACCCCCTGTGAGGGCTATCATGTCGACGTCACCAAACTATAAGGGAGTTTTTTTTTATAATTAAGGGTGAGAGAGATTATGAAGCCTTGAGAAGACTGTTTATACTTGGTTTACGTGGTACATACACCTTGGGGCTGAGTGCATTGGGGGCCCTGGTCTCTCCCTCGGATTCTGCTGTCAGAGGTCAGAGGTCAGGGGGCTTGTTTTTAACGTGCAAGAAAATCGGAGGTCTAAATCTTGTTACCTAATTCAGTACTCAGAGGTTAAATGACTTGGATTCTATTGTTAGAAACTCAAGAGGTCTTGGGACTTGCGCCCAGCTCTGAGTGAGGCACGGGGGATCTGACTCCGAGACCCAAGTACACATACCACAGAGCCCGGGACGCCACACCTCAAACCGTATGCAGTGGCTCTAGTGGGTTGTTATATGCTGGGTTCTAAATATTTGTGAAGCTGCAAAATAGTGGGAAAGAAAGATGCAGTTGAGGTTTATTAATGAACATAATCACTGGTTATGTCTGTGAGGGTAAATATGATCATATTTAATACCTATAGCTGAACAAGATGACATACTGGCTAGAGATAATAAACATGATCAAGTTTACTAACCAAGTACATAACCAAGTGATTCCGTACGGAAGTGACTATGGTACCAGGAGAACTGTTAAGCAGATTCTCCACAAATGTCCCTTTGGACTTCCCCAAAATGAGCAAGCCTTCCACAATCTAAATAAAGTCTGGCCAGGAATAGGGCTGTAACCCCCCCCCCCCCCCACACAAACGGATCCCCCCTCTCCTCTAGGAAGAGGAACTGTACTAGTATACTGTACTAGAAACTGTACTAGTATACTCCCCCCATAATCTAGTGATAGTAATAAAATGCTTTGCACAAGTGCGTGATCTTATGATTTGACCTATCATTATAGATACTTTTCTAAGGCCCAAGGGTGGTGGCCCCTCTGTGATCCAGATGCTTATATAGACAAACACCCATTGGATAACTTACAATCCTCCTTCTGCCCTTCCCATTTAGTAGCCTTATTCAGAAAGGCTAAGGCCCTCGTCTAGCCTGGAAAACTGTATCGGACCCAAATCTATTTATTTTTCTTCTTGTGTACATCCTGGCGAATTGGATTACAGTGCCTCACTCTGATGTGAATATCAGGTAACTCCAGGCCTTCGTGCGGCCACAGCCAGTCTGAACCTCTGGCACACAGCCCACTCATTTCAGCAGGAATCCCTAATAGGACCTGCCCTATGTACGTCAGCTGCTTTTAACGACTTTCCGTTCACTATGCTTGTCTCGTTGGTGTCGGTGGAGTGGGAAGGCTCACTCGTTCCCTTAAATCAAATGAAATACGATGACCCTCCTCCTCTCTTCTCTTCCTGTAGATTCTGGAGCTGACCCTCCTGGTGGCAAGTTATATCAACTACTGGGCCTCCACTTCCTGTGGCCCTCAGGCCTCTGGGCCCTGCACCCCGCTGAGGTCCCGGGGGGACAGGAAGTTGTGGGACATAGACAGCAGACACTTCCCTTCCATGACACGCACCACCAAGGGCCCCACACTACTGTGAAACTCTCAACAACAACTACAAAAAACCCAAAGCATCATGGGAACCAGAGAAAGTAATCCCAAAGCCATCACAGCAGCAGCTTACAAAAAGCCTGTAAATCGTCATGGAGACCATAAACAAACAGGAACTCATCCCAGAGCATCACGTCAGCTGCTTGCCACCCTTCTCTAGGCCTGCCCTTACCAGGTGTTTAATACTGCCAGCTACTTACACTTGGTGTGACTCAGGTGTTTCCCCACTGAGGAAGCACTCTTTAAGAGGGTTCATTTGGATTTGTTGGTCTTAGAGACCTTGTATATGGGTGGAAAAGGTTGAGGAAAAACCTTGAAGCTCATATCATAGATGTCACTGTCTCTGCATATATACGCTTGCTTATTTTATATTTCCATGACAAAAGAGCTGTCTGCTCAAACATGCAAGCATGCTAATGTGTTTTTTTTAGGGAGTTCACATTGCGGTCTAGAACTCTATAAAAATGTATTACTATGAAACCGAAATGAGAACTGGTCTAACCGGCGCACAACCTTCGGGCGATATCTGCTTCATAAGGAGATAATTGGAGACGGAGGCTGGCGGGTTCTCCTCCCAGAGCTCCGGCCTTGACTCCTCTTCAACGTGCCAGATTGCCTTTTTTTTTTTTACGGGAAAGGAATGCAATAAAAAAGGGAAGATTATTTGCTCACCAAGCGTCTTATATGGGGCTGTGTGCATTAGATATTCCTTAAGAGGAGGCTGGCTGGCCTTTAGCCAATGCTAGGGAATCTAGTCAGTCTGGAAGCGCTGTAATAGATGCAAGCATGCTAATGTGTTTTTTTTAGGGAGTTCACATTGCGGTCTAGAACTCTATAAAAATGTATTACTATGAAACCGAAATGAGAACTGGTCTAACCGGCGCACAACCTTCGGGCGATATCTGCTTCATAAGGAGATAATTGGAGACGGAGGCTGGCGGGTTCTCCTCCCAGAGCTTTCTTAATTTGGCAACGTGTCATATTTTGCATGTGCCTAAAGTGGCTATGAACTTGGCTAAGCCTGAAGCCGCTTTAAGTCTGTTTTTTTTAAATAAATAACATCAATGCAGGCATCCACATTAACTTTAGAGGCTGTGGGTTATTTAAGAACTGCAGACAAAATCTTTATTTTCTGCTGTGCATCTGTAAGATTTGTGTGTGAAACGTGAGAGGCAGTCGGTGTGCTAGCACAGTAAAACTTTTCTGTAATAACCAACCAGTGTAAATGTGTATGATCACTTGACCTCTCCCAATTACCTTGTATTACACATATGAACCACATCCTGCTTCCTTTAGAAAGGCATTCCCACTCAGCAGAGAGAATTGCTGTGCCAGGGTGTGCATTGTCGGATATCATCCTTTAATATGTCTGTTGTATCTCTGGAGTATGAGAAATTCATCCAGAGTATATGTAGTTTTTCCTATTTTAGGTACTGAAAAACCTGCTATTGTCATTTTAAAGATTGAACCCCGAAGTTGGGGTCTACAAAGTTAACTGCCATATCGTTGATGATATAGGGAAATAATCACATGTATTTGGACAAGACCTGTGACATCCCCGCAAACACACAGGTGCTGTGCAATGTTTAACCCAACCTTTGCTCAGACCTCACGCAAGGTTTGTAAAATGGGAAGTGTACTTTGACTGCAAAATTATGGTGACTGCCTTTGAGTTTTTCAAAGCGATTATTCAGACACAGTGTAAGTCTTGTTATTATTAGTATAGTAATATCACAAGCTTTAGTTGTCATCCACAGTATTGAATGCTCTCCCGTCTGAGCAAAGTACAAATTTACTTCTCAAAACGAACACAGGGAAAGGGTTAAAACTGTTTTGAGGACCACAAGTTTCCAAAGTTCTCTTCGTACTGGTCCCCCCCCCCCCCCAAAATCACTACTATTGTAAACCAATGTTGTTCCATCTACTAATGGTTCAGCTGGTAGTAGTACATGTTCCACTCAATATGGAACAAAGAGGTATAGACCAGTGTGTGGTCCTGTCTGACTTTCGATGCCGAGATGAGAGCTTTGTTTTTTTTTTTTAGGTAGAGGAACAAGTCTGTGTTCTGATTTAATGTGCTGTTTATCTTTATTCTTGTTTCCCCAATGATTCCTAAGATTAATGTTACTTGTGTTTTTCTATTTGACCATGAAGTCTGCTTTTTAGGAGCAGACACATACACATAGAGAGGACACAGCCTCAATGACGGCTATGCGGTACCCATTAGAGCAGGGGTGTCAAACTCCGGTCCTGGAGGTGCCACGGTGTCTGATGGTTTTTTGCGGTTTTCTTTCAATCGGCAGTAAATTTAGGCCCTGGAAAAACCAGGTGTGTGGACTCTTTAGCCAATCTGTGACTGTAAAATGAATCGCTGAAACGCACTGAAAACCTGCCGACTACGCCCACCCAGGACTGAAGTTTGCCTCCCCTACGTTAGAAACGTGAAAAAAGACTAGCGCAAGGTGGGCTGAAGTGGCACCCCTTGCATGGACAGGTTGCTCTGTAGGGAACAGAGACAGACCAAAACTTAATGCTAATACACTTGAATATGTTTTCTTTTTTTGGATCGAACCACTTTGTCATTTTAGCTCTATTTATTTGCTTTTGACTGTTTTGGGGAAAACATGTTTGTAGTAAGCAACATAATTATATTCAGCAAGTTGCTCAGCCTTTTAAATTCCCTTAAAGCCTAGCAGGAGAAGTAATTAATTAACTGTACTTGACGTGTGTGCTGTATAAGGTAAAGAAGAAATGTCAATGTGTTGGACTCTGTAGGCCTTGTGCGTTGAGAGAAAAAATGTCGAAAATAAAGTTGAAACTTATTTACTTTTCATCTATTGTTATTTATTGATAGAGAGATCAGTGCATCGATGTATGTTAGCTTGTCTGTGAGTGTGACACCTGCATGACGTCAGTGTACTGTATGTTTCTCTATGCACTGTATTGAACGCTTGATTAATCGGCAGCAGATTCAGCCTCGGCGAGCGTAGGGAAACTGAGTGTGGTTCGGCACTGTTGTCCCCTTTGCCTGATGAACTGTAAATGGGATTAGGGAATAGGATCGGGTAACGTGTTAACTACGGACTCAATGCGGGATCATGACCAGGTTCCTAAAGCCATCTAAAGACGTGTCAATGCATAGACAGGTGAGAATTTCAAAAGGTAGACCAAAAAAAAAAAAAAAAAAAACATTTCACTGATTTATTAGACGGCTCCGCCTGGAGCCTTACATGTTCTTCGAGAGGCAGAAAATGGAGAGGAGGAGGGGGGAAGGGGAGAGCTCTGAATACTTGAGAATTTCAAACTCCAGATGGGTCATAATGCTAATGGCAGTTTCCTGCCAACAAAGTACAGTAAATCCCATTTTTATTATATTCCAAGAAATTCTTTGTATGCACCTAACACATAACACAATACTGTACATATTTCCCCTCACATCAGTAAAAGCAGCCTAAAGAAGCTTGGGTTCCTTCTCTTTAAATTACACACCGATAACGCGCAGCAGCGACTGGGCCGTTCATTTCAAACTTATTGTTTTTTTATGATGGTAAATGGCAGCTTTTGTTTTATAAGCCGTCATATTTCTTTTTCTACATTTGACTTCAGCTCCAGTGCTAAAATGCTAATTCCATGACTATATATATACTTCCTCAACAAATGTGCAGGTTGTATCTCTTAAAAGATTGTTTATAAGCAAATTAGTATAGACATGTTTAAATACAGGTTGTGTAGCAGCAACAAAGAACATGTGGACATTCAGCTTTTTCAGCTATAAGGACTTCAAGGATTTTATATATGCCAAACAATATAACATTAACAGAATTTGTTAATTTTTTTAAAACTACAGACACGTAGCCTATGTATGGTAATACATTATGCGCTCCTAACTGAAATCCCCTGCTGCTTTGCGATATACCTCCACACTAAATAAAAAATGACTAATAAATAATTTAATGATTATTGCAGCCAGGTTTTGGGTTTTTAGCTATTCGAGCTACAGTGGAAAAAAACAAAGGTCCCAGGAGAAATCCAAATAACTGTTCCTAAATGCATTGAAAGATACAGGCCATACGTTTACAAGTAAAACCAGAACAAAAACACCACTGAGGCTTCATTCGGTTTCTGAATACAATTGTTGCTAAATTTACTACTCAGAATGCCCTCAGTACACAAGCTGCTTTGTGTAGGTTTTCAGTTCAGAATCTGAACAAAGGTTCACTTCTGTTAGTTTAAATTACAGCTGCTGGTCTTATTAATATCGGGATTACTGCGTTTCATTTTATACGACTTAATTCCTGGCACTCTTCGAAGAAATTTTTAAATTTGCAGTAGCCTACACTATTTAAATGTATACTTAGCACGTGACATTTGTGGACTGATATGTCACGTGCTCATTCCAGAGGTCACATTGATCTCATCTTTATTTTTTGCATGTCTAAATATAAGAAACATTTTATCGTTGTTGAACTTCGACGTTGCTGGTGTTTGTTTTTTTCCCCAGGCAAAGGGAAGACGTGAACTAGCCCAAATAAAACCATTTTAACTAACGCAAAAACAAACAAAAATATAGCTGCAAGCAGCGATTCCTGGGGGCCGAGCGGCACGAGCAGCATTTGTCAAACACAGAGACTGCAAAATGGTAGACAACTCTAGACAGGGTTGGCCAAAAAAGCAAATATTTGTTTCTAATCAGGGCTTTTGCCATTGTTGATGGTATCTAAATCTAATCCCGTAAGGGCTTGCATATTATCCCAAATTCTTCATTTGTGGAGGCCAAATAAGACTTCTGTGTTGCGGTATCTGATTGTGTTGGCTTACTGACTTCATAATTCAGACAGTTAACAGTTAATATTGTTACATTTCTTAGCCTTTGCAATAAAAATAACTTGTTTTATGTTAAAAGAACATTCTTAGCATGATGTGCACATTGTGTGCCTCAAAACAAACGTTAGGAACATGTGGGGATCGAACCACCAACCTACTACACGGTAGTACAATGCTCAACATTTGTATTTCTGTAGCGCCACCACGTGGATTGATTGGGTTAAAACTGCAGGGCTCAATTCCTGATCTAACTCTCAATCAACCCACCAAGTTTCAGAACTTTGTCAAAGGGTTTAAGAATTGTTAGCATTTTTGTGATAAGCCACGCCCAATGCAAGATTCATTGGCTTCTCATTCGGTTATTTTTTAACATAGGCCTTAGGAAAGTAATGCATGTATGAAGGGATGTGGGCTGAGTCCCTCAAACAGATTTCATGATAATTGGTAAGATTTTGTAGGAGGAGTAGCATTTTAAGTGTTTTACAAAAAATGCTAATTCGCAGAAAATCGAAGAAGGCAGACTTCATAGTTCCTTGAGGCAAATTTGTAGGGCATGAGCAGCGGGACTGGTACACCAGATTTTGTGACTCTACATCAAACGGGGCGTCAGCAGTGGGTGTGTCAAATTTTTAAAAATATTTTCTTATATTTGGATCTCTATAGCGCCACCACATGGCTCGATTGGGTTGAAACTGGAGAGGTCAAGTCCTGATGTTACAGGTAAGAGACCTACCAAGTTTCATAACTTTCTGTCAAATGGTTTTGAAATTTGAATTTTTGTGATAAGCCAAGCCCACTGAAAATTCATTGGCTCGTCATTTGGCCATTTCTTGACGTCTGCATTAGAAATGTAAGCCATCAAGGAAGGCCCATGACCTGAATGCTCACACCAAGTTACGTGCAAATTGGTCGAATTTTGTAGGAGGAGTAGCATTTTAAATGTTTTACAAAAAGTGCTAATTAGCGGAAAATCCAATATGGCTGACTTTATGTATCCTTGAGGCAAATTTGTTCACCATGAGCAGAGGGACCTGTATACCACATTTTGTGGCTCGAGGTTAAACGGGGCGTTGGCAGTGGGCGTGTCAATGTCAACATTTTGTCACGTGCACTAAAGCGCCACCAGGTGTTCAATTTGCGTCATAATAAAGAGGATCCAAGAGTTTGGCAATCCCAACAAGCCTGTCAAGTTTGGTGATTCTAGGCCAAACCAGCTCACGGAAATTTTAGGTTAAAGGGGAGACTAAATAATGACAATAAAAAAACAAATAAAATAATCCGAACAAAAACCATTTTAATATTTAGGGGACCGCTGCTCGGTCCCCTAAATGTGTAGCATGTAGCTATATTGCATCCACATCCATTTATGTATAACACTTAAGCAGAAGCCGTCTATCACAATAAAAAACAAACAAACAAAAAACATGCTTTTCTTTCTAACAGCATATCTCACGGTTCCTGTACTTATTTTTAACCAAAGAGGACAGCGGCGTTGTTAACTACCTCAATAACACGTGTCATATAGTCCACAGGTTGGCTATGTACACTAGTCTAGCTCATCCCTTAGCGACAGCTCCCTAGCGTGCCAACCCCTTGCTGCTGAATGTACATTTCAATAATCAACAGGCAGTACGTCCTTTTCCAGTGGTCCATTCCCAACAGCTGCAGAGAAAAGTAGGTAGATATAATCAGTATAATGCAAAGGATTTTAAACATGTACACAATTAATATATGAGCTAGCGCGCACTACAGCACTTTTCGAACTAAACTGGAATGGCTAGAGAGTGAAAACATAGCTACTTGTTTGTAAATACTGATTTAGCGGATCTAGCAGCAACATGTTCTACATAGGTTTTGAATTTGTAAACTAGCTTGCTAGCTAGTAACTAATATATTTTTCCCCCATCCATGTTCGCCACTGTGCTTGTTTGATGAAGCTCTTCAATGAACTATAAAGTAGTTGCACTAGTGGAATTTAGCCAACTCTTGTTTCTTTGTAGTTCCAACGGAACGCACAAAATGTCCTTAAAACAGCAAAGCTTACTCCGGGAATCAACTCATCAGATCATAGCCGGTGGATCGGCGGGTAAGTCACTCCCGTTACGTTGAAGACAGTAACTTTTAAATAGCTAATCTGAACTATAACCAATACACGTGTGTGATAATGACTGTCAGTGTTTGCGGGAGTATAAAGCGACTGGATTACACTTTGATGTATTCTCCAGGCGTAGTCCTTGTTATGGTAACTTGCAGCTAAGTGAATAAGAAAATTAGATTTTCCTAGTTGTCACGAACAATAGGAAAATTGTCCCTCAGAGAAAATGCTGGGTTTTTGGCTCGAGTTTAATCCTGTTTGATAAATAAAATTCAAACCGGATGGTCTTCTGCTAAATTGGAGCCTTGAAACACAGACTCGGATGCATTGGTTCCGCGTTCATTTGAGGTCCGTTGTGAGCGTAACGTTACCGCGTTGTTGTAGGCTACTGTCCTGTGGTGTACCGTACGGACACGCAGGCTACTGACATTGCACTGTATTTTCAGGGTGTAGGTGACATTAATTATTTAAAAATCGCAATGGATGTAAATGTTTTTGACATTTTTCCAGTGACAGAGAAATGCTCACAACGGTTGTAACGTTAGGCTGGTCAGAGCATGCTGTTATTCGCACAGAAAAGCTTCAGTGTTGTTTTCGAATAAAGTTCAGTTGTAACTTAAAACGGTTAAGTTAGGTTATATTCCAGTTAGGCCTACTTGTATGTCGTACTTCATGTAGAAACTGCTTACATACGCATGAAGGCTAGGCTACATCGAACTTGTTATGTTTACGTGTTAAGCGAAAGTGATCTGCTATTACAGTAGTGGCCACAATGCTTGGTAAGAATATTGTCTGTCCCACCGTGCCATGGTTATGTAAGTTATTTTTGTCAGAACATAGTTTTGATGAAAGGAGTAGGCCTGCGCCAAACCTAAGGCTATACGGTGTTATAGGCAAACAAATACACGCTTAATAATAACGTTGTTGGCCTATCTGTATTCTCAGCTTGTTCACTTGTGGGTTTACCCTCGCTTGGAGATGAGCAGTTTTGAAAAGGCTAATAATGCCTGTATCACTGTCCCTGACGATTCCAAACACGCCGATTCATGTAGGTAGGCCTAGATCTCAGATGCATGTAGAAACTCCGACCTGTTCAGACAAATAAGTGTTGTCTTCAACAGATTATATGACATGTCTCATAGTTGTTTTTATTTAATTTCTTTAGAAAGAAAATTACCAGAAGTATATAATTTTATGTCATTAAGGAGGAGTCTTCAGATAAGGGGGAGGATGCAATTGGAACCCATTCATATATTTTTAATGGACACTGGAGGACGTACTAAAAACAGTGTAGGCTACCCACCATTGGATTATGATTTAGGTCTATCTTTATGTAGTGTAATATGTAATTGCTGCCACGGTGTATCATTTTCATTGCTTTATATTGTTTAAAAGTTGAGGGAGGGAAAATTGTAACTTGAAATTTGACACGCAATAGTTGTATTTGATTTGGATAAATCCCATCTGAAATATATCTGTCGGAGATTACGTCATTACATAATATGCGACATTAAAGTCACTGACTGGCATTATTAATTTTACCCCTATTTTAGCGGGAAACCCAATTTGTGTGTTTGTGCTCATCACTACAACCTTTCATGTCAATGAAAACTTGATTTAAACATCTTGATTTATGTTAATTGACGTGCACATGCTTAGTTACCACAATCTCGGATAAACACGAAATAACCTTGACTTCATCTTTAAAAAAGTATTGAATGATTTAAAAAAAATCTCTTAAAAAAAAGAAAAGAAAAAGGAAAGTCAAACTGCAGGCTTACTTACAAGAGACAATGTCTCAGGGTGTTGTATAACAAAACAAGTTACCAGTATCTCAAAAAGGATAAAGCCTTGCACCTATCTGAAGTGGAATTGGGCGGTGCAGATTTATGTGGAGGCAAAGCACAAGGAATTGTATGACAACAAGTCTTTGTTTGGAGATAATACTCAAAACTCCCTGGTCTGCCCGGTGCAGATAAGATAAACTGTTAGTGTGCGATGGTTGCACTTTTGAAAGAAGTGGAGGAAGTGAACCGGAGCCAAGTAAACGGTGGCTCCCGCCAACACACTGACGTGTTCTGAGGGGCCAGTTATCTCTCTAGACTAGGGAGTGAAAACTGTGGTTCACAGGTAGGGCAACGCAGTGAATGGAATCTACTATTTGTTATGACACGTGCTGCTTTTTTGGAAAGCTGATAGGCAGACCTCGCCACTGATGTCACATACTCGTGAAATTGGGTGCTCATTCGCGTTCTATTGGGTCAGTTGTCCGAGTAATTGAGATCCCTCCAACCCCCACACTCAGCAGAACTCGGGACACCCGTCTCACCTGCCGATTGGGCCCTGAAAGGCTTACATCACACAGTTAGCAATACGTCGATGTATTATGCACACAGACCCCTTTGTGCTTTGCTATGAAACCCATCATCCTTACAGACGCCGCTGCTCATGTCCCACGGATGCTGATAAATCTACTCCAGGGTTTTTTTTCCTTTTCAAAATACCAATCACACCTATGGTTATGCAGGCACACTAGGCCTGCCCGTTAGATTGCTCTTCCTTTCAGGGATGGGCCAGCCTAGTTTGCCTGCACAGCCTTGGGAGTGATTGGTATTTTGAATAGGGGGGGAAAAAAAAAACCTGAGGCGATTTCTCTTTCTGTTTTCTATGAGAATTGTCAGCTACAGCTCTTATGGGATTAAGCATCGGTGTCTCCAAAGATCATGGGTTTCATAGCACAGCGCAAAAGGAGTCCTTTGTGTATAATGCATGGAACGTATTGCTAACTGTGTGATGTAACCAGAACGAATAGTAATGTGGACACAGCCATCAGGATTTGTTAACGGCAGCCGATGGGAATGCGTTGAAGCCGAAGGAAAAACAGGCAGGTTTTTTTCCCGAAGGGGAAAATGGCGGAGCGCCGGGATGGTAGTAAAGAGGCTGAAGGTCAGGAGTTTCCACGGTGCGCACGCAGTCAGGCTCCCTCCTGTCAGGACTTGCGGTCTGTACCCCTCTACGGCGTAGCTGGGGCAACCTGCACGGTCTTGCAGCGCAGAGGCGTGATGTATTCGGTCCTGAGGTTTTCCTGTGGCTCCTGTCCATCAGGACCCTGCCGTTTAGCGTCTGTGGAGAAACATGCGTGGCAGTCAGCAGAATAGTCTCACTGTTTCGTTTTTACTATGCTTTGGCTTGAACCGCGACCCCCAGAGGTGCCGTCTGTCTCCCAGCTCCATGTTAACGAGGTGGAGAGAAACATTAGCGTTAATTTATGTGCGATACGGTCATGGTCCAGTGTGGTTTTTCAGTTGTGTTGGATGGTCCCGGGCTCGTTTTAAACACGGGCGGAGAAAAGGGCTGTTCCCCCAGCTCGTCGCTCAGGCCCCGGTTATATAATTCTCGGTGGCGTCTCGTATGTGTCACCCGCCGCGCTTTGAGTGAAGTCAGAGCGCTGAGTGGGTGTAGGAGCTCAATGAGGAAAGGCTTAAGTGTCACAAGAAATTGTAGAACTCACCTTGATGTTTGCTAATGACAGTGGTACTGCAAATGTAACCTCCATTTTTTAAAAAGGCCTGTTTAACACTAACATGTTTATCAGGCCAACAGCAACATTTATTTAAATATAAAATGTTTTTGGAAGGAAGATTTCAAATTTCCAGCAATACAGGTAAATATCTGACAAATATGAAATGTCAGACAAATATTTTGAACACTTGTACTATTGGCAGGTATGTAGGGGAATTAAAAATGAGAACATTTCAAGTGACTGATGTATACAAATGGTGTTTTTTTTTCTTCTTCTTGACTACCCTGTGTGGTTGTAAAACCAGAAAACAGAAAATGCAACCCAAAAGTCCCCACAAGGGGGCAGTGATGCTCTTTTGTGTGTGTCCTCTGTGAAACGGGTAGAGATTGAGATAATATATTGTGATTTAGTGATATAGTGTGTTTTTAGCCTGTGACAATGACATATTACAGCATTTTGACTGGTAATAACTTAAGAATTAAAAGGCCTTGACAGGTTCTTGAAAGCAGATTCTTTGTCACCTCTTTTCTTAAACTTGAGACTTACTGGGGACATTGTTGATTGTACCTATGATGACAGTTTGACTCTGGGATTACGTAGCCTAGGATGTGCTTACTTTAGAAAACAAGCTAAAATTATCTCTTTTTTTCCAAATTAGCACAAGGGTGAAAGTTGCTGCAACAATTCGGTAAAGGCCACTGGCATTTCAGCCCGCAGTTGTCGCAGTGGAAGATGTTGTTCTGGGTGAAAGGTACAGACACACAGGAAACCCAACAATATTTGCTCTGAGATGTCCTGTTTGGTGTTTTCTTCATGCATTTTGACTGCTGTGGTGTTTGTTTAAATGCTTGTGGATTGCACTAAAATCTCTCTCAATTTTTAAATTTAAATTTCAATGATCATTATTGGTATCTCTCACTCCCTCTCAGAGAGATTAATTTCCTTTCATTGAGGTCATTTTAATACTGATTTCCAAATGCGTTTTCTAGATCGGTGCCACTATTTACCTTCAACAAGTCGTGTAACCTTTGGGGAAGAAGACAATGATCCCTGTTGTGTAACTTGTTTAATCAAAGTGGAGTGACTACGTCTTTCCTGGCTTAGTGCTCATCAGACTACATGATGACTGAAAGTGTACATCCCCATTAGACCAGCGCCGTTTGATCACATTCACACCAAGACTAGAGCTCAGATGTGTTGCTTGGAGAACGGATCGCATTCAGGAAAAATGGAGTTGATCAGTTGGGAACAGACGCCTGTGATTAAGTTCACTCTCATATTGTCTGCAAAGCAACATGCCAAAGCCTCGTTCAAAACAAACTCCCCTTTCCTCATTTCCGTTTGTTTAAAACTGAACCTACGATTAGGCGGAGCTGAATAAATAAACCCACCAAAGCTTAAATAAAGGCAGAGCAGAAACGAGGGAAAATAAAATAAATAAAACAAAAGAAAGTTTTGAAATTTTAAGAGGATTATTCGCTCGCTGAGATGTTCTCTGTAAATAAGGGCTCCCTCCCCAGACCCTCGACGGCTTGCCACAATCAGAGCAGAATTAGGTCTAATATTTATTTCCAGAAACAATTGTACATGCTTAACAGGCTTTGATTGAACTCCTGGTGGACATGTTGTAGACAGATGTTTAGATGACCTCATGTTTGAAGTAATGTTGCTTTTGGAAAGGCTCTCTGGCGCTCTCCCGATTCTTTCCGCCGTGTCCCGCAGAACGCACGTCTTGGGCGGAGAGCAGAGATGCAGTTCTCGTGACATAATCTATGCTCTTATGGTCTGCTCTATTTTAAAATGTACCGCCAGTCCTCCTCCTCCTCCGCTATAGAAAACCCAATGCGCTTGCAACATTCATTTAAAATAGTAAAACTGCATGAGCCAATAGGTAATGCATGTACCGTTGTATGCTGTTACAGAGCATTGAATCAATTCATCAGTAGCTAACAGTAGAAGGAATATACTGTGTCCATAGATGGCAGAGAAAAGAGCCACAGTAAAGACAGAATCTGACCTTGAAAGTGATGCGCTGGTATGTAGTAAAATCTTGGTAAAACTGTTTGTGGTCTTAGTAGATGATGTTTCCCCCTGAGTGTGTTTATGGAGAGCTGTCTTCAGGTAGAACTGGATGATAAAAATGAAGTGTTATAAAGCGGCAGCCGGGGTGAGTAACAGCTTCATGTAACGGCATAGACACCATAACGTACCCCGATGACATTATAATGAAATAATAAAAAAATACGAAAGAATCAAAACAAATATCCATCATAGTCCACTGCAGCTGCTTGATATTGGCTTATTTCCCATCATAAACAACATACATGTAATATATAATGGCAAAAACGCATAGAAATAATAATAATGTACTGTATGAAAATTATAGTTGATAAATTAGTGTGACATTGTGTACATTTTAATTTTAAAGGACAGAATCTTAATTTACTGCAAACTCCTAGTTGTAAAATACATATACTATTTCTAGGAAAGCATCACATTTGAATGTATTATTTATGACAATGGTTTTTGTACGTTGTCAAAACTGATTAAATGGAGATATGGTAAGTTCCAACAGTTCTGTAGCTGAATGTGAATATTTTGTCAAATTTTACAATTCTCAAGCTATATAACATTCTTCTTGAATGAGAGAGTAATGGAATTGCCAGTTAAATAATGCTGTTGGTATGAGTTCTGTCTAGAGAGCCATTGTGAATTTGTGACAGAGCTAGTCCCAGTAGTTAGTGTACAGTACGTGACACATTCATTGCCCATCTGGTGTTCATGAGTAGCTCTAACACCCTGTGTGTAATCACTGGAAAACTGCATAGAAACGTCTGCAATACACCCGCAGGATTTCTTTTGGAATTGCTATAGCCTAAATTTTTATTTCTAATTTTGACAATTAAAAAAATAAAATAAATAAATTAAAAAATGTAAAATAATGAGTACTATGGCAACAATGCCTCCTACAGTTTTACATGGCCTTAACAGAACGTACCTTGCAAGCCAATACATGTGTGTTCTTGTATTTTGTAAAACATTTTGCTGAATTAAAAAGATATATATATATTTTTATTTTCTCAGCAATGCTGCATGTTACACAGCTCCATACAATGAAACTTCTGTTAGAAGAATGTGTTCCCATTATATGATGTGACCTTTGACCTTAAATGTATTTCAACTGTGAGCTAATTTTTTTCTGGAAAATGATTGATTAATACAAAACTGCAAGTCCTTCACAGTTATTTAGTCTCTATGTGGTTCTCTGGCTCTATAGTCCTCTGACTCTCTGCTAGCCTGGGGGTAGAGGCTTACTCTTGTACTATACAGCCCTATTACAGAGCAGTGACATTATCTTAATTATGTGATTTGTGAAATCAGTTCACTTACTGAGTGGTCTTGGAAGAAAAAAGTACATTAGAAAACTTTCCTCTCTGCCCCAAGAAAATATATACATTTAAACAACACACACACGCATGCCTATTGTATGGCTGTAAGCAGTAATGATAATTACACAGTTATGGCAAGAACAGATCTAGAGGATAATTATGATTAGTCAACATAGGAGGCTGACTTCTGGATTGTTGCAATCTTTCATTTTCAGAGGGCAATTCTGAAATCTAGTATATTGTAGCATTACACTGTGGAAGAAGCATGTTGCAGTGCAGTGCTTCTGGACCAGCCTTTGGTCAGCACACGACAAGACACTGCGCGCCTCTTCACCTCAGCGACAACGAGGACAAAAGTCCTTTTCTGAAACCCCCTTTTTTTTCAAACCTGACTGCAGTGTCAATCAAGAAATTAATCCGATTTTAATAAACAAATGTTTTCTAATCTTACATGCTGCATGGTTTCTATTCCCCAGAGTGAGCTCGGGAGTGATACCCGCATTGATGTGTGACACCAAACCGCTAAGGAAAGCAGTTTCTCAACACAGAATTTACTGTGGCTGAACGTGGGCTAGGGTTGGCTTGGCTCGATGGATGATGTCATCGTCCATCGACGATGATTGATAGCCATCGACGGTGGTTCAGACATAGATCAGACATCGTGATATTTGTTTAAATAACAGTATACTGCACTGCAGTGCACTTTTTAAAACATGTAGGCTATCAAAATGAACAGCTGGTATTATATTTGTATGCAAAATTATGTAATTAGTTCCATGTCACAGTTGTTTCCCATATTGTGTCCCTTGTTAAAAAAAAAAATAATAATAATTCGTGAAGAATTCACGTTGGCAAACTGGAGCGAGGAAAACTGCATTCGCCCTAAAACCGACGTCTATTTGCTAAAAAAGTTATTGCTTAATTAAACATTCATGTAAATGATTAACACATTTTGAGTCGCTATAGGCTGTGTATCATTAAACTATAGATTTGAATTTACCTACAGCTAAGCGAACATTATCTCCTTTGAATGACGTGCGTAGGCTAGTGCATTGCAGCCATTAATTATGCCTTCGGATTCGACTTCAACAATTTCAGCAAACTTACTGTGATTACAGCAAAATAATTACTGCGCTGTTACAATAAGCATCAGTATAGCCTAATTATTAGGTGCGATTTCTTAACTTTGTTTCATCACAAATACCCCCCTCCAACTCTCATCCTGCGCATTGACGTGTTTGTATTGCCGCATTGAGACAATAAGCCTAATACCGAAAATATTTTCACTGAATAATCTTATAATTACTTAAAATTACTTGCATAATTTTATACTTATAACCTTAGGCTAACATGTCACGGAAACAGACATGTCTCGGGTCTCCTTGTGCATTAGTCCTAAATCCGAAGTATTGCCAGATTGGCGAAGTTGTGCCTTTCTTCGCGACCAAGTCTAACGCTGCCATTGTGTTGTCTGTTCACTGCAGTTTTTTAAAAATATTTTTAAATTCATTTTCTGAAACTGCGTTACCATGAAATAATAATGCATATTTAGTTCAGAATAGATAAAACACCAGTTAAACGAATAGCCTACCTGATATAAATAATAGGCCTATAAAATAATGAAAAATTGTATTTTATAATAATTTCTTCTTTAAAACAAACCATGTCATCGTCCATCACGATGTTTGGATGTGCACATCGTGATGTCACATTTGAGTAGACATCGCACAACCGTAACGTACGCTGGCACATTGGACATCGCTAATGTGGCGCATTCGTGAGGAAAACACCCATTGATTGTTGGTGTAAAATTTAGCCTAATTCCAGGTGCCCAGGGTGTGCTGGACCTGCCGATATTTGAGGTTTTTCTGGAGACGGGCATTGGGTGGATAAGGAGATTGAGATGCTGTAGACGGTAACGTCAGCACCGTACGGTCGTATCTCTCCAGAGAAGTCATAACTCTCTGTCCTTCACAGAAAAAGAGTAATTTATGAGTGCACATGTTTCAGTTTTTTTTCTCTTTTTTGGATGGGACAGCTGTAAAGGGGATCCCATGACACAGGCAGTCATTGTGTCCACACACACGCACACACACACACACACACACACACACACACACTACCCCACCGGCCCCAACGTCTGTTTCTTGTGTTTTTATTTCTTTACTTGTACAGCCTCGTTTGTGTGACTTCTACACCCCCCCCCCCCCCACACGCACACACATTTCCTACTCCCTCCCGCATGCACGCATGAACATACACACACATTTCCTACCCCCTCCCACACACACAGACACACTCCCCCCCCCCCCTATAACCAGTATCAGTATCACTCTTCTGTCTGATTTCCTGCACCAGCTCTATCCTGCTTTGCACGCACATCCACGTTGTCCAATAGCCATACCTGCTATTTGCACATTAAGAGCACTCTTGTGCTGCGTCTATTTTATTTTATTTATATTTCATTATTATACACTACTACTAGTAATAATAATAATAATCAATATGAAAAATTATTATTAAATTATTATTATTAGTAGTAGTAGTAGCTGCGTCCATATTAATAGTTATTTTTTTATGACTGACTAAATTATAATGGAAACAGCATTAATAAGCGGACAGAGGCTAGACATTCTACCTGCTGTGACTGGCACGGGCCTGACATCCGTTACAGCCGCATCTGCTCTGCCCCGGCGTTCAATCAGTAAGCCCGCAAAATTGTCTCAAAAAAAGGGGCGCTCAGAAAATATGCAGATCTAACTAAAAACTAAAGACTATTTCAAGCATTTCTCCAAGTTAAAAAAAAAGATGGAGAACGCACAGCACATGGCAGCAATAAAATAACTGGGACGGAAATCAGCTAAACAAGCCACGCTTAATTGAGCACTTAGACTAAGTAGTCAGGGGGAAATCAGAATGACCCCATCACAAAAGCTAAAGTTTACAGTGCTGAGATTTTTCATGCACTGCCCGTCCGCGTGTGCGTGCAAGCATGCATGCACGTGCCTGTGTATGTTTGCCTGTTCCATGAGTGCACGTGTTTTTGTTTTGTTTTGTTGTCGGGCTCTTATTTGTCCGACTCTCTTTCTGTACCCCTTAATTATGTTACGACTTGGAGTTGGAGAGGCTCTTGGCTGAAGCGAAGCCGATAATTTTCAGAATGATCCCCGAGCGTCCAGTTTCAGACGGATTGTAATGAAGTATAATTCGCGTACGGATCAATCTCCAAATGTTAGTCCTGATCCTGGCTTGCTCTTTCTCACTCGGGTAGTGTGTGTTTCGGATACTAATCGAAATTGATATGTAGCCTACACTGCGATTCAACGAACTATGTTTATCGACATGCTACAATTAGCCCGTTTTTTTGGCTATAATAATCGCTACTGAGTTTAAACACGGGTGACCGATCTTTTAACTGCATTGAGACCCTGTCGCCTAAACTCTGATTAGATATTCCTGAGTGTAATGTGGGGTTGAGTGTAAAATTATTCCCTGAGATTGCAGACCCGGATAGGGTTAAATAATGTGCTGCGGTGTCTTTGAATTGTCTCCCTCTAAACACAGTCACAACATGAGCGAAAATACACAAGCATCTCCAGATGATTGCAGCTTTCCGAATGCGTTTAGTACCGCAAACACTGAAAAATATAAATATATATAATAAGCACCGTCGAACAAATCGATTATAAAAAAGAGCCCTTCAATTATCCAACGGCGACCGCTTTACAGGATGAGCTGAGAACACAAAGAACACAGGTTTTTTTTTATTTTTTTTACAGTAAGCACTGCCAGAGAGTAATTCCGTCTCTTCCTCCAGCTCTGACCACAGCCCTGTATCTGGGAAACAGACATCCCCTGTAGTTAACCGTCTCAAGATGCACCGCATTAGTCCAGTACAGTAATCATAATGTGATTTGTTGCGCATTTCAGCCAATTTGGTCTGTATGGCGGGGGGGGAGGGGAAAACCTCTTCGGCTTCTATATGGCGAGTGTGGCTCGAGATGAGCCCTGAGTGTGGCTCGAGATGGGACTTTATTGCGGGCTGAGATTTATAGACGGACACTTTCGTTATTTCTGATCTACTGGAATATGACATATTTGGGAATTAAGCTGAATTAGAAGCAACATTTGAAAACAAAACTGGAAGAGGGCTTTGTTTTGAAAATGTTTAGAATTTTTGTTTTAATCCCTTCAAAAGAGCGAGCCCTGTAATAAAACAAAGGCAGACAGACATGCCACGTTCATGAATTTCAAAATTAAAAAGGAGAAAGAAAAAAAGAAGCCGTCTTCTTTATTGTGTTTGAAATAAGAGCAGTTGCACAACGGAGTAAAGATATACAAATTATGTGTGTCTGCGAGTGCAGAGACCGCCATCTCTCCTGTGTCTGCCCAAGACCACCATCTCTCCTGTGACTGCCCAAGACCGCCATCTCTCCTGTGACTGCCCAAGACCGCCATCTCTCCTGTGACTGCCCAGACCGCCATCTCTCCTGTGACTGCCCAAGACCGCCATCTCTCCTGTGACTGCCCAAGACCGCCATCTCTCCTGTGACTGCCCAAGACCGCCATCTCTCCTGTGACTGCCCAGACCGCCATCTCTCCTGTGACTGCCCAGACCGCCATCTCTCCTGTGACTGCCCAGACCCGCCCTTTCTCCTGTGACTGCCCAGGCCGCCATATTTTCTGTGACTGCCCAGACCGCCATCTCTCCTGTGACTGCCCAGACCCGCCCTTTCTCCTGTGACTGCCCAGGCCGCCATCTTTTCTGTGACTGCACAGAGCGCCATCTCTCCTGTGACTGCCCAGACTGCCATCTCTTCTGTCACTGCCCAGACCCGCCATCTCTCCTGTGACTGCCCAGACCCGCCATCTCTCCTGTGACTGCCCAGACCAGCCATCTCTCCTGTGACTGCCCAGACCAGCCACCTCTCCTCTGAAGCCTTGTCACAGACTTGCAGGGTCTGCCTGAAGCGCTGTTTTGGGTTCAGAGATATAAGGCACAGGGCGAGGGGGGCGCTCTTGATTCAGATGATGTAGTGCCTGGTTGCTGGATCGGTGCAAACCTGATCAGTGTTGGCTTCACCGTGGGGAAAATACTTTGAATTGCCTCTGCTGACTTGAGGCTCTTTCGCCGTGTAATTAAATGCCAGTGGACTGACTGCAAGAGGGAACGTGTCCATTTTTGGATAACTTTTCAGTCCGATGCCAACTGTTGCATTTCTGTTTAGTTTTCGTGATGGTTGCAGGCTCATCTCAGGGTGTTTTGGGTTGCCAGCTTTGATAATCTATCATATAACTCAGTTCCCTCATGTAATTTACGCTTTAGTTAAAAACCACAAAATCACAAACAGTTCATATAGGCCATATATAGGCTATTTGGTCATATTGTTCGTGAGAAAAAATATTTTAATACTTTTTAAGGTGAAGTGTATTTGCTGCCCCCCCCCCCAACACACACACATGCACACAATTGCAAACTTTGAAACAAACCAACTCTCTTAAAGTATGCAGTTTTAAGCATTTCTAAAAAAATTCCAGTCTCTGAAGTCTTTGGAAAATACTGTCCAATGTTTTCATAACTCTATTAAGTCAACTAGCTTTTAAATGTTTATAAGAAATGTTTATAAGAAGTCCAGCATATGTTTGGTAAATTATGATGATTATAAAATTATTATGTTGTAAAACTATTTCCTGCATTTTTGTGTAATCAGAAGGAATTTTAGGAACAGAAAACTTGAAAGCAACACTCACATCAGCGTTTATCTGTGCCTGTAATTAACTTTTTTTTAAAGAAAATAACTTCATGAAACAGAAACATATTAATGGATTAATCTTTAATATACCTACTTAACCTTTTAATGACAGCAGTCTTAAAACTTGACAAAAAGCATACGTGGCTTTTATTTTAGCCTTGCATTCCAAAATTGTCCTTAAAAGTTACTTTACTACTGATAATTAACGGGAATGTAAGTTTTGTAGAACTTAATGTAATAAAGTCAAAAAGGTACGTTTTATTTTACTGTTCCTCTGGTTTTCCTTCTATGGAAAATGCTTCCAGCTTCAAACACCAAGCTTGCAATACCACTTGTTTTTAACTAGAAGGCAGTAGAGAGCTATGGTTGTATACAAAAAAGAAACCTTTGTTTCTTTTCATCATTTAATTTCACCTGGTATGTTTTTTGTTTGTTTGTTTATTTTTATTTTGTTTAAGCTGAATCAGTTATGAGTAATTACATTTCCATGAGAATTTATTATTTCTGTTTGGTGAACAGTTTACTCTATGTGATGCAAATGAGCTTATATCTGAACATGTTACTGTGGATGTTAACAAATTACTTTACTAATATTACTAAACATATTTGTAACAGACGCTTACCTCTATATTGCCTTTGAATTTTTTATACCGACAATTTGTTTCACATTCCCAGTGAACATTTTTGCGGTGAAAAGTCGGTTAAATGCCATCAAGTCGTTCATGTGAAAGCCCAGCTACATCTGGTTTAAAAGTGTTCTAGCCGACTAGGACACATCCAGGCTATATCCTGGTAAAACCTGAAGTATACTGGGGCTAACCAAGTCCGTTTATGTCAAAACGTGTCTCAACCTACTTTTCCACCACTCTGGATGCTCACTGGGCTTCTTGATTAGAACTGATCACTGTGGCCTCCAGGTGAAACATGTTCATGCGATCTATGAAATGCTTGCAGGTACTGCAGCTCTTGATCAGGACAGAGGGGCCATTTTGGCTCTGACATCTGCAGACAGATTGGAGGCATTTTCTGCGCATCAGCAGGGGCTTATTTGTTTGTTCTTAATGTTGAGTTTGAGGATTTGTGCTTTGAGGCAGGGAGTGAGCATGTCTGATTAAATCAAATCACAGAAGATAAAATAAGGTAGGCCTAATGTCACCACAAAATGACTCGGATACTGTCAAGCGGTTGTTCTTGTCTTGTCTTTAATGGGTTTCAGTTAAAATGCTATGTGTTCAACAGGAATGATGTCTAAGCCGAGGGCACACAGTGGTGGTGGTAGAGGCGAGTGGTTCCCCCTCATCATTGTAAAGCGCTTTGAGTCACCAGTTGGTGAGGACGGCATTAGTATGTAGACTGTAGATGGTTTTTGATGGAAGAACCTTCTGGATGTTAGAATGCATGAACATCATGCTCATCCTCAGCTTCTGTAAGGTACAGCGTTCAGCAGTTAAACATTGTCATGGAGACCAAGGCATACTTGCACATTACCGTTTCCCCCCCCTCTGTCACACAGTTGAGCGCATTAAAGAGCTTGTATCTCGTCCGCTGTGCGAGTAATTCCACCCCACGTCATCTCAAAACCCCTGCGTCAAATCAGCGGCAATTGGGAGAGCGGAGAAATGTCTGCCTTCAGCCATCGCGCACGCCCTACACCCGTATTCTCGCTGTCTGCCTTCAGCCATCGCGCACGCCCTACACCCGTATTCTCGCTGTCTGCCTTCAGCCATCGCGCACGCCCTACACCCGTATTCTCACTGTCTGCCATCAGCCATGGCGCACGCCCTACACCCGTATTCTCGCTGCCTGCCTTCAGCCATCGCGCACGCCCTACACCCGTATTCTCGCTGTCTGCCTTCAGCCATCGCGCACGCCCTACACCCGTATTCTCGCTGCCTGCCTTCAGCCATCGCGCACGCCCTACACCCGTATTCTCGCTGTCTGCCATCAGCCATGGCGCGCGCCCTACACCCGTATTCTCGCTGCCTGCCTTCAGCCATCGCGCACGCCCTACACCCGTATTCTCGCTGTCTGCCTTCAGCCATCGCGCACGCTCTACACCCGTATTCTCGCTGTCTGCCTTCAGCCATCGCGCACGCCCTACACCTGTATTATGTTCACTCGCGCACGCCCTACACCCGTATTCTCGCTGACTGCCTTCAGCCATCGCGCACGCCCTACACCCGTATTCTCGCTTGCTGCCTTCAGCCATTGCGCACGCCCTACACCCGTATTCTCGCTTGCTGCCTTCAGCCATTGCGCATGCCCTACACCCGTATTCTCGCTGCCTGCCTTCAGCCATCGCGCACGCCCTACACTCTTATTCTCGCTGTCCGCCTTCAGCCATCGCGCACGCCCTACACCCGTATTCTCGCTTGCTGCCTTCAGCCATCGCGCACGCCCTACACCCGTATTCTCGCTGCCTGCCTTCAGCCATCGCGCACGCCGTACACCCGTATTCTCGCTGTCTGGCGTGAGCCAAAGTCAGCGCTCACGTATGACCCCCCATGTGAAGCCGCAAGTCATTTTTCTCAACAGTCAGGAAACGGATTAGCCTACTTGTACAGTGAATGATCACTTCTCCATACAGGAACTCACATATGGGGCTCAACCGTGCTAGCAGAGCCACACAGCGTGAATTTCAGAGGAGAGGCTTCTGGGACAGGACTCTAGTTTCCCATGCTGCACTAGGTTCCAGAGGCAGGCGTGGGCAGGCAGGTGGTAAGCCTGTTACCTGTTGCTAAGCAGCAGCTGAAAGAAAGGCATGAGTTTAGCCATTTGTGAACGTTATAGAAGAAGATCCCCATCCTGCACAACTGAAAGTCAGTGGGTTGAGGCTAACTTGCTCGGAGCATCACAAGTGCGTTGAGAAATTGTAGGGAGACAAAGACATAACTAACATTAATTGCTAAAATTGCTATGCTGAATGAAGGTGCGTAGCACCCGTATGTTTCAGATAAGTAAGGTTGATGGGAGGGGAAGGGTAGGCCGGGGCAGGGGGGGGACGGGGTGATGCTTGGGTCAGAGGAAGAGATTCATTTTTAAATCCTATGAAGAAGAAAAAAAAAAAAATAGCCGCAATCTATCCGACCTGCCTCTATGAGAAATAATCCATTTCCTATAACAGCGCTGCAGAACGAGCCGGTCGGGGGGGTCCCGGGTTTGGCCCCCAGACTCAGACCACACAGAGTGGGAGCAGGGCAGGTTTTTGAAGCGGGTCCAGAGGGGGATCCAGTAATGACCGCACAGAGAGAGCCCCGACCCGCTCGCTGGCACGGCCTCGCAGTTCCACGTGGCCAGATGCTTTCTCGATAAGAAGGCCGGGAGCCCCTACGTCACAGCCAGCCTGAGGAGGGGGCAGGGGGGGGCGTATGGAAAATAGCCTGAACGAATGTCCAGAGGTAGAAACAAACTGGAGCAAACGCTCAGAGCTGCTTACTTTCTACCGTCGCTTTTGATGGTGAATTCCGCCCCCAACCCCTTCCCCACAAATTCCGCTGCTTTTTTATGGCGGTTCCAACTAGGTTCCCATTTATTTTCTTCCTGCGTGAAATGAAATGAGATTTACTGAATCCCACGTGTACTGTATATTCTTTTTCTTATTGAATTATTTAAATTGTGCTTTCACAGGCCAGTGATCTAAGCTCAGTTTGCATTCCCCTGGTGTAGGCGTGGCTCTTTTACATTTTTCATTTCATTATATGGTGCAGTTTTTAGGCCCAGGTCATAAACATATCTCGCAGTACTTTATGGACATAAAAACAGAAATAAAAGTTATTGAAGAGGCATCTTCTTATCTCAGCCTGTATGCGACTGGATCATAGACAGTGTTTCAGAAAAACTCACTGTCAAAGACGGTTAATCTCACTGGCCAGTATCAACAACCCAATGAAACTGGCTCGTTCACTGGACTATGGGCCTAATTTACTAAGAACTTTAGCGTGTGCAAAACCTTTTAGCACATGCAAAACTAATAACATTTCTTTTGCACCAATCATTGGTCGTGTTATTGGTTTTGCACATGCTAAAGGTCTTTAGGCCCTATGTGTATAGCTGAGCTCAGCCAATCACAGCACACACCATCCTCTGAGCCATTCACAGTTATTCTGTGCACAGGTGCGCACGGGTTCTGCACGCGCTCATGGAGAAGCTAGGGGCCCACACTCGGCACAAACAGCACAGTCATTGACGCATAGAAAGCAGGATCTGCTGCCTTTGTGAGACGTCAGTGCAGTTACATCAGCGCTTCCGCTACACGCCGCACCCTCGTTAATATCTGCGGGTGCAGTGTGGCCTACAGGACCTGTGCTGGAAATACGCCGTCTTTCCATGCGTCTGGGCGCGGAAGCGTGGCTGCGCGAGGCGTGTTTTCACACCGCGCCCGACCCGCCGCGGGATCAGACGCTCGCTGAGTGAGCGTTTGACATGTTGGATGGCGGGATGGAACGGGGGGGATAAAAGAGAAGGACGTTCACTCATCACTACTTTTCCCCGTTCACTTTCTCTCTTATTTGTTCTCTATAACGACGCCCTGTGGGGAAGGGGTGGGCCTTGACACAAGTGGGGTGGGGGCACGGGGCAGAGGAAGCACCCCTGTGTGTGTCTGTCTTTCCCCTGTGTTTCTGCTCCATTTGTTCTACTCACTCACCAACAGGGGGAGCACCTCTCTGCCTCTCCTCTTAATGGTCTGCCTTTTACTCAGCAGCTTTCTAGAACAGTCTAGAATCCTCTCACCCTTTCACTACCCTGTATTTACCCTCTCTTTTCCTGAACACTACAATTCTCTCTTACCCTGTACTTACCCTCTCTTTTCCAGAACACTCTAGAACCCGCCCTTACCTTGCCATTGCCCATGAACACTGCACAGAACACAGGAGTGGTATTCAGCATCAGCTGATATGGACTCTGCAGGGTATTTATTGGTTCTTTGGCCTGAATAGACCGGCATCATGGGAATGAGGAGCCGATTCATCTGTCCACGTCCTGGTATTATAATTATAAATGTTTATTGCAAAGAAATATCTGAATTATCTTGAAGTTGAATAATCTTGAAATGATCTAAATCATACTTTTCATTTTCATTTAAAGTCCCGGAAATATGTTTTATCTGAATTTTTTACCCAGTATAATTTTATTTTTCATCCATTATTGTAGTTTAGAAAAAAACAACAAAAAAAACACTTAATTCTTGTGAGAATTTTGGAGCCCTCATAAATCACTATGTGACAGATCCCTTTCAGGGAGTTTGAATGGAAAGGAAGGCCTTTGGCACTGCTTGGTATAATGTGGCCAGCCACTCAACGGCGTACTAACTGTTGTTCTAAGAGAACGAGCAGGTTACAAATGTGATTATTATTGTATATTTATTATTATTATTGCTCTACCACTCTAAGACTTTAATAACATTTCTGTTGGTTTTTTGAATAAGTGAAAGGGGGCAGGATAATTACCCCCGGGGCAATTAACGAGCCGGTCGAGAGCACGGCAAAGTCATTTTGTAACCCAAACATCCTGGTTCTCGGGGCTGTGTCGGCCAGTCAGCCTGCTGGAGGCCGGCCTCATTGAGCTGTTTGTGGGGAAGTGGCTTTAGGTTTGTTTTCATTGCTGCAATTCTGTTCCTGAAACCCCGACGAGCTGCACCTGAACCCCAAACCCACCCCCCTCTCTCCTTCCACATCAACCCCCTCAGACCTTACAGCAATAAAATATGCTGCAATATATTATAAATTATGCTGACCTTTTGGGAAAATTACAATTTCTGAAAGTGGCAATAATTTGCATATTTGCTAATATAGTGTGATGTTTCTATAATATGTTCTGATAAGTATTCATTTCAATGTATTCCATTAAATTCCATTTTCATGAGGGATACGCGTGCACACACACACATGAACGCACACGCACGCACACACACACACACACACACACACACACACACACACACACACACACACACACACACACACACACACACACACACACACACACACGCATAACCCTGCACATAAAGCCAGGAGCTGTAGTCTGAGTTCCACTGCTGGATGTCTTGAACAGACATAGTCAGTAAAGCCTTTCTAGTTCGGTAACTTGGGTATGGTACAGTTTATGTCATTTGGGGCCTTTAAAAACACAATATATGATGTATTATGATATGTTCCATTTTTAAATCTGAATTTAATATTAGTATGTTAGAAATTAATTGGTGGCCATTCCTGTTTTGCAACGGTAAAAACAAAAATTCCCCTTATTGGCAGTCTGCATGTTAGCTTGAGCTAGGATGGGTTTAGTAATATCTGTGTTAAGAATATATCTTAATAAATTACATTTATACAGTTCATAAGGATATACCTCTTCAGAGAAGCTACTATAGTGTTATTTCTGTGTTCTTATTATGTTCTTGGCAAACATTAGTCTTGTACATTCATACTGTGTAGGCAATGGCTATAGATCATTTGCAGTCCTGTTCATATAAACACTTTAATGTTTCAATAAAGAGGAAAATCACATCCCCTTTTTCCTCCGCTGAAATTTAAATTCATATTTGATATCAATACCCTTTTCAATCTCTAAAAGCTAAATTAAATGAAGCGTTTCCTTCCTCCATTAATCTGTACCAGACTGGCTGCGCTGACCGTCGGCGTGTGCGTAATGTGGAAAGGCCGGCAGCGTGTTTTTTTCTTCTGCTGAACGAGAAAAGGTACGGTCTGTCTGACTAACTTTCTGAAGCTGCGGACATTTTGCGGATAATTAAGTGGTATTGAAAACATTCACGACATTGACTCTGTGTCAAGTGATCACAGAGGCCTGTTCTACGACCTCAAAGCTGAATCGTTTCCAAACCGACGGGTCAAAAGCTTCCAGGGGGGAGAGCAATTTATTCTTCTGGGACGTATTTGGGAAGATGAGAAATTGAGCACAAAATGATGTTCGTGGATATAAGGAAGGAGTGTCATTCTGGGGTATTATTACAAGTAACTGAATGGTGCTCTACCTGCCAAATATCATGCCGCCGACCATCATGGATGCAATTTCTTATTTCTCTTTTGTTTGGGGGCCCCAGATGAATGCTACCCTCTGCGACCGCCCTTTGTCGCCTGTGCCTAGAACCGGGCCTGCATTTGTGTCAGTGTAGGCACTTTTACGTGACATTTTGTATTGCAGTTTCACTCATGTTTACAGGCACACCAACAGAGAGGTACTGCTCATTTCTGACGTCAATGCCCACTTACTGTAAATGAATGGCTGGTAACATTGAAGCTCAAAGAGAAGTGGAAGTGGAAAAAATGTTGATAGTGTGTATTATCTTGTTCTTCATTTTGATTGAATACAGGGAATGTTTTTGTGCTTCCTGGTGGCTCAGTATGCACTGTAAAGGAGCTCAGCACAATCACAAGCCCAGGATGGGCCCTGTAGGCTGGCCAGTGGAGCATGGGCTCTCTGTAGCCATGTTGCTCCTGAGATTTCTTCCCACTGGGGAGTTAAAAAAAAAAACATCGCTTGCCTTTTGGGGGTTCAGGCCTGGTTTTTGCCCAATTTTCCTCTCTTTCTCTGTAAAGCGTCTTTGTGACAGTTATACAAATGAAATTGAATTGAATGGTGCAGGTTCGAACCTTGGCTATGTCATGCGCTGGTTATGAATGAAATCCTGCAACTGCAGACCCTCCACGACGGCCTCGTCATTTAATTCGGCCAGGGTTCCTTGGGTTACCACTGCGTTAGGTATTCCCGAATTTGTGCCAGATTTCCACAAACTAGCAGCTGTCATCAGTGTGCTAGCTTTCTCCTGTAGCACAGTGTGGCCTGCCTGCGGGGCCTTAAATTGTCACCAGCATACAATTGGATCGTTAATGCCATTGATCTTTGTCATCACGGCTCTTTCTGCCGATGTGTTGATTAGGAATAAGAGAGTCTTGGGTCAGATACTGTAGCTGGAGATAAACACTCAAATCTGTGGGGAAAATATACAGTAGATAAGAAATAGAGAAGAAAATGTGCTTTGCGTGCGGTTGAAGGGGGCTTTGGTCCAACTGGAGCAGAGCAAATGACAAATCCTTCCTTTTATTAGTCCTGCCAAGGCACGATTCATTTTTTTTCTTTAACTTTATTGTCCCAGGGGATTTTTTTTACAGCAAGGATAAAAATACAACATAAGGACACATAAAACAACATGTGATAAAAGACACAAGGCCTAAACAAATAATCACGACTGAAGGGAATGACTCCAACCAAATATAATATACAATATAAGTGCTGTATGTAAAGTGCCAGTGTCAAGAAGGCCCAGTTCATGATTATGCCTAGTGATTCGGTGTGGTCATGGCCACAGGAACAAGAGTCCCTGGCACGCCTTGCTTTTGTCATTTCCTATTTCACGTTTGACCAATTTGAATGTTAGGCTATTTCTTCTAAAGGGAAAAGGCTTACATTTGCACCCATGACTGAATGAAACTTAGTGTTGGACTGACACCAGGAATGGATAACGAACTAACGGTGGATGACATCATGCTATGAGTGGAGAGAATTAGCTTGATTACCACCCCCATTCTAAGTGGAATCCTATATTTCTCCAATGTAGATTCTTTTGAATCCTGTATGGTTGTTTATTTTTTCTTGGCTGTTTAAGGCTTTCATCTGCGATGTGTTTAATGTGGAATAAAAACTTTGAGGTGAAGTATACTCTTGTGTTGTCATTTTGTTTAGTTTAGTCTTGTTCTAGTATCGTTTTTTGGTTTTTAATTGTCACTGAGTTTGTGCAGTTCTTTACCGGCACAGACGGGTGAGGTTTGCCATTGCGCTCTTAAAAACAACAACCTTCCCTGCCAAACATCCTAGTTAATTAGCTGAGAATTTCACACGCTGCATAACATCAAAAAGAAAACGGAAAATCGACAAATTAACCTTGGCCAAACAGCAGGGAGGTGTGTGTGTGTTTGGGGGGGGGAGGGGGGGGGCAGCAGCTTTTTAGGAGTTTGTTACCTAAAGTACATTTATATCTTTCTCAGGTGCTACTTTAGATTTTCTTCCTTCACTCAGTCATTTAAGCTTAATTTGGGTTGAATGATGGGTGAAGCCATTATCTCCACCAAGTTTCTTATTGTTTACCATTTAGCCTAAGCCTGTAACCAGCCTAAATGGGTGAGCTGTGAGAAATAAAGAAAGAAAGAAAGAAAGAGAAGAATTTAATTAAGAATAAAGACATGTAAAACCTGCTTAAACAATGATCAGAGTTTTTAGGTTAACTAATCCTGTAAACGTTTTGAGCCGATCCTCATTTTCACCACAGACATTAGCATGGAGGAGCCATTTGTTCTGTAATGGGAACTTCCAAGTGTCTCCAAGAGCTGTTGGATATTTGTACGGTCTTGCGTTCGTTACGCTTGCGTAGCCTACGCATTCACCGGAATAGAATGCAAATGCTTGGCCACGCCCTCGCTACGCACACTCGCCGTATTACTGTGTAAGCGTGCTGAATACTCGTTCACCAGAGACACTCATGCGATCTGTCACTTCGCAGAAGCCAGCTGCTCGCGCCCATTAACATAACAACCCTAGTAATTAGCATTTGGGGACAATCGGTACCTTTTTAGTTTTTTAGTTTAAGGGTATACTGTGCCGCCCCGGCCCTGAGACCCATGTGCTCGCTCGCTCGCTCAGTCTCCCGTCTAGTTCCAGAGCCGACCCCGGCAGCCGCACTGTGTCGCCCGTTGCTCTCGCCGACGGGGAACTGTCACCACGGTTGTGTTCGCAGTAGTCTGGGGAGTTGAACTTGACTGGAACATATGTCTTCAATTTTAATAGCTTTCAGTTCCCCCAGATGCCCCAGAGGGGAACGTTGCCTGAGAAGGAGCGTTTCATGTAAGAATAATTTGTGTTAAGTAGCTGGGTGATCTGTTTGTTACGCTAGAGCTGACAGTTTGTTTATATTTCTTAAGGAGTATGATGGATGGGGCGGGAGTTGATGCTAATTAGCCTAAATTGTCACGAAGAATGCGGCCGCGCACTCGGGCCCGGCTCTCATTGTTCCTGCTCCTTCGCACATTGGCGGTAATTGAATGGAGCTTGCGCAATTCATCATCATTTCGGGCAGGGCGGAAATAAACGGGTGACGGTGGGCGGTTTGGAGTCCAGGGTGGTGGGGGGGGGGAGGGTTGAGGGGCGTAGTGAGAAGTGGAAAACATATTGAGGCAGGGTGAGTTGGGCTGGGTCCTGGGTACGGGGGATGTCACTTTTTTTCAGACCGATTAGGACAGACACAACCTAAGTCCAACAGGCCATGAAATTAATGTTTATCCAGCAAGTAGCCCAGGGAAGATTAGCAACTATTCCCCCTCCCTCCCCACCGTCCGAACACACACCCTCCCCACCGTCCGAACACACACCCTCCCCACCGTCCGAACACACACCCTCCCCACCGTCCGAACACACACCCTCCCCACCGTCCGAACACACACCCTCCCCACCGTCCGAACACACACCCTCCCCACCGTCCGAACACACACCCTCCCCACCGTCCGAACACACACCCTCCCCACCGTCCGAACACACACCCTCCCCACCGTCCGAACACACACCCTCCCCACCGTCCGAACACACACCCTCCCCACCGTCCGAACACACACCCTCCCCACCGTCCGAACACACACCCTTCCCACCGTCCGAACACACACTTCCTGTGGCTGTGGAGAGAGAAAAAAGACAGCGGAGGAGAATCTGCTGAGAAGAAAGTATCTATACCTGGTGCACCCCCAACTTATCCTGCACCCCCAACTTCTCCTGCACCCCCAACTCCTCCTGCGTCCCCACTCCAGCCTGCTGTTTCTCAGAGGGGGGTGAAGGCCTGTGTGCGCGTGTACCACCAGAGCTACGCAGTTTTGTTTACCTCAGTCCTGGGACTGAACAGAGCTCTATTGTAGCGCAGGCACATCTGCCCAGGCTTTCCTGTGCTCTGTTTCTGGGTGGTTTGTGTGTTGAACATGCTTGTGTCATGACTGAATGTAAACACTGTGTCATGATGGCACTTCTTTCTCTCTCTTTCTCTCTCTTTCTCTCACCCACACACACACACACACACACACACTGTGTCGCACACCCCCCTATGCGCTGTGTGTCGTTCACGTTAATTTGTTTTGCTCATGTTTCCTTTTGTTTTCCCCGGCTCTGCTATTTCTCCTGCAGCGGGAAGTTCCGGTAGAGGAGGAGAAAGATGAGAAGTATAAAAGTAAAAAAAATGAAAAACAAGGAAATTAGTTTCTGAAACATTTATATCCTGTAAGCTGTGCCAGCCACATATCTACTCTCTCCTCCTCTCTCCATCCCTCACTCTCTCTCTCTCCATCCCTCACTCTCTCTCTCCATCCCTCCCTCTCTCCATCTCTCCCTTTCTCTCCATCTCTCCCTCTCTCTCAGCATCCCTCCGTCTCTCTCTCTCTCTCCATCCCTCACTCTCTCTCCATCTCTCCCTCTCTCTCCATCCCTCTCTCTCCCTCCATCTCTCCCTCTTTTTCCATCCCTCACTCTCTCTCTCCATCCCCCACTCTCTCTCCATCCCTCCCTCTCTTTCTCTCCATCTCTCTCTTTCTCTCCATCCCTCACTCTCTCTCTCTCCATCCTTCCCTCTCTCCCTCTCTCTCCATCCCTCCCTCTCTCCCTCTCTCTCCATCCCTCACTCTCTCTCCCTCCATCTCTCCCTCTTTTTCCATCCCTCACTCTCTCTCCATCCCCCACTCTTTCTCTCCATCCCTCCCTCTCTCTCCACACGCACACGTGCCCCTCCCACCGCAACCCCCTTTCTCACAAATCTGGTGATTTGGGGGTTCAGCATGAGTTAGGGCCTAATTTCCCCATAAGGGAAGCTGGCCTTTTACACTGTGTAGCTGCAGCTCTGAGTCCCCATACACATGTGAGCGTGTGTCTAAAGCCGTGTTGTCTTAAAAAAAAAAAAAAAAAAAAAAAAAAAAAAAAAAAAAAAAAAAAAAAAAAAAAAAAAAAAAAAAACAAAAAGGCATGTGCATAATGGCCTGTATGGAGGGAACCTAGGCGTAATGGCGCTGTAACGGAGAAACCTAGGCAGTAATGGCGCTGTAACGGAGGAACCTACGCAGTAATGGCACTGTAACGGAGGAACCTAGGCAGTAATGGCGCTGTAACGGAGGAACCTAGGCAGTAATGGCGCTGTAACTGAGGAATCTAGGCAGTAATGGCGCTGTAACGGAGGAACCTAGGCAGTAATGGCGCTGTAACGGAGGAACCTAGGCAGTAATGGCGCTGTAACGGAGGAACCTAGGCAGTAATGGCGCTGTAACGGAGGAACCTAGGCAGTAATGGCGCTGTAACGGAGGAACCTAGGCAGTAATGGCGCTGTAACGGAGGAACCTAGGCAGTAATGGCGCTGTAATGGAGGAACCTAGGCAGTAATGGCGCTGTAACGGAGGAACCTAGGCAGTAATGGCGCTGTAACGGAGGAACCTAGGCAGTAATGGCGCTGTAATGCAGGCCTTGTTTTTAGAGCTCTCCGTGTGGCAGTAGCGTGGCTGAGCACACCGTACTCCCGGCTCATCTGTATGGCATTAACCTCCACAGTTGGGCTACAGTAATGAGATCAACACACGAGCAGCCTCCCGCTCACTTCTCATAAATTACAGAGAAGAGAGGCGAGACCGAGCGGTCTGGGTCGGCCCGTCACCGCCGGCGCGGAGAGGATTCGACTGGTCACACGTCCCTGACCCCCTGGTCTGAATTTCCCTACAGCCCCCCCCCCCCCCCCTCTCTCTGAACTCTTGGCGTAGGAGTCCAGTCTTTGTGATTTCCTTTAGAGCGCGGGCCAGAAGCGTGGCCTCTCCCTCGGTCACATCCTTTCAGAACACAACCTGCTCGGAGGATCAATGGGAACGACTTCAGCCAGAGAGCGATAGAGAGAAAGGGAGAGACAGAGGCAGAGAGAGAAAAGAATGAGAAAAGAAAGAGGGAGAGAGAAAAGAAAGAATGAGAGGGAGACAGTGAGAGAGGGAGAGGAATATGTGGTGGTGGTGGGGGGGGCGGGGGGGGCGGGGGTACCAGGAGGAAGCTAATTCTCTTTGGATGGACGAGAGAGAAACCTGAGCACAATTGAGTTAGGAAAGAAGCATGAGACCGTGGGCCTGCAGACCCAGTGCAGTGTATGCACGGGAGGCCTGTGCTCGTGCCCGTTTGGTACACTGACAAATTGCATACGGAGCCTGAGGAGCCCCGAGCAGCCCTGCGCAGCCCCGCGCAGCCAGTCTGTGTAGCTCTCAGTTGTGGCCTATCGGAGAGAGAGCTGGGTTAGGGAATTCAGGACCTGGGCTCGAGGGAACATGCACAGAAACTCAGGAATCTTTGGGGTCATTTTTCCATGGGCTTGGTATTCTTGTGTTGTGCCCCTTCTATAAGTATATTGGGAGTGCCCGTAGTAAGGCAAAGGTACCTTTTAAAGTGCAATTTTACATTAGAAATTATATAATAACCGTAATATATTCTTATGGGTTTTAGAAATCACACTGTACAAGTTTGATATTTCATATATGGTGGTTATGGGGGGAGAAAGATTCAGAGTCGGTTCTAATAGAAAGTGGTTCAGAAGTCTTTGGGAGACGCACCTATGAAAACAGTTTCATTAGCGTTCCATTTCCGTACTGAAGAACATGTTTTTTCCCTCCTTTTCTTCATTTTTGTTCACAGTGTGTGAGGTGATTTTTAAACTGTGGGAAAATGTAGAAAGGAGAAGGCATCGCAGAGCCCCTCGATAGCGTGGCACTAAGTCAAAGCAGATGTCGTAAAGTTTACAAAATCAGAACATTATTTTCCTGTTTCCATTGCATTTTTCTAAACACTTTGTAAATAAGCTTTGAAGTCACCCGAGAAATCCAGTCTGCCTGGATGATAGGATCTCCTGGTGCAGAGAGAGAGGGAGAAAGAGAGAGAGAGAAAGAGAGAGGGAGAGAGGAGCAGGGCAGAGAAAAAGAGGGAACTTATCAGCGATTGTTTTAGATTCAGACGGACTGATATCCTGCCACAGTTTGCCTTTCCGTCAGAATCAGCGCAATCGGACCGGGCAAGATTGTGCGCTGTCGTTCTGGCCCATCCCACTTAGGAGATTAAGACCACTTCTGTCTGATATGTGCACTGACTGACAGAGAGCCCTCTCTGAGAGAGATAAAGACAGACGGATGCTGGTGAGAAGAACACATCATGGTGTCTTTCTTCCCACAGAATGGTCTTCCTGGGGCGTTCACAAACACATACACTACTCAAGATTCACGCTAAGCAATATGGCGTCCATTTTCCGGATTGTGTACAGTACTTTTCTGGGTTAAAAGCCTCTACGCTACACGTGTACAAACTGGCCATTGTCTGTGGCTTTCACATTCCAACATTTTAAATATTTCACAATGCCTTTCATTTTTTCCATGAAAGATATTCAAAAAGATTCCTTCATATTGTTGTTATTATATTTGACTTCACTTTTGTCTTTGATTTAGCCGTGCAAATCACCCTTATTACCTTGAAATGGGACAAACGAAAAACGTGCATGAAATTCTTTGTTTCCGTTCTTTCTTCTCCGCAAGGTCTGTATATTATCAGGTCTTGCGGTTTAGTGATCTGGGGTGACGCAGGAATTACGGGACGGAAGATTGTGTGTCCTGGTGCTACTCCAAACAGGTCTGTCTCAGGCCCAGTGCATTGTGGGAAAGGTGCTTCTGTACCCCGTCATCCTATTTATTGGTGAAAAAATGAATTGCGTACATTATTACATATGAGTATATATTAATAATAATGGCCCGTGTATTGTTAATTTTTTAAATGGCATTTTCATAATTGGGCGCTATCGTTGGGTGAGTATTGTTTCCGCTGACGAGCCAGTTGATTTTCGTATTTAATTACAGAGTAAACTGTGAAGGAGATGATGAGCCCAGTGTGAGAGTGGTGAAAGCAGAGATGTGTGTCTTGTGTCTGCCCCACCCCCACGAACTTTGCTAAGCCACTAGAGGCCTGAGAAAGCAGGCCAAATGGCGATCAGAGACCAGTCTGATGAGTGGTGAGAATCTGCACCCGCGGTAGCCTGATCCTTTTAGCAGCTTTTCTGGGAGGGAATTTGAAACTGTGTGTAAAGTGCAGTAGAAGGGAAAGAAAGAAGAGATAGAGAGAAAGAGAGAGGGAGACAGAGGGAGATAATTGGAGAGAAGGAGAGAGGGAGAGAGAGAAGGAGAGAGGGAGAGAGAGAAGGAGAGAGAGAAAGAGAGAGATGATGTATAATATTGAGCTGAGGCATTTCCGTCGAAGCAGAGCTTTGTTTGGATTGCTTCGCTCCAGTTCTGTGTTATGATTGGCCGCAGCGTCCCCAGTCCAGCGCTGCAAATGGCTGGTGTGAATTTTATTGGAGGACAGGGAGTGTGGATCATAAAATATTTCTTAATTTTCCATCCCAGGAAAAAAAAAGGAAAAAAACCTCAGTCTGTCCGTTTCATCTCTACGCCCCGTCTTCAGAAATACGAGCTCCGGCGGGGGGGGGGGGGGGGGACAGAGCACAGAGTGTCGCGCGAGTACTGGGGGGGTCCTACCATACCTCACACATGGGCACAGGGGGGTATATTTTGACTCTAAGCACTATAAACCAATCCTCAGCGCTGGTGGTACATGACATCATGACCTAAATATGTTTTTAAAAAATCATTTATTGCTGTACATAAACAGCGGAGGGGAACGCTGGGGATGATAAAACAACAGCGTTAATTCCTGCGCCGGGTGGGAGCCGTCGGCGGGCCATTACGAGGCCAGATGGGGATTCCTCCGAGCTCGTCCATCTCCCAGAGTCCTCTACTGCGGTGACGGCGGCTGGGGCCCGCCACCGCGGTTGTGGGAGGTCTCTTCCTGTAGGGGTGGGGTCACGGCGGTCCCATGAAGCCTCCCATTGTCTGGGGGTCAGGCGGGGTGGGGAGATGGGTAGCCACTGGGGGGGTTGGAAAGGTCGCGGCCCTCGAGTGACCGGGGAGGGGGTCAGGCTCAGGGAAGCCCTTCCGCTGCGTGCTGTTTGGGTGTGAAAGGGGGGAACCAGGGGTGAACGATGGCCCAGGAGATCTCCGCCAAGCCGTGAAAGTTTAAACAAATATGGAAGAGAAAATCGCGTTGGTGGTCCTGCGATTCCCCCGTCGGGTTTGCCCTTTCTGTTTCTCCGTCTCGTGTTTTCAGGGGGGAGCCGCTTGGCCAAAATATCACCGTTATAATCAGCCATGTTGTAAATGCGGTACAAGTTACTGATGTTTGTGTGTGTATCGGTTTTGTGTATTGTATTTCGGGCAGCGTATGGGTATTTTGTAGCACTGCTGATAAATGTGATTATATCACTGTTCAATGATTCCGACCTTGCACCTGTGCACCTCTTGTGTACTTAGTCATTCACGATTAAAAGCCATGTTCCATTGTGCTTATTGTACCAATGACTTCATGAAGGGAAATGGAGAATTTCCCAGAATTCACCCCTACGCTCGCCGGAGCCCTCCAGTGGCACGCTGGAATCGGGGTGCCAGCCCAAGTTCACGGGCTACAAAAACAAACCCAAAGCTTCAGAATGAACCCCCTCCCCTCCCCTTCACACGCACACGCACACGCACACGCACACACACACACACAGACACAGACAGACACACACGCACACGCACGTGCACACGCACACACAGACACAGACAGACACACACACATACACACGCACACGCACACACACACACACAAGAAAAACAAGGGCAAATAAAAAAAAACATAGATCACTGCTGGAAAACAACACGTACACAGTGAAAGTGTGTGGGCTGGGAAGTGCTGGTGGTGAGTGAAAGGTGGAGGGTGGGATTTGTTTGGGGGGCACAGCACAGCTGGAGATGAGGGTAGGAAGATGGTGCTGCCCTGTCATCCGTATGTGCTGGGAGGCACAGGGCTTTTCTGTTGCTCGGAATATCCCCCCTCAGAGGCGATCGATCAGGATGCGTTGTGAAGCCTCATTTGTTTGAGGAATGGGGGGTGGGGGGTGGGCGGTCGGGCTGGGTTTGGGATGGTTAGAGCCGGCTGCTTTTTAGACCAGGCCATGATGGACCATTAAGCCTGACTCATCTGTGTTCTAGCGCTGGTCCCAGTAAACCAATGACATGCGTGGAAACACTGACGAGAGAGACACACACACACACACGCACTTACTCACACACATACTCACACACACACACGCGCACTCTCTCAGATCTTCCACATTCAATTGTAGGACTCTACCCAAGAGTTGTATCCATGGTGACTGTACATGGCTGTGTTCTGTTCTGTAAACACCAGTGTGTGAGTGATGATTTGTACATGAATGACGTTACAGAGTCTGATTGGCACAGGAGGAGACTTATACTGACGACGAATAACAACCCCTCTCGAAAACAGACACATATTATGTTATTTAAATGTTAAATGTTATTTTCTTAAGAGTATTTTCAGAAAAATCTAGCAAATATCAAACTGAGTTCAAGTGTTGATTAAATGGTAGCTTCTGCTTTCCATTCCAGAATGTTGCAGGTATTGTAATGCAGGGGAACATGTGCTGTATGACTGCACGTTTAGGCAGAATGTGGTGGCCAGAAACTGAAAGGCCTCATTTCACTGACAAACTGCTGTGTCATTCATTGCTGTGTGTGACCATCCTGCAAATCCCCTGAAGTCAAAATATTTTGAATGTAAAAGCAGAGCCATTATTCTGATTTGTAAAAAAAAAAAAAAAAAAAGGAAAGCATTTTGGACATTGAAAAAGACAGTTCAGAATTTAAGTGTAAATAATGGTCATGTAAATGTCAAATCTCCTTGTGCCACAAACACACACACATACACACACACACACACACATACATGCACACACGCACACACAAACACACGCACACATACACACACACACATATGCGCGCACGCACACACGCACACACACACACACACACACACACACACATTCAGGGCGAGGACTCATTGGACATGAGCAAAGCCCGGGTATATTTTACATCCGATTACCAAATGCTTGGCAGGTCCAACAAAACACTTTCCCTGGGAATATATTTTTTCCAGACACCAGCTCTTGGTGTCCTTGTAAAAACACTATCGTACACATTTAGCGTTTTCTTGGTAGAGGTGATAAAGTTTTCGCGCTCCCTCTAAACCAGTGGGGATTAAATAGGGAGGAAGAATGATAGAATAATTGGCCGTGCACTTTGTTCACCCTGGCTTGCAGTAAAGCATTACACGGAGGGGACGGACCTTTGGGCTGTAAATATTCTGCCTGTTCTCTTCCTCCTCTCTCTGTCTCTCTCTCTCTCTCTCTCCCTTTCTCTCTCTCTCTGTCCCTCTCCAGCCGACTGAGCCTCTCCTGCTCAGATGCTGTCATTTTTGGATGAAGCTGTGTGCATGTGTGTGTGTGTGTGTGTGTGTGTGTGTGTGTGTGTGTGCGTGCGTGTGTGCACGTGTGTGTGTGTGTGTGTGTGTGTGTGCGTGTGTGCACGTGTGTGCGTGCTGGTGTGTCTGCAAGCATGCCTGTGTGAGAGAGAGTAATAGAGAGACAGAATAAAAGAGAGGGAGAGAAAACGAGAAAGAGAGAGAGAGAAAAAAAAAAGAGAGAGAGACGTCTTGCTATCTTGTTTCATGTCTGCTGGTGGGGCCCGTCCCAAACCGCACTGGGGCAATAGTCACTTAACCCAAATCACAGGCAATCAAACGAAGGCGGAACAGCTGCATATTCCCCCGGCTGGGCAGCAGGGTACCGGGGAGGGGCGGGGCAGAACCGGGGCGGGGCAGAACTGGATCCGGATATTGGAGTTTGTTCAGGTACTGTAGGGATTACAGTTACTGTACTTACAGAACGTAATGTTCTGGTTGGTGACACAGAGATTCAGTGAGATGTAACTGCTGGTCCATATTCATTAATGTCTCTTTAATTCCACAGGTGATGCCAGTGGCCGGTCACGGTAATTCATGTTGAAGAAATGTGAGCATTGTGCACTTTACGTCATGGTCAAAGGTTCTTGAAATGAAAGAAAATCTGTTGGCCCCTTGTTTGGTAGCTTTTTAAACATTACAAATATCATTAGACATACTGTTTGACTTGACAAGACTTAAGTAATTGCGTATTTATGTTTGGGCATTTTTAAAGATGGCGGTCATGCACTGTGACGGTCGCATATATAATGATAATTCAAATTGTCACAGCGGCAGTTATGATCGTTATAACTGTACTGGAGGTATTTACCGGGACCTGCTGTCACAGTGTGCATCGCCTTTTTGTTCCCAGTCCTTGATCTGCTCGTCGAGCTGGGGGGCCGACGCTGCCGACGATGATGATGATGATGATGATGGCGATGAGGCTGAGCTCAGAGCTGGAAAACGTTAGTGGAATAAGCGGTGCGATGGTGATAGTGATCTCCCCGCCTGACGAGGTCGGAGAAATGTTTATGGGCCGTCAGTCCGTCCGTCAGTCCATCCCCCGCCACCCCCACCCCGCCTAGCACATGGGAGGAGGGATGCGAGTGCCCCCCCCCCAAAGCAAAACCATCAGCTTCTCCAAATTGCTCTCATCAGCCAGAGTACTTCCATTTCAGTGCAGACTTTACATCCATCTGATGGTTTTAATTAAGCGTCCAATCAAGTGTCCCTTTGCCTCACATTACTCAGGCTCTGCATACGTTCCTTTAGCTCTTTTATGCTGCTTCTCTCTCTCTCTCTCCCTCTCCTCCCTTTCTTTCTCTCTCTCTTCCCTTTCTCGCTCTCTCTCTCCCTCTTCCTTTTTTCTCTCTCCCTCTTCCCCCTCTCTCTTCCCCCCCTCTCTCTCTCCCTCTTCCCCCTCTCTCTCCCTCTCCCCCCTTTCTCTCTCTCTCCCCTTCCCCCCTCTCTCTCTCCCTCTTCCCCCTCTCTCTCCCTCTCCCCCCTTTCTCTCTCTCTCTCCCTCTCTCTCTCTCTCTCTCTCTCTCCCTCTCCCCCCTTTCTCTCTCTCTCTCTCTCCCCCCCCCCCCCCTCTCTCTCTCTCTCTCCAGCTCTTTGCAGTGTAAGATTTATGGTGACTCTGGTGTTTGCATCACTCTGCTAATGGGATGAAGAGCTTTCCCCCGTGTTTGCTTTGCGATGCGCTTGTGTCACGGCTGTTGTCACGTCTCCCCGTCAGAGTGGGGTGTGGGGTGTGGGGTGTGTGGGGGTGGGGGTGACCCATAGAAGCACTCTGTCTTCATGGCAAGTGGAAAAAAAATAAAAAATAAATAAAGAAACGTTTAAATTAGAAATCAAATCATTTGTCTAGGCCTTCGCACCGCCAAGACCTCCAGCGCTTCGGCCTGCTTCAATTACCCGTCCCTGCGTCCTTCCGCCCCGGCGACTTTATCTCCATAACCTGCGGTTAGCAGGTCTGGCCTGCTCCCAATCAACTGGAGATTACAGCAATAATATAACTGGGAGAAAAAGATATACCCCTCCCCTCTTTCTTTCTTTATTTCTTTTTTCGATCATCCGTTGGTTCTCGTGTGCTTTTGTTGTAGGCGCTGGAAATCACCCTGCTGCCTCTCTCTCTCCTCCTCCTGCCTCAGCATCTGACATTAATTTAGACTGGAAGACAAACACACTGATGAACATGCCTGGAACCACAGGGCTGCGTCCTGCTCCAGCGAGACGGAGAGGGGGAGAGAGGGAGAGAGGGAGGAAGGGAGAGAGGTACGGAGGGAGGAAGGGAGACTCAAACGAGGGAGAGAGAAAGAGAGAAGGTTAGGTAGGAAGGAAAAAAGAAGCAGGAGAGGGAGAAAGGGAAAAGAGAGAGAGCACGACAGACATGAGAGGGAGAGAGAGAGGGAGAGAGAGAGAGAGAGGGAGAGAGAGAGAAAGAGAGGGAGAGGGAGAGAGAGGGGGCATTTGCAGTCTTGCATATATTTATAACTTTATAAGCTACTTTGCAGATGAGCCAGATTTGGGAATTAAATCTAGAGAATAAAATTGTACATTGTTTAAACACCCACCCATTGAGGAAGCAGTTTAGTCTCTGTGTTTGTCGGGATTGTGGCCAGTCGCCAGTTTTTGTGCCTGTGCGTGTGTGTATGCGTGCATCTTGTGTGTGCCTGTATGTTTGTGTGTGTGCGCTTTTGTCTGCACACGTGTGTATGCACACACGTCCTCTGTGCATGGTTCTGTCTGTCCCTATGTCCTTATGACACATGGCAGGTGATTAATATACAGCCGGTCTCAGAGCATGTGCAAAAACACTGCAGCATATGGTTTTGCGATTGCAGATGTTCAGAGCCGGTTTTATTCCGGCTTTAAAATATTTTCTTTTTTAGATCTTATTAAAAGAAAATCTACCGTGCATGTTTTTATTTATGCTAAACTCATTTTGCGTGGGGGTTCGCATGGAAAGTTCAAATCAATAATGCAGCTGCTCATCTCAGAAAGATAATTAGCACATGTCAACTCGGACCTTGGCCTGTAAGCTAATGCTATTGGCATGTAGCATGGAGCAGTGACCCAGAATGCGTCCATCAACCGAAATAACTCCCGTCACCGCGAACGACACAGGTGCACCGCTGTTCTCCTGCTGTTGTTTGTTGTGATGAATGGCTCTCATTACTTTGCTTCTGCAGGAGCTCATTAATTACCGCTCTGTTCCCGCTAATTAACATTACAGTACATGCGGAAAATCTGAAGGCCAAATATGGTTGTTGGAATACGGAGAGAGAGGGCTGGGGACATTCCTTAGTCTGCTGAGTCACAACATCTTAAAGATGTTTTATTTTTTTATTTGTGTGTGTGTGTGTGTGTTTGTGTGTGTGTGCACGCGTGTGTGCGTGTGTGTGCGCATGTGTACGTGTGTGTTTTCTCTTTACGTACGTGTAAATTGTGGGTGTAAATGAGCCAAGAGGCCTGTTTTTGTCATTTTTTAATTTATTTATTTATGTATTTTTATGGTTTTAAATAAATAAACACACATACACACATCAAAAGACTTCATACCGCAAAGTGTGTTATTTGTAGTTATTGTTCTGCAGATGTTAGATGTTATTCTGGGAGGTATGGTACTTTCCCCAGTTTTCCCAAGTGGTGAAGGAGATGAGTGAGATGTGGTCAGAAGACCTTCTCCCTCAGGCAGGGGTGTGGCTATGTCAGGTAAAGGGTGTGGTTGTGTCAGACAGGGGTGTAGTTATGTCAGGTAAGGGGTGTGGCTGTGTCAGGCAGGGGTGTGGCTATGTCAGGTAAGGGGTGTGGCTGTGTCAGACAGGGGTGTGGCTATGTCAGGTAAGGGGTGTGGCTGTGTCAGACAGGGGTGTGGCTATATCAGGTAAGGGGTGTGGCTGTGTCAGACAGGGGTGTGGCTGTGTCAGACAGGGGTGTGGCTATGTCAGGTAAGGGGTGTGGCTGTGTCAGACAGGGGTGTGGCTATATCAGGTAAGGGGTGTGTCTGTGTCAGACAGGGGTGTTGCTATGTCAGGTAAGGGTTGTGGCTGTGTCAGACAGGGGTGTGGTTATGTCAGGTAAGGGTGTTGCCGTGTAACAGTGCCTATCAATGGGGACACTTGGCCCTATGTGAAGTGACCCTGAACATTCCAAATACTCGCTAGCACTCGCTAATGGGAAACTAATGGAGGGGCACACACACACACACACACACACACACAAACACACATACACACTCACAAAATGAAGTACATACACAATCATAGAATATGCATCTCTAGTTATATTGAGTACTCACAATATAATATGTTTAATAATGTGAATATATTTCCAAAATAAATATTTAGCAAAAAGAAAAAAGCCATACTGCTGATTAAAATCAATAATGAATGTCTCTGCACTCATGCTACCTGCTTGGAGCTTTGCTGATTTCTCTGCTGAACACAGAGCACCTGTGTTTACTGGTGCTGCGCCACACAGTTCCTGGCCTGTGTAAACTATGGTGCAGTGGCTAGCCTGCGTAAGCTACAGGGTGGCTCAGAATGGAGGGTTATGGATGAGGAGCCACGTTTGGTCTTTAAAAATGTGTCATTTCGCAGTTCGGCTCCGGCTGTATGTGTGGGAATGTGAAATGGGTCTTCACTCAAGGCCCTCATCCCGACCCCCGTCTCCCACCCCCACCCCGCCCCCTCCTGTTCCTTCACTCTCCTGGGAGACTGGGGAGAGAGGGTGAGAGAGAGAGAGAGAGAGAGAGAGAGAGCTCATGAATGATGCGCCTTGCCCAGGTGGTCCCCGATCCGCAGGGGGAGGCTGCCATTGAAGTGACGTACAGTGGAAAACCTGAAACCCATGCAAATGCGATCAGTCAGGCTTCTCCTGATTGAGACGGCCTCGTATGATTAAATATAATTGCAAAAAAACCTTTTCCAAATGCTCTGGAGATTTCAGACCTAAGGAACCGAGGACTTAGTTATGACCAATTATTTGTTTTGAGGGAAAAGAGAAGAGAGAGATGAGCGAGCAAGAGAGGGAGAGAGAGCAGAGAGAAAGTGTTGTTGAGTTCTCATTTTCCATATTGTTGCGGACGCTGCGTGCGTAAATGTTTCTGACTGCAGACGGACTGCAGAAGGGGTTAACCGGCGGTACGTCACTTTCTCAATGATTGATGGCTGGATTGGAAAGCAAAGATTGCTTAAATCAACACGGCATGAGCACGTCCTTGTCATCCGGAGAAGGCGGGCCCTGGGGACCCTCCACTTAGCCACTATTTAAAGGTCAGGAGTCTCAGACAGGCAGCCAAACTGTCCCCATTATCTTATCAAAATTCTGCTGCAGCAACAACAAAGGAAAAAGTAGTCAAAAATTTAAAAGAAGGGCCAAATTCGGTATGAATGTGTCCATATGCTAGGCTGTTGTTTTTCCTTGATCCAACTTTGAGCTGTGTGTGTGTGTGTATGTGTGTGTGTGGGTGTGGGTGTGTGTGTGTGTATGTATGCGTGTGTATGCATGTGTATGCGTGCGTGTGTGTGTGTGTGTGTGTGTGCATGCATGCGTGTATGTGTATGTGCATGTTTGTGTGTGTGTGTGTGTATGCGTGTGTGCATGTGTGTTTATGTGTGTGTGTGTGTGTGTGTGGGTGCGTGCATGCGTGTATGTGTATGTGTGTGTGCATGTTTGTGTGTGTGTGTGTGTGTGTGTGTGTGTTGTATTTGCTCCATCTGATACCCAGCCCATTGCAGGACAGCTGACCGGCCCACCCAGCTTGTGTGAGAGAGAGCGCGCGCGGCTCCATCTTTCTTTCCCCCGTGGAGCATTAAGGCCTGCGTGTGTGAGCCCGGCACAGAAGGAGAGGGGGAGAGAGGGGAGAGAAACCAGGCCGGTCCCCTGCTCCTCTCCCGTGGTGAAAGGCCGCATTATAACTGCTTTCCATGACCTGGAGCCAGGGCCTGGGCTGGCCCTCTCTCCGCCCGTCTCTCCGTGCTTGTTTAGACAACAGTGGCGCACATGTTGGCTGAAATATGGCGCTGCGCTCGTTTGCTCGGGTGAATTAAGCTACGGCATGTGTGCTTAAACCTCGACAGCCGGCGTGATTTATTCATATATTTAAATGATTGATTTAAGAGCGAGGCAGAGCCTGGATCAGCGGTAGCAGGGGTCTGCCGGGAGGCCGGCGGGGGGGGTGGGGGCAGGAAGTTCAGGCCAGAAAACATTGTTTTTATTTACCTTTACTGCGTCAGCTCTGAGGGGTTCATTCCCAGCGCTCTCCCTGGAATATTATACAGCTTCTCTGCCATCTGCGTTTATTTTATTTTTAAATTTTTAAATTTTATTTGTGCCTGATTAAATATTTAACTTAATTTGATGTATTCATGGCTGTGATGGGCTCACAAATGACAATAAAATGACATTATTATTTTGCTCAATAAAAGGAGTGATTGGCCATAATAATAACAACATTATGATTAGAATTATTATTGTGATATTGTGATGATGCCAATAATAATAATAATAATTACAACAATATTAATAATAATAATCATACCACTACTGCTTATTATTATTATTATTATTATTATTATTAATGTTTTTTTAATCTGTAGGTTTTACATTTTTCATTACATTATATTCCCAAACCCCAACTAGTATTCTTGTGCAACTAATTCCATGTAATTGGAATAAACCTGGTGTAATTATATAAAGGTATTCTGATGGGTACTGATTAGCAGAAGCTAACTCATCTCTGCATTGGCTACATGATTTCATCACCATACTAGTTAAACAATTAAAAAATAGTTTTTAAACAAAACAGTAGAGTTAAACAAAAATAATACAAAACAAATAAAAATTATGTTTGTCGTGTCGATTTCACGAATCTGTCCCACTTAAAACAAATTAAATCTGGGAACTTTACATTTCTACCCCTGAAAATGCCCATAAAGTTGCATTACATCACACACTGATTTTCTGTCTTATATAGCATTTAATTTTTACAATACTATAATTGTACAATAATTATACAAGAAAAATACAATAATTATTTTTTTTCTGTCAAACATAGATTCTCCGGATCCCACATTGATCAAAACCAAGGCAGTTTGAATGAAGAGGAATTTTCTAATAGCATGATAGTTGAAATAAATGACTGTACTGGAGGCTTACTTTCGCTCTCCTCTCTCTCTCTCTCTCTCTCTCTAGTACAGAGCCTGGGAGGCATAAGCCAATAATTAGGTAATTGCCCTCTTGATTGAGCTCAATAGGAAACGTTTCAATTAGGCCAAAACTGCACAAGGAGGAAGTAGGCTTTTACAAAGGGAAACATTCCTTGTCATGCAACTGTCAGACAGAACCCACACCACGAGCCAGGATTAACCGGGTACCAGGAGAGGAAACTATGTTGGGGGGGTGAAGTCGTTTACAAAAAAAAATGAGGGGGGGAGGGGGGGTGGACATAAAGAAATGATTGCCGTAATTATGGCTATATTTAAACACGACTTCTTCTGATATGATTTGCCGGTGATCCCTTGTCCAGATAACGCAGCCCTCTCAGCCTGTAACAAATGACTGCCTCCCAGCCATGGAAGACACGGCGTTCCTGGCAGGAAAAAAAGCCGGAAAAAATCTGAGATGTTTGGGGGGAGGGGGGGGCTAAGCGGGGGAAAAACCAGGATCCCATTTTGTACGCAGACCCAAAACCGAGGGGGGAGGGTTGGAACGTGATGCGCAAGCAACACTACATTATGAGGTGGCACTGCCAGTTTTTTTGGGGGGTATCCGTGGGGTCTGGCGCCTGGGGAACATCCAAGCACATTTGTCAAACTTGTATTTTATTTTTATTTATCTTATTTGTGTAAAGGGGGCTCCGTTTGGGAATAGGGGAGCAGGGAAGCGGTATCTCCCTATGGAAGCTTTTTCTGTGATTTAGTGGGAGGGGGGAGAGGGGGGGGTCACGTGGAGTTGCGATAACTGGACCCCCAAGATTCAAGCACTCAATCAATACTGGCAGAATTAGAAGTGATTTTTTCTAAGCGTGTTAGGGGGGTGTTTCTAGGGAGTGTCATATCTGTCCCACAGGGGCATGTAGAGGGCATGTAAAGTCATGCCTGGAGCTGGGGACTGTAGGATGTGGTGTGTGGGATCATCATTCGCTGAGCTTCACTGAAACGAGCCGCCTCCTCCTTCCCAGTGGCTGTTCTCATCTGCCGGAAGCACCCGGAAAACGTGGCTCTGATCTGGGATGTTCGTTCGCCCCGCCCATCCATTCTGGACTTTTTTTTGCATCTTGTTGAAAGGACTTCCCCCCCCCCCCCTCTCTCACTGTGACTTAGCGGTGCTCTGAATTTGGAGTGACTCGACACGTCCTGCTGATGTCACTTCCTGTTCTGATGTTTGGGGAGGCTTCAATACATGGGCCATGAAATTGAGGGGCTCTGTGCCGACTTTTAAATCAAACCCCCCCCACCCCCCCAACTCCCCAACCTCCAGTGTCAACACTCCTCACCAAACCAAGCAAACTAATCCTCAACTGTTTTCAGTAGCCGTACTGCCGTACTCAATTTTCAGTTAATAAAATGTATTTCTTTTACAGTAACATGCTTGTAGTAATACAATGAGGGGTTGAAAAGATGTCCCTGTTTTTTGTCCATATTTGTTTATTTGTCATGGCAGAGAGCCTGAACTGAAGTCACCTAGGCTGTGTTTTACAGTGTTGATTTACCCTGCGGGATATTTAGGCAGGTAATTCAGGTTAAGTACCTGGCTCAGGGGTACAACAGCAGTGCCCCTCTGGAGCTTGAACCTCGCGACATTGAGTATTAGTCAGATTTCCTCTCACCGCCAAACCCGCTACACCCCACTTCCAGCCTGTTTCTGTCATGATAACGAGACATTTACTGTAACGACACACATCCAACGAGACATAATTCTACTTGCAGGTGGATTCCGGCATTTTATTTGGCATTTGTCATTTTCCCAGGGACTTGCTGATGTTTTGAAGAACTGAGGTGAAGTACAGGGAAGGTTTTTGTGTGCTGCGTCTCTTTGATGCCTCCAGGATTTGTGGGAAATTTAGGCCGCTATCCAAGCTCTGCCCCCACGGGGCCTGATGTGGTTAGAGGAGTAAACTGTGGTCACGTTTAATATGCAGCTCAGAGCAGAACAGCCTTACCTGAGCTTCTCACTTTTATAGACTGACCTCTCTCTCCCTCTCTCTCTCCCTCTCTCTCTCCCTCTCTTTCTCTCTCACACACATTGAAAAACACACTAAACAGATGGTCTCTCACTCTCTTAATCACACTGGTGTAAGCACACACTCACTCTCCTCATCTCACAAACCTATAAACACACAAACACACACCACTGCCAATGAAATTCCATTGAAATTAGATTTAGGGCTGACACTGAACAAGATAGTGTTGTCAAAGAAATATAAGAGCGAAAATGACATTCTGAGAGCAGTATAACTGACCCTTGTTTAAGCTTCTTTTTATAAAGCAAATATACGAACAAATATTTTAATGTATGTATAATGATGCATCAGATATGAGACACACACACGCACAGTCTCACATGTGTGCACACACACGCATGCACACGCACACGCACACGCACACGCACACGAGCGCACAGCATCTGTTCCCTCAGTCGGTATCCGAGCGGGAATGTTCAGTAGAATGCTAACTCCTGTTGACAGACGACAGCCCGGAAAGTTCCGAGTGCAGGGCCCGTTTGACCCCGTCTGACCCGGGACGTCCACCCTGGAAGTGGCTGTGTAGCCCGGGGTACGGGGGCGCAGGGAAAGCGCACACATCCGCAGTTACCGTTCACTAATTTGTGTTTGTGCACCCTGTGGCAAAGTGACTAATGAGGAGCCTGGAGTCAAATGCCAATTCTGGTACCCCCTCTCCTCCCCTCCCCACCCTTTCTAGCGACACCCCCGTCCTGCGGTCCTATAACAGGGGTAGGAAACACTCATGCTGCAGTGCCGGAGCCGGTCCTGGTTTTTGTTCCATCTCAGCTTGATCGCACGAGTTTGATGGACGATTAAAAGTCTGAATATTTTAAATGGTGAAACACAGTGCCTCCAGCACATGGTCATCTGCATTCATCACTCCTGATTAATTAAGATTAATCTAGTGATGTAGTTATAGGTTTGTATGGAGCAAAAACCTGGACCGTTTCCAGCACTCCAGGACCAGGGTTGCCTGCTCCTGTCCTGTAACATCCCTACGCCCCACCGAGCCCCGCACCCCTCCTACGGCCTTATAACATCAGTGACCCCCAACCACACACTATCCCGCAGCCGTAATGTCATCAACCACACCCCAACCCCACTCTTCTACAGCCCAAACATCACCAAACACACCCACACCCCTGTCCTATGGCTTCTTATACGGCGCTAAACTTGTTTTGTTTATTTGTGTGTTTTTGGGCTGGTGGTGCTGCTTGTTGTTTTGTATGAATGTATTTATATTTGTTTTCTTCTTTTTTTGTAAGTAAGAGAGAGAATGCTCGCTATGTCCCCCTCCGCTTTCAGGGTGCTAAATATCTGCTCTCGGTATGAAGGACATGTCGTGGTCTGTTTGAGCACGTCTGCCGTAGTCTTGTTTTGTTTGACTTTCTTTGTTACTCTTTACTTTCCTCTTAACCTCATTTACATTCTCAGGCACATTTTTCACAGTAAATGAGTTCTGTCATCAGTGTGGGAGTGAGACGGGGTGGCGTTGGAACGGGGCCTAGCCGAACACAGCCTCCATTACGCTGACTGGTTTCAGCCCTGGTATTATTTCACACAAATGAGTTCCATTTGCGGGGGAGTCTTGCGTGGGGTCGGGGACGTAGTCCTGAAGCTCATGGTCAGTTTAACAGGATTAGGAAGCTTAATTTAACCTATGCAACCAGGCCTTTCTCTCCTTCTCTTTTTAAACTGTCCATTTTTGGGCCCATTGCTGTTGGATGGAGAGACCGAAAGAGCCTTTATGGCGTATTGAGCACACGATTGGCGTTGGTGTCGCATTGCTTTACTCTACCCAGGGCTCACTGTGTCATGCAATTTGGGATTGTGATTATCTGCTCGTGGTTGTGGCAAGGAATTATGGGACATGGTTATGCAAGTTTCTAGGAAGAGGCACAAGATGTTCTGCTCGTACACATTTTATGTTGCCAGCACCGTTATCAGTCAGAAGAAGGCTAATGAAAGAGTCTATAGTCTCGCATTCTCTCTATTTGTGTATTGTTATGCATTTCAGTTTCAATTAGTGTGATTCATTGTGCCCTATGGGGTAAAAAAAATTTGTGCGTGCGTATATGTGTGTTTGTGTCTTTGTGTGTGTGTGCGTTTCTGTGTGCGTGTGAGTTTGTGTGTGTGTATTTGTGTTTGTGTCTGTTTGTGTGTTTGTGTGTGTGTGTCTCTGTGCATATTTGTGTGTGTGTGTGTGTGTGTGTGTGTGTGTGTGTATCTGTGTGCATATTTGTGTGTGTGTGTGTGCACGCACATGTGGGACATAAAAAAAGGTCTGGTGTGTGGTTTTTTCCTCTTTGTTTCCCAGAAGGAAAAGTCTCGTTTTCGCTCCCTAACTCGTCCCTGTAGAGGGTCAATTGCAACCAGTTGGCCGCCAGTCTGGTCCAAAATAAACATTTAGAGAGAGGGGACTGTACAGGCAGGTACCGGGGGCCTCTGTGTGCTGTCTAACATACTTTCCTTTCTTCCTCTCTCTCCCTCCCTCCTTCCTCTCTTTTCCTCCCTCTCTCTCATGTCTGTCTCACACTCTGCCTCGTGGGCGAGAACCTGCCAGACCTTCTGCTGACTGATCCCCCCAGCCTCGTACCTCTGGGATTGGAGGGACCCCCCGTGGGACCCCTGGGACTGGGGACCGTATTCCCAGCGGACCGTAGCGCGGGCAGCTTATCGCTCATTTCTCATGCAGCTTGAGCTGTGAAGTAAAACCTTCTCTTTCCCCTCTGACTCTACTTCTGTTTAGTTCTTCATCTGTGGTGAAATTCATGAAATTAGAGGAACAGCTGTTCTCTTGTTCCTCTCTAGTTTTGCTCTCACGGGCTCTGAATCGGACCGGGTCTCGGCTGTTAGCTTCGCCCGGCCAGCATGTGAGGTTTTCTGGGTCATCGCCGAGGGGGTGGCGGGGAGGCGGGGAGGCATTTTTGAGGCTGATGTGAGACGACTCCTTTAACTCGTGCCGGGGACCGCCTCACGTCCCCCCAATAACGCTCATATTAATCACTTTCACGTTCCTTTCTCTTAAACCACACGGTCCTCACAAAGCAGCTTTTATCAGTATGAATTAATGTGACTTTAAAAAGAGATTCATGTGACCAGAAAACAGGGGAAATGGCTGTTTCGGGTCCTCCGCTGTGCGGGAGCGGATCTCTGGCTGACGCTCGGCGTGCCGTCCAGCTTTGCGCTACTCTTTTGTGGCTGTGATGTAGCCACAGACGATGACAGACAGGCGTTTTTGCTCTCCACACTCAGTGTCTCTGAAACACCCGCAGAGGCCTAGAGCAGAGAGGATGGCTGTAGCTGTTAAAACGCTGGCGCATGATGGCCCAGTGTAAAAGCCACAAAGTAATTCCTTCTGTGGCTCACCATTGTGTTTTAGCCACATGGTGTCACAATAAGGACGTATCGAGTGTGTTTAAATAAGCTGGGCTGACTGTGTTCCCACACCCCCCAAGGCATATATCCACACACATGCACACACGCTCGCACACACTCACGCGCACACACACACGCACACACACACACACACACACACACATACACACACACACACACACATACACACACACACACACACATACACATACACACACATATGCGCACATACACAAACACACACACACACACACACACACACAAGAGGTGAGGCAGGAGGTTGGGAGTAATCCCATGGAGTGGCTTACATATGGGAAAAGCCCCAGTGTTTCAGAGCTGCACTCCGGCGGTATTGGGGTGCTGTCCCTGAGTGGTGTACTCTCTGAGAGACCCCTCTACGCCCCTGAGTGGTGTACTCTCTGAGAGAGCTCTCTGTGCCTCTGAGTGGTGTACTCTCTGAGAGAGCTCTCTACGCCCCGGAGTGGTGTACTCTCTGAGAGAGCTCTCTGTGCCCCTGAGTGGTGTACTCTCTGAGAGAGCTCTCTACGCCCCGGAGTGGTGTACTCTCTGAGAGAGCTCTCTGCGCCCCTGAGTGGTGTACTCTCTGCTCCCCTGAGTGGTGTACTCTCTGAGAGAGCTCTCTGCGCCCCTGAGTGGTGTACTCTCTGAGAGAGCTCTCTGCGCCCCTGAGTGGTGTACTCTCTGAGAGAGCTCTCTGCGCCCCTGAGTGGTGTACTCTCTGAGCCCCTGAGTGGTGTACTCTCTGAGAGAGCTCTCTGCGCCCCTGAGTGGTGTACTCTCTGAGCCCCTGAGTGGTGTACTCTCTGTGAGAGCTCTCTGCTCCCCTGAGTGGTGTACTCTCTGAGAGAGCTCTCTGCGCCCCTGAGTGGTGCACTCTCTGAGAGAGCTCTCTGCGCCCCTGAGTGGTGTACTCTCTGGCTCTCTGCGCCCCTGAGTGGTGTACTCTCTGTGAGAGCTCTCTGCTCCCCTGAGTGGTGTACTCTCTGAGAGAGCTCTCTGCGCCCCTGAGTGGTGTACTCTCTGAGAGAGCTCTCTGCGCCCCTGAGTGGTGTACTCTCTGCTCCCCTGAGTGGTGTACTCTCTGAGAGAGCTCTCTGCGCCCCTGAGTGGTGTACTCTCTGAGAGCT
>CM040406.1:47379991-47592491 GCA_022702515.1 Ilyophis sp. 1 JC-2022
TCTGTGTGGCTCTTTGGTTGGTCAGTGCTGTAATGTGGGATGTGTTTGTGTGGCTCTTTGGTTGGTCAGTGCTGTAATGTGGGATGTGTCTGTGTGGCTCTTTGGTGTGTCAGTGCTGTAATGTGGGATGTGTCTGTGTGGCTCTTTGGTGTGTCAGTGCTGTGATGTGGGATGTGTCTGTGTGGTGCTTTGGTGTGTCAGTGCTGTAATGTGGGATGTGTCTGTGTAGTGCTTTGGTGTGTCAGTGCTGTAATGTGGGATGTGTCTGTGTGGCTCTTTGGTTGGTCAGTGCTGTAATGTGGGATGTGTCTGTGTGGCTCTTTGGTTGGTCAGTGCTGTAATGTGGGATGTGTCTATGTGGCTTTTTGGTTGGTCAGTGCTGTAATGTGGGATGTGTCTGTGTGGCTCTTTGGTTGGTCAGTGCTGTAATGTGGGATGTTTGCGTGTGGCCTCCTTGGTTTGTCAGTGCTGTAATGTGGGATGTGTCTGTGTGGCTCTTTGGTTGGTCAGTGCTGTAATGTGGGATGTGTCTGTGTGGCTCTTTGGTTGGTCAGTGCTGTAATGTGGGATGTGTCTGTGTGGCTCTTTGGTGTGTCAGTGCTGTAATGTGGGATGTTTGCGTGTGGCCTCCTTGGTTGGTCAGTGCTGTAATGTGGGATGTGTCTGTGTGGCTCTTTGGTTGGTCAGTGCTGTAATGTGGGATGTGTCTGTGTGGCTCTTTGGTTGGTCAGTGCTGTAATGTGGGATGTGTCTGTGTGGCTTTTTGGTTGGTCAGTGCTGTAATGTGGGATGTGCCTGTGTGGCTCTTTGTTTTGTCAGTGCTGTAATGTGGGATGTGTCTGTGTGGCTCTTTGTTTTGTCAGTGCTGTAATGTGGGATGTGTCTATGTGGCTTTTTGGTTGGTCAGTGCTGTTATGTGGGATGTGTCTGTGTGGCTCTTTGGTTGGTCAGTGCTGTAATGTGGGATGTGTCTGTGTGGCTCTTTGGTTTGTCATTGCTGTAATGTGGGATGTGTCTGTGTGGCTCTTTGTTTTGTCAGTGCTGTAATGTGGGATGTGTCTGTGTGGCTTTTTGGTTGGTCAGTGCTGTAATGTGGGATGTGTCTGTGTGGCTCTTTGGTTGGTCAGTGCTGTAATGTGGGATGTGTTTGTGTGGCTCTTTGGTTGGTCAGTGCTGTAATGTGGGATGTGTCTGTGTGGCTCTTTGGTGTGTCAGTGCTGTAATGTGGGATGTGTCTGTGTGGCTCTTTTCGTTAGTTAGTTTATTTGATCATCTTTAACAGTAACATATACCATACATCACCAATACACATGCATCAACAAAAAAAGAGACTATTTCAGGTGATCAAAAGGAAAAAGGCAGAAGCTAAAAGCTTATGAATGCCTATCCTATTCCCTAAAGTGGTTATTTAAAATAAATCCTTGAAGTATACAACAAACAAACAGGAGCATGTCATTGGAACTACCAGGATCCATACACGCTGTTTTACACTTCATACATTATCTATACTATACTATACTTTTTATACATTATAATACCAGTTCATCATTTTTTTCAATTATTTCAACAATTTTCCTCACCACAACAAGTTCACCAATATTGCCATCTATACCATCATTTCAAAGATCATAGTTTAATGAAATAATAATTTATACCATACTGTATTGTACTACAGTATATCATACTATATTATACCAAAAACACATTATATTTCCCATATTATTTATATATATTTTTTATTTTTATTATTATATATTTTTATTTTATTTTATTGTACTTATATTATACTACATTATATTACATAATATCATACTATTATATTATAATATTTTATATCGTATTCCATTATATTTTATTATGTTTTATTATTTTGTTTTATTACATTATATCATATTATATTATTCTATATTTTGGTGTGTCAGTGCTGTGATGTGGGATGTGTCTGTGTGGTGCTTTGGTGTGTCAGTGCTGTAATGTGGGATGTGTCTGTGTAGTGCTTTGGTGTGTCAGTGCTGTAATGTGGGATGTGTCTGTGTGGCTCTTTGGTTGGTCAGTGCTGTAATGTGGGATGTGTCTGTGTGGCTCTTTGGTTTGTCAGTGCTGTAATGTGGGATGTGTCTGTGTGGCTCTTTGGTTGGTCAGTGCTGTAATGTGGGATGTGTCTGTGTGGCTCTTTGGTGTGTCAGTGCTGTAATGTGGGATGTTTGCGTGTGGCCTCCTTGGTTTGTCAGTGCTGTAATGTGGGATGTTTGCGTGTGGCCTCCTTGGTTTGTCAGTGCTGTAGTGTGGGATGTTTGCGTGTGGCTCCTTGGTTTGTCAGTGCTGTAATGTGGGATGTGTCTGTGTGGCTTTTTGGTTGGTCAGTGCTGTAATGTGGGATGTGTCTGTGTGGCTCTTTGGTTGGTCAGTGCTGTAATGTGGGATGTGTCTATGTGGCTCTTTGGTGTGTCAGTGCTGTAATGTGGGATGTGTCTGTGTAGTGCTTTGGTGTGTCAGTGCTGTAATGTGGGATGTGTCTGTGTGGCTCTTTGGTTGGTCAGTGCTGTAATGTGGGATGTGTCTGTGTGGCTCTTTGGTGTGTCAGTGCTGTAATGTGGGATGTTTGCGTGTGGCCTCCTTGGTTTGTCAGTGCTGTAATGTGGGATGTGTCTGTGTGGCTCTTTGGTTGGTCAGTGCTGTAATGTGGGATGTTTGCGTGTGGCCTCCTTGGTTTGTCAGTGCTGTAATGTGGGATGTGTCTGTGTGGCTCTTTGGTTGGTCAGTGCTGTAATGTGGGATGTGTCTGTGTGGCTCTTTGGTTGGTCAGTGCTGTAATGTGGGATGTGTCTGTGTGGCTCTTTGGTGTGTCAGTGCTGTAATGTGGGATGTTTGCGTGTGGCCTCCTTGGTTGGTCAGTGCTGTAATGTGGGATGTGTCTGTGTGGCTCTTTGGTTGGTCAGTGCTGTCATGTGGGATGTGTCTGTGTGGCTTTTTGGTTTGTCAGTGCTGTAATGTGGGATGTGTCTGTGTGGCTCTTTGTTTTGTCAGTGCTGTAATGTGGGATGTGTCTATGTGGCTCTTTGGTTGGTCAGTGCTGTAATGTGGGATGTGTCTGTGTGGCTTTTTGGTTTGTCAGTGCTGTAATGTGGGATGTGTCTGTGTGGCTCTTTGGTTGGTCAGTGCTGTAATGTGGGATGTGTCTGTGTGGCTCTTTGTTTTGTCAGTGCTGTAATGTGGGATGTGTCTGTGTGGCTTTTTGGTTGGTCAGTGCTGTAATGTGGGATGTGTCTGTGTGGCTCTTTGGTTGGTCAGTGCTGTAATGTGGGATGTGTTTGTGTGGCTCTTTGGTTGGTCAGTGCTGTAATGTGGGATGTGTCTGTGTGGCTCTTTGGTGTGTCAGTGCTGTAATGTGGGATGTGTCTGTGTGGCTCTTTGGTGTGTCAGTGCTGTGATGTGGGATGTGTCTGTGTGGTGCTTTGGTGTGTCAGTGCTGTAATGTGGGATGTGTCTGTGTGGCTCTTTGGTTGGTCAGTGCTGTAATGTGGGATGTGTCTGTGTGGCTCTTTGGTTTGTCAGTGCTGTAATGTGGGATGTGTCTGTGTGGCTCTTTGGTTGGTCAGTGCTGTAATGTGGGATGTGTCTGTGTGGCTCTTTGGTGTGTCAGTGCTGTAATGTGGGATGTTTGCGTGTGGCCTCCTTGGTTTGTCAGTGCTGTAATGTGGGATGTGTCTGTGTGGCTCTTTGGTTGGTCAGTGCTGTAATGTGGGATGTTTGCGTGTGGCCTCCTTGGTTTGTCAGTGCTGTAATGTGGGATGTGTCTGTGTGGCTCTTTGGTTGGTCAGTGCTGTAATGTGGGATGTGTCTGTGTGGCTCTTTGGTTGGTCAGTGCTGTAATGTGGGATGTGTCTGTGTGGCTCTTTGGTGTGTCAGTGCTGTAATGTGGGATGTTTGCGTGTGGCCTCCTTGGTTGGTCAGTGCTGTAATGTGGGATGTGTCTGTGTGGCTCTTTGGTTGGTCAGTGCTGTAATGTGGGATGTGTCTGTGTGGCTTTTTGGTTTGTCAGTGCTGTAATGTGGGATGTGTCTGTGTGGCTCTTTGTTTTGTCAGTGCTGTAATGTGGGATGTGTCTGTGTGGCTTTTTGGTTTGTCAGTGCTGTAATGTGGGATGTGTCTATGTGGCTCTTTGGTGTGTCAGTGCTGTAATGTGGGATGTTTGCGTGTGGCCTCCTTGGTTTGTCAGTGCTGTAATGTGGGATGTGTCTGTGTGGCTCTTTGGTTGGTCAGTGCTGTAATGTGGGATGTGTCTATGTGGCTCTTTGGTGTGTCAGTGCTGTAATGTGGGATGTGTCTGTGTGGCTCTTTGGTTAGTCAGTGCTGTAATGTGGGATGTTTGCGTGTGGCTCCTTGGTTTGTCAGTGCTGTAATGTGGGATGTGTCTGTGTGGCTCTTTGGTTTGTCAGTGCTGTAATGTGGGATGTGTCTGTGTGGCTCTTTGGTTGGTCAGTGCTGTAATGTGGGATGTTTGCGTGTGGCTCCTTGGTGTGTCAGTGCTGTAATGTGGGATGTGTCTGTGTGGCTCTTTGGTTGGTCAGTGCTGTAATGTGGGATGTTTGCGTGTGGCTCCTTGGTTTGTCAGTGCTGTAATGTGGGATGTGTCTGTGTGGCTCTTTGGTTAGTCAGTGCTGTAATGTGGGATGTGTCTGTGTGGCTCTTTTGTTGGTCAGTGCTGTAATGTGGGATGTGTCTATGTGGCTCTTTGGTTGGTCAGTGCTGTAATGTGGGATGTTTGCGTGTGGCTCCTTGGTTTGTCAGTGCTGTAATGTGGGATGTGTCTGTGTGGCTCTTTGGTTGGTCAGTGCTGTAATGTGGGATGTGTCTGTGTGGCTCTTTGGTTGGTCAGTGCTGTAATGTGGGATGTTTGCGTGTGGCTCCTTGGTTTGTCAGTGCTGTAATGTGGGATGTGTCTGTGTGGCTCTTTGGTTGGTCAGTGCTGTAATGTGGGATGTGTCTGTGTGGCTCTTTGGTTGGTCAGTGCTGTAATGTGGGATGTGTCTGTGTGGCTCTTTGGTTGGTCAGTGCTGTAATGTGGGATGTGTCTGTGTGGCTCTTTGGTTGGTCAGTGCTGTAATGTGGGATGTGTCTGTGTGGCTCCTTGGTTAGTCAGTGCTGTAATGTGGGATGTTTGCGTGTGGCTCCTTGGTTTGTCAGTGCTGTAATGTGGGATGTGTCTGTGTGGCTCCTTGGTTTGTCAGTGCTGTAATGTGGGATGTGTCTGTGTGGCTCTTTGGTTGGTCAGTGCTGTAATGTGGGATGTGTCTGTGTGGCTCTTTGGTTGGTCAGTGCTGTAATGTGGGATGTGTCTATGTGGCTCTTTGGTGTGTCAGTGCTGTAATGTGGGATGTTTGCGTGTGGCCTCCTTGGTTTGTCAGTGCTGTAATGTGGGATGTGTCTGTGTGGCTCCTTGGTTTGTCAGTGCTGTAATGTGGGATGTGTCTGTGTGGCTCTTTGGTTTGTCAGTGCTGTAATGTGGGATGTTTGCGTGTGGCTCCTTGGTTTGTCAGTGCTGTAATGTGGGATGTGTCTGTGTGGCTCTTTGGTTGGTCAGTGCTGTAATGTGGGATGTGTCTATGTGGCTCTTTGGTTTGTCAGTGCTGTAATGTGGGATGTGTCTGTGTGGCTCTTTGGTTGGTCAGTGCTGTAATGTGGGATGTGTCTGTGTGGCTCCTTGGTTTGTCAGTGCTGTAATGTGGGATGTGTCTGTGTGGCTCTTTGGTTTGTCAGTGCTGTAATGTGGGATGTGTCTATTTGGCTTTTTGGTTTGTCAGTGCTGTAATGTGGGATGTGTCTGTGTGGCTTTTTGGTTGGTCAGTGCTGTAATGTGGGATGTTTGCGTGTGGCTCCTTGGTTGGTCAGTGCTGTAATGTGGGATGTTTGCGTGTGGCTCTTTGGTTGGTCAGTGCTGTAATGTGGGATGTTTGCGTGTGGCTCCTTGGTTGGTCAGTGCTGTAATGTGGGATGTGTCTGTGTGGCTCTTTGGTTGGTCAGTGCTGTAATGTGGGATGTGTCTATGTGGCTCTTTGGTTGGTCAGTGCTGTAATGTGGGATGTTTGCGTGTGGCCTCCTTGGTTTGTCAGTGCTGTAATGTGGGATGTGTCTGTGTGGCTCTTTGGTTGGTCAGTGCTGTAATGTGGGATGTGTCTGTGTGGCTCTTTGGTTGGTCAGTGCTGTAATGTGGGATGTGTCTGTGTGGCTCTTTGGTGTGTCAGTGCTGTAATGTGGGATGTTTGCGTGTGGCCTCCTTGGTTGGTCAGTGCTGTAATGTGGGATGTGTCTGTGTGGCTCTTTGGTTGGTCAGTGCTGTCATGTGGGATGTGTCTGTGTGGCTTTTTGGTTTGTCAGTGCTGTAATGTGGGATGTGTCTGTGTGGCTCTTTGTTTTGTCAGTGCTGTAATGTGGGATGTGTCTATGTGGCTCTTTGGTTGGTCAGTGCTGTAATGTGGGATGTGTCTGTGTGGCTTTTTGGTTTGTCAGTGCTGTAATGTGGGATGTGTCTGTGTGGCTCTTTGGTTGGTCAGTGCTGTAATGTGGGATGTGTCTGTGTGGCTCTTTGTTTTGTCAGTGCTGTAATGTGGGATGTGTCTGTGTGGCTTTTTGGTTGGTCAGTGCTGTAATGTGGGATGTGTCTGTGTGGCTCTTTGGTTGGTCAGTGCTGTAATGTGGGATGTGTTTGTGTGGCTCTTTGGTTGGTCAGTGCTGTAATGTGGGATGTGTCTGTGTGGCTCTTTGGTGTGTCAGTGCTGTAATGTGGGATGTGTCTGTGTGGCTCTTTGGTGTGTCAGTGCTGTGATGTGGGATGTGTCTGTGTGGCGCTTTGGTGTGTCAGTGCTGTAATGTGGGATGTGTCTGTGTGGCTCTTTGGTTGGTCAGTGCTGTAATGTGGGATGTGTCTGTGTGGCTCTTTGGTTTGTCAGTGCTGTAATGTGGGATGTGTCTGTGTGGCTCTTTGGTTGGTCAGTGCTGTAATGTGGGATGTGTCTGTGTGGCTCTTTGGTGTGTCAGTGCTGTAATGTGGGATGTTTGCGTGTGGCCTCCTTGGTTTGTCAGTGCTGTAATGTGGGATGTGTCTGTGTGGCTCTTTGGTTGGTCAGTGCTGTAATGTGGGATGTTTGCGTGTGGCCTCCTTGGTTTGTCAGTGCTGTAATGTGGGATGTGTCTGTGTGGCTCTTTGGTTGGTCAGTGCTGTAATGTGGGATGTGTCTGTGTGGCTCTTTGGTTGGTCAGTGCTGTAATGTGGGATGTGTCTGTGTGGCTCTTTGGTGTGTCAGTGCTGTAATGTGGGATGTTTGCGTGTGGCCTCCTTGGTTGGTCAGTGCTGTAATGTGGGATGTGTCTGTGTGGCTCTTTGGTTGGTCAGTGCTGTAATGTGGGATGTGTCTGTGTGGCTTTTTGGTTTGTCAGTGCTGTAATGTGGGATGTGTCTGTGTGGCTCTTTGTTTTGTCAGTGCTGTAATGTGGGATGTGTCTGTGTGGCTTTTTGGTTTGTCAGTGCTGTAATGTGGGATGTGTCTATGTGGCTCTTTGGTGTGTCAGTGCTGTAATGTGGGATGTTTGCGTGTGGCCTCCTTGGTTTGTCAGTGCTGTAATGTGGGATGTGTCTGTGTGGCTCTTTGGTTGGTCAGTGCTGTAATGTGGGATGTGTCTATGTGGCTCTTTGGTGTGTCAGTGCTGTAATGTGGGATGTGTCTGTGTGGCTCTTTGGTTAGTCAGTGCTGTAATGTGGGATGTTTGCGTGTGGCTCCTTGGTTTGTCAGTGCTGTAATGTGGGATGTGTCTGTGTGGCTCTTTGGTTTGTCAGTGCTGTAATGTGGGATGTGTCTGTGTGGCTCTTTGGTTGGTCAGTGCTGTAATGTGGGATGTTTGCGTGTGGCTCCTTGGTGTGTCAGTGCTGTAATGTGGGATGTGTCTGTGTGGCTCTTTGGTTGGTCAGTGCTGTAATGTGGGATGTTTGCGTGTGGCTCCTTGGTTTGTCAGTGCTGTAATGTGGGATGTGTCTGTGTGGCTCTTTGGTTAGTCAGTGCTGTAATGTGGGATGTGTCTGTGTGGCTCTTTTGTTGGTCAGTGCTGTAATGTGGGATGTGTCTATGTGGCTCTTTGGTTGGTCAGTGCTGTAATGTGGGATGTTTGCGTGTGGCTCCTTGGTTTGTCAGTGCTGTAATGTGGGATGTGTCTGTGTGGCTCTTTGGTTGGTCAGTGCTGTAATGTGGGATGTGTCTGTGTGGCTCTTTGGTTGGTCAGTGCTGTAATGTGGGATGTTTGCGTGTGGCTCCTTGGTTTGTCAGTGCTGTAATGTGGGATGTGTCTGTGTGGCTCTTTGGTTGGTCAGTGCTGTAATGTGGGATGTGTCTGTGTGGCTCTTTGGTTGGTCAGTGCTGTAATGTGGGATGTGTCTGTGTGGCTCTTTGGTTGGTCAGTGCTGTAATGTGGGATGTGTCTGTGTGGCTCTTTGGTTGGTCAGTGCTGTAATGTGGGATGTGTCTGTGTGGCTCCTTGGTTAGTCAGTGCTGTAATGTGGGATGTTTGCGTGTGGCTCCTTGGTTTGTCAGTGCTGTAATGTGGGATGTGTCTGTGTGGCTCCTTGGTTTGTCAGTGCTGTAATGTGGGATGTGTCTGTGTGGCTCTTTGGTTGGTCAGTGCTGTAATGTGGGATGTGTCTGTGTGGCTCTTTGGTTGGTCAGTGCTGTAATGTGGGATGTGTCTATGTGGCTCTTTGGTGTGTCAGTGCTGTAATGTGGGATGTTTGCGTGTGGCCTCCTTGGTTTGTCAGTGCTGTAATGTGGGATGTGTCTGTGTGGCTCCTTGGTTTGTCAGTGCTGTAATGTGGGATGTGTCTGTGTGGCTCTTTGGTTTGTCAGTGCTGTAATGTGGGATGTTTGCGTGTGGCTCCTTGGTTTGTCAGTGCTGTAATGTGGGATGTGTCTGTGTGGCTCTTTGGTTGGTCAGTGCTGTAATGTGGGATGTGTCTATGTGGCTCTTTGGTTTGTCAGTGCTGTAATGTGGGATGTGTCTGTGTGGCTCTTTGGTTGGTCAGTGCTGTAATGTGGGATGTGTCTGTGTGGCTCCTTGGTTTGTCAGTGCTGTAATGTGGGATGTGTCTGTGTGGCTCTTTGGTTTGTCAGTGCTGTAATGTGGGATGTGTCTATTTGGCTTTTTGGTTTGTCAGTGCTGTAATGTGGGATGTGTCTGTGTGGCTTTTTGGTTGGTCAGTGCTGTAATGTGGGATGTTTGCGTGTGGCTCCTTGGTTGGTCAGTGCTGTAATGTGGGATGTTTGCGTGTGGCTCTTTGGTTGGTCAGTGCTGTAATGTGGGATGTTTGCGTGTGGCTCCTTGGTTGGTCAGTGCTGTAATGTGGGATGTGTCTGTGTGGCTCTTTGGTTGGTCAGTGCTGTAATGTGGGATGTGTCTATGTGGCTCTTTGGTTTGTCAGTGCTGTAATGTGGGATGTGTCTGTGTGGCTCTTTGGTTGGTCAGTGCTGTAATGTGGGATGTGTCTGTGTGGCTTTTTGGTTGGTCAGTGCTGTAATGTGGGATGTTTGCGTGTGGCTCCTTGGTTGGTCAGTGCTGTAATGTGGGATGTTTGCGTGTGGCTCTTTGGTTGGTCAGTGCTGTAATGTGGGATGTTTGCGTGTGGCTCCTTGGTTGGTCAGTGCTGTAATGTGGGATGTGTCTGTGTGGCTCTTTGGTTGGTCAGTGCTGTAATGTGGGATGTGTCTGTGTGGCTCTTTGGTTGGTCAGTGCTGTAATGTGGGATGTGTCTGTGTGGCTCTTTGGTTGGTCAGTGCTGTAATGTGGGATGTGTCTGTGTGGCTCTTTGGTTGGTCAGTGCTGTAATGTGGGATGTTTGCGTGTGGCCTCCTTGGTTTGTCAGTCCTCTGCTGTTTTGGGCTTTTAAAAAAATTCTCTTTTATTAGCTTTTTTTAGCAGCTTCATGTGCAGGATTTAGGGCCCGAGTTGAGCTGGAGACCAGGGGGGAGAGCCGTAGTTTGAGAGAGTCGTCCCAGGACACTGTCTTCAGGGGTCCAGAGACAGTACAGGACACACACACACACACACACACATGTTGAACATAAAGTCCTCCTGTGCCTGGCTGTGTCAAGAGTTCACCCAGAACATCTGTCATAGCAGAGCTGGCACTCAAACAACAATACCCTTCACTCTTCTAGCATAACCTTCAGGGATTTACACTCTGATCCCCTTTAACCTCTAATGCAACACTGTGTGTGTGTATGTGTGTGTGTGTGTGTGTGTGTGTGTGTGTGTGTGTGTGTGTGTGTGTGCGCGTCTGCGTGTGTGTGCGCGTCTGCGTGTGTGTGCGCGTCTGCATGTGTGTGGGCGCGGGTGTGTGTGTGTGTGTGTGTGTGTGCGTCTCCATGTGTGTGTGATAAGAAACAGAAGAAGAGACAGAAAAAGAGAACGTGAGTCGATGTGTATATGCGTGTGTGCGTTTGTGTGTGTGTGCGCGTGCATGTGTCTGTGTGCGTGCGTGTGTGTGTTTGTGTTCATAAGTGTGTGTGCGCAAGTGTGTGTGAGTATGTGTGTGTGTGAGAAAGTGAATCCTTCAGTGTGAGTGAGAGAGAGAGAGAGAGGGAGAAAGGAATGAGACATGAGTAAATAGCTACCTCTGCTGTGCTAATTGCTTCTCTAGTCTCTCCCACAAACCCCCAGCTTTACCGTTGTGCTGCATTTTGTCAGCGTGTTTATTTTAGCGCAGGAAACACGATGCCTCTTGCATAACGTTCCGAGGCATTCCATAGTGGAGGAGCTGCCCGTCGTGGGCCCAGTGAGTCCTCCTGTCTGATAGAGACCTGCGAGGGTGACCAATCCTGCTACCAAAACCGCTCACCTGAGCCTGGTCTGTACCTGGAACCTGGCCTCCAGTTTGTGTGCTGTTTGTTTGATCTGCTTATTCATTTGATAGTGTGTGTGTGTGTGTGTGTGTGTGCATGTGAGTGTGTGTGTGTGTGTGTGCACATGTGTATGCGTGTGCATGGGTGTGAGTGTGAGTGTGAGTGTGTGTATGTGTATGTGTATCCGTGTGTGTGTGTGTGTGTGTGTGTATGCGTGTGCATGGGTGTGAGTGTGAGTGTGAGTGTGTGTATGTGTATGTGTATCCGTGTGTGTGTGTGTGTGTGTGTGTATCCGTGTGCATGGGTGTGAGTGTGAGTGTGAGTGTGAGTGTGTGTATCCGTGGGTGCGTGCGTGCGTGCGTGCGTGCGTGTGTCTGTGTGTGTGTGTGTGTATGCGTGTGCATGGGTGTGAGTGTGAGTGTGTGTGTGTATGTGTGTGTGGATCAGAATGTTGAAACACAATTAATACATTATCTGTTTGCCTGCGTTCCACGCTGAATAATGGGATCAGAATCGGATCACCTCCATTTGAGTGTGTGTGTGTGTGTGTGTGTGTGTGTGTGTGTATGCGTGTGCATGGGTGTGAGTGTGAGTGTGTGTATGTGTATCCGTGGGTGCGTGCATGTGTGCGTGCGTGCGTGTGTGTGTGTGTGTATGTGTGTGTGTGTAACATAATTAATCCATTATCTGTTTGCCTGCGTTCCACGCTGAATAATGGGATCAGAATCGAGTGTGTGCCCTCATGCAGTTGAAGGGGATCAGATGGCTTTCCGTGCGCTCAGCGGCATGTTTTGGGAATGTTTCCCGCTCGTTCCTCCTCTTTTATTCCCTCGAATCCAGCCTTAATCATGGCCACGTTCGAGTGCAGTGCGCTTCTTAGCGTGGCGTTTCCTGTACAGTGTGTAATGAGCATGTAGCCATCGTTACCCCCGTCTGCCAAGCGTCGCTCCCAGCCAGCGCTGTGGCACAGAGCTGCCCCACAGGTTCATTTCAGCCACCGAATGAATGAATCACTCTGATTCACATAATGATAATGAATCACAAACAAAGCAGCAGTGCTGATTACACAATTATGGCATTTAGGGCCTGATTTACTTAGACGTTTAGCATGTTCAAAAACTTTTAGCACACGCAAAAGCAATATCATGACAAATGATTGGTCATGGTATTTGTTTTGCACCAATCGTTGGTTGTGTTATTGGTTTTGCGTGTGCTAAAGGTCTTCGTAAATCAGGCTGTGAGACAGGCCCATGTGTAACATAATCGCCTACGTGGGAAACTGGGGCTTTTGGAGACAGAACGGGGAAGGTTTCTAAAGGGCAGCTTTTCCTCTGGAGTCGCAGCTGAGAAATGCTTAAAAAAATTAAATAAAATTAAAGAACAGTTTAAAAAAAAGAATTTTGTTTCTGCTCGCTGTACACAGTATAAACATTTTTTGAAGAACAATAACAAGACGGGCCCATTGTTTTATTTACTTTTGCCAGGGCCTTACAGCTGCCTCAGGATGTTTGGCCATATGTCTTTAAGTTCCAGTTCATTTATATTCCCTGATGCAGAAGCAGTTGATTTTTCATCCTGCGCCTGTCCACTCTAGGGGTGTCCTGGGACGAAGCTGGGGCGTAGTGCCGTGTGTGGGTACCCTTCCCCGCTCATAGTGGGGTACCTTTTTGTTTGGACGAGTCTCGAGGGATGTCCCAACTCAGAATATGTGTGTGTGCATCCCTGTCTGAAGAGACACAGGGCGTTACAACGAGTAATTAAAGACTTTACTGGCCTACTAAAACTCCATTATTACTGCTCTCTGCCAATAAGTGAGTCCATTATCACCTTTTATGGACTCGTTCAGGTATGGTTTAACAGAGGTCTGGACTTCCTCAGCCCTACACTGGCACCGCAGGACCAGCAGGGACACGAGCAGCGCCGATGAGCACGCGGCGTGGTCACAGGTTCTGTACGAGGACGGTGCCGAGCAGCTCTTTTACGGAGTGTTATATCTGTCCAATACTGGACCCTCTGGCATCTTGCTTTGTGGGATTGAAAAATAAATAAATAAATAAAAATAAAAAAGCGATGCATGCATTCACCTGCTGGTGTGCTGGCCTGTTGATCAGGAGCTCTCAAGAACAATGGCAGCAATAACATAATTGTGTTTCATACTCTCTTCACTTTTTAGAAATTTTTTCTCTCTCACTCTCTATCCCTCACTCTCTCACTACCTCTTTACGTCTCTCATTCTCTCTCTTTCCCTCTCTCTCTCTCTCTCTTTCTCTTTCTCTCTCTCCCCCTCCTTCCCTCTCTCTCTCAGCTGTCCACTAGGTGACACTAACAGTACAGCACTTCCTTCACAAGCAAACCGAGTTCAGAGATTCAGAGCTGGGTGAACAAAGGGAATTTGACAATGGAGATTATGAGCTTCCTGGAGGGCCCTGATAGCTGATAGATAGAGTATCTCCCCAGACTAGCAGCCCCACCCAATTACATTAAATTACATTACATTCATTCACCAGATGCTCTTATCCAGAGCGACTTGCAATGTAGTAAAAACGCAAGTTTATATTATACTCAAGTTTATTCACCTGTTTTATATTAGCAATAGTGCCAGATCTGGCTAACGGCGTTCCCAGACCAGTGAGGGAAGATGCGTGATCACTAAAGCATTGGTGCAAGTTAACTGATGCGAACAAGGAACCAAAATACAAAGCAGGAACAGAGAGAAAACAGAGGCTAATATTTTCAAGAGAAAGTGAAGAGAATTGTGTCTTTTGTTTGCTGGAGTTTCTTCCCCTTTCTGCCTGCAGTTAGTGAACGTTTTTCTAAAGAAACATTTCAGGGTTCTGGGTTTCAAATCCTATTTCAACAATGAAAAAAAAAACGATGTATATAAAATAACATGGAAAATAGTTTTGTTCTATAATTGTTCGTTCTGTTTTCGTTTTAAAGGAAACAATCCTTCTGTGACAGAGCCGTTGTTTAAAATACCCAGCTCACCCCTCCTCCAAACATACCCCTTTAAAGAATCACGCTTACAAATGCACAAACGTTCGTGTGTGTCTTCTTGCTTTGTTCTAAAAATGTACAAACAGATTTTATTCCTGGCAGTTCCTCTCTCCAAATAAATAATTGATGTTCTTCTTTCACAATCTTTAAAACACTTTGAACATAAACAGTTATGTTTATTCATTATTATTATTATTATTATTATTTTTTATTTATTTTTATTTATTTATTATTATTATTATTATTATTATTATTATTATTATTATTACCACCGTTATTCACCATGTCGGCCATCTTGTGCACAAAGTGTCCTCATTTGTATTGCAGTGGTGAACACTTCACTTTTATTTGTGAGTTTTTCGTTACTTATCAGGAGTTAAAATGCACTTGGAGGCTACTGAATATCAAGCATGAGTATCAATCTAGTTACTTACGAAGAGAGTTCTAAGTGACTGGCGTGTCTTGTTATCCATTGATATCTTTTGACGTTTAATTGAAGCTGTTCATGTGGAACGCCTCGATTCAAAGGCACTACTGTGTGGTTGTGATGCAGGTTACCTGACGATTGTACCCCACTGCTTCCCATATGAGCGCCTATGTAAAACCCAAGGTTCACCTCTGCTGCCTGTCACTATACCACTGAAAATGATACTGTCATTCAAATTGATTTAAGAGTCATGGCAGTGCAGATTGTTTTACCGGAACATTCATTAATGTAATATATATTTTGATTAATCAATTTGAAAAATTGCATTATTATTATTATTTTTTTTTTTTAAACATTCAGAAATAATCCATTCAGATCTTAGTCTTAGGCACTATGTAAAAACAATTATTCAAAGCGAAGATGCTTTCAAAAATAATTAAATGAAAAGTCTCTAAATATCAAACAATTGACTATAAAGAGCAGTGAAAAATATTGACTAAATCAAATCAATATTTTGTGTGACTACCATTTGCCTTTAAAACGGCATCAAGTCTCTTAGATACACTGTGGTGCAGTTTTATAAGAAAATATTATATATATTATAAGAAAAGCTAGTAGGCTGTTCCAAGCATCTTGGAGAACTTGCCACAGTTCTTCTGCTGTCTCACTTGGTAATCCCAGACATAAGTTATAAGAGTCTGAAAATTTAAATAAGAAGTGTCTTCTTCTACTGTTGAATATACTAATATTATGCAGAAACATTAGTGATAGTCTTGAATGATTTAATGCACTATGCAGACTTTAAATTCGATAGTCCATCAAATCAGTGGCCTCTTTCCTGCTTCAGCGCGTGGGCCTGGTTGGGTAACGGTATTGGCCTCTCAGAAGCGGCTGAGATTGTTTAAAGGTTTTGCTCGACTGCACTGCGGGGTTGACGACAGCGCCTGATTATCTGGACATGAGCTGTGTTTGTTGTACGTGTGTGTAATCGTTTTTTTCCGTGTACCGGATGGGAGAATAGGACAGGGAGAAGGGGCGGGTCCCAGCCCAAATTTGCATCCTGTAATCCTCATCTTTGTTCGCCTGCTCTCCGTGTCATTGGTGTGGCTCTGCGCCTCCATTTTGCATCTCGTGGCCTTTTTTTGTTTTTGTGTAAAATTACACCTTAACTAATGAGCCATGGGCTGGCTAAGAACACAAGTACAGCTGTACATTTCGGCCTGATACTTATTGTACGTCGCTTTGGATAAAAAGCATTGTTGAGCAGAAACGTCTGAGCAGTCACCAAGAAAAGTCATCCACAGGGTCTGCGCAGACCCAAATGACATCATAGGAGACCCAAATGACATCATAGCAGACCCAAAACGGACCCTGATTGGACGTCCACTTAGGCAGTACGCACAGCAGCTTTTTTTTGTGTCGGCGCCTGCACCGTAATCTTCATCCATGAAGGACGTCTTTCAATTAGCGAGCAAGAATTATGGGAAATGTAGTGTACAAAGGGGGTTATGGTACTCTCGACCCGGTGGACTCTCCTTCCGCATACGTGTCTGCTCCCTGTTTTAAACACTCTGTAACCACTTTTATTACCCTACACTTGGACAGCTTATATTTTTGCATGCTGTCCATCTAGACTGCTGTATAAATTACTTTAAAAAAAAAAAAAAAAATTAAAAATTTCAGATTAAGAAATACGTTCAGGCCTACAGCGACAGTGCCCCACCTGCTATCTGGATTTATATAACCCCACAGATGTAAGCCTAGTTCCAGAACCACTGAAGGACACTGCTCCCCTACCACAAAGTCTGGATCCGCAAAGTAGCCTACATTCCTTCTGCTCTAAAACGGGCCCTTTATTTGAAGAGTTCTCCTTTCCCCCGATGCGATGGTGATTTCGTCCTCAGCTTGAGAAGCGCTCTCCTCTGTCACATGACCAGGAGGTGGGGGTAGATGGTCTTCTGGGACTTATTAGAGGAAGGAAATAAGGATTCTCCTCTTTCTTTGAGCTTGTTTGGAGGTGTTCTTTATTACCAAAGGGAAGTGACAGATTCCTTGTCCCTCAGTTTAGCGGAAGGGGGGGGGGGGAGGGGATTATTTTTCCCGTCAAGTTCTCCTGCTGTCTTATTATCCCTCCACTCCCCACCTCCTCGTCCGCCACTCTGAGTTGAGGCAAAAAAAAATAAAAAAAAGAGCCATCCTTTCATCTGATTTGATTCATGGCCGTTGACCCGGGAGGAGAGGGAATACTGGCTTTGGAAAACCGACACCGCAGCAGCGATAACAGACGAGGCTGCAGTACCAGTAGCTCGGGCAGGTCGAGGAATGCCGGGTGTTTGCCGAGCGCGCAGATAGTGCAAACGAGAGCGCGCCCTCAATAAACCCCCCGCCCCCCGTGCTGTCATCGGAGACGGCCCCATTGTTTTCTTAAGCACGTCCGAGCCTTGTAGCAGGGAATTAAGGGACTGCTTGGAAGTTATTTGTAAGTCACTCCTAAGACAGGAAGCCTGATTGTGGGCTTGGTGATTAATAACCTCCCTCGCTGATGCATCACCAGCATCACTGGAATTTTCTCAGACGTTGTGTATCGCTTTAAATGCCTTTTTAAAACTTATTTTTTTAAATCTACAACTTCCTACGTAATCAGCAAATTGGTGCTTGTATTTGTTTTAGAGGTTAAAGATCTTTGAAATGGCTGTTTTTCATAAATGCATAAAAAAAGACACGCGTGTTCTTTTAGTCAGAGTCTGTGGGCTGTCAACATACATAGTTATTAACGGCTGCTCAATGTAGCGTTAATGAACATTATTATTTTTTTTAAAGGGTTTTAATTACTTTTTAATAGGAAATAAAACTGAGTACCCCAAAAATCTAGAACTGTAATAGTTTGTTGGGGCACAGCCCTTAAATGTGCTGCTGGTGTTCACACATAAGGCTTCGATATCTGTTCTTAGATTTAGCAATCAACTTATGATCAGCGTATGCTTTTGAAATACCATTGCCTCTATCTGAGCATCTTGTACTGGTGATCAGTTATGTACTGGTACACAAACACACCTTGCTATAATAAAGCCACAACAGCGTACGGTGCATCCCACGTAATTCAATATGCCTCCAATCTTCGCTAAAATCCTTTAAGAAATGCATATTGATGTAGTGAGCGCCAAACAAATGTTGTCAGAAAAGATTATTGGTTTTTTTATCCACTGTGCCAAACCACACAAGGATTGTGTGATTAATGTGTTTTGGGGTTTTTCATTTTGCCCATTTTATGGAGTTCAGAAATCCTTCAGTTCACATATCTCTCGCTCTATCTCTCCCCCCCCTCTCTCTCTCTCTCTCTCTCTCCCCCCTCTCTCTCCCTCTCTCTCTCTCTCCCCCGCTCTCTCCCTCTCCCCCTCTCTCTCTCTCTTTCTCTCTCTCCCCCCTCTCCCCCCTCTCTCTCTCCCTCTCTCTTTCTCTCTCTCTCTCTCTCCCCCCTCTCCCCCTCTCTCCCTCTCTCTTTCTCTCTCTCCCCCCTCCCTCTCTCTCTCTTCTCTCCACAAACAGAGGTGTTAGACCTGATTTAATTCTGATTCTCGCAGCAGTTGTGTGGTTGTAGCCACTGTGCACCTGTCCGCACCATCTTACAGGAGGGAAAATCAGTGTGTTCGCTTCACCCTCACACCACCCTCCAACAGTAACAATTAAAGGTGTAACTATAGCATCTCAAAACAAGAGTTGCATTGCGTTAGATTGGATACCAAAGCTATTCCCAAAACCCTCTATTATGAATTGAGCAGTACAGATATGTGTAATTTAATTGTGAACCACACTAAACTACACAGTATGATGTTAGAGAAATTATTCATTGGTGCCCCCCCCCCCTTCACATAAACTTGACAGTAAATCTGTAAATTGTTTCTGAAAATTGGGGAATCATTTACTCGCTACAAAAGACCACGTTGACGGTAACCAGACCTGTGAAAGATCTTCCTTCTGTTCTTGATTTAACACCAAGGCTCTCTCGGTTCTCCCACTGTGAATAGAGTCTGAATATCGTCTGGCCTTGGAGTTTAGCTTGGCCAGCGAGTTTTGGCAGTTGGGAACATTATGTGTTTATCTGGTGCTGACCCAGATTGGGAGCTCAGATTAGACGAATTCGCACAGGAGGACGTATTAAGGTGTAGTTTGACGTGTTTGTTTTGCATTCCTGCGTCATTGTGTTCCCAATGGTGTTTTTCTGAGGGCGATACGGGAGGCAGTGAGTTGGTGAGGGCTGCGTGCGCTGTGATTGGTTCATCCAGAGGTTTGTCTGCCAAGCTTCATTACGCTGGCCCTACAGGTCCCTCTATCTGGGAGTGCACAGCACAATCCCTGTTGCATAGCAACTAACGTTACAGGGGTGAAATTGACATGCAAGGCCAAAACAGTGTTCATTTTCACTGGGAGTATTGGGAAATGCAGAACAGGGTACCTTGTATTTGCCAATGATTTGTTTTATCAAAAAAATCTTGCACAATTGCCGGTTTTTACATCATAATAAAATTTGGATGTAAATTTTATTTACACCTCATATAACAAGTGAATTGTATACAGTACATACAGAAATACACGACCAATGTTAAAATGCCATTAACTGCATGATAACCTATGAGGTGAAAAAGCGGAAAAGAAATGCAAGGACCACTTTAACTGATTTATGAGGCACAGTAAAAAATTATACAGTAAAGGTTTAATATGTCATATATTTTGTGGTCGTAAAAATGTATCGCAAATGTATGTTGAAAAAAATGTTCCTTCCTTGGTCAACACCGTCATGAAAATAGCACAGCAAGATGGAATGCATCGAGGATCCTATCCAGATTTCTGTTTTTGTTGGAAACACATGATTGTGTTTTCTATATTTGCCAGGAAGTGATGATTTATTAAGTCAAATGTTGTAGGTCAATTAATAGTCCTGCATGTCATTTTGAGGAATTTATGTGTGATCTGGCAGTGCAGTGAATAAGAATCTCATAATCACTCCAGGGATATATTAAGGTACTTAATACATTTTCCACAGTCTTTCAATAAATGGTTGAGATGACCAATATATGAAGTCATTGTGGTGAAACTATTTTCATGGAATGAATTCGGAACAGTTCTGTACTACAGGAATAAGTTAATGTTGATCAAACTAACGTGTGACATTTCATGTGAATACTGTAATTCAAAGACACTTTGTGTATCTTAGCTTTGTCTAGTTAATGAAAACAGATGGATGTCCACTGACAGTTCTTGGATGTATTGAGCAGCCCGTCAACGTTTCTGCTTTGATGGATGCCACCTGTGAAAACTCAGCAATAGCACACGTTTCAAGGAGTGTTTTTCTTTCTAAATTTTTGCATGGGGGCAAGTAAACTGGGTACTTTCCCAGCGAATCCCACAGAAATAACATTTGCATTAAGAAGTTATCAGACTAGTGGGATTGTGCACCTTTGGGGGCTTGCGTTGGTTGGGTAGGTATGGATCTGGTTTTAGTGTACGTTTTCTCCCCATTGGACTCCAGTGCTTAGCAACGGAGCTCAGTGGACTCCAGTGCTTAGCAACGGAGCTCAGTGGACCTGCGTTGGGCTCCGGCCCTTTCATCCTTCGAGGGGAAGCGGATCCAGATGGAGTTTGGGAAAATGCTAACACTTCTGGCTCTCTTGTCTCGCGTCAATGTGTTTCCACATCCCAAATCCCCGATCAGAGTCCTAGCCTTGAATTCAGCCAGATTCCGAACGTGTTAAGAGCCGCACGTCACGGAAAGTGCCGGTAATAAACACGTTGGAGAAGTGGGAATCTAGCCGAACGCAGCCTACGGGAGCTAGCCTGGGTGCCGTTTATAAATAATGTCGTTTGGAAGGGTTTCACCTCCCGTTGCTTACTTTGCCACAATCTGATGCTACAGTGAAGGAAAGTTAGCATTGAACAACAACGAAAATGACATTCATCGTGCTCTTCGTCGTTCGTAGCAATCGCTTATGTTGACTTGATCATAAAAGTCCCTGTGTCTGCTTGCCCAAACACTCTGGATGACAGCTGCTGTCAGTGCTTGAGTGACGCAAGAAAAGTCATGTTTAAATAATAGGACTGTCCAATATTTAGCTTGGCGATGCAGAACGAGTTACATACGGCAACCAGCTGGCAGCTCTAACTTGGTCACAATGCACATTTATAACTGCGTTACCGTATGGCCGCCATTAGAGAAAGGCTTGATATGCTCTCTGCTGCAGGAGAGAGGTGCACATTTACAATACAATAATAATACAGGCATTTAGCTGACACTCTTATCCAGTGTGACTTACACAACTTAATTTACATAGTATCCATTTATACAGCTGGATATTTTACTTTACTTCATGCTAAGTAGGCCAGGTGGCTCTTGCCTACCTGCGGCGTTTCTTTGGAACTGCAATTGCGGCATTAACGCACTTGAATTGCATGGCTCGTGTGCGTCTACCCTGCGTAATCGTCTTCGAGGGCTGCCAAGTGCATTCCCGCCAGCGGAGGTTGGCAGGTCGCACGACAGACGTTTCACCAAGAAAGGAAAACGTCGAGCAGCTACTGCAGGGGGTGGTGTGGAAAAAGCCTGACTGCAGTGGAGTGTGACCGCGTGTTTAAAACCTAGCGATAATCACCTGTTGAAGTAGATTTACACACCGGTAGGGTCAGCCAAAGCTCAATTCACTGAGAACTCCGCCTCGTCAGTAAAAATCCACCTTCTGCTATGGAACTTCTGGCTCGCCCTTGAAGGGATTCTCCGATAGATTGACATCCATTTCACAGTTATCACAGTTATTTGTTAAGGTGTTGCCTGGTCTGCACATGAAATGTGAGCTCATCATTCCCTCAAAGTATCGTTTGACTGTCAGGAAGGCGTAGCGAAGACCTACTTTGTCATGTGACGACATGCGCTTGTTGTTCTAGTCGAGTTTCACTGGTGATGATTCTTGACTAATAAAGCAAAACATCACATTACTGGCATCGCTTGCAAGCAGCAACGAATGATGTCGGTTTCTCACTAAACGAGGGAAAGTCCATGAAACTGTACCCTAGGTCACACCGGTTCTCATTTAAGCAGGAGCCGATGTTGACAGCTGGGATCTCCCGTGATGCAACAGGGGTTAATCGGGGGCAGAATGGCCTCTTTTTGGGCAGTGGTGTTGAGTTCTGGTTACCATGTAACCAGCGTAACCATAGCAGCCGTGACCCCTTGGCTTCTGTCACGCCCCAGTGAAAGGTAACGTCATCCGGGCCTCTTCAGCGTAACCTCAAGCGTAAGCACTGCTGTCTCAGGTGAGTCCTTTTCTGGAGACACAAAGCATTCGTCTGCGAATGTGATGTAACCCACTTCATCTTATATTATGTGTTGTGTGTCGAGTTTAATCAAATCCTGGCCTGCTTTTCCTGCAAATTAAATAAATCTATAGCCCAGTTTGCCAATTTTATTTATTCTTTTATATTTTTATGGGTTGGTGGTGGGGGCGTTGGGGGGTTCTCCTGTATCATTAATAATAAATTACAGATTTGATGATGTTTTCATTTAATTGAATGACTCAGTTACACCACCAAGAGATAAGTAAATTTTATATCAAAACAAACAAAAGAAAAACATTACTGAACATTAAACAAATCATTGACAGCCACTTGTTTAACACAATGCTTTGAAAGATTAAATGACTCGGTGTTACAATCAAGACCAAAATTACAGGATTCACTGCAGTTTATTGTGTCAGTGGGAAATGAGGTTTGACTCAGGCCTGGAACAATAAACCACAGACCCAAATACATTTTTCTTTTTGTCTGTTTGCTTCTGTGAGACAATCGCTCTTAAAGGTGAAAACAGGGCATGGCATTAACTTTTTCTCACACTGGCCAGAGTGGCCTGTGGATTCTAAAAGTCACCAGCCATTCTCAACATTTCACCAGCCACATTACCTTCTACAATATAACACAACCAGGGCCCTGTTTCCCAAAAGCATCTTAGAGTTAACATCATCTTAGAGTGTTTTCTGTTTGTGCTTTATTCATTCTGTGATTAAAATGGTTAAAATTAGCTGACATTACATAAAGAAGATAATAAAAATAGAGGTAGAGGGAGAAAGACAATGATGAAAAACCAAAGCAATGAAAGTAATATAAAAACAAAACCTTTATTCTAAGATCCTTTTTGGAAACGGGGCCCTGGCTGCACAAGTTAAAATCTTACCGACCACAATCAAAACTTTACCAGCATTTGGCTGGTGGCTGGTGGCTGGTGTTCATTTAGGCTTGGAGTTGTATGTTTAGGAGCAAATGACTGACCGCTGTAAATGACTGACCGCTGCTCTTTCTTCGCTGTGGCACAGCCCTTTGATATGTGGTCAGGCTCGGGCACGGCCACGGCCACGGCCACGGCCACGCAGGGCCCGATCCTTTAAGCGCTGTCCATGGGACCTGGCTTCTCAGGGTGAACGGGGGTGTATGAGTGAGCGTAAGGCAGTGGTGCCTCTTGGTTAATATAGGTGTGCTACAAGGGGTTTGCAGGTTGGATGTGGTTGTGTGGACCACGTTTATAATTTTATTAATTTGTTTGTTTGATGGGGTTACAATGCACTACAGTTTACACTGATGCAATGTTAATACATGAGATGTATTTCTTCAGTGTTGATGACGCTCAACATCTGTCTCCATGTAGGTTTTTATATAAAAATATTAATAATTTGTAATGATATTAGCGTGTGTGCGTGCGTATGTGTGTGTGTGCGTTTACATGCATTTACACATGGAAAGGAGATACTAATTCAGTTCAAAATTAATTTCAGAGAAATTACATATTTTACCTACAGATGTATGACAAGATTGAAACGGATAAAAACAGGACTTAATATGACTTTGAAGAAAGTAATTTCATCTGAGTTCAGTATGTAATGAACGAGGAGCAGATGCCGTAGAGCCATCCGAAGCTGGTTAGCGTTAGCCAGCTCCGCCATCTGAGGTTTCAGGGTCACTTGTGTGTTCCAGTGTAGGCATGCAGTGCACCCGAAGTGCACCGAATGCACATTTTCTCCAGTTTCTCGTGTCTTTTATACAAAGGACTGGAGATACTGCTACTTCCCTCTGTTGCCAATAAGACATTAGCATGAGTGATACTCGGTTGCCTAACTCCTCTCGAATCGTGATTGTTTTTTTACCAGTTGGTTGCGATTCTGATTAAGCTGCCTGTTTTCAGCCTACTTCTTGAGTAGGTTTGATCACTGACAGGAAGTGATGCTTGTGTCCTGTTGCACTGGGTTGTCCTCATTCTCTTTTTGTTAATCTGCATTCGAGCGATTCCCCAGTGCCGGTCTTCTGAGGCCGTAATCCATCCTGTCCCATACCGGACATGCGTAAGAAAAGAGCGTGTTAGAGATTAAAGGCTGTCGTGTGTGTGTGTGATGTCTGAAACATTCAGGTGTGTAAGAGTGTGTAAGAGGCTGTCGTGTGTGTGCTGTCTGACGCTCAGGTGTGTTAAAGACGAGAGGCTGTCGTGTGTGTGTGTGATGTCTGAAACATTCAGGTGTGTAAGAGTGTGTAAGAGGCTGTCGTGTGTGTGCTGTCTGACGCTCAGGTGTGTTAAAGACTAGAGGCTGTCGTGTGTGTGTGCTGTCTGAAACATTCAGGTGTGTAAGAGTGTGTAAGAGGCTGTCGTGTGTGTGCTGTCTGACGCTCAGGTGTGTTAAAGACTAGAGGCTGTCGTGTGTGTGTCTGCTGTCTGAAACACTCAGGTGTGTAAGAGTGTGTAAGAGGCTGTCGTGTGTGTGCTGTCTGACGCTCAGGTGTGTTAAAGACTAGAGGCTGTCGTGTGTGTGTCTGCTGTCTGAAACACTCAGGTGTGTAAGAGTGTGTAAGAGGCTGTCGTGTGTGTGTGCTGTCTGACGCTCAGGTGTGTTAAAGACTAGAGGCTGTCGTGTGTGTGTGTGTGTGTGCTGTCTGAAATGCTCAGGTGTGTAAGAGTGTGTAAGAGGCTGTCGTGTGTGTGCTGTCTGACGCTCAGGTGTGTTAAAGACGAGAGGCTGTCGTGTGTGTGTGTGATGTCTGAAACATTCAGGTGTGTAAGAGTGTGTAAGAGGCTGTCGTGTGTGTGCTGTCTGACGCTCAGGTGTGTTAAAGACGAGAGGCTGTCGTGTGTGTGTGTGATGTCTGAAACATTCAGGTGTGTAAGAGTGTGTAAGAGGCTGTCGTGTGTGTGCTGTCTGACGCTCAGGTGTGTTAAAGACGAGAGGCTGTCGTGTGTGTGTCTGCTGTCTGAAACATTCAGGTGTGTAAGAGTGTGTAAGAGGCTGTCGTGTGTGTGCTGTCTGACGCTCAGGTGTGTTAAAGACGAGAGGCTGTCGTGTGTGTGTCTGCTGTCTGAAACATTCAGGTGTGTAAGAGTGTGTAAGAGGCTGTCGTGTGTGTGCTGTCTGACGCTCAGGTGTGTTAAAGACTAGAGGCTGTCGTGTGTGTGTATGTGCTGTCTGAAATGCTCAGGTGTGTAAGAGTGTGTAAGAGGCTGTCGTGTGTGTGCTGTCTGACGCTCAGGTGTGTTAAAGACTAGAGGCTGTCGTGTGTGTGTCTGCTGTCTGAAACACTCAGGTGTGTAAGAGTGTGTAAGAGGCTGTTGTGTGTGTGCTGTCTGACGCTCAGGTGTGTTAAAGACTAGAGGCTGTCGTGTGTGTGTGTGCTGTCTGAAACGCTCAGGTGTGTAAGAGTGTGTAAGAGGCTGTCGTGTGTGTGCTGTCTGACGCTCAGGTGTGTTAAAGACTAGAGGCTGTCGTGTGTGTGTGTGCTGTCTGAAACGCTCAGGTGTGTAAGAGTGTGTAAGAGGCTGTCGTGCGCATGCTGTCTAATGCTCAGGTGTGTTAGAGATTAAAGGCTGTCTTGTGCACGTGAGCTGTCTGACGAACGTGTGTTTGAGATTAAGGGCTCTCTTCTACACCACGACACATAGCTGCACATATTTTACACATTGGCCGATCTCATCCAGCTATGTATTGTAAATGTCACATGACTCAACAACTAATAGTTTGCGGACGTGGAATTGCTCGCCTTGTCTTTTAGTTTTAAACCCAAATATCTACCGTGTGAGGTTGGTGAACTTGAAACAGCTTTGTACCTACAGCTGTTGATGAGGAGCTGTTCTTGCTTTTGATGCTCAATTTTTCATCATGACGGTTGGAATTCCACTCGACTCATACCTTCACCTTAAATCATTAATGAATGTCTTTATTTAATATGTTTGCTTGTGTCTTGTGGGTCTGCCTTTTTTATGTTTTTGCTGGTGGCTTCTGAACTGAAGTTCCCTCATAGGAAAATAAGTTATTCTATTCTATTCTATTCTATTCTATTCTATTCTATTCAAGACCCAGTGTGACTATACCATGATTTTGTATTGGTAAATGTAAAAAAAATAAAAATAATAATACATTTATAATAAAAAAAATTTTTTTTTGTTATTTCAGAGAATTGCATTTTTTGGAGATGAAAAAATTGCTGGAGAGGTTTTCCCATGTTGCTAGTAATATTTAAACCTTATGGACCTTACGGACCTGATCAACTGTGGACAAAACATGAAGCACTTCCTGCCAGAGCTTGGGTGGGGTGGGGTGGGGTGGGGTACTAAAATACTAAAAAAGTAATATAAAGTGAGTATAAAGTAATTTTCTACAGCGTCTAATCTATGGCATCAAATCCAGATAAACAAACCAGCAACTGCATGTCAGTCACAGCATATTGACTGAATTAATGATTTTAGGTTTTTATTTCTTTCATTTTTTCCAGTACAACTGCATAATGAATAAATAAATGAATAAAAATGTTTGCCAAACCATGGGCTGTGGCCAATTTCATGCTGCTTGTAAAGCACACATTATTCAGCTTTTTTCAAATGTCAAAGCGCACTACGGAGATGCATGGCAAACGTTCGATTACACAATGTGGTCTCTAGTGGACTCATATAAAGTGTTAATCTTTAAAAAGTTTATTTAATTTTGGGGGTTTGCCTGTGTACGCAGTGTAAGTTTGCAGTGTATGATAATATACAGTGCCCTCCACTATTATTGGCACCCCTGGTAAAGATGAGTAAAAAGGGTTATAAAAAATTAACCGTTTGGTGAATTAGCTTAATCTTACACTAAAAAAATGAGAAATCCAACCTTTAATTGAAGTTAATTTATTATGACAAAAAAAATTCTTCATCAAGAAATAATTATTTTAAACAAAACCACATGTGCCACAATTATTGTCACCCCTGCATTTATATATAGAATAAAGTAATAATTTTTAATATTTGGTCGCATATCCTTTGCATGCCATTACTTCCTGATGTCTGTGACCCAACAACATCAAAAGACTCTTGATATCTTATTTTCCGGTACTCTTACAAGCGATACTATAACATCTCTGCATTTGAATGGATCTCTATGGGAATTGGGAGGTGGGACTAGATTTAGCTGTAAATTACACTGGAACAGTATGGAACACATGGTTGGCGAAATGGCTCTACGTCATCAAGGGGCTGCCGTATCAAACAAGACTTAAACCAACACTCTGCTGCCAGAAATACAGTAGATATGGATGGATAACTTGAAGGGTTATTTTTCCATAGAGTTCAATAGGAGAATTTGTCAGGAGAAACAACCCTTAAAGTGATCCATCCATATCTACTGTATTTCTCATAGACTGCTGTTGCGCATCAAAATATTTACTTACTGCAGAACTTGTGCTTTTAATCTCATTTTAGCCCACATGTTTGATGCAGTCCTGTTCATTCCAGCCCAGCCACGCTCTCTCATAAGTCTAAAGCCAGCTGAAGAGAAGCACCTTCTAGCCAAAGCGGAATTAATTCCCCAGAACCGCTGGCAGCTGTGATTAATTAATAGATCTTCCCCAAATGTTATTGCGGCTCGTAGCCCGAATCCGTGAGAGACGGAAAAATGCGCGGACCTCGCAATGTCATTTTTTAAACAAACGATCGTGATGTACCGATCCACGGATCACAGAACAAGGACATTTGTTGCTCTTGGATGTGGTCCAAGCCCAATAGGATCTGTCACTCTTGAGGTCACCTGTTATACGGGGGCGTTCTGTACCCCGTCACCTTCCTTCAGCCCCCGTACGCGCACATGCTGAATAGTCAGCAATGCACTTCGGTTGGAGGAATTTGGCTCTGTTTAGATTTTGTCACCAGCTGCCAAGTACCAGTAGTAGCATGATGCTATCAGCTTTCAGTTTATCATCTATCAGTGGTAACATGATGCTATCAGCTTTCAGTTTATCATCTATCAGATTGAAGATGTCTTCCAGGTGGTTGTCTTTTTGCAAATATTTTTCCATGTACAAACTTGAAGCCTTAGCCCGCAGTTGGACTTCAATCAACATTGTCCTTAACTATAATCAGAATTATGTTATCGTCAGAAACACCGTTTTTCAGCTCTCCAAAATGGGTTTGCCAAGGAAAAGTGCAATGCTCACATTTACTTTTAAATTAATGTTAAGGAGAAATGCTAATTGAATACAGGCCTTAATTATTGGAGCCTAACTGGACACGAAAATAATGAATGTTTTAATGCAGAGGCATGCTAAGCAGTCTAACATCTTTTTAAAAGTAATATCTTTAGGGCTTTTCAGCTTTATTGGAGAACCACAGTGTAGAGAGACAGGAAGACTGGGGAGTGTCCTTACACTTGCTGAGTAGTGCTCTGTGTTGGCCATGGTGTGCTGTGATTGAAAGATCACTCACCCGGATGTGATGTAATCTTGGCTTCAGTTCAGCGTAAAACCCTGAGTATTCACCTGAAGGAGGAGATTCTGCAGGGAAGCATGGCTGTACCTCTATTCCTGGAGTCTATTAGGTGAAGTGCTATAATTCTCAGTGCCAAAGAGAGCGTGCATGCGTGAAATCCCGTCCTCCTGCTCCTTAGACCTGCTCGTGGTTGAGTGACGTTTCAAACCGGGTCCGTTTGTGCCGAGCGCTCCATCGGATGCAGCGGTCAAGCTTTTCCATAATTTCCATAATCTCTGGCATTTTTTTCTAAAAATATCTTTCCTGGATAAGCCCTTAGGAGCCACTGTTTTGTTTATAGACAATACATTTAAAACTTTAGCAAATTAAAACCCAAGTGGTGCCGGGTAGCAGCTGTGTACACAAACCGAATCTGTGAGAGAAATCATTAAAGTCAATAGCAGGGGTTTCAATGAGAATCTTGGCTTAAAAAAAAAACCCTTCTTGACTCTTGGGTGGCTCTGGTCTGGTGCATTTTACTACAGATGGAGCAGTGAGATCCGCTCAGATCTAAGGGATTATTAGCAGAGCAAAGAGATGGTTTCTCGTGTGGCAGAAATGCCTGTTCTGGGGGTGTCTCGGCCTGTAGAGCACCGTCCACATGCTCATTGCATGCTGCGACGTCAGCGGTTCGAAATCTCTGTCGCATGTCTCTCCTTCTCTCTTCCTCCCCATTCTTTCTATCTCTCTACACTGTGGTGTCGTGTCCAATAAAGTTGACAAAAACCCTTGAAAGAAGAAGAAGAAGAAGAAGGAGTCCTGACTGTTCTACAGTTTCTATGGACTGCTCAGAACACTTGCAGAACATTCTTTTAGTGCATTGTGATGTCACAGGGATGGGCAGTCCAAACCCCAAACACTGACCAGGATGTGGCAGGGACACCCTGGTATTGTTTATTTATCCTGTAGTGGGAGGAGCTATCAGCAGGCGCCTGATGATAGGTCTCTCCTCCTCCGCTTACGCTGGTGTTGCGTTCACAATCTTTGTCATCACCGTGAACCTATTGTGCTCATTTTCTTTCTGAAGAGACAATATGGACTGATGTGAACAATGTTAAAGGTTCTCATGTACTCTCTGTAATTGGGTAGCTGACGATGACATGAACACTGTCAGGCAGAAGAGAACAAATAAGAGAGACAATGTCAACGGACATTAACAGTGTATGAGAGTTGTGCCCTTAATTATCAGATAGCTCACATTCAGTGAGACTACATCAAATAACAAACAAAGTTAAATAAGAATAAAAGAAAGCAAGCTTAGGGTAATTAATTCTGGGCTCTCAGGACTGTTCACACTAATGAAGGGATCTTTTCCGTTATTACCCCACCTCGCCTGTGCTGGAGACACAGAGACACAGCACAGGCAGGACAGTGTTGAGTTTGGGTTAAGAGTATGCAACAGATGTGTAGGAGAGAGCCATGGTGTCCAACACAATGGAATAAGCACATGCAAGCCCTCCCCCCCCTCACACGCACGCACGCACGCACGCACGCACGCAGAGCCATCTATCATGCCTGCTTGGCCACTGTAAGCATTGACAGTAATCACCCTGTTATGATAAGAATGGAATTAGGGGGTTATTATGATTGTTCTGCATGGTAGGCAAAGCTAGGCTGTTTCTTGTCTCATACTTACAAAATTAAAATTCTCCCAAGTTGATGGTCCAGTGTGCTGTGTGTGGGTTTTCAGTGCTGGCCACTGTGTGCTAGCATAGGCCTCAGCCTGAGGTGAAGGAGTTGGTGTGCTCAGGGTTAGTGGGTTATGGGTTAGTGCTCAGGGTTAGTGGGTTATGGGTTAGTGGGTTATGGGTTAGTGCTCAGGATTCCTGACTAGAAGCCGACTGGAATACTAAGACTGACCCCTCTCCTCGTAATCCCGCGAGCCGGAGGTTTGAGCCCGTTTGCTTTATGGCTACATAGGAATCTGGCCCAAGAGTGTGCTGTAAACACTACTCCTCCCTGTCAGCATTACTGCACATCAAATCAAGAACAAGGTGCTGCTACTGTTGCCCTGTCCAAATCCCAGTTTGTGTAATTCTGTAAAGTGTCATAGGGGAAGTCTGTAAGCTCTCATAGGATAATTCTGTAAGCTGTCATAGGGTGACTCTGTAAACTGTCATAGGGTAATTATGTAAGCTGTCAAAGTAAACTGCAAATGCCAGTATGTGAGAGTGAATTTATAACCTGCAGTTGCTAAACTGTGAATGCCCGTATGAGTGAGTGAATCTATAACCTAGTAGGTAAACTGTGAATGCGTGTATGAATGAGGGAATCTATAACCTGAAGTACCTAAACTGTGAACACCTGTATGAGTGAATTAATCTAAAACCTGCACTAGATAAGTGGTGAATGCACATATGAATGAGTGGATATATAGCCTGCAGTAGGTAAACCGAATGTACGTATGAGTGAGTGAATCTATAACTTGCCTTCGGTAAACTGTGAATGATTCGGTAAACTGTGAATGATTCGGTAAACTGTAAACTGGCTTGAACGAATGACAGTCATGAAGACCCCTTTGTGTTTTCTTTTCTCCAGGTCTGGTGGAGATCTGTCTCATGCACCCTCTGGATGTGGTGAAGACCAGGTAAGTGTCTATCGACTCCCTGCATGAGAAAGGTGAACAGCGCACGGCTGGCGGGAATGAGGGCCCACAGGCAGTCGAGTCCCAGACTAAATCCCCAGAGAAACAGGTGGGAAGTGGAGGAATATGTTTATTTGTGTTTGTACTCGACCCACACAGTCAGTTTTGTTCTCTCACTATTCGAGAGTGCAGAAGGGGGAGTGGAGACCCCTGCTCTGCCCTGCCCCCGTACTCTACCCCCACCCTGTCCCCTTCCACTCCCCCCAGGTGCACCGTTTGGGCGGTTAGGACGATTCCAATGGCCATGACGGACAGGGGCCCTTAAAAAATGGTGCTGTAATTGTGCAGGGATGGGGTGGCCTTGGGTGGTGGGGCCCAATGTCAAAACTTTTCATGGAGCCCAAAATCCCTGGCGGCACCCCTCCCCCTCCCCTCACCACGCCCCTCCTGACTCCTCCGTCTCGTATCTTTGTGAGTACCTGTGAGAAGAGACGGTTGTTTGCTGACTGCCTTACCTCTGAGTCAGGGCAAAGAAAGGAAGCTGATTGACAGGTGACAGAGCTCCGACGCTTCTGGGAGTGTAATGTGAGAATGGCTCCCTGTCTGTGAGAAAATAAAGAAGGTTTTCAGGAGAGTGTGTATGCACTCACATCGATCCTGAAACAGTCTGGGGCATGTGAAAGAACCTCTCCTTACAACGTGTCACGTATTATTGGTGTCTGGCAAAACTTCACTTGTCTGTTTTTTTTTGGGGGCATTTTGTTTAAGGCATCCAGCTCTGTGTACTCACAGTAAATGAGTCACAGCTTAACAGTTAATAGACCTAGGTCAGAAACTTAACGCGCCAAAACCGCAATGTTCAGCTTAATTCCTGTTCCTGAGAATTCCATTTGTTGTGATGACGCCGATGATATGTGGTAGGAAGATTTTGGGGGGAAAAAATAACAAGAGCGTACAAATGATAACAGAGCGCTTTTGACGCAAAGCCCGACCCTTTGTGTAGAAGTACTGAAAGCGAGCGCCGCTCCACGTCCGCTGACAGACGAGCTCACGACGATTCTCCTCGGGTAGTGTGAGGTCACGGCCGTGTTCGCCAGGTGCGCCACAGGTGAGCATCACGGGGGCGTGTGAGAGAGCTCGGCTCAAGTGGAAGTGTTTGAACACGGTCCCACACTGCAAACTTTTCTTTCTTCTGCCCGTAAGATTGATGGGCCCTGCCGCTGGTGAACAAAGACGGCGGGGCTGAAAAATGTGTAACGTCCGCCCGTTACCGCCTGTAACCTGAGAGAGACAGAGAAAGAGCGAGAAAGCGAGAGGTAGAGAGAGAGAGAGAGAGAGAGAACTGCACACTGCTAAACTGGTTAGGCTGGAACGCGAGGCCCAATGCCAGCTCGCCCCCGGACCGCTCGCTGGCACGTCCAGTGTTGCGGAGGTGTAATACCTCGCTATAGCTCACGCTCTTATTCTGACAATGTCGCATTACTGTGTCGGCGCATAAAAGTCCTGCCGATCGTGCTTTTTCTCTCGACCTTCCCGTTGCATTGTGGGAAGCAATGCTGAGAAACACTGGAGCTGTTTCAAAGATGTGAGCGCTTGATAGCCGCTGCGTTCTGTCATGAACATGAGCCTCAATTTTCAGAGCGCACTATAACTACGTTCTGAAAAATTTGAATCTTTAGCCTCATCTTAACTGGGAAATATTAAGCGCGTATCTTTTATGAATGCTGTCAAGTGCATAAACCACCATTTTAGTGCTTTCACTGCTCCTGGCTTTAAGAGTGCCAGTTATCATTTTCCATGGTAACTGCTGCCGTTGGAAACCTGTTGAATGCACAGTATGTGGCCGGCTTGTTTTGTATGTTATTCTTCAAAAGAGCACCTGCAAAAAGGTGGTGATGTAATCTAACGTAGTAATGATCCACCTGGTAGAATCCTGGGGTAGTAGTGTTACCTGAACCTGATACCTGCATGTCTTTAAATCTGTGAGGCACAGCTGTTGTCTGGGTGGCAGTCACCGTAAAATGAAGAAAATTCCAGGAAGACGAAAAGACTTGTGTTGTAGATGTTTTTTTCTGTGTCGGTTCTCATTAAGACTGGCAGAATTGTGAAACGGTGAACAGTTTCATATTGACATTGCAGCCATTTCCCTCTAGTAGTCGTACAGGACTAGTGACATTAGTGTTGACCTTTCTGGTGAGTTGGACATTTTGAACTTTCCAGGAAAATTTAAATGCCAAAGATTATTTATTTTTTTTCCTTTGAGAGCCACTAATATAGGGCCTTACTGTATGGATATTGTGAATTACTGCACTGTGGGTTTGCTCATACATCCGACATGTCAGTAGACTACTGCCATATGCAAACAATGGGCATTAAAATGCTACAGGAACCCGGGAGGACTGTGGCAGGTACCACTATATTTGCTTTGAAAATTATTAAACACCCTGACGCTTTCGTATACATCTGCTAACAGATGCTTTTAAAATGTGGAACTGAATTAATTATAATCATACATTTAATATATTTCTGTCATGGTATTCGTTCTAACATATTGTATATAAATAAATAGAAATTTAAATGCATTTATATTTACATATATAAATAACAAAAATGATACATGTATTTATTTTTGCTGGGGCAATCGTAAGTAATGTATTGACACCACATTGATTAGCACATCCCTAATGTGGCTGTAAATTACAATGAAAAGGTAGTAAATTAACATCAACAGATATTTGAAATAACTTTTTAAAGAAGAAGAGCATTAACTTTTGAGCTTAGTGCGTAATATTTTCGTTTATTTCAGTGTGAACCTTGTCTCAACCCCACTGAATCTATGGTGTTGTAGCTAGTCCCGTGATTAAGCTATCCCGCTCCGAGGGGTAGTTAAAAATGGGGTCTCCAGTTCCTCTCTTGGCATTACTAAATTACAGACATGAATTGTGCTAATAGTCTTACAACAGACCAGTGTGGACTCCAGGGAGAATACATGTGTCCCGTGCCCCGTACGTCTTATGCCACAAGCAAAAAAAAAAAAGAAGAAGAAAAATAATAAAACTGTGAGTGAGTACTTTGGATGCGATTTCCAACAAGGTAGGCAGCGTCCGAGCGATATGTTAACTGAAAAACGCCGGCCACATTAATTTCATCGCAGTTCAATTCCCTGTCGGCGCGTGTGAGTAGAGTTACGTGGTTAAATGATGTAACCTCTGGGAAGCCACGTACCGTATGTCTCTTTCCCGAGAAACCCCCACCCCTCCCCCCTCTATTCCCTTGTGTGTCTTCATCTTCACTATTTCAAACTTGTCTTCATCTTCAATATTTCAAACTTGTCTTCATCTTCAATATTTCAAAGTTCCAGAAATGGTCCAGAGGATTTACTTTGTCAGCCCACTGAAACCACCCAGATTATGGGATGTGTTTCCACCACAGTGTTGATGCTGTCAAATTACACTCAAGTTTTATTTTTTCTTCCCCTCTAAAACAAGCCAGGCTCGTGTGGCTGTGTGCTTTGCATTGTGGGTAGGAGTTCCCGAAGGCGCAAAAAACCCATTTTGCGGAAAATAAACCGCACCATTTACCCATTTTCTCCTCTGTGTTTTTAGGCAATAATCTTTCACATTTTGACCTCGTTATTTAATTTAGATTTTTTTTCACAGCCCGTGGGTGTGAAAGAAAGAAAAAATAGTGAAAAAAACAGTTATGCTTTTTCCACTCCCCCCCTTCTCTCTATTTCTCTCTCTCTCTCTTTCTCTCTCTCTCTCTCTCTCCATCTCTCTCTCTTTCTTTTTTTCTCTCTCTCTTTCTTTCTCTCTCTCTCTCTCTCTCTCTCTCTCTCTCTTCCTCGCCCGGTGTGCGGAAGAGAATGATGAAGGGCTTTGCACCCCACCCATTCTGTGGCAGTAAACGGATCACGGCCCGCTACTAAAGCTTTACGGTCTCTGGCAACCCACGCCGGGACCTTTGGCTCGACTCCGGAGCGACCCTCCCCCTCCATAAATCCCCCCGTTTGTCAATAAATTCTGCTCCTTGTCTGTCATTTACAGCAGCAGTTTCTTGGTAAATAAACTTCTTGGCGTGCCTTTTAAAGTTGGTCTCAGTGGCTCTTTGAAGGAAAGGCACCACCGAAGAGAGGAAATGGCAGGATGAGGGGGGGGCGGGGCGGGATGGGGTGGGGGGTGGTGGGGTAACGGGACAGGGGGTGACACGTCAGTAGATATCAGATACCTCGGATTTATGACCCCACAGTAGAAGGTTTGGGGTTTATTACAGATAAAGCCTTAGTGCTGTCTCTCCTCATACGAGGTCAGGGCTTAAAGGGCACTTTCTATTTTCTTTGTAATGCTCCTCCTAAAAGAGTGATAAAACCTGTCCTAAAACGCGGCAGCTTTATTTGTGCGACTGTGTGTGTGTGCGTTTGTGCACGCGCATGTGTGTGTGTGTGTGTGTGCGCGCGCGCTTGCGTGTTAGTGTGTACGCACATGTGTGCATGTGTGTATACCCACTGCTTGCGCGATTGTAATTATTAATAATTATTATTATCGTTAGTTCAGTTTCACACAGCCTCTGATAAAATGTTTCTTTTTTCGGAAATACTCCACTGAACAACACATTCTTAATTTATCCGAAAGTAAATTTTTTAATAAGTTTATTGTTACCTATTTTGTACGTTTACTAAATGACACTAAAGAATGCATTTCTGTTTTATAATATATATTTATTAATCATATAATAATTTGTATCATAGATGTAATTTACAGTGCTGTTAAAACATATCGGTACAGGGTCGTGATTAGCTTTCGTGTAACCGAATGCGTAATGGCTCCCTGAGTTCAGTAGTGCCAGTAGGTCCACAGCCTTGGACCCAAAGATAGAGAGAAAAACGTGTTAATGGGGCATAGCCACAATATTGTTATATATAATATATAATAGAACAAATTCCTTTCCAATTTAATTACATCTACTGTCAAAGCATTATGTTCCTCACATTTCAAGACTATTTAAGGATGTGGATGTTGAAAAAAAAATATATATATATATATATATATATATATATATATATATACAGTGACCTCCACACTATTATTGGCACCCCTGGTAAAGATGAGTAAAAAGGGTTATAAAAAATTAACCATTTGGTGAATTAGTTTAATCTCACACTGAAAAAATGAGAAAAATCCAACCTTCAATTGAAGTTAATTTATTATGAGAAAAGAAAATAGAAATAATTATTTTTAACAAAACCACGTGTGCCACAATTATTGGCACCCCTGAATTTATATATAGAATAAAGTAATCATTTTTTATATTTGCTCGCATATCCCTTGCATGCCATGACTTCCTGATGTCTGTGACCCAACAACATCAAAAGACTCCTGATGTCTTATTTTATGGTCCTCTTACAAGCGATACTATAACGTCTCTGCATTTGAATGGATCTCTATGGAAATTGGGTGGTGGGACTAGATTTAGCTGTAAATTACACTGGAACAGTATGGAATACATGGTTGGTAAAATGTAAGTTATCAAACGAGCCTCAAACCATCACTCTGCTGCGAGATATGCAGGAGATATGGATGGATCACTTTATGGATAAATAAGTCAGGAGAACAAACCCTTCAAGTTATCCATCGATAGCTACTGTATTTCTGGCAGCAGAGTGATGGTTTAAGGCTTGATGATGTATATTAACTTGGATAAATGGTATAAGCACTGTGCTGTGGTTTGCTTTTGAGAAAACGAGGACTGAAAATCTCTCACTTGTGGGGTAATTTTGGTAGATGGAAAACTTGAAGAGTCAAGGGGCCCCCCGCTTTGTGGGAAACTATTTCTCACATCTATTCGCCCTCAAATTTGGCCACAGCTTTCCCCTCTGTGAACACTGAGGCATAGGAGTGCTGAGCGTACAAGTGAACCCAAGCGCGGGCCAACTGGAAATGTACTGTGAGGATGCAGAGGGGAAGTACAATATTTGTAGTGAGTACCGCCTTGCTATTTTCTAGCTGAGTAAACGCAGTAACCTGCCCAGAACTGTGTGTTTATTTTGGGCTGGCCTCCACGTGTTTAGATGCAAATGTGTTCTTTGAGCAGGTGCAGTCTACTTCTATTTTTGAGCCGCTTGCATTAACATTCTTGCCTTTTCTCCAAGCAGAGTTTGAAATGGCAGCACTTCTGCATGCATTGTTAGGTATACTATTTTGTGCTAAGTGTCACATTAATGTGTTCTTCAGAACAGCAGTTAAATTGATGAGGAAAAGGGAAATATGTCAGTGTGTGTGCGTGTGTGTGTGCGTGTGTGTGCGCGTGTGCGTCTGTGTGTGCGTGCGCGTGTGTATTTATTGTGGGTTGTGGCTAGTCCACAGAATGATGTGACACAGCTAGCACATTCACACTGGTTAGCTGTGTTGTATGATTGCATGCTAGCTTGTTTGCTGAGTTTCCCATCCGGTTGCCTGCAGCTGCAGTTTAGCTCATCTTAGCTATGGGAACCCAAGTGCGTCAGTCTTCCCCCGTCTGACGCCGTTACATCTGCCCCTCGTGTGGTTCTCACATTGACCCGCAAAGCCAAAGTCACACTCGATGGCAGGAACGGAACAGAAAATCCACAATAATAACATGGTAACATTTCCACGGGTGTGGTCCCTCAGCTGAGCTACGCCGCCATTGGCTCCTGAGGATATCATACGTAGACTGCAGGCACCCGATCCGCCACAGGAGTTGCTATTGCACGATGAGGCACGGATTACCATGGCAACTGGATTCCTAGCTGCCGTCAGCACTGACATGGTTCGGATTTTATTCCAGACCCATCTATGCCCCAAAGCGCGCGCACACACACACACACACACACACACACACACACACACAAATGGTCATGCACACGCACACATGCACACACACACCTCTTGTACTTGTTACGTTGTTATAATGATAGTGCCAGTCGCATTTAACATCAAAACCCGAGACCACAACCAGTGTTAACATGAGTACTGGTGGACATCCATGATAACACAAGTATAATTAGCGGAAAGAATATCTAAAATATTTAAACTTTTTTACTTTAAAATGTTGAAAATGTAGCCCATAGATTTCAGACATGAATATCCAACCGAATCTTGCAGTATTTTTAATGCGATTGAGTTTACTTAGACTTGAAACATTGTGCACGGACATTTTCAAATGAAACTGTGATAACACAGTGGAACGTTTGTGTGAGGGACACGTTTGTGTGAGGGACACGTTTGTGTGAGGGACACGTTTGTGTGAGGGACACGTTTGTGTGAGGGACACGTTTGTGTGAGGGACGTATGGAAAGTAAGTTTCCTCTGTAAAAAAGTGGTTGAAGTTAGATGAGCTTGTGTGCTTTTAAATAAGTAATTATTGTATAATGTTTTTTTAAAATCATTTTCATGCTTATTATTTAAAAGCTAAACAAAATTGTATGACCGTGCTGATAGTCAGTACTTAAAGTATCAAAATTATCAGGCAAAAATATCTAATTTATACACAAAAAGTAAAAAAAAAAATAGAATAACACAAAGGCAGATAATCTGTGAAGACATGTAACACCTGTTAATCAACCCACATTTTTTAACATCAGTTGCACCTTAAAACTGGAATCCTTAAAAAAGTGTGGACTTCCATGAGTGAGTTGAAAACATTCAGACGTACAGCATAAAACCCCGGGCAGAAGAAAAGTGTACTTCTTTAAACTTTTAATAAATGCCACGGCTGATGAGAAACAGTGGGAAAGCATCTTATCTGCGAAGAAGAATCACCAAATTAAAGATGACTCTTTCCAAAATTATCTAAAATTGTTAAATAAATAAAAAAATCTTTAATCGGAGAGAAGCAGTTAATGTGATGTCTAGACATGTTTCAAACATTCAGCTCTTGTGCATGCCACCTAAAAGTGCCAGCCATTTTATTTTATATGTCAGTTTCTCAGTGACGATACAGCGCTTTCAAGTTTCACTCTTTAAACCAGCGGAGAATATATGGTGTCGATGTAATGCCTTAATTTCAAAGCACATTACGAGCTCAACGGTAAAGTATTTCTGCATAATATGTTGCCATCCCGGCGATGTTTTGCTAAACGTTCTAAGATTCTGGAATCAAGGAAGTCAGTGAATCTTGTTTGTTTATGTAAACTTGTAAATGCGGAAGCTGTCCATTGCATCGGGCTTAGAAACAAGAATATCACGTATCAGAGTCGGGCGGCTGCACTCGGGCTTCCATTGGTTCCGTGCGGGAAGGGGATTATGCCAGTGATAGGTTGACTCAGTAGTGTGGTATTTAAAGGAGGGCAGAAAATGTGCTTTAGATTGACCGTGCCAATAAACAGACACTTATGTTGCTCATACTGGATTCTGGCCCTACATAGACAGCAGCACACATTTAAACCCAGTTTGTACAGAAACGTATTGTTTTAAGAGGTAGATTTTTTTACTGGCCGTGATAAGGGTTCTCTCGTTAATGTCATAAAATGCTAATGAAGGTTTATGCCCATTGTGTTTATAATGATCCCTGTAAGACACACAACATGTTTTCATTCACACCCTCTAGTTATTTTTGTTGCTGCCTCTTTCACACTCTCTCCAAGTATTCTCTCTCTTTCTTTCTCTCTCTCTCTCTCTCTCTCTCTCTCTCTCTCTCTCTCTCTCGCTCTCTCTCACTCTCTCTCATTGACACACTTATACAGTATGCACACTCAAACGCATGCATGCTCACACGCACACACACACACACAATACACACACACACACACACACACACACAATACACACACTGTAGAGTTAATTGGGGTACTGGAGGAGAGCTGAAATCTATTAGCTGGGGCTTGGAGCCGCACACTGAAGGAGCCGCACACACACAAGCACACACACACAGTCCTGTATTCATATCTGTGTGGGGACGTCCTAAACCTAACCCTAACCCTAACTTAACCCTAGCCCTAAAACTAACCCGCAACCTAACTCTTGTTATCCTATCATTATTGGGACTTCCTAAACCTAACCCTAACCCTAACCTAACCCTAATCATAAGACTAAATCATAACCCCAGCCCTAACCCTAAATCCTAAACCTAACCCTAAACATAACCTTTGACCCCTAATCCTAACCCTAACCCTAACCCTAACCATAACCATAATTGTAACCCTAGCCCTAAACCCAACCCCTAACCCAAAAATTTACTTTTCCCTCATGGGGACCATGCCCGAGTCCCCACGAGGGAGCATTTGACAACCTTTTCTATCCTAATGGGGATATTTAGTCCCCATGAAGTAGGCTATACATGCTCACACACACACACACACACACACACACACACAAGCACACCTTCACTCAGACTCCTGCTGAAGGAATGGCTCTTATTAGAGTCTGGCTCCCACTTTAATGTCCGTTGCCTAAATTGGAAGCCAACTGGAGTAAATAGATTTTTTTTCCTTCTTTTTCTAGAGCCGCCATGAAATCAAAGGGAACAGGGTGAAATATATAAATATATTTATGCCTTTCAATTAGAGTATGACTTCTTGTCTGGAAGTAGAAAAGAGAGAGGGAGAGGGGGAGAAAGAGAGAGGGAGAAAAAGAGAGTGAGATGGGGAGAGAGAGGCAGAGGGAGAGAGGGAAAGAGAGAAAGAGAGAGAGAGGTTGAGCTAGGCCAGGGGCTCAGAAGGTTGGAATAGAGAAAAGAGCGGGATTATTTGGCTGAAAGGCCGGCGCTGCTCAGCATAACTGCAGATAGAATGAACGGCAGGCTGTTGTATTTTACTGCAGATTATTTATTTATTTCATTTTTTCATTTTTTATTTGGATGTTTTTTTCTGCAGCCCCGTCCCGTTTACTTCAGTTTTAAGCTCTGACCTCACGGCTGCTTTATAAAACACGCAACCAAGCACGCATATAACTCTAACTCTGTCCATATTTAAAGAATACCTTTCATCTTCATAAAGAGATGGACCTTTCCAACTGTCTGACTGTGGAAAAAGCTGACCGTTCACTGCCCGCTCTTTTATGATTCTGCTCATAATACGCAGCGCGTCCTCCAAACGCACGTTGTGTTTCTACGTCATTCTTCACCATGAAAATAACAATACACACACACACACACACACACACACACACACTTTCTGCTTTCCATTGGTCCTCGTTAGGGGATCAGGGTAAGAATTTGGCCCTGGTCACATGTGCGAGGGGCACAAGGAGACCCCGGACTTCTATGGAGACAGTGAGACTGGAGTTACAGCTTTTCATTAACCTGGAAACCACCTAGTTACATGGTTCATGGGCCGGTCTCAGCTCACTTGGAGGTAACAAAGGGTGTCGGACCCAGGGTTCTGCGGGGGGCTCTCTGCTCGGGGGCACCCCATCTGACTCTGATCAGCTCCCCCACTCATTAGGGGGGGGGGGGTAAAGTGGAGATTATGGTTTATGTCGGGATCGTGTTACGCCATGCCCCCGCCCACGCACCCCCCCTCCTCCGCTCCCAGCCCAGACCAGACACTTACCACCAGCTCCACTGATGATCCCTCGCTGTTCCTTCCTTCATTCAAACACGTTCTCTTTCTCTTGCTGTCTTTTTCTCTTTCTCCCGCCCCACTCCCCACCCTCTTCTACCTGCTTTTATGTTATTGCATTAAAAAAATGACTAATGTAGTCCTTCTTTAGCTGACATATACTATCTGAGGTCATTCAATTATCTCGTTTTAAGGCGATTAAAAGAGTGTAATCATTGTTTTACTGACATATAACATTGCAGGATTAGTATTAGTATTTTCAGTCTAATGTACAGCACCTCTTAGGTTTCACACCACAGTACTCTCTGAGCTGTAAGGAAAGGACAGAAGCTTACCTGTAGCAGAAGCCTACCTGTAACAGAAGCTTACCTGTAGCAGAAGCCTACCTGTAGCAGAAGCTTACCTGTAGCAGAAGCCTACCTGTAACAGAAGCTTACCTGTAGCAGAAGCCTACCTGTAGCAGAAGCTTACCTGTAGCAGAAGCCTACCTGTAACAGAAGCTTACCTGTAGCAGAAGCCTACCTGTAGCTGAAGCTTACCTGTAGCAGAAGCCTACCTGTAGCAGAAGCTTATCTGTAGCAGAAGCTTACCGGTAGCAGAAGCCTACCTGTAACAGAAGCTTACCTGTAGCAGAAGCTTACCTGTAGCAGAAGCTTACCGGTAGCAGAAGCCTACCTGTAACAGAAGCTTACCTGTAGCAGAAGCCTACCTGTAGCAGAAGCTTACCTGTAGCAGAAGCCTACCTGTAACAGAAGCTTACCTGTAGCAGAAGCCTACCTGTAGCTGAAGCTTACCTGTAGCAGAAGCCTACCTGTAGCAGAAGCCTACCTGTAGCAGAAGCTTATCTGTAGCAGAAGCCTACCTGTAGCAGAAGCTTACCTGTAGCAGAAGCTTATCTGTAGCAGAAGCCTACCTGTAGCAGAAGCTTACCTGTAACAGAAGCCTACCTGTAGCAGAAGCTTACCTGTAGCAGAAGCTTACCTGTAGCAGAAGCCTTCCTGTAGCAGAAGCCTACCTGTAGCAGAAGCTTATCTGTAGCAGAAGCCTTCCTGTAACAGAAGCTTACCTGTAGCAGAAGCTTACCTGTAGCAGAAGCTTACCTGTAGCAGAAGCCTTCCTGTAGCAGAAGCCTACCTGTAGCAGAAGCTTATCTGTAGCAGAAGCCTACCTGTAGCAGAAGCCTACCTGTAGCAGAAGCTTACCTGTAGCAGAAGCCTACCTGTAGCAGAAGCCTACCTGTAGCAGAAGCTTATCTGTAGCAGAAGCCTACCTGTAGCAGAAGCTTACCTGTAGCAGAAGCTTATCTGTAGCAGAAGCCTACCTGTAGCAGAAGCTTACCTGTAACAGAAGCCTACCTGTAGCAGAAGCTTACCTGTAGCAGAAGCTTACCTGTAGCAGAAGCCTTCCTGTAGCAGAAGCTTATCTGTAGCAGAAGCCTACCTGTAGCAGAAGCTTACCTGTAGCAGAAGCTTATCTGTAGCAGAAGCTTACCTGTAGCAGAAGCCTACCTGTAGCAGAAGCTTACCTGTAGCAGAAGCCTACCTGTAGCAGAAGCCTACCTGTAGCAGAAGCTTATCTGTAGCAGAAGCTTACCTGTAGCTGAAGCTTACCTGTAGCAGAAGCTTACCTGTAGCAGAAGCCTACCTGTAGCAGAAGCCTACCTGTACTCTCACCTATGGGATCATTGTTTTCACTCTGCTCTTTGACTCAGGTGACACAGGTTCTATTAACGCAAATGTCCGTGTTCTTTTCGCCGCCCGCGATCGCTGAACCGCTTCATGTAAATGCGGATATGCAAAGAGTCTGACGAGGGAGAGGAAGCGCAGGCCGATCGCCGTATTCGCCGTCACCTGGCAGCCGGTCAGGAACAGTTTGGGGTGACCGTACCCTGGCCCGAGTGAAGCCCCGTGCGATCGCCGTGCCCCTGTGTAGGGGTGTAGGTCCGCAGACCGACCGTCGGAGTGGTACCACATCGGCCCAACCGATTAGAAAGAGCTGCCTGTTTCCTGGGTTGTCGTGACGACGGGACCCATTGATCATGGCGAACATGAAAGCACAAGCATGTTGTACGGTGAGGGGTGGGGGTGAGGGGTGAGTGGTGGGGGTGAGGGGTGGGGGTGGGGCCCGTGACGTTGGGGTGGGTGCTCAGAATTGATGAGTATCAGCTGATGAGAAGGTTTTGACAGAAGACATCCTCCTGCCCATTTGGGGTTTGGTGACGGCACGTTGGCGATTTAGCGCCTGTACCCCCGACTGCTCCCTGTCCCCCGGTGCACCCTGGCATGGCGTTAAAACAGCAGGGCAGGAAGGCAATATCGCTGCCTGATAGCCGATCCCCCCACTTTAGGGGCAGCTAGACCTGCTGTGCTGTGGAGATCTCTTAATCCAGCTCCTTTAACAGAGCATAGCACACTTTAACTAAGCATTCTCTCTGCCCAGCAAAACACTGTGCGTGTGTTTGTGTGTGTCTGAGAAAAAGAGCATGCGTGTGTTTGTGAATGTGTGTGTGTGTGTGTGTGTGTGAGAGCATACATGTGTGTGTGAGTGAGTGAGTATGAGTGTTTGTGCATGTGTGTGTGTGTGTGTGTGTGTGTGTGTGTGAATGAGTGATTGTGTGTGTATGTGTGTGTGAGTGTTTGTGAGTGAGTGAGCAAGCGTGCGTGCATGTGTATATGTGTGTGTGTGTGCATGTGAAAATAAGAAGAAAATAAGTGTGTTTGTGTTCATTTGTGTGTGTATGTGTGTGTGTGAGTGAGTGAGCAAGCATGCATGCATGTGTATATGTGTGTTTGTGTGTGTGTGTGTGCATGCATGTGAAGATAAGAAAAAAAGAAGCGTGTGTGTGTGTGTGTGTATGTGTGTGTGTGTGTGTGGAATAGAAACTCCAGCACAGGACCACTCCAGTTCACGTATTTCCACAGCGGCTTCTCCCGCTGCCCAGAGACGGCTGTTTATTCCCGCTCCAAACGGTCTGGAGTTCCTGCAGGCCACACAAGGTTTAAAAAATCTAAAATATCTGAGTGTGTTTCAGGTTAGCTTTGAATGCTTCAAGCTTTTCCCATGCGTTGGAGCTGACTGGCCGTACAGGAGTGCGTGTGCTGGTTGCGTGAAGACATTCTGTTTGTTTTGCACTGTCTTTTGTTATTTCAGCTTGTTACGTTTAGATCAACCTGAAGGGAATAAGACTGTGTCTCGGAAGGGCGGGGAGTGCATTGTGGGTATTAGTTCAGGCACTACAGCTGTGCTGTATGTGTTTGGAATTGAAAAGAGAGGTTTGTATGTGTGTGTGTGTGTGTGTGTGTGTGTGTGTGTGTGTGTGTGTGTGTGTGTGTGTGTGTGTGTGTGTGTGTGTGTGAGAGAGAGAGAGAAAGGAAAAGAGAGAAAGGGGAAGGAAGCAAGCGAGTGGTTTCCTAGCTTAAGGCATTATATCCATTCGTAACATAGGCCTAAACATTATAGCCGCAGCTGGATGCCATTGATTTCAGCCAACTAGCATTTTTTGACAGGTAAACGTGGTTTGACGTGACGTCTCACAATTACCGCTGGCGTCAGTTTGGGGGAAAATGGCCGCTCAATGTTAAGAGTTTTTGAAGGAGTAGGCAACAAACTCTCTGTGCCATCTCTCAAGCCATGTTCCTAAAAGCCAATTTTCCTGACGTAGAGGCAAGGAAACGTGAGCTACTGTTCGTTGTGTGGAAATCACAGGGTGTCCTTACAGCTGCTAGGGGTCACACACTGAACGGGAGCGAAGTTCTGAGTGGGGGGGGCTTGTCACACAACCCCCCACCTCCCCCCACCACCACTACCACCACACATGCACACATATCTGCTTGCCATATTGTGGAATAAATAGGCTTAATGTAAGTTGGTGTCATCAACTAAAAAAAAAACTGCGTTACAAAATCGGGAATAATGTAAAAAATATATTTTTTTAAAACATCCCAGGGAGCTGAAATGACCCATTTTAAAGAAGCCGTAAAGTGTTTGATGAAAACACGTTTGTTTCCTAACTCTGGACGGACGCCCTGTGACTCCTCCGTCACATTTTCCACCCTTTTCGTTTTTTGTAGTTGTTTTCTTCAGTCGTTAGTGCGTGCGTGCATGCGTGCGGAGGTAGGAGGGATAGCGCAGAGGCGGAATTCTGCGTCTCGGGTTTCCCCGCCGGTAAAACATGCAGCCGCTGGTTCTCCTCGCGCGCAGAGCCGAGCGGCTGCAGCCGCCTGCTGACAGCGCGGACGTCTCCGCTGCCCCAGTGCGTTTCCTCAGATCAAAGTGCGCCGCGTTGTCTGTCATGAGAAGCGCATTATCCGCCATCTCTTCTTTATTCAGTCCGAGAATTTAAGCACAATCTGACTGCCATGTGCTTAGTCCTTAATTTTGAGTAAAAAAACAAAAAAAAACTTTTTTTTTTGCATTTTTTCTTAACCGCACAACATGTTTTATTCATTTCAAAGTCTACTGAAGTTGTAATGTACTGCAGTAAAACATGGAGAAGCACATTGACTTAAATAAGGGCAAGTACATGTATAAGGAAAGATGTCATTCCTTTGGTGGTTTTCTGCAGTTCTTTTAGGGTGATAATCTTTTAGTGATTAAACAAAAATGCATCGATTGTATTAGTCGCTTGTCTTTCCTGCAGTGTAGCCTACATCCTACATTCTGCTGTACAGAAATGATACCGTGTAAAAAAAAAAAAAGAATAAAAAAGAAAGGTAATCCTGGGAAACTTTCAATATTTTGATTTCCTAAGCTTATTAAGTGGGTAAGAAAGATTGTAATTGCACCTTCAAAAACTCCTCGTAAGAGCTCTATTGTCCTGGAGGCTTCCGATGTTTATTTTGGCCAAAGTGCCGTTAAGCTGCCTGCTTCTATCTCGCTGTTCTGCGCTGTGTCCCGTCCCAGGTTAGAGGAGTGTGTGGCTCTTCCAGTGCATCTCACTCCCCCCCCCCCCGCCTGGTCAGTGGGCAGGGTAGGGGACTTTCGTCATGGGGGGTTGAGGGTCACGTGTTTGTCCCACACAGAGGGCAGGCGGGGGGCCAGTCATTTGTATCTGTCAGGTGGGGATGGTGACGTCCTGGCTGGGGGGCAGATACCCCCCCCATGTTGCTTCATTACCTGGGCCGCCCCCCACCCCAGTGGGCCTGTGGAGCCAGTGAAACCGGACCCGGGCCTGGCCCAGACCTGGCCTCGCAGCCCGCAGTGTCACAAGCGCCAGAACTTTATCACCTTCCTGTCTGCGTCTCCTTCATCTCTCCCCCCCGGCTCTCCTTCTCTACCCCTTCTTCTCCTCCTTTATCTCCTTCTCTTCTTTCGTTGGGCTTTACTGGCCTCCTCCAGTCCCCCTTTGACCCTTTACTTCAGCTTGCCTGGACAACGGCCATTTTCTTTCTGTGACATGTGAAAATAAAATGTTTGGAAAATGGTGTTTAAGCCATTGACTTGCACCGTCCTGTATTTGGGCCCGTAGTGACTTGCACCGGCTCGTATTTGGGCCTGTAGTGACTTGCCCCGGCTCGTATTTGGGCCTGTAGTGACTTGCCCCGGCTCGTATTTGGGCCCGTAGTGACTTGCCCCGGCTCGTATTTGGGCCCGTAGTGACTTGCTCCGGCCTGTATTTGGGCCCGTAGTGACTTGCGCCGGCCCGTATTTGGGCCCGTAGTGACTTGCACCGGCCCGTATTTGGGCCCGTAGTGACTTGCCCCGGCTCGTATTTGGGCCCGTAGTGACTTGCTCCGGCCCGTATTTGGGCCCGTAGTGACTTGTGCCGCCCCATATTTGGGCTCGTAGTGACTTGTACCGGCCCGTATTTGGGCCTGTAGTGACTTGTCCTGGCCCGTATTTGGGCCCGTAGTGACTTGTGCCGGCCCATATTTGGGCCCGTAGTGACTTGTGCTGGCCCGTATTTGGGCCCGTAGTGACTTGTGCTGGCCCGTATTTGGGCCCGTAGTGACTTGCACCGGCCTGTATTTGGGCTTGTAGTGACTTGTACCAGCCCGTATTTGGGCCCGTAGTGACTTGTGCCGGCCCATATTTGGGCCCGTAGTGACTTGTGCTGGCCCGTATTTGGGCCCGCAGTGACCTGTGCTGGCCCGTATTTGGGCCCGTAGTGACTTGCACCGGCCTGTATTTGGGCTTATAGTGACTTGTACCAGCCCGTATTTGGGCCCGTAGTGACTTGTGCCGGCACATATTTGGGCCGTAGTGCTTTATAGCTTATTTGCACATTCATTGTGTTTTTTTGTTTTTTTTGGAAGTGAGATTTTTTAATAATCTGGTCACACAATATACCATTTGAAAGTGTTAAAACTCACGATTCTATGTGTATAAACTATTTTACGATCCCAATGTTATAGCGACAATGGTTCTTTATTTTGTAACATGACACAACACAGGTTCCTGTTCCACGGAAATCCAGAGACAACACAAATAATGAAATTTTTTTTATCTTTATCCCGGCAAAAAATAAAAATAAATATATATATTTAAAGAAAGAAAAAAAAAATTACACTTTCACTGATGTGTTCGATCTTCTGTTACTTTATACTTTAGTATTTCTGACTCTTTAAAAACAAACTTCCAAGGGTTCCCTTTCAGAAGAAACCAGGATTATGCCTGTAGTCAAAGGGGTTCAAGAACAGCAACCATTTTATTTCCAGGCTTGTGTTCTAGAGAAGGGGTTAAACAGGTTTGTAAAACTTCAAGAAGTTACTGCTGTTTGCTATAGGCTTGAGTGTTGGTGAAATTGCAACACACCCCTTCACATAAATTAGCCTACTTGGTGATAAAATACAGCGAGGAATACTTGTTTCCAGGGCACCAGTGTAGCGTCATGGTTACGGAACACTCAGACATTGCGGGTTTCCCAGGTGGCCACTGCCTCTTGTAACCCTAAGAAAGGCGCTTCATATTTTAAGCTGCTTCAGGAAATAGCCAGCTGTATAAATTAATTGTACGTAAAACATAAGATTTAAGTTGCTCTGGATAAGAGGATCTGCTAAAAAATTTTTTAAAAATAAGGTCTTTGTAAAAGTGAGCACTGTACTGAATGTTATGAGAAGAAAAACTTTGTAGTTACAGTGTACAGGACCTGGGATTGCTTGTATGAATGTATTAGATGTAGCACTAGAGTAGCTCTTAGCTCATGGTGATGTTCCTCCAATGCTGTACTTCATAGTCTCATGTTAGCCCCTCAACCTTAAGTAGTCTTCTTACATGCATACTCTGGTTAAGTGCATGACATAATAGTCCCGATAATACTGTTATTTGATAAAATAACTTGATTTCTGGGTGAATAAACCATAGTTAGAATGTGAATAAAACCTGCCTTCTGTGCTCAGAAAATAAATGTTTCTTTTTGTTAAATCCAGTAGAAACATTTGAAGAGAATATCACCAATATGTGGGTTATGGGTCTGCGGTCATTTCATTGATAATAAAACTCTCACAAATGGTCAGAAGTAAATTAATCTGAATAAAGTTTACATTTTTTCAGTGAAGTAAGTCATGATTGAGGTTTCAGTGTCAGCCGAATTTGTTTGTGCTGTCTATGAATTATCTGTGGAAAAATGACAAAATCCCGTCCTGCCCGAGTGTGTGATTGCATGAGTCATGTGTGCTCTTGAACACGGCTGTGACTTTCAAAATGTATTCTTAATTTCTGACTCTCAAAAGAGCTGTCTTTAAGCTTAATGTATCATTAAGCATAACATACCTGTTGCGTAATGTATATTTCCATTTTTAAAAATGTGTTTATTTTACATATTTGGCAGTGGAGCGATGGGAATGTGGTTGTGATTGTAGGGGTAGGGAGTGGCCAGGTGTGAAGATGGTGTTAGTCATTTGGAGAGCAGCTGTGCATTGTAGCACGCTTGATACTCTCCCAAGTTAATGTCACTCAGTGGCTAAGCTTCTGGAATCCTTCGTCCTGTGATTAGCCAGGTGTGATTACAGAGTGTACCTGCCTACTTTGAGATTGTGAGAATTTTTTGTTTTTTATTTTATTATAATTTTGTTTTGGTTTGTTTGTTTGTTCTGGTTCATTCCACAGGTGGCACTTTCTCATCTAGTCCTGCTCTGAGAGTGATTATGTGCCCTGCTCTGAGTGTGATTGCCTGCCCTTGTCTGCCATACTGGATCATTTAGGTTAGAGTGATCCTGCCTACACGTTACGTCTTTGGACCGATGCAATGGATTTCTGCCATCTTTATGATCCCGCTCATTAAAATTAACTGTCGGGCTATAAAAAATAGATTTTGTTTTAATGCTGCCTTCTGGATTTCTTCATGCACTGTTGGTCTTGTGCGGGAAAGCACTGCTCTCTGTCCTCAATGAAATCATGTCTTCGGATGCTGCCAGCACCGTGGTGCATTTAGGTGGCAATAAGGTGGAGTCCCTGTCATGAAACGTGTAGTGCAGTGGATAGTGTACCATGGTGTGGCAAACAGGAGGCATAGGCATAGCCAGACATAGCCAGAACATTTCATTTTAAACGCCAAACGGTCTGTATATCTCATTTATAGTTTTAAAAAGTGCGTAAAAGTCTTTCCATTTCAACGAAAAGATAATTGGACAATGAACTTGCATTGGGTAAATTAATTTTTTTCATAAAAGCATTTCATGAATGAACGAACGAATGAATTAGTCAATCAATCGTTTTTTTTGTTGTCCCCGAGGGGCAATCTGATTACCGCCAAGTTAAAACAGACCCTAAATATCCAAGAACAGCGAACACAAAACATAAGAAAATAATTAAGCGAACCCTTATGAAATTATATCTTTACATGTCCTACTTCAAAGCTTAGTGCCTGCCCTGGATGACTTAAGAAAGAACATGTGTAAAAGAAAGCATTTAAAATGATAAGCAGTGGAATCCACGGCACAGTTCCAGTTGAGGTGCAGAAAAACTGCAGAACTGGGAATACCCCTCATTTAACAAGACTCTTTAAAATATCTGCCTGCCCCTTCAACTAGACCCATCAACCCCTGCCTTTTGATCAGCCCAGTAACCCCCCTCCCGTTGGCTGCTTTTACACCGTCATTATTGGGCTTTTGCCCAACGGCGTGCACTCGCAGGCCAGGGTTCTCCTGTCGGGCCTGTGCCCAGGTCCGGGCCCTTTACTGGCCGGGGTCTGCCTGAGGACACCGGGCCGGGTCGCCCCCGGAGCCCTGAAGTGCTGCCTATAAAGGATAGAGTGCTCGTTTGGCCGCTTTGAGGACCCCCGAAAACGGGTGCTTTTTATTGGGGTGACTCCAGGATTATGTGCCCCAAGCGCTTGTCCCATGCGCAGGGGCACGGGCTGCCCTTGCCCTCACCTTAACCTGGCCGTCCTACAGCAGCTCTGGGCCTGTAAACCCCTGCGTACAGGGGCGTGCATCTCTCCTGGCGGAGCCAGAGCCAGTGCAGGAGGGCATGCTGGGATACTGGGGGTGTCCTCCCTTCGTCTGGCTGGAGTTACGACCCCGCGCACCCCAGAGATTCAAGGATAAATCGGGGAGCAGCGTGCATCCTCACACACACACAGTCCTGTATTCATATCTGTGTGGGGACGTCCTAAACCTAACCCTAACCCTAACTTAACCCTAGCCCTAAAACTAACCCGCAACCTAACTCTTGTTATCCTATCATTATTGGGACTTCCTAAACCTAACCCTAACCCTAACCTAACCCTAATCATAAGACTAAATCATAACCCCAGCCCTAACCCTAAATCTAACCCTAAACATAACCTTTGACCCCTAATCCTAACCCTAACCCTAACCATAACCATAACCATAATTGTAACCCTAGCCCTAAACCCAACCCCTAACCCAAAAATTTACTTTTCCCTCATGGGGACCATGCCCGAGTCCCCACGAGGGAGCATTTGACAACCTTTTCTATCCTAATGGGGATATTTAGTTCCCATGAAGTAGGCTATACATGCTCGCGTGCGCACGCACGCACGCACGCACGCACGCACGCACGCACGCACGCACGCACGCACGCACGCACGCACGCACGCACGCACGCACGCACGCACGCACGCACGCACGCACGCACGCACGCACGCACGCACGCACGCACGCACGCACGCACGCCTGTTTGTGCCATCTCAGAAAATAAAGCGTCATGTAAAATGCTCTGGTGATTTAAGATTCCCCTCTACGTTTTTTTTCTCCCTGAGTGCCTTAAAGAAGGACCAATGTTCCGCCGTGTTTCAACAGGTAAGAGAGCCAGTGAGGTACAATAGTGGTCCTGGTTCCTCACTCTCTATCACCCCCTCAGGTGCCTGGTTCCTCACTTTCTATCACCCGCTCAGGTTCCTGGTTCCTCAGTATCTATCACCCCCTCAGGTTCCTGGTTCCTCAGTATCTTTCACCCCCTCAGGTTCCTGGTTCTTCACTCTCTATCACCCCCTCAGTTTCTTGGTTCTTCAGTCTCGTTCAGGTCCCCGGTTCCTATCTCCTCCTGCCGCTGGTCTCCTGGTTTTTTTTACGACAGGGTGCAAAAGGGGCAGAAGGAAATGAGCTGACCCCAGGGTCAGGTGTGTAGTCAGGAGCCGAGGCAGGGAGCGTGGCCCAGCTGCCCCTCTCTCTCAGGGCGAAAGGAAGGGGACGAGGGTACAGGTCGGGGTGAGCGCTGCAGAGTGGGGGAAGGGGGGGGGAGGGAAGAGGGGGAGCTGCCTCAATCTTTGACCCCGGAGTCATGTGCCTTTAATTAAGGCAGATTTTAATTTGTTTACAAGGCCCACCGGTCTTAAATCTTCCAGAGCTTCAGCAACCCCCCCTCACCCACGCTCACCCCCAACCTCTTTTTTTTCTGTTTAATACATGTTGGGCATCCATTTATGATGCTGTGTTAACGGTTTTCTGGCACAGCTTACAAGCTATTTGGTAATCCACAAAACTGAATTTCAGGGGGCGCCCTCTAAGACGTTAATCTGTGGCGATATTAAAGGCCGTCCTCCTCCCCTGGATGGGACCCATCCGCTTTATCGCCTCCGTCCGGCACCCGCCCGGACGACAAACTGCTGACCCCTTGACCCCGCAGTCAAATTGATACGAGCAGACTTCTTTTTCTCGTTACTCTCTCCGATGCATGGGAGACTTATGTGATGGACACTTTTAGGACAGGACACACGTAGGATTTTATACGTATTTCAAATTTTTTTATTTTTTGAATGGTTCCAGTATATACAACTTTGCAGCAGCATTTTGCTTCTGTTCTTGGCTTGCGCAAATCCACCAAAGTGAAACAACAAACAGTTCAAAGTAAAAAATTTTCAGTTGCAGACACTTCCTGAACTGATGTCATTTCTTGTTAGTTAAAAAAAAAAAGAGAAAAGATCAAGGACTAGGTTTTGTAATCCTTTTTAATATTAATTGAATTTTATTTTTTGAATCGTGAGGAACATACCTGTGAGTGCTTATGAACTTGTAGGGTACAAGCATAAAGGTGGCTTCCGTTAGCGTGTAGCGTCTTACCCCAGCTCACTGTCAGGAGAAATGGCTGCTGTTACATGGTTGGACTGTAAAACAGCGTTTAGACTCTTCCCCAAGTCTCCTTGTCGCTCGACTCTCACCTCAACTGGTTATTTCTTATTAAACATTTACACGTAACCGTAGTGCTGTTACTAGCATGTCCGGCGCAACCAGTTTGCAACAAAACCCAGCTGTAAAAGGGGCAGCTAATTGGTAACGGTGGGTTAAATAAATGTTTAAATTCTCCTTGGTGTAGAGGATGTGTTGAGGAGACTCCAGTAAAAGAAAGAAAGAAAGAAAGAAAAAAAAGAGGCGGGAGAACGGGCGGCTATTTGATAGTGAGAGTGAGTGTGAGAGCGAGTGCAACTGAGTGGAACTCTAGTTTTGCACGAGACGCAATGCCGTCTCCTCCACTGTGTTGTAATTGACATCATATGGCCAGAGCACTGAAGGGAGAGCCCGATTGGGTGTCCTCACTGTAAAGACAGACAGAAAGAGCGAGGGAGAGAGACGAAGGAAGCAAGGGGGAAAAGAGAAAGCAAAGGGTTCATGTATTACTTGCAGCCAGAGGGGCAGCCATAAGTCAGTGTTTTTTCTAGAAAATGAATCACGGGTTCGCTGCCGTTTTTCTTTTCTTTTTTTTAAAAATGAAACGAAGCTGCCATCTCACTGGGAAGCCCGCAGGGAAGACACGTCTCCCAGGACCTCGGGAGGTGTGACCATGCTTACACACATGAAATATGGACACGCTTGATGAATGGAGGAGGCCCAGAAAGGGTGCAGAAAGAGAGGGAGAGAGAAAGAGAGGCAGGGCGTGTGGGGAGGGGTCAGGGTGAATGGAAGTTGCAGCAACAGAGAGGGATGCACACAGGATGAGAGGAGAGGAAGATAAAGTTAGTGGAGTGCAGAAGAGAGGAAGAAGGTTTAAAAGCTCTGGCACGACCATGTCTACTAAAACTACTGCAACGATGGTAGTAGTAGTGTAGCATCATGGTTAGGGAAATGGGTTTGTAACTCGAGGATTTAACCAGTTAGATTTCTAGCAAGGGTTCTCCTATTTCTAGAGCAAGGCACTTGACCTAAATTACTTCAGCAAATATCCAGCTCTATAGATTTTCCGTGTGAATGGTTCTCGCTCTTCCCGACTGCGGAGCTTCTCCACCCTAGCACTCTAGCTCCATCCCACCCTCCACCCTAGCTCCACATTCCTCTGCGAACCACTCAGTCACTGCTTGCTTTTGGTCGTGGTCTGAAGACACACCTATTCAGACTTTACCTTGACTGAAATTCACACTAGATATCTATGTTGGGCTACCCACCTACACGGCAAAAATGTTATTTTAAAATTTAACACTGCTGGTGTACATTGAACACCCCAGGGTGTTTATATGAGTCCATTGACTTATATAGACACCCAAAGGTGTTGAATGTACACCACCATCTCTGCTGTGTATGAAGTAGCACTTTCATGTAGCGCTTGTATGTTGTATACCGATGTTTTTTTTTAATCGTTCTTGTTATCTTGTTACACCCTCTGACAGGTGTGGTGTGATAGTTGCCAGGGGAATGCACGCAGGCTGGTTTACCACTCTGTCTGTGTGTCTGTCCTGCAGGTTTCAGATCCAGAGAGGGACTAATGATCCACACGGCTACAAAGGCCTTGGCGACTGCTTCAGGACGATATTCCGGAATGAAGGGTACGCTCTCCTCCTCATTGTTCTCGGTGTTCCAATTCACCATGTGTTCCATGCTGTGGAAAGCGCAAGTCGCCCTCACACACGTGGCACATTGATTGCAGGATGCCCTGAAAGAACACACTGTGTATGTTTTTGTGTGTTTGTGAGGACCGGTCGGCGAGTGGCGATTGCGTGTGTTTTTGTGTTTACCCTTGACGTCTCTGTCGGTGTCCTTCACTGGGTGTGCTTGTGCTTGTGTGTTGTCTTTCTCAGTGTAGTCAGCACACTGGAAAAGCACAGTCAGGCTTTTATTCTCTACCCTCATGCCCTTTTTCTCAACTTACCGTCCTCAGCAGGTGTGTGTCTCATGTGTTTGTGTGTGCATTCCATGCATCTGTGTGCAGCAATAACATGGGACCACAAGCGTGCCTGGAGGACTAACGTGTATGTGTTAGAGAGAGAGAGAGAGAGAGAGCGAGAGAGACTGAAAGAGGCAGTAAGTTGCATGTCAATCGCATCTGTTTTGCTCAGTATTATTTTTCACCATTTGTGTATGTGTCTTCAAATCACCCCCCCCCTCCCCTTCCATTAATGAATACATAAAAAGCATTAAACATGACCCCTCATAATTAACATCTGATTATGCAACCATAATTAACACTGATGTTAGAGACATCTACAATAAGCTCTGTATGTTTAAGCTTCAGTTAAAATGAAAGCTCCCTCTTCCTACATAGTCTTGCCTGGAGGAGAATATCATTAAGGTTTGTGGTAATGCATAATTGAGTATTGTATTGTGGTATGGGCTCGGTGCATGCTGGTGGAGTTGGAAAGCACTTGATGCTGTATTCTCAGTAAGACCACAGCCCAAAACCAACCAAAGCATGTAGGTTTTTCCTAAGGTTTTGTTAGTAACTCAACAGTAATAGGACATACACATCCAATACACAAAAACCCAATATCTTGGTACTTGACTCCTTTGCCTCTCTTGCAATGAATCTTGGGGAGGAGAAGGTCAACTTGCACACTGCTAATCCCGCTTGACAGTGGAACCTGGAAGAGACGATCTACAAAACAATCTGCTAAATTCTGCCGTCGTCAAGGCAACTTTTCTTAAAATGCTTTAAATGACCAAAGCATAAAGAAAATTAAATCCATTTGGTGAGAAATTGTCAACGTCAATTTGTGTGTAAATATTGAAGACAGAAACGCAAGTGTTAATTGAATCGCGTATTCTGTTGGCTTTTCCCTTCCCACCTCTGTCATCTCTCTCCCTCGCTCCCTCCCTCTCTGCCTGTCCCAGTCTTCCCTGACAGTGTGCAGGCCGGTGAGAAAGCGCCCGCACTTCCATCTGTTTATTGAGAGCCGACAGCTTTATAGTGGATATAAAAGTGATCTGGCGCAAGGTGCCTGTGAGTGGGCTTGGAAGCAGGCTGGTGACAGCTAGGCACTGCTTCACAGCCATGAACCCCTATAGCCTGAGAGCTTTCACTGCCATGAACCCCTACAGCCTGAGAGCTTTCACTGCCATGAACCCCTACAGCCTGAGAGCTTTCACAGCCATGAACCCCTACAGCCTGAGAGCTTTCACTGCAATGAACCCCTACAGCCTGAGAGCTTTCACTGCCATGAACCCCTACAGCCTGAGAGCTTTCACTGCCATGAACCCCTACAGCCTGAGAGCTTTCACTGCAATGAACCCCTACAGCCTGAGAGCTTTCACTGCCATGAACCCCTACAGCCTGAGAGCTTTCACTGCCATGAACCCCTACAGCCTGAGAGCTTTCACTGCCATGAACCCCTACAGCCTGAGAGCTTTAACTGCCATGAACCCCTACAGCCTGAGAGCTTTCACTGCAATGAACCCCTACAGCCTGAGAGCTTTCACTGCCATGAACCCCTACAGCCTGAGAGCTTTCACTGCCATGAACCCCTACAGCCTGAGAGCTTTCACTGCCATGAACCCCTACAGCCTGAGAGCTTTAACTGCCATGAACCCCTACAGCCTGAGAGCTTTCACTGCCATGAACCCCTACAGCCTGAGAGCTTTCACTGCCATGAACCCCTACAGCCTGAGAGCTTTCACTGCCATGAACCCCTACAGCCTGAGAGCTTTAACTGCCATGAACCCCTACAGCCTGAGAGCTTTAACTGCCATGACCCCTACAGCCTGAGAGCTTTAACTGCCATGAACCCCTACAGCCTGAGAGCTTTCACTGCCATGAACCCCTACAGCCTGAGAGCTTTCACTGCCATGAACCCCTACAGCCTGAGAGCTTTAACTGCCATGAACCCCTACAGCCTGAGAGCTTTCACTGCCATGAACCCCTACAGCCTGAGAGCTTTCACTGCCATGAACCCCTACAGCCTGAGAGCTTTCACTGCCATGAACCCCTACAGCCTGAGAGCTTTCACTGCCATGAACCCCTACAGCCTGAGAGCTTTAACTGCCATGAACCCCTACAGCCTGAGAGCTTTCACTGCCATGAACCCCTACAGCCTGAGAGCTTTAACTGCCATGAACCCCTACAGCCTGAGAGCTTTCACTGCCATGAACCCCTACAGCCTGAGAGCTTTCACTGCCATGAACCCCTACAGCCTGAGAGCTTTCACTGCCATGAACCCCTACAGCCTGAGAGCTTTAACTGCCATGAACCCCTACAGCCTGAGAGCTTTCACTGGCATGAACCCCTACAGCCTGAGAGCTTTCACTGCCATGAACCCCTACAGCCTGAGAGCTTTCACTGCCATGAACCCCTACAGCCTGAGAGCTTTAACTGCCATGAACCCCTACAGCCTGAGAGCTTTCACTGCCATGAACCCCTACAGCCTGAGAGCTTTCACTGCCATGAACCCCTACAGCCTGAGAGCTTTCACAGCCATGAACCCCTACAGCCTGAGAGCTTTCACTGCCATGAACCCCTACAGCCTGAGAGCTTTCACTGCCATGAACCCCTACAGCCTGAGAGCTTTAACTGCTTGGATCCACAAACAGTATGTTCACACAAACACACTCACACACGCACACTCACACAACACACGCACGCACACACAAACACGCACGCACGCACACACACACACACACACACACACACACACACGCACGCACACACAAGCAGAAGCAGAAGCAGAAGCAGAAGGGCACAGGCACAACGAGCGCTGGAACTGTCAGCTGAAATATCAACAGACCGTGGTGAACTTATTTCACTTGTTAATCAGAACGAAGGTAAAGCAAATAGACCTGAGGCTGAGATCAATCAGTCTTCCTCACAAAGACACACAGGTGACACACCTGCCTCATCGTTTCCCAGAACTGCCTTTCTCTAGAAGCCCATCTGCTTAAGGCATGCTGCCTCTTTTACGTCATCTTGCCACCTATAGTAAAATATATATGAAATATACAAAATATACAACGTCTATTTCTAACTGCTTTAATACAGTGTGTCAAGGTCATCCAGGTATATACAGTATAAGACATCCAGGTATATACAGTATGAGACATCCAGGTGTATACAGTATAAGACATCCAGGTATATACAGTATAAGACATCCAGGTATATACAGTATGAGACATCCAGGTATATACAGTATGAGACATCTAGGTATATACAGTATAAGACATCCAGGTGTATACAGTATGAGACATCGAGGTATATACAGTATAAGACATCCAGGTATATACAGTATAAGACATCCAGGTATATACAGTATGAGACATCCAGGTATATACAGTATAAGACATCCAGGTATATACAGTATAAGACATCCAGGTATATACAGTATGAGACATCCAGGTATATACAGTATAAGACATCCAGGTATATACAGTATGAGACATCCAGGTATATACAGTATAAGACATCCAGGTATATACAGTATAAGACATCCAGGTGTATACAGTATAAGACATCCTGGTATATACAGTATAAGACATCCAGGTATATACAGTATGAGACATCCAGGTATATACAGTATGAGACATCCTGGTATATACAGTGTAAGACATCCAGGTATATACAATATAAGACATCCAGGTATATACAGTATAAGACATCCAGGTATATACAGTATGAGACATCCAGGTATATACAGTATGAGACATCCAGGTATATACAGTATAAGACATCCAGGTATATACAGTATAAGACATCCAGGTATATACAGTATAAGACATCCAGGTATATACAGTATGAGACATCCAGGTATATACAGTATAAGACATCCAGGTATATACAGTATAAGACATCCAGGTATATACAGTATGAGACATCCAGGTATATACAGTATAAGACATCCAGGTATATACAGTATAAGACATCCAGGTATATACAGTATAAGACATCCAGGTATATACAGTATAAGACAATAAGTGCAATAAACTCTGTATATTTACACCAGTCAGTTAAAATTAAAGCTCCCTCTTCCTGCATAGTCTTGCCTATTTGCTCCGATTAATTTTTCTGACTGAAACGTCAGGTTTGAAGTTTTTTGTGTTGCAAGAGCCTCAAACTGTCACTCTGGTGCCAAATATGCAGTGGATATGGATGGATCACTTGAAGGGTTGTTTCTCCTGACTTATTTTTCAATAGAGTTCAATAGGAAAATGAGTCGGGAGAAACAATTCTTAAAAAGATCCATCCATATCTACTGCATATCTGGCAGCAGAGTGATGGTTTGAGGCTCGTTTGATACCTCAGACCCTTGATGACTTACAGCCATTTAGCCAACCATGTATTCCATACTGTTCCTGCATAATTTACAGCTTAATCTAGTCCCCCCTCAGACCCATAGAGATCCATTCAAATGCAGAGAGGTTATAGTATCGCTTGTAAGAGTACCTGAAAATAAGATATCAAGAGTCTTTTGATATCATTTTATACCCAGTCATGATAGCGTCACCTGTTTACCTGTGGAATGTTCCAAACGGGTGTTTTTTGAACTTTCCGGTTTTTTTTTTTGCCCCTGTCCCAACTTTTTTGGAACATGTTGCAGGCATCAAATTCAGTAGTAGCGTATATATTGAAAATCCATAAAGTTGATAAGGTAAAACATTAAATATATAGTTTTTGTACTGTTTTCAATTACATATATATAAAATAAAACTTACAAATCACTGCTTTCTGCTTTTATGTGCATTTTGCATACTGTCCCAACTTTTTTGGAATTAGGGTTTGTATTTCTATCTGCTTTAGTACAGTGTGTCCAGGTCATCCAGGTAAATTTAAGACAATATTCAATATATTTGAAAATCTAAATGCCTGATGTCAGCCATTTGAGGCAACATTACTTTGTTTACTCTGTCCTCTTGCATGATTTCTGTGTGAGTGACTCTAATGTCTCAAATGTGCCCTAATAATAAATGGCAGTGTTTTGCATGAGATCCACGTGAAACTGATTTCCTGGAACACATCTGTCCCTTTCTTATATATTGGGATATATTGGTGCTGTACTGCCTTGTTTCCTAAGATTCCTTAAGAACAGCTGGATGAGTTCCATGAAGGCTACCGACTTAGGTCTGGATTCGATCAGCATGTGTGCATAACTTTAACTTACAAATAAATGCAAGTATTTACTTTTTTTTTTAACAAACAGAATTTGGCTAGCTTTGATAATTGCTAAAACTATGGGGGGAAAAAATCATAACTGGCACTCTGTCAAAGTAAAGGATATAGTGACTGAACCCAGGCCTTAGTTCCCTCATTTTATTATTGAAACCAGGCCTTATTCATAGTTTTATTATTTTTGTAATAGTTCAATTTCCTTAGTTTCAGTGTTTTTAAAAAATATATATGCTCTGAGTATTGCTTCTATATTGTTGGATATCTGCCATGTCTTCACTGGTGAAGTTCTCCAGGGAAAAGGGAGTTTTTGGTGAGTGTATCTGGAACTCCTTACTGACTTTTAACAGACCAGGCATCAACCTGTATTTACTTACTTGGCTTACAGTTCAATTCGAGCATTTTTCTCTTTTCACAGTTTAGCGGGTGGGGGGGGTGGGGGGGGAGACTGCAAGCGAAACTGCAAGCGAAGACATAAATGAACATTGATAATTTAATAGTGAGTCGAGGTTAAAGACAAATGTTGATTGAACTCAGATTGAATTAAATTTATATATTTGTTCATTTAAAAAAAAGAAAAAGCATTCTGTCTTACGAAATTAACTTTCAGAAGCCACATGGCAACTTGTTTATTTTCTATCCGCAATGTTATACAGTGGGTTTTTTATTACTCTCTGTACATCTTTTGAAATATTATTTGGATAGTTTGTTTTCTTAGTATACAGTATATGTGCTCCATATTGTAAATAATGATCAAATATGAATTATAAATGTATAAACCATCTGATGAGTTATTGCATCCCCTCCTTCTCTACAGAGACACTGAATTTGCTGATAGGTCAGTTGTGGGCAAGTGAGAGACAGTCAGTGAATGTGATTTAGGCCCTAATTCGTCCCCGGACAGTACGTCACTTGCTTGTTAGCCCCTCCATCTCCCTGCATATCACCGACAGTAGCTCTTAATTTTCACAGAACACTTATCACTTCCAGTATATTTTTGCTGTAATCACCCTCTAGTAGCCAGTAGCGGATTACCTCCAGGCCAAATCACTTAGCCATATTTTATACAAATAGTGGTAGGGCTGCATATTGTGTAATTATTATTAAAAATAAACTTCCTCTGTCCGCAGGGCCCCAGAACTGGGCTGACGTTTATACTGTGGGCTGCTCAGGAGAAATTTGAGACTTTGCCTTGATGTGGCAATTAGACCACAAAAGAAAAAAATAAATAAAGATATTACAGTATTAATATGATGTGATCGCTAGTTAACACTGACTTTTTAAAATATATGTGATCTTTTGGAACCTGGGACAGAAAGCAGAATTTTCCTTTATTTTTTTATGTAAGTATAGGCCCATATATGCCACTTGGCACATTTTCCACAACACACATTGGCATTGAAATAGCCAACTTTTACTAATCCAGATTGTAAAAACATTTACAGATATTCCTACAGTCTTGGCAGTATTTGAGGAAATATTTTTTGGGAAAAATGTGTGAAAGATACAGTAGTGTGAAATATGCTTGATCCAGAGAGGTTTTTGCTCAGCAGGGACATCCTGACTTGGACCAGGTGAAACGATGTTTTGATTGCATAAAGGAACACTGGTGTGTGTGTGTGTGTGTGCGTGTGTGTGTGTGTGTGTGTGTGTGTGTGTGTTCTCGTGCGTGTGTGTGTGTTCTCGTGCGTGTGTGTGTTCTCGTGTGTGTGTGTGTGTGTGTGTGTGTGTGTGTTCTCGTGTGTGTGTGTGTGTGTGTGTGTTCTCGTGCGTGTGTGTGTTCTCGTGCGTGTGTGTGTGTGTGTGTGTGTGTGTGTGTTCTCGTGTGTGTGTGTGTTCTCGTGCGTGTGTGTGTTCTCGTGCGTGTGTGTGTGTGTGTGTGTTCTCGTGCGTGCGTGTGTGTGTGTGTGTGTGTGTGTGTGTGTTCTCGTGCGTGTGTGTTTTGTACATCGTGTAGAAGCATGTGAAATTCTTCAGCGGCAGTCCGTTTTCTCTTAGCTCGTTGACTGATGATAGTCATATGAGTTTATAGAGAAACACGCTTCTTCAGCTATATCAGTCATGTCTGAATGCAAAGCAGCTCACGGGTTTCCCCTTTTCAGTCAAATTAATGATTCTGTATGTCAGCCTGTATGAATAATGTTATCTAATGTTCATTATAAATGTTTCAGAATTCTTGTCATACACACTGTCTTATTGCTTGTCTATGTGAGCAACACCAGATTGCGTACATTGCGATTCTGAGAACTGGCTAATCTTTTTGGTCGATCAGACCTGGTACTGATGATTGGTCGATATTGTGGCGGTTCAGTTTACTGAAATGGTTTGAGAACGAAGATTGCCTTGAAGCATTTGAGTGGGCCAGCTAAATCCAATCAAGTATTCGCTGGGCTTTAACTTTTATTACAAACCTTTTTAGCCAATGCAGTGGCATTCTATGTTTTAAAATAGAGACTACTGAGTTAATTTAGTAAATTGCATTTTCGTTTTCTAACCTCTAATGCAGCGTTCTCAGTATTCACATGCAGGTGGACCAGCATATATCAGTGCTGAGATATGTGTTTTGTGGTTGTTGCTTCACATCCACAAGGACACGTGTTTGGTAAGAGTGGACCCTGATATTAATCAGGCTAATAGGACTGGAAACCACACAGTAAAGTGTGCGTAACACTTACTCTATGAGAGTTGATTTAACGCTGAACGTTTTACTGCATATTAAATCAAGCCGTTGGCAACAGACACTCTATGGTAGTTATGGTAGAACTGTAGGTAGACCTCTGTTCTGTACAGTCTGGTTTACCAGAGGAGATAAGTGTGGACAGGTGCAAGGAAACGAGTTGATTTTTTGATACTGTCTATGGTTCGATGGGCAGATTCTAAAAATGTGCATGCAATGTCAGAATTAAAAGTTAGGGTAACAGCTTGCCTGTTGTTTGTAAGAGGTGTAGTGCTGTGATTGGATAAAGTCACCTACATTTTTTTATTGTACCTTCTATTGTTCTAAGGGCATGTGTGTGTGTGAGTTTGTGTGAGTGTGTGAGTGTGTTAGTGAGTGAGAACGAGAAAGAGAGAGAGCGAGAATATTATTATTCTTCATCTAATAATCTTATAATTATTTGTTTATGTATGTGTATGTATTTGTTAAGTGTTTATTTGTTTATATTTTATTACATATCGTACTGCAGTTTATGAACATTGTAACATGTTTTTTATATAGCTTTGACAACACATATATTCAATTATGTCATGCCTATAAAGCATTCTGAATTGAATTGAATTGAGAGAGAGGGAGAAAGAGAAAGAGAGATAGAGAGAGAGAGAGAGAGAGAGATGGGGTTATGGAGGCGGTATCGATGGAAGGGAAAAAAGAGTTTGATGAAAATCAGAGCCAAATGAGATGGCCCTCTGAGGGCGGCGGCCGGGTGAGGACCTCAAACACAGCTGCCATCAAAGCGGACGCGAGCCCCAGCGAGGGGATTTGTTTAGGAAAGCCATTTGGGGACCCCTGAGTACTTTACATTTACAACCAAAGCAGGATTCAAATGAAGCTTTATTCAAATGGCCGCAGGTTACCCAGGGTCTATCTGTAGCAAATTTAAGGTGTACTTTCGCACCTGATGAATACCCCAAGCCGACCGCACCCAGGAAATCTGCGGGCGCGATTTGCATGGGGGGCTTCCGTCCTCGCTAGGCGCCCTTTTCCGCTCCAGCTAAGAGCTCATGATTGTGGTTTCTGTGGAGGCAGCCAGACGATGTGCATCCACTGCTTCTGTAGCCATGTAGTCCACCACTCTCCTTTTGAAAGTCTGACTGTCACATTTCTGATTGAGAAAATGTTTTTTTCTTGAACGGAGATATCCGTCTTAATGAGTTGTGGGTCGGCTTTGATGTGGTTCCGTCCCAGGTTACATAAAAAATTAAATTAATTTAAAAATCTGCCCCCGGTAATCGCCAGATCTGTGTTTTCAGCAACAGCTATATTTACCCTCGGCCGCAATCAGCCGAGAACATCTCTATTGACTTCTGAGATGTGTTTCCACAATAAGGCAGGCAGAGTTCACACGGAGGAATCGCGTCATAGGGTCACCACTGTCCTCCCGTGTGTTCTGTGTCAATATACACTGTACTGTCCTCTCTCACACACACATGCACACACACACACACGCACACACACATTTGTGTTCAGTGTCAATACTTGCTGATGATATTAGAGTAGCACCATTGCTGTTGAACACGGACTGCAGCGTTCAGTTTTTATAGACTCTGCTGTCCGTACCCCCCATATTCTTTCACATAGCACACCAGCTTGTGGTTTTTGAGGCATTGCTGTGAGTTATACCACAAAGGGGAATTCAACAAAAAAATCAATAATACTAATAAAGCAGATTCTATGATACAGCAATAGGGAGATTATGAGCAGTAGAACGCAATGTGATCACAACTGTAATGTTAAATTTAAGCTTTGTAACTGTACCTGCAGCCGGGATTAGCCTCTTTAACAGTCAGTCAGAACTGGTTTTTACCAGTGTGTGTGTATTGAGCATTGACATGCAGGCAATGCAAAAATGCACTAAACAGTTATTAGGCTAGCCTCGTCATGATAAAAATGTATTTATCATAATCCGCAAAACAGCATTAGTGTGAATCAATCCAACATCCAACATATCCAAATAAAAATGTATTTACTTTGGGCGCTCTCTCAGTTAACCTGTTCTGATAAGCAAAATTCATGTGAGTTTTTTTTTCTTTTTTTCCTGAACCTAAACAGTGACATTTTTGCAGTTGACATGAGCAGATCTGGAGAGATAACGCTATTGTTTACCTTTCAGTTTTATTTGAAAGTGGATCAGCTGGCTTTGCGATAGTGTTCCAGTCACACTGCCCAACTGCGCTCACATCACGCTCCTGAGTACCATGCGGAAAAAGGATGACCTGGCTTCTTTCCTTTTTTTTGTGCAACATTCTCAGAAGCAATTATTCGGGTTTTTTTAAATCTCACTACTGCCAACTGTCACTGCAGAGGCAAGTTTAAATGACATATATAAAAATGTCAATTTATAAGCAGTATATTACTCATATTCACATTCAGTAATGTCAGGTGACTATGATCAGTGTTGGATTTATGTATTGATTTTGTTTGCTTTTCTAACAGGGAAATAATAACATTAAAACATTCACATTCTCTGCAGCTCAAAGATGACAGGAAGTCGGTGATTGAGCTCTCGACTATGTGACTTGTTTATTCCTGGTATACTCTGGACTAGAGCCATATTTCTAGGCTTTAGCCAAAGATTCAGCACAACAGATCTCACCAAATACTGCCCTGAATATAGAATCATATTAAATATTAACAGGCACCGTTTTTGCATATTAACCTATTTTACACGACTGCATTCATCATTTTTGGATTAATTGCTTGTGCATTAGTGTGTTTTACTGGTCTTTCCACATTTCCCTTTGTGTGAGTTGACCCTGTTTCTGTAAATTTGGATTCCAGTTTTTTCAAACATTTTAATCTGTTTGCTTTAGAGATGTTTCACAAGATGCTGCTACTGCCAAAATTATGGAAATTATGGAAATACAGGATGCTCTGTGGTTGACAGGATGTTGAATGTACAACCTTGCAAAAACATACGAGCGATGGTAGAAAATTCTGTCTTTTTGTTATGTATGCAATTTTTTTTTATTCACGTGAGGATTTATGCTTCTTTTTTAAAATAAAGTTTGGTTTCCACCTCTAAAGATTAATTTTCCGATACTCAGATTGAGTTGCATCAGCTATGGTTGCACGTGATTATATATTTGCATTAAGCCTTTAAGATGAGAAAAATGTACAGATGTTGCATCATTAGCAATATTGTATGTGGTCATAAAAACTCGTATAGTTTTATATCTCATCTTATAGTTTAAATGGAATGTAGAACCACCGTGCTGTATAATCCTATAGCATGATTTCTTGCATCGGTGTATATCTGTGCTAATCTCTATTTATGATGCGTCATTCATTTTCACCTTTGCTGTAATATGCATATATATGCTGCATCTGTGCCTTGCTATATAATTTGAGTGACAGCCATACTACATCCAAAGCCCAATATAATAGGTTCTATCAAGTTTTGATAATTGTGTACATGATTAATTGTGTACATTGTTAAGTTCAGCTTGTTGTATTGCAGTCAAGGAACAAACGCAATCTTAAATATTCCTTTGGCTGTCAAAATAATGACAGAATAGAACTATTATTAATCATCACTGACCTTAATAACAGGAATGTATGTGTTGGGTGTGAGTGTAAAATGAACACTGTTTGCTTGCAGCCGTGTCCTCATTTTAACATTGATGTCAATCCAGTGTGCTGTCCAAGAGCAAGGTGAATTTGTAGGGGATTAGCCAATGCAAATACGTTCAATCTATCAGCAGTGAGTCATGTTATCGACTCTGAGAAGCAAATGCCAGGCTACACAATGGGATTCCTTATAGGCTACACCGCTCATACCTTAAAGTGCTAAAGATGCTGTTTGCTGCGAACCTGTCGATCAAGAGCATTTGTTTGTCCCCTGTGAAGGCCTGAGATGTGCTTTCTGCCTCCCTGTTTTGGTAGATAGTATTATTTGTCTTTCATCCATGTGTCCCCAGCTGCAGAGACTAACAGAGGCTTAGGGTTTAGAGCTGTGCTTGTTTAAAGACTTACTGACCTGTTCTACCTGTTCCATCGGTACCAGTCCCTAAAACGGCAGTTAGGAAATGTTTGCATTGCTTGTCGTTGTTCAGCTGCAGGTCGATGGATGAGGGCCATGTTGTGATTATCTATTGTCGGTTGGCCACGGTACAATTGCGGTCAAATTCTGAAATATGACTTGTCTTATGTTACATTAAAGTTGTGATGTCTTTCGGGAAAATGGTTTGGATTTCTGGTAATATGACGAATGTTCTGTTCTAAGCGATGTAGGGGAGTCATCTTTGGAAAACACATTTCCCTACATCAAGCACATAATCGACTGATACAGTGGAATGTAGAGCGGTTTTACATTCTGTATGTGTTCTTAAGTATTGTGTCATTAAGTCATTTTTTATTGCAATGTCCAATCCAAGGAAAGCTGGCGTAATTAGAAAAATAAATAAAATATTAAATATTTTTTTGTCGTAAACTAATGAATAAACTTTTTACTCTTATTCATAAACAATTGAAGTGCATTTTTTCAGCTGCACATACATTATAAAGGATGGAATGATAGATTGATAATTATATTATTAATCCAAACGAAGGGATTCGTTTCTTTCAACGTGACAATTCCGTGGTTGAAAGATTGCCATTGGTCCGTTATAGAACATATTCTGTCTCCACGTGCTCCTGGAACACTTGATTGATCTGGTATGGTTAATATTTTTATTTATATATTATTTGTTTTTATTATGATTGAATAGCACATCCCCTTTAAGACAACTTAGCAGATTTAATTGAATCTGGAGGAAAGGTCCTGTCTCACACGGCTGACTCGTGTTGAGATCTTTCGTAACGCATGTTTTCGGTCCTACAGGGTGTATGGGTTCTACAAGGGCATCCTACCCCCAATCATAGCTGAGACCCCAAAGAGAGCAGTTAAGGTAAAGCTGTATTTTTTACCTCACAGGAATTACTTGTCTTTTCTCGCCTCGACCATCTCCACACGTGAGTCGTTCTGTGCTGTGCTGTGCCCTGAGTGACATAACATGTGCCCCCACCCCCACCCCCAAACAGTGATAGGGTACATGGTGGGCCAATCACAGCAGAGCTCAGGCACTTTGCTGCTGCTTGTGTTTGTCCCTGAGAAATTCCATCTCAGCATTGACCTACACCAAGAGTCAGTCCTGGCGGTGCCATGGTGTCTGCAAGTATTTGTGGGTCTTTTTCAATCAGCAGCCAATTAAGGCCTTGAGAACAAGGTGTTTGGACTCCTTGACCAATGAATGACTTAAATTAGTCACTCGTCCTGAAACACACTGAAAACCAGCCGACACTGTGGCCCTCCAGGACTGGAGTTTGCACAGTTTAGGAATGCTCAAAGCTATTTGTGCAGATTGCAGTTCTGCTATATTCCCATAACGTTAATGTCAAGAACTTTTTGTGTAACTTGGATCCATTCGCTAACATTCATTAGCAGAGAGTTAGCGACCACGGTCGAATTCTCACTTGACGAGATGTTTGAGAGAGGCGTGTTAAAATTATTTCTCCATAAGTGAGCTGTCTGTAGGACAATAAAGCAAATTTAGCTAGAATCACACCCTCTCCGCGAGCCCAAAATGAAGTACTGAGGCTATGCGTTTCAGCCAAGAGTGCGTTGAGTTCTGGAACTCTCCACAGAAACCCCCCTATTGGTTTGTGTGCTGTTTAACGGCACCATCTGTTGTGGGCCAGGTTCCGGGTTCTGAGAGCTCGCACAGTTACTTTAATACCAAGGATGTAATTAAACACAACCACATTTTTTTCCTGTCGTTTCATCATTCTATTTTAATTTGAATGCGAGCAGTAGCTTACCCGGTAATGGGTGTAAGGGATTGCACTGGCCTCTCGTGCCAATTAAACCACTTTTGAACAAAATATTTAATTATCCTTAGAGTTTAAATATTTTATCAGCTTTAACAAGTTTTCAGCAGTCAGGATTTTAAAATCAATGCCTTTTGAAACACACACACACACACACCCATACAAAGTCTTCTTAATCGTAAGATATTTGACCTACCAATAACTTTATAAATAATAAATGTGTAATACATTTAGGCCTGATTTTACTGTTAGCGTGTGCAAAACCTTTTAGAATGCGCAAAATCAATGACATCACCAATGATTGGTCATGATATTTCTTTTGCACCAATTATTGGTTGTATTATTTGTGCTGCATATGCAAAAAGGTATGCATTTTAAAGGTCTTAGTAAATCAGGCCCTTAACTGTGAAGCGTTTCAAAAAGTAAACGTGTGATGTTCAGGTTAAAACATGCCACAGCCTGAGTCTTCCACCTTTCTGTTAATGGCTGCTTGGTTATGTGTTTTTTTTGAGGGCCTATTTGAAAGCACCAGTACAGTGTGAGGCTGTGAGCTGAGATGTGTACGGGCCTGTGTGTGATCATTTCTCTACCCTACTCATCTTGCCTACCCTCAGACTGTCTCAGGAGTGGTGTGTTTGCCCAGGGTGGGAGTTAGCCAGCTGTGGAGGGCTGGCTAACTGGCTAACTGGCTAACTGACTGACAGCTCTTCCACCTTCTCTCCCCACAGTTCTTTACCTTTGAACAGTATAAGAAGCTTCTGGGCTTTACTCCACTGTCTCCAGCACTGGTGAGTCTCACACACACCCCTCTGCTCCTCAGCATAGACACACATGTGCCCACGCACACACACACACAGACATGCATGAACACATAAACATTCACACATACACACACACAACCACATATAGATGCATACTTTAACACATTCACATACTCACACACGTGCACACATGTATATATGTGTACATATACATACATTCTCACACACACACACACACTCAAGAAACAGACCAATACGTATACAGTTACACAAACAGGCATAAACTCACTTCACCCAGGCCTCTCGGCCCGTGTTTATTTTACGTAACATTTCTTTTAACACATCTCCCCTGCTTGAGGGAAAGTCTCGAACACAAACCCATTGTGCTGGCAAAAACCATCCGTCAGGATTGCTGTTTGACGTACAGTCCCACCTTTAGCTTTGCATGATTCAGTACGTATGAGTAACTAGGCAGTGCCAAACATTCCCTGTCGGTTTGTCCAGGCAGGGGAATCGAAATGCGGTGAAGTCTGTTTACCTGTGCCATCAGTCATCCCACCTGTCACATTACATCTCCACAGTCCCCCAGAGGGACTTGCTTGGTGAAATACTGCGGTTATGTAAGATCGTTAATGCCCGACGTGTAAATTAAAGACGGCGTTTAAGCGGCGTGACCCATGCAAGCCATGTTCGCGAGCTCTATTCGCCGTTCGCAGATGAACGACTGTTTGATTAATGGGAGCATTTCATTAGAAAAGAAAAAATGACTAATGGCTGGGTAAACGGTAAAGTGCATATTTTTTTGAGATGGTTCCTCAGGCCATGACATGAGGGTAAAGATAGTCGAAGAGTAATCCACTTCAGTCACTTTCGTGACGTTTCCCATTACTGTGTTCCTTGAGTTAGCGCCCAGCTACTTAATCCCCCATCGCCAGGTTCTTGTGAATTACAGAGGTAGTGTTTGCTTCTAGTGAACCTTTGCTTTTTGTAAACCAGGTAACAATAGAGCGACTGTTCACCATGACAGTCTGTCATTTGTGAACAAATATTGATCCACTTCGGCAAGACACACGCACACGGTCCACACACGCTCGCAAAAATTTCACCTCCATGGTAGCATTTGGTCATGTGTTCTCACTAAATCCCAGGTCTTACCTCCTACATTATGCTATGTTCTGCTCCTATTTTGTTTTTCCCACAGGGCAACAAATAATATTTATGATAATAACTCAGTAGGTTTCAAAAGTTTTTTTTCCCCACACCAGAGGGTTTGCCATATTTAACTGTTTCTTGGCACAGCAAGAATTAAAAAAATTTAAATAATGATGCATAATATGACCTCTTCTTGTAACCAAGATGTGACAATGATGGAAGTTCTTTCCCTCTGATTGAGCCATTCTTATTATTATTATTATTTAAAGGTTTAAAAGGGTAAAACGTTAACTCCTGTTGTCTTGAAATTCTCCTCCTCATATGACTTCTGTGTTCAAGATAAATTAATTAGCCTTGCTTTGAGTACACATAATAGAGACCTACAGTCTGACATTTTTCATTTGAAATTGTATTTTTCTTAAATATAGACTGAAAATGTGTTTTATATTTGACCTAATAGCCTGCTAAGACTAAACTTTCCAACATTTTGTTTAAAACTGATTTTAGTCTGTTTACTTTATATCTGAATTGTATTTAAGCCCATTGTTATTGCCGTACGTCGTCTTCTGAAGAAATAGCTTCCTGTTTCGTGTCATTATTTTGTGCATTCCAGCTCAGTTCATGGGGGTGTTTCGTCACTTTAAAGGGATAGTTCACCATTTATAAATGGATCTTATTTTCTTTGTACATTATGTCACTTCTGGAGTGTGTTTCCTCATGGCCCAGACGTTTGTGTGTTATGAATAATATTCTAGATACTTACAGAAACTTCTAATGACACAAGAATAACTTCTCAGGGATAATAATTCAGGGAACCCCAAATCGGCTTGTACGGCGATGTTATATCTTCAAAGGCTGTACATATGAACAGATGAATTTTATAGTGTTTATTCCCAATCATAAGCATAGGCTGAACGACAGGCTAGAGAACCCAGTCACTGAAAAGGTGGGGCCTCTTGTCATTGAGTTTAAAATCATCTTTCCGACTCATGTGCTGTCAGTTGACTGCTCAGTCAGCGTCGTTGACTTAAGCATCGTCCCGATGAGTGAAACAATGAAACTGTTATTAGGACTGATAACGGGCTTTGCTCATACCCGAGAGGGGGATTCTGAAAGAGGGCCAGAGCCCAGTTCTTTCTCTGCCCGTTCGTCTGTTTCAGTCACTTCCTCTTGAATGTCTCGTCTTCTTCCCTGTTTATGGTTTTATCATGGGGCAAAGGGACAATGGCAGGGCATTCACATTGCTGGGGTGGAACAAAGACCCTTCATTGCCATCGAGGGCACGGCTTTCACTGCAAGTCAATAAGACATTGTTCCTGTGTGCAGTCGCTACCAACTTTGTTATTTTCAGAAAGTGTGTTTAGACAACAAACGCTAAAGAGAAGAGAGCGATTATTGTAGTCCGGCTTTTCCAGTCTTCCCTGCTTTTCACTCTTTCTATTCCTCCTTTTCATTCTCTTTCAAACGGAATTGTTCCCCATTTTTGCACGCTTCAGGGCCGTATTGTTTGTTTGTTTTTGTTTTTTTTCTCGTATTTTCTGACTCCAGAGAGAAACATTTTAGCCATTTAGCTGACGCTCTTATCCAGAGCGACTCACAATTAGTGCACAAAGAAAAAGGCCTACGTTCGTAAATCAACAACAAGCCAAGTAGCGATTAATGAGTGTGTAACGGACGGGCCGTATCACACCCGTGATAGGTCATCCTTTGTCACAAGAATTAATGTGTGAAAATGAAGTTAAGAGTTAAAAAGAAAAAAGAAAAAAACACCCCTGACCTGTCGTATGTCTGTCTTTCTGTCTGTCTGTCTGTCCAGGCACTGTCAGTGGCAGGGCTTTTTGCTGGCCTGACCGAGGCTTTGGTGGTCAATCCCTTTGAGGTGGTCAAGGTCAGCCTCCAGGCCAACAGAGACAGCTTTAATGTGGTAAGAGAAACGGGAGCATTTTACAACACGGCACCTCCATTAAAGATCACTTTATAGGCTTTCACTGTGTTTTTTTATTTGTTTTTATTTTTAAAGTGCTTTTTTACTTTTTGAAATTGCGGTTTCTTTTTCAACTTCAGGAATGTAGTATTATGGTTTTATCACATGGTGACATTATTACTTTATTTGTTCTATAGTGATGAAACCTTTACAATACATAGACCTGAAAGAGAAGTTGAAATGTTTGTTAAAAAAAAAAAAGTTACGTAGGTTTTTTTGACGACACATGATTTGTAGATTTTATTTAGAGTTGGTTGTTATTTTGCTGTTAGTCAGAAGATTTTATGTGCTTTTTAAAAATGTTTATTTATCGACTGTGTTAACTGCAGTAGCCTCTCTGCTGATGTTATGGGGGGGGGGTCATCTCTAGTTATGACCCCGGTCTGACTGCTGGTCCCCTGTAACTCTGACACGCTTTCTGACCTCTGACCCCATGCAGCAGCCCTCCACCTATGCGCAGGCACGCCACATCATCCAATCAGACGGCTTGGGCCTGCGAGGGCTGAACAAGGGCCTGACCTCTACGCTGGGGCGTCATGGCGTCTTCAACATGATCTACTTCGGCTTCTACTTTAACGTGAAGGACGCCATCCCTGCCAGCAAGGTGTGTGTGTGTGTGTGTTTATGTGTGTTCATCCCTGCCAGCGAGGTGTGTGTGTGTGTGTTTGTGTTTGTGTGTGCGTTTTTTGGCTTTGCGAGCGTGTATTTCTATGTTAATGTACATATGCATATGGATGTGGGTGTAAATGGCGAATGTTATTTGAGATCAAGCGGGATGTATATTTGATGCCAGCCAATGGACCGTTGGGTCTGTGGATACCAGCGGGTATTAATTGCCAGAAATCATTCCTTCTTGTCACAACATGCATCCACGTGGCAAAAGGACCATTATGTTTCTTATCCACGGTGTCAAATGGCCATAAATCTTACTGTTGCTACACGTGAGCGATAAAAATAAGCGCAGATCCGTATGAAGAGTGGAGGAAAACGCAGCGAGCGTCCCAGGCATATATAAAACCACATTCACTCTAATACCTTTCTGTTTGTTCTCCTTAACATCCTCAAAGGTTCGGGTTACGCATCCGGCACAGCCCCAACTTCTAAACAAAACTTAATTTTGTTTAATGGAAACGTTACCATACGCTGCGCCGTATGCATAAAGCAGGGAGCATCGAATTAACTCAAATGAACTAATTGGAAGCAGACACTGCCTTTATTGTCGGGGATGTTGGCCTACAGTAAAGACATGACTGGAGCTATTATTCTTCTTTGTGTAATAAAAACTGTAATTCGCTGGACAACTATGCGCCGCATTCATGAAAAAGGCTTAATTCAGCCTTTTTGTTCCCAGGCAATTCCTGGACACTGTTGTTGAAAGGCAGTGACAGTGGCTCAATGGTAATACAATGAGTGCACCAATCTTCACATTCTTCATTGTTTTAAGTATTCGAGGCAGTTTGGACAAACCAATATAAACTCATGTCAGCCTGGAGATTGTTGTCTCAGGTCACCCATGTCTTTGATGCAGATCATTCTGACATAGTCAAAGTTGTCTGGGCGGGCTTCCCTGGCAACAGATTCACCGCATCCATTCGGCGCACAATAGACAGGCCAGGCTTTTGATGCGATGATGAGTACCTTTTGTTTGTCTGTTTTTCGGGAAGGGAGAGAAACCCGGGCCAACACCGACAAGCTGCTTTATTTAAGCCAGATCCTCCCTGTTTTAAGGTTGGGGGGGGGGGGTGGGGAAGGCCACTGAGAGGGGGGGAGGCCACTGAGCGTTTTGATCTCTCCTCCTGTTGTGTTGAGGCTGTAAATCTATGAGTGACAGGTACAAGTTGAAGGGTGATGAGACGGAGGAGCGCGGACGGTGGAGTAAAGGTTGGGCCGCCGTATAGGGTTCGCTGCCTGCCCCCACCCACCCGGCTTTTCATTTTCACCCCTCATTACCGCCAACGGTCTCTCCTTGCCTCCGCGGTAACTCGGAAGGAGCCTCCCGCCCCCCGACTCGATTTGAAGCAGACGAGTCCGGTTAAGTCCGTGCGTGACTCACTCAGCCAAACATCATCGTGAGATGTTTGGAAAAGGAGTGGAGGTGTCAGTCACCCTGTGAAGCTCAGACCCTGCTAAGTACTACCTAGCAAGAGAGAGAGGGAAAGAGAGAGAGAGAGAGAGAGGGGGGGGGGGGGGGGCTGGGATAAATGCTCAAAGAGAGAACAGACGACTAACCATAGCTTTGTCCATTTTCTAATGTAACGCAAAGAGGTGGTGCTAATGTGGGTGCTGTTCTCCCACTCTATTTTGGGGGGAGTATTCGTGTGGATGCAGTAGTATGGAGCAGACTAAAGCACAGGGCGCTACAAGGGAGCTGTACCTCCATGTGTTATGGTTTGGGGTTCCTGTACCTCTTGATTTACTCTGCTGTCCGGGGATCTGGTGCGCGGACCGGCTCTTTTCGAAAAAGGCAGGGCTGGTGGAGGCTCTGCTCTCATTTGTAAAATATTCTGGCCAATTAGCTGTCAGAGTTCTGTGGATCTGGGCTGTTTCGATACAGTAATACCCCTGTACCAAGCACAGCCCAATTACCCAAATTATCCCCATATGCCTCCCTGGTTCTCCTGCATGTTTATAAGGCCTCTCTCAGGCAGCCCCTTGCCATGTGCTCCGGATTGGCCAATCACAGAGCTACGCCTCATCTAGGAAGCTGAAATGTGGTCCTGCTACCATTTAAATGATCAGAGCTTTCATGTAGACTTTGCAGTCAAATACACAACCCCACACCCCCCACCCCCACCTCCTGTCTCTCCTCTTTTTTCTCTCTCTCCCTCTCTGGAATCTGTGTGTGTGTGTGTGTGTGTGTGTGTGTGTGTGTGCTCATCCATTTTAATGGACAGATTAATCTCTCTGGACAGGTCATTCATCTTAAAAAAACTTTCACCTCACCCGATACTAATGGTTAACAACAGTAGGAAATATTCATTTTAGATATACACTGCCTGGCCAAAAAAAAAGTCACCGTTGCACCCATCATGCATAGTGACCACTGTACAAGCCTCTGGAGGCAGTGCTATGATCTGGGGTTGCTTCAGTTGGTCAGGTCTAGGCTCAGCACCATTATGCAGCAATAAAATGAAGTCAGCTGAGTACCTGAATGTACTGAATGACCAGGTTATCCCATCAATGGGCATATTCCAGGACGACAATGCCAAGATTCATCAGGCTCAAATTGTGAAAGAGTGGTTCAGGGAGCATGAGGAATCATTTTCACACATGAATTGGCCACCAGAGTCCTGACCTTAACCCCATTGAAAGTCTTTGGGATGTGCTGGAGTGGTTCGACTCTCCCGTCGTCAACACAAGATCTCGGGCCAAAAATGAATGCAACTATGGACGGAAATAAATGTTGTGACGTTGCATAAGGTTGTCGAAACAATGCCACAATGAATGTGCACCGTAATCAAAGCTAAAGGCGCTCCAACAAAATATTCGAGTGTGCGACTTTTTTTTTGGCCAGGCAGTGTAGCTGCAGACGTGTTATAAGTCACTATTATATTCATAACTATTTAAAAGTGTGTATGAATTCATTCAATGAGCAGTTATCTTTCCTACGGTTCAGAGAAGTATGCAAATCATCTCGCTTGGAAGCCCAATGTATTTTAGTGCATACTTGGAGTGAATCTTTGTATTGTGTCACGTATTAAAATATTTATCACAGAGACACATGGCCTAATTTACAAAACCAGAGTGCTTAGTCAAATGCTTATCTTTAACTGGTTATTTTTCATTTTGCATTAACGTCAAGTAATCCATACATTTGCAATTTTACATGTCATGATCGCACGTTGAAGTCAGACCTCCAGATTGTTTATTTATTTCTTTTTTTGTCTTTAAACTTTCCGAAGACGTTTTTTGTGACCATGCGAAATATCGAAGAAGTTTTCCACCTTCCTTTTAAAAAAATGTATATGGTTATACAATTTTTACACCGATATTTTCTCCGTCCTCTTCTGTCAGGACCCCACCCTGGAGTTCATGCGGAAGTTTGCCATCGGCCTGGTGTCGGGAACCATCTCCTCATGCGTGAACATCCCCTTCGACGTGGCCAAGAGCCGAATTCAGGGCCCCCAGCCCGTCCCGGGGGAGATCAAGTACCGCACCTGTTTCCAGACCATGGGCCTGGTGTACCGGGAGGAAGGGTGAGGAACCTGGGGGTGCCCCCCCACCCCCGCCCCGGCACAGGCCCGGCAAGGCCTCTTAAATTCAAACACACAGACACAGAGGTAGCATACGTGCTATATGCTAGCAAATCGGCTAACTGCACATCCAAACTTTTCTGGGGCTGTGCAGCTAAAAAATACTAAGAAAGGGAAATAAATTGTGCCAACGTACAGTGTGCACACAATGCTTTCATTACACACACACACACACACACACCCACATTACATTACATTATAGGCATTTAGCAGACGCTCTTATCCAGAGCGACTTACACAGAATTTTTGCATTTATACATAGTATCCATTTACAGCTGGATATATACTGAAGCAATTCAGGTGAAGTACTTTGCTCAGGGGTACAACGGCAGTGTCCTACGTGGGATTCGAACCTGCGACCTTTCGGTTACAAACCCAGTTCCTTAACCACTGTACTACACTGCCCACCCACACACGCACGCACGCACACACCGACACACGCACGCATGCACCCACACACTTCCACACACATGCACGCACCCACATTATTTCATAAACATAAAATGAATCCAATCATATACACACACACACACACACATTAATTCATAAACAAAAAACTGACTATCCAATCAAACACACAGACATTATTTCATAAACAAAAAACTGACTATCCAATCACACACACACACACAAACACACACACAGACATGTTTCGGTCCTCGCTAAACTCAGTTTAGTACTTTCAGTCTCAGTGTTGTCCGCGGTATTGTTTCTCTTTGTTCGACTGCGTATGCGCCGTTTTTAAAGAGGGGTCCATAGGCAGGCACCTGCACCCTGTTCCCCGGGGCCACTTAGAAGACCCTGCTCACGGTCTCCACCAGTTCAGTCCACCAGGGGTCTGCAGTTCCTCCCACGCCCTGGGGAGGGGGGGGAGGGGGGAGGGGGGTCCGGCGCTGCGCATGGTGAACTGGGTAACACGCTCTTCTCGGATGTCTGGACCGAATTACAGCCACTGCCCCAAGAGGCGCTGCACGGTGATCTGATAACGCTGAATACAAGCATCTGAGATGTAATTGAATATTTGGTGACATGTTGAATTTATTTGATGTGAGACCTGGGGAGGCTAGAGTCTACAGGAAGGCATTTTCCCTGGCAGATTGGTTCAACAGCGGACCGGCTTCCTCTCGCATGATTAATATTGGCCTAATGCGGGCTCACTCCATTTACAGCAGGCTTTTATTCAATCCCATAACATGGAAGTTCATCGGTTTGTGTGGGCGGTTTGTTTTTTTGTTTTTTTTTTTGCCTCTCGTCTCTCTTAGAATGTTGGGATGTAGAATCTGTCTGGGTTGAGCGGGGTTCTTTCAGCAGGTCAGCTCGTCTGGGTGTCCTGATTCATATCCTCTTTCTCGAATCTGTGTCCGCCCAATGTGGCGGACGATAACATGACTCTGCGCTTTTTGTTTGATTCGCTGTGCACCCCCCGCCCCCCCCCCCCCCCAACACCGGGCTGATCAATTGGCTCGTTTGAATTAAACAAATGAATGGGACAGAGCTAATGACAATGCGCTGATAATCGTTTTTTAATCTTTTGGGAAAAAGACTTGTCGCGCCAAACGCGACGTGAGAGGCCGTTTAGAGCCGTCCCAAGTCCTCGTTTTCCGAGATGGATTTCCACAGTTTGACCTAAAACCGTCGGAGCGCCGCGGAGTAATTGCCGCCACGGCCAAGCTTCTCATATTTGATGTGCCACATGGGAAGGTTTAGGGAAATTCTATTTTATGGTTGTAGGAGCCTTGATTTGCTCCCTTCCCTTGCAGGGGGAGGGGGAGGGGGAGGGGGAGGGGGTCCATGCGTCATTAATGGCCCAGGGACACGGGGGTTGTTTTAGAGCGGCACCGGGCCCTTCCTAGGGCGCTGAGAGGAACGTTCCTCCGCTCTGTCGGCCTGGACCGTCTGTGTTAATTAGTGGTCCCCGTGGGAGCCGTCGTTAAGCGAGTCCTAACGAGCTGCGTGGTGCTCCACGGGTCAGTCTAATCAGAGAGAGGGGTGAGGAGGAAGTGGGTCAAGCCTTATTAACACCATCGAGGGGAGGGGGGAGGGGCTGGGGGCAGAGGGGCGAGAGCGACCCTGAAATGAGATCAGCTTGAACACATTAGAGACGGGTACGGCCGGGACATGGGGGAAACTATTAGGCTTTCAAACCTGCCCCGTCCCAGAGCGGGAGAGAGAGACAGGAGCTGGGATCAGCTCTCAAACCTGCCCCGTCCCAGAGCGGGAGAGAGAGACAGGAGCTGGGATCAGCTCTCAAACTTGCCCCGTCCCAGAGCGGGAGAGAGAGACAGGACCTGGGATCAGCTCTCAAACCTGCCCCGTCCCAGAGCGGGAGAGAGAGACAGGAGCTGGGATCAGCTCTCAAACTTGCCCCGTCCCAGAGCGGGAGAGAGAGACAGGAGCTGGGATCAGCTCTCAAACTTGCCCCGTCCCAGAGCGGGAGAGAGAGACAGGACCTGGGATCAGCTCTCAAACCTGCCCCGTCCCAGAGCGGGAGAGAGAGACAGGAGCTGGGATCAGCTCTCAAACTTGCCCCGTCCCAGAGCGGGAGAGAGAGACAGGACCTGGGATCAGCTCTCAAACTTGCCCCGTCCCAGAGCGGGAGAGAGAGACAGGAGCTGGGATCAGCTCTCAAACCTGCCCCGTCCCAGAGCGGGAGAGAGAGACAGGACCTGGGATCAGCTCTCAAACTTGCCCCGTCCCAGAGCGGGAGAGAGAGACAGGACCTGGGATCAGTTCTGAAACCTGCCCCGTCCCAGAGCGGGAGAGAGAGACAGGAGCTGGGATCAATGTTCATAACAGCCAGAAAACATACACCATCAACCACACTTCCAAAACAATGTATGTTAACAGAGAGCAAGTGAGAGAGTGAATTTGGGTCCCTCTTGGAGTGAGATTTGGAGTGAGATTTGGAGTGAGGTGTAGATATTATTTCCAGAACAGTCACCCGAAATGTAGTCCTTACTGACGCTCTGCTTATTTTTATTTTTTTCTCTAGATATTTGGCCTTGTACAAAGGACTTCTTCCCAAGGTTATGAGACTTGGACCAGGTAATAAATGCTCTATCTTCTCAAAGGTCAAGGATTGGTGACTACACAAAGATCCTTGTTGTAGTTAATGGCAGGACTATATTCTCACAGGTAGCATTTCAGCCGAAAGTAGCTGTAAGGGTCTCATCGCCTCTCTCTCTCTCTCTCTCTCTCTCTCTCTCTCTCTCTCTCTCTCTCTCTCTCTCTCTCTCTCTCTCTCTCTCTCTCTCTCTCTCTCTCTCTCTCTCTCTCTCTCTCTCTCTCTCTCTCTCTCTCTCTCTCTCTCTCTCTCTCTCTCGTGCGTGTAGGTGGGGCAGTGATGCTCCTGGTCTACGAGTACGTTTCTGGCTGGCTGCAGAAGAACTGGTGAGGAGCAACCCCCACCGCGCCACCAGATATCATACAGGACCGCCCCCCATCACCGGATATCATACAGGACCGACAGAAAGAAATGGAGGGAAAATTAAAAAAGATACAGCTGGTTTTCTGATGCCGTTTTTTAATACTATTCATATACACAGCAGATGTATATCGGTTATCGTACACATTGTATACGTATCGTGGTGACTGCACTACCTCAGCTGTCTTGTCTGTGAGACGTTCTCAACGATGTTTACTCAGGGACTCAGTAACAGCAAGATCCACGCTTTGAACATGTACAGCTCCTCAGTTAGGTGGACCTTTTATCCGCACTACGTTTATTTAATGGCCGTCTTTTTCCCCGTAATGCAGTTTCTCTTTTATTTTTTTATTAAATAGTTTCAGATTAAATGAACCCTGCCATAGCCATGGAGTTTTACGTTGTGCAGTGTCTCAGTTTGTTCTGTAGTTCAGGTCTCCTTAGTCACCTGACCTGAGTCTTGAGTCCTGAGGCCTTTTGGCCTTGTCAGTCATCCCCCATGACAAAATGTATTTTGTTTTGTACGCCTGTCTAATTAAGAGACCAAAAATCCAAAGCGGACAAACCTGGTAATAAATTCATAATTGAATCACGGTCTTTGAGTGTTTCTTTTTGGTTTCGTTGCCCTCAGATAGTAGAAGGCTTCAAACAGAGCATCAGGACGTAGGAGACACAAGCGTTTCTGCACTGTGGTCAAACTGAGTGGAAAGCATAACCTGCAGTAAGAGAGCACAGAGGTGGTGTCTTCAGTAACGTCTCTCTCTTTCTGTCTCTCCCTCTTTTCTCCCGTTCCCCCTCTCCCTCTCTCCGGTGGTCTCTAAAACGAATACGTCTGCCATCGCTCCAGCTACAAGGAAGATTAGCATAGACTTTGATTCAAAATGTTTTCTTTGCCATGTCAGTGTTTAGTAGTTTCCTAACTCATGTATTTTTACAGATGTATATGTCTTGTTTAGTCATGAATATGTAATCCTGATTATACGATTGCATTCATGCAAGACCTCTCCTTTCCAAACATCTCCACATTCACCCCCTCCCGCCCCCCTCTCTCCATTGGCTGATTGTAGGCTAACACTGAGCAATCAGCCTTCAGTAGAAATTACACCATTCCCATATGTTATTCATTGTAATCATTCACCAAGTTGAATGTAGATCTAAGTGACTCTCATTCATAGTTTTCTGGTTGGGACGGGAGGAAGTAACCCCGTTTTAGGGTACCTCACAGACCAGACTCACTAAGTAACGGTGAACGCATACGTTTTAGGGTACCTCACAGACCAGACTCACTAAGTAACGGTGAACGCCTCACTCTACCACAGAATAGCATAAAAGACGGTTCTCAAAAAAAGTAGCAGCAGCCCTTTAATATGGCCTGCTTATTTAGTGTTTATATATATATATATATATATATATATATATATATAGAATTACAATGTTACTTATTGTGAGTTTGTAAACACCCTGTCTCTTCCAAACCACTAAAAGTGTTCTATACTTCTTCCAGGAGCTATTGCTATGATGTCATACTGTCTCAGTGTTATGGTTCCCTAACTAACAACAAGGAATTAGCAAATATGTTCTACCATGGAAAGTTGGCTAAAGAGACAGGGGATACAAGCATACCCCAAGATCTGTCCATCATTATGAACACCCATGTATTGTCCAAGCCTTCGGGCTGGTGTACGTGTGTAGTATTGCATCTGTTTGTTGTAGAAGAGGTGGTTCTATCCCACGGCTTTCTGAAGTACACAACTTATACATACAACGGGGGAAATAAGTATTGGACACGTCAACAATTTTATTATCAAACATATTTCCAATGTAGCTATTCACATGAGATTTTGACCAGACATTGGTATTAACTCAATAAAACTACACAGCTAAAGAAATTGTAACGTTCCAATTCTTTAAAAAAGTTATGTGCAATAAAGTGAAATGACACAGGAAAAAAGTATTGAACACGCTAAATTAAATGTGGTAGAAAAGCCATATTTTTTATATTTGGTTGCATATCCTTTGCATGCCATGACTTTATGATGTCTGTGACCCAACAACATCAAAAGGCTCTTGATATCTTATTTGCTGGTACTGTTACAAGCGATACTATAACAGCTCTGCATTTGAATGGATATCTATGGGAATTGGGAGGTGAGACAAGATTTAGCTGTAAATTAGTAATACAGTAGATATGGATGGATCACTTTAAGGGTTGTTTCTCCTGACAGATTTTCCTATTGAACTCTATGGAAAAATAAGTCAGGAGAAGAAACCCTTCAAGTTATCCATCCATATCTACTGTATTTCTGGCAGCAGAGTGATGGTTAAAGGCTTGTTTAATACATCAGACCCTTGATGACTTAGAGCCGCTTAGCCAACCATGTGTTCTATATTGTTCCAGTGTAATTTACAGCTAAATCTTGTCTCACCCCCCAATTCCCATAGAGATCCATTCAAATGCAGAGCTGTTATAGTATCGCTTGTAAGAGTACCAGCAAATAATATATCAAGAGCCTTTTGATGTTGTTGGGTCACAGACATCATAAAGTCATGGCATGCAAAGGATATGCAACCAAATATAAAAAATATGGCTTTTCTACCACATTTAATTTAGCGTGTTCAATACTTTTTTCCTGTGTCATTTCACTTTATTGCACATAACTTTTTTTTAAAATTGGAACGTTACAATTTCTTTAGCTGTGTAGTTCTATTGAGTTAATACCAATGTCTGGTCAAAATCTCATGTGAATAGCTACATTGGAAATATGTTTGATAATTGTTGACGTGTCCAATACTTATTTCCCCCATTGTAACTGCTCCAGAAATTGGATTACCACAGTCCTATGTATATACAGGGCAGGCAGACATCTTAATTTACCTTTACTTTGCACTGCACAGTGCTTTCTACTGCTTAAAGACTTTAAAAACTGTTAGCACCACACACAAGCAGCTGACATTGTAATGATTGTGAACTTTTATGTACTAATATTATTAATTATATAATTCTTTTTCATTCCAGTTTCCTGATGTCAAATGTTTTGTTTTCCACTCTAGAAAGTGCTATTTGTTTTATCAATTTGTAATTACATGCCAGATATTGAACTAATTAACTATTCAAATTTTTCAATTAAAGAGAAATTAAAGCATTTAAATAATAAAAACGATGGAATATTATGCACATGTGCGTAAAACTAATATGGATTGTTGCTGTAAATTTTGAAAAACACTTTGCCAAATCAACAATAACAAAAAAGACTAGATTCTGTTGAGCACACATAAGAACCATTTTCTGTGAAATCTTTTTTTTTTTTTTGCTCAATGGAGCTGTGCGAGTACTGTAGGTTGGAGAGGTTTAATGCACTGGATTAGTGACCGTCAGGTCATCAAATTAACTCCAGAGGCGAACCCTGCCGCTGGTGACGTACAGCAGAGGGGAGGTATTTAAAGCAATGCAAGATGCAGTAATGTGAGGACTGCACGCTCATACCAGTACGAACGTCTGTTATGAAACAGTTACGCTTTACAGCCTACAATTATGTTTTCAGTTATTCAGCTCACCTATGGAATATGCATTTTATCTGCTCTAATTTTCTGTTTCTCTCCGTTTTTTCCCCCCAGCACAGTAATATCGGGATCATGTTCATGTACTGCAGTACTCTGTGTACTATGTACTCTGTGTTGCAGCCTCTGTAGAAAGCGTATGAAATGTCTCCTTTATTTTGTAGACCTGTGGATGTTAGGGCCGTGTCAACTTAACACACGCTGCCCATAGTTAAGATGGACCCAGGCCAGACGTGTTTGCTGAATGTACTGTACGTCATCTGCCACAGATTATTTGGAGAACTTTCCTCCTCCCCGTTCCTCCTCCTCCTCCTCTCACGACTACTGTTCCCTGAGTGTGGATCTGCCATCGAGGCCGACGTTAGCCAAGAATTGGCTGTCACTCCTCTCTCTCCAAGCCTCGGTAAATCATAGTGCATAGCTCAGCACGTGTTAAAATAACACGCAGGGGGGGAAAATTCTAATATGTGCGCAAGAAACGGAGGCCACCCCCAACACTCTCTCACCTGTGACCCAGGGGAAGGCCCTGTTCTCCCCCTCTCTCCCTCCCTCCTCCCTCTCTCCCTCCCTCTCTCCTCCCTCTCTCCCCCACCATGGAGAGTCATGCAGACCCATGTCTGAGTGCTTGATGCAACTTCTATGTTGAGTCCTGGGGAAAAAGGGTTACTCGCTATTCATCACTCCTCCCCCCTCAGTCACTTCCTCTCACACTCTCTCTCTCCCTCATTCTCTGTCTTTCACTCTCTCTCTCTCTCTCTCTTTCTCTCACACACACACACACACACACACACAGTCTCTTTCTCTAACACTCCCTCATTCTCTGTCTTTCTCTCTCTCTCTCTCTCTCACACACACACACACACACACACACACACAGTCTCTTTCTCTCACACTCTCTCGCCCTCATTCTCTGTTTTTCACTCTCTCTCTCACACACACACACACACACACACACAGTCTCTTTCTCTCACACTCTCTCCCTCATTCTCTGTTTTTCACTCTCACACACACACACACACGGTCTCTTTCTCTCACACTCTCTCCCTCATTCTCTGTCTTTCACTCTCTCACACACACACACACACACACACACACACATACACGGTCTCTTTCTCTCACACTCTCTCCCTCATTCTCTGTTTTTCACTCTCTCTCACACACACACACACACACACACAGACTCTTTCTTTCGCTCTCTCCTTTTTTGAAAGCAGCTTGTGGCTTTCCGTTAACTGTTGAGTCAGATTTCCAGTTGACAGGATTGCATACAGATATTATGTAATTGTATTTCGTTCTTCCTTTGCAAAAAGTCAAATTTAGAAGAAAAAAACTAAGCAAACAACTTATTTTACCCGAGAGAGACACAGTGAAATCTTGTTTGATTGGTGTACCGTAAACAATTCTATACCATCTTGGTAAGAGTACAGCGGATGCATTGTGTCTCTAGATTTACTCGTAGACGTGGCATCAGCGTTATTTCTCTGCAATGGCACGCTTTCAGCTCTAATCCCGTGGAGCCCGGCTCTCGAAAGAGGTCAAGTGTTCTTATCTGATGGTAATCCCTATTCCCCTCTTCTTGCTCCCGTTTCCTCCCTTCCTCTCACGCCAGTGACATGGAACCCCAGCTGCTTCTGGAATCCCTACTAGGGCTTGCTATACATACAGAGAGCACCATAATTCATTGGACACTGACACATTTTAACATAATGTAGAAAAAAGTTATCATTTTTAATATTTGGTCACATATTCTTTGCATGCCATGACTTCCTGATGTTTGTGACCCAACAATATCAAACGACTCTTGATATCTTATTTTCTTGTACTCCTACAGGAGATACTATAACTTCTCTGCATTTGAATGGATCTCTATGGGAATTGGGTTGTGGCACTAGATTTAGCTGTAAATTACATTGGAATAGTGTGGAACACATGGTTGGCTAAATGGCTGTAAGTCATCAAGGGTCTGGGGTATCAAACAAGCCTCAAACCATCACTTTGCTGCCAGATATGCAGTAGATATGGATGGATAACTTGAAGGGTTTCTTCTTATTTTCCCATAGAGTTAAATAGGAAAATTTGTCAGGAGAAACAACCCTTAAAGTGATACATCCATACCCACTGCATATCTGGCAGCAGAGTGATGGTTTGAGGCTCGTTCCAGCATAATTTACAGCTAAATATAGTCCCACCCCCCAATTCCCATAGAGATCCATGAAAATAAGATATCAAGGGTCATTTGATGTTGTTGGGTCACAGACATCAGGAAGTCATGGCATGCAAAGGACATGGGACCAAATATTTAAAATTATTACTTTATTCTACATTATGTTAAACTGTTCAATATTTTTTGATGCCCGAAAATGGGGGGGGGGCGGTTTATGTACTAAAGGTTCTATAATTTCTAAACGGTTCATCCGATATAGATGAAAATACCCTCAAATTAAAGCTGACAGTCTGCACTTCAACCTCATTGCCATTGTTGTATCCTTTCAGACTCAAAGTGCTAGAGTACAGAACCAAAATAACAAAAAATGTGTTACTGTCCAATGAATTATGGTGCTCACTATATATACAGTACATGATGGCTTTGCGTAATTTCAGGGCAACAGAGTGCATTTATTCTGCACTTAATTTTCTTGACTTTGTTTAGCAAAGCACATCTCCCCTGACAACGGTTCGCAACGGATACGGCAGTAGCTAAAGCAAAGGCATCCGCAAAAAAATAACCCTTTGGAATTTAGATTTGAGATTCAAAACACAATTATAACGGTCACTTTTTCATTCAACGTTGGGCACAGAGATGGGTGGACTCACAGATGTGTTGTGGTTTCTCTGATTGGATCGGACCAGGCCGTGAGGTTTGCTCACCTGCGTAAAGCTATACCCCAGGACCCAGGTCTAACACACCAGTACGGTATCTGGCTTCAGTCTCCCTGTCTTTTAGTTCCTCCCAACAAGCACGAAGCGGTCATTCCACAAGCGGCTGCAACTCTGCTAAATGCTACCACTGTGTAATGTACAACGACCAGACATTTTCCTGATTGGCTGAGCTGTTAATATGGATAACCATGGGACATGCGCGAGGGTGAAACTCCGCAGAACGAATTGGAAACGGGTGGTACTCTTGAAATATGTATCCCCGTTTAAAGATTACGCACTTTTATCGTTTTTCAACATAATTTAGATACATTCAGATAGAGGCAAAGATTACGTTTAGAGGAACTTAGAGTTCAGCAGAAACACGCCGCACATTGTTTAAAGATCCCTAATCGGTTTATCTAGATGCGCAATGATCTCAGGTAGCCATGTCACACATTTGAAAATGATACAGACTTGTTCGGACTCATAGGAAGGCAGTCTTGTCATAACATAGCTGGCATAGCTCCAAAATGACCCAGCGCTGTGCGAATCCTTCTGCTTCCCAGTCTCTTGTAGGAGAGCCTGCGCTTTGGCTACTGTAAACGCAGCAGCTCGTGTCTTCTGGAGGTTTCAAGTGATCACGGTGGGGAATCTAAAGTGCGCGACGGGTGGTGATTCATTTCAGACTAGTTGACCGTTCTAGATGTACTCTTGACAAAATTATCCATGCAGTTTGCAGTAGGCTACTGCTTTTGTAATTGAATTTTGACTTAATTTAATAAAATAGAATTTTCAGTTGTAGGCTACATTTGTATCTGTTAGCTTTAGTGTGCTTAATAAATAAAAAAAACGCATAGAAATAACGAATCCCACTTATATTAAATATCAGTCATGGCCTGGCTGGGTATGGATAGGCAGATACAGTATGAGACGACGCTGAATATCTCTGCTGCGGTTCAGTTACTGTTGAGAGGGCGCACTGATGATCTGCGAGCAACGGTCCGTGACCACGGGGCACGCGCTGCAAGTGTTTTCCAAGTCAAATGAGAATGAACATTGGGACTGCCTGCGCTGCCCCCGCGTCGGCGTTGAGGCATCACCTCTGTCAGTATGACACCAAAAAGTGTCTTAACTTGGTTTCACTTTTATCCAGTAAGTTGTTTTGCCCATATTGCAGGTAACTTGGGTTCACTCAGTGTAGCTTATTTTTGTATTCAAATTTCGTACGTGTAGCTAGTCAACGGTTCCAACTTTGTGCGCTGCGACACTAGCTATAGGCTATTGGCACGAGATTTGTTTGACCTGGCACACTGACCTTGAACTCTGAGTCAAATGCAGTCTCGTAGCCTATTGGGTTCATCCTTCCCTATGTGTATTGTTGTTTTCATAAACATTTCTATATATATCAGAGAAATAGACCTATATATCGGAGATAAATGCATTGCAAGTGATCTTGTTAAGCTGTGTCCAAACTGAATCGAATAGGTCTGGTTCAATCCAGAGGTCGCCTTTAGGTATTTTTGTAGACTAACCTTCAATTCAAGGGTACAAATAAGTACCTTTACCATTCGCATATATGCAATGTGTTCAAAATTAAAGATAATAACACTGATAATTGTGTCGAGACTTAAGTATTGCATACTGTATATGCTAAGGGAAAATTTCCCCTAAAGCATTAAGTTTCCAAGCAGTCTCCACACACTTGATTGTATTTACCTTGATTATTAGCTACCGACGATTTTATGAAATATCTCATTTAAATAAATCGTGCGGGATTCTACAATATTTTATCTTATAGGTAGCGCTGATAGCTGATAGTAGCTCTATTAAAATTTTAAAATAGGTTGTCTGGCAAATTGTTTTTGTTTAGCGAGTTTGGAAGCTGACCACTAGTCTATAATATATTAAGCAAGCAATTGTGCAGTTGTTTTAAGATCGCATTTCAATTCAATGAACGGCATTTGTCAGTAGCTAACCATGAAATTGGTAGCTCATATCGTTCTTTAGATTCAATATAGCTACATTAGCACTCGAAATATGTAATATCTTCAAGGATAATTAACAGAAGTATCCTGGCCTATCTCGGTGGAAAACACTAAAATGCATTTCTGTATTAGGCGTATACCAAATGCCATTAATGTCATGCAATGGGATTATTTATATGATGTGGGGTTTCTGTGGTCCAATTAACTTTGCTCGTGTTACAAAATGCTCGTCTGCCACCTTGGTAATACTCAGTAATACAATGGTCTTCTCATAGAGGTAATCCCCAGATCTAAGGAGACAAGACCAAGAACGGCCGAAACTGGATTCAGCCACACACACACACTCAGGTGCTGTAAAGGTGGAGGGATGCGACTTGATGCGTCCGCCTTTCTCTGCCGAAGGCAACGGCATTTCCTTTTAATCCATTGGGCGTTTTTAATATAGCTTGCACGACATAATAATAATAATAATAATAATATTTCGCTGTGGATAAGAGAGTTTACTAAGTGATTGTAATGTAATAAAGTATCGTCAGAGTGAGCTTGGATGATAAAATCTTGGAAAAGCATTATGGAGAGCAGGTTGTTAGTTGCTACGGACAATGGCTATTAGAAGAAGCGGACAACAACAGGGTAAAACATAAACGCCAACACTGGGGCATTTTAAGAAAATAAATATGGTTTTTGTATTTACAAACAACAACTGGACAAATCCCTTCCAATGAACAATCTTCATAATTATGGCTGCTATTTACACATAGACAAGTATTATTAATCTGACTATCAAAAGCATTTTAAACGTATTAAAATAGCAATTTTTAATGTAAGGATTCAATGGTATTGGTACACATTCGGTTGTAAGTGTGAATTTTGAATATAGTTGGCCTAACCTCCATTTCAAATCGTCGCTTTTTAGATTGTTTTTTGATGTTGTTACTCTCAGTAGGTATTGTAAAGAAAGGGAGAAACAACAGATGATAGCTTTGAAAATTCCCCATCAATCATCTACAAACAGCTGTCTGTCAGGTGTTTCTAATAAGATACATTCAATTTCATAATGCAATTTTTGGAAATGTGCAGCTTTACTGTTAAATACATTGATTAAACGCCAAATAAAAATGCTGGTGGTCACGTGTGCATAATTCTCATGATGTAAAAAGGGTCTCGCTGTTATAATTGCACTTTAACGTACCTTACAGTCCAATAAATAAAAATGAGGATAACTTCTCTCAGAAGTTCTGGCATACATTTAAAGTTTAAAAAAAATGTCCAAGTCCAAAGATACCGTTTCTATTTTCAAAAACAAAACCAACAATCAAAAATCAAAATATCAATAACATCAATAATTTCCGCAGCACGTAAATGCAAGCTGACTTTACCATCATATTTTAAATCACTCTTTATAAATTTAGCCTAAATAAAAACTCCTTTTCAAAAAGAAAATGCAGGGAAGTGCACACAATTAAAAAATAAAGGCTTGCATTTTTCCGTTAACTGAATTTTCACCAGTGGCCATGTCATAGGGTGAATGTGACATCAGTGATGTTAGTCCCAGTGCACACCAGGTACAATGCCTGTGGTATCACGGCTGAAAAGACACAATGGTGTGCACCAAGGTGGATGAAGAGGCATTTCGCATTTTAACGGACTGTCCTCCGCGACATTTTTAGGGACGGACATGTACATCTTCTTACTATGTAGAAAAGGCAAAACAATAAAAAAAAAATAGGAGCCTTTTTTTTTGTTTAGGTCTGTATAAATAGAGCAGAGGCAATGGTGCACGCGACCGCTGTGGGTGAGCGCTCGGTGAGAATCCCCTTCACTTCCTTTATCTTTGGTCTAATCCGGTGTTGGCCGCCCTGTCACGCGCAGGGCAGGACGCGTCAGAACGCGGAGGCGGTGACCGGGTGGATTGTCTCGCGCGGTCCCGCCGTGCTCTTGAAGGCCAGCGGGGCGGCGATGTCACAGCTGTGGGGAGAGAGGGCACTGCCACTGGGCGGCTGCCATGTGGGGCCGGTCACATAGCCCGACGTGGTGGCGCTGTACCCCATGTAGGGCGACACTTGGGTGGGAGGGTGGTAAGGAGGGATGCTGGGAGCTGTGACATAGCTGTTCACTGTGGGCAATCCATTCGGCGTCTATACAGACAGACAGACAGACAGACAGACAGACAGACGACAGACAGACATACAGACAGAGAGAGAGAGAGAGAGAGGCAAGGAAGACATGAGAAAAGGAAAACAAAACAATACAGAGAGGCAAAGGGGAAAAAGAGAAGAGAAGGAAGGAGATGTGAGTGACTTTTTGGCAGAATATCAATACATAACTTCAAGAATTCAGCTAATTGCCACAACATAACAAAAGGGAAAAATATTTTGTGGGTGGTCTGAGATCACCGAGCGTATAGTTTTCTGAAAGAACCCTTTTTTTTTATCATGTGCTGCAGACTTACCCACCATAGCCATTACATTGACTCATTGCACTTATCACAGGTACACAGAATTGAGGCTTACTACTGTCAAAAAATAATTTTGTAAAATTGAATGCACCTTTTTAAAATGTAGTTCCATGTAAAATAAGAGAGATTGCAGCCTTTAAAAAAACAATTTTCTTTTCTATATTCTAAAATAAAATACTTTAAAATACATTTTCTATGGATGTTATATTTATCGATTCGAACCCATCATTAAAGAATTAGTTCATGTCATTCATATTTGGAATCATGTTTACGTTTGTCGCGAGACGATAAAGTAATGCCTCATACATAACTGCCCACACAGGCTCGTCTTACGCTAGACATATAATTTACCTTCGTTGAGAAATGGATTCTATACCGCTGATTCACAGCTAAAGCAATATATAAAAATAAACGACATATGATTTTAGTTCTCTTGGTACATCACACTTGGTTCTAACTTCTATATGGTTTTTGAGAGGGGAAAAAAGGGAAAACACGGTTAATTTTCCGACCAAGACTCCCGCAAGATAAACCTATTTAGCGTCTTGTTAGCGCAAATATTTATTTTGAAACGTTAAACAACAACAACAAACGTTTACTGAAATGCGTTTTAGTTAAAAGTATGTCTATGTATTACCCATATTGTTGTTTAAACAATTGTATAGCTGTAAACTTGCTTTGCGTTGCGTTTCTTTCGAAAAAAACATCCTTCTTTTTGCTGAGCGGTGAGACTTGCTGCACAGCTCGGGCACTGCCACAGAAACTTTAGCCGACCTTAATTCTATTTTCAGAACAGAACGGAGTATAGCGAGATTTAGAGTAGGCCTATACTCTGAACAAAAACGGAATAACTGTGTAGCGAGTAGCCTACACTTTGTTATGAAGTTGCACCACGGTTTTGTATTTGCATTGATCTCACCCGCGACTCAATATTTGATGAAACATATAGCCTAAACGTAGGGTGTCCAATACCCTGTTAGGCGCACACATATATCAGTAGGCTACGTCTGTGTTAAAGTGTACACGGCCATGTAAATGAGCGCTCATGTGAATTTAGATTGTATGTTGACACAATATGACCATTCGCTCGTTGTATCTACTTTAAGTTACTTTGTTGAATATATACTTGTCCGAAATAAAAATAAGTACATTTATTTCAATTATTTGTTTTGCTATATCCTATTCTTATTAGGCAACCAATAGTTATGTAATGGATTTTTTTGTGTTTTCATTACAAATTAGTGATCTCGTCCGAACTTTCATGAGTTAGGCCTATAGGTCTTGTATTTAGCCCAACTGTATCATCCATATTTGGGAGAGGGTTGTCCTGGCGATAAAGACTTGCGAAGGGTGTGTAAGTTTCATGCCACACTGACTGACTGCCTGACTATGTCATTTTTCCGATTTGCGATTCTCCTTAAACTGTGACCGATTAATTTAGGCAGGCATTATTTTTACACACCATTTTTTTGTTAATGTCAGCGAACACGGAACGGGCAATGCTGTCTGAACGAAATAATAGAAATAATAGACTAGAAGTATTTATATAGGAAACAAAAACGCATAATCAAATATGTTTGAATGTGTGACGCAAGCGAGATGTCACCAGCATACGGCTAATTGTGTTTTGTCAGCATGGTTGACAAACGGTTTATCTGCTGCTGCAAAAACGGTCTCTGGGCGGGGGGAATCTCGTGCTACAACCGACGTAGCCTAGCTACGGAAGGCAAATCAAACCACACATCCGATCCGCTGGCCTTGTTTATATTTTTGTAAGTAGTTACCTCAAATCAGGGTTTAATGACCTCTGTTCCTCCGGGAAAGGGAGTAGGGTATATCCTTGGTTTATTGACTGAAAAATGTGGAAGTTATTTGATAACGTTTCGTTAATGCGTTATTGATGACACGGTCCACTGACTCAAATCACGAGAGACAATGCCACAGTAATGCAATGCACATTTATCACATTACACAATATAGGTACTAAAGTTGCAGTTGTAGGCCGTGTTGTAGGCAATGCGGTAGGCTACTAAAAAATACTATTTATTTGGCATGCAATTTAAAAAAAAGGCTTTTGCTATTCAAACCGCCTGTAGCCTAATTCTGGTTCTAAGAAATAAAAGAAAAACGTCAATATTTAAAAAAAAATGTTTTAACGAAAGTGGATATATGCTGCTAGGCTACTGCGTTTGTTGGGTATTGATATCTGTTAACCAATAGACCTATTCCATATTAGCCTACACAGAAAAAATTACGTTGTGAAATCAACTGTCTGAGTTTAAAGTGGGTTTACCATGTCGGTACCACGTGTGTGCACTGTTAAGAGTTCAGTTTTACACTGACCATTTTGTTAAATTGGACGCAATTTAATTTCAAATTTGTATTGTTTTTTTTTAAAGAATTAAACGTCAGTAGTTGAGCTGACACATTTTTCAAGAAGCATAGTTGGGCCGCAAAATTGAATCCGCACCCATTATATTATACTACCCCTGTTCACCTACAAGTGTTCACCATTCGATTCTAGTTTTCGCCTCGCTGTGCGTCACAATAATGCGACCATTCCGCCAAAACCGGTAAGTGGCTTAATCGTAATATGTTGTTTTTGCTAATGGGCCGTGCATCATTATTGGACCGTTCGGTTTAAAAAAAACAGAGAAGGGGCTATTTACTGTTCAACTATGATTTATTCACTCCATTCATGGAGAGGAAAACTAACTTGTAGCCGCCCTTCAGCATATTTTGAATAGGCTAGGCTATTTGTTTATTCGGCATACCCAGTTTGGCAGTGCATCCACATTTATCAGACCTGGATGAGAACTAATTTCCTATTCACGTGTACAGTATATCATTTACTGTATTGGAAGTGTACCGTTGCGCGTCTTGTTTATGTTTTACTTATGTCTTGACATATACAATGAACATGAGTTATGCTTGTGTTCGTGGTAATGCAGTTACGAAACAAAAGAAAGAAGACAAATTAAACAGACTCTCTGCAAAACAAGTAGCCTAGGCCTATAACGCTTTGTGGACCGAAGGAGGGAAGCTCATTAACAACCCGATTTAATTGTGAATTGTGAATGGGAATGAGAATAATAAATCATGCACGCGTATATTATGTCCCCGAGGACAAATCAGCCATAGAACGGAAAAGCGCTGCTTGCGTGCGTGCGTGCGGGAGAGACAGAGAGAGAACCAGGTCTCAATTAGAAATTATCCTACCACCTGGACAATTGAGGCCACGATTAAATTTCGTTTAAAAATATTCCTTGACTCATGGATGTTGTTTTGGTTTTTTTGAACTAACTGTGTTTACATCGAAAAATGGTATTGTAAGTTTGAACGCGTAAGTAAATAGTCAAGCAAAATGGCGAATGCAACAAATTATACTATTCTTGGCAATATAATTTATAATTGATCAAGAGCGCATGTGTATGTAGAACTACCCCAATATAAATAAATTAATTGATTTTAAAAATAGAGAGCCGGAACAGCCAGTGCTATAATTCTAGCTACACAAACACGCCAAACCATATTACTGAATATCACCGCGCAAACGGGCATATAATTATACATATGAATAATGCTCGAGTCGTGCTCATAACTCCGTGGAACAATTTGAAACATTGAACAGTAGGCTCTATATGGTTATATAATTCGCAAGTAAAGAAATAAATACGCAAAATCTACAGGACAGGCTTTCATCATGAACAGCATAAAATGTATTTTGTGTTGTCATTAGTTTTAAAACTTTGATAACAAACACGTTAAAGTAACGTCTAATTATTATATGCAATAGTTGTCCCATGGTCATCATTTGGATATGAAATGTTGGATTGGAAATCAGTTCACAACGGGTAACGAGCGTCTAGGCGTATTTATTATGTTTATATACTTCGAGCGGAAGGACACTGGCGAATGTTCACTCCATCATGCACTATTGGCAAGACCCCCCGCCCGGAAGGAAGGTTGCGCACCTTTATTTCTTAGCGTGATACTGTATCACTGATACATAGCGCGTATTTGGGGCCATCTTAATATCTTAATGCTTAATTGGAAAGCTGACAGACTGCTGTTACAAAATTCTAGATGGTATCTAGAGGGTATTTTTTTTACATGTATTTCTGCTTTTCCATTATAAGTGCAGGTTTACATGAAAAATATTGTTGTGTTCGTTTTAAAATGTAATTGTTAGGCGTGCCATAATGTTTTAATGACAATCGCTTACATGTCCAGTAGCCAGTAATACGCAAAGAAAATTGTATCTCTTGGTCTCTCTCTTTCTTTCCTCCTCTGACAGTATTCAACATATTAATTGTAATTAACATATAAAGCACAAAAATAATTACCACAATCTTTCGGTATATTTTTTTAACCTTGAAGTAAATCATACAAAAAAACAAAAAGTTAAATAAATTATGCCTTACGCAGCTGTGATTATAATATGTAAGCTTTTGTTATGCTAGCACTGTAACTTCAATAACGGCGCATGTCATTGTGTCAGATTCATTAGGAAAATGAAGAATACGAGGTCCTCCTATGTTAAAAAGGCATCGTGCGCCCCATAGACATGTCTTTCCTGTTGTTTTCATATGGAGAATCCCAAAGCTATATAGGCCCAAATGAAGGCGTGTTCCATTGGAATCACAGAAACAAGCATATGTTTAGTGAAGCAAGATACCACCCCCCCACCACCACCCCAAATTTTTTTAAAATAATAAATATTTAAAATAATTTATTACTCCAAATGTAATATAGATTATTCTGTGTAATCTGTAATTTAGTTACAAATGATTGAACAAATGATTGAACAAGAAACAATGACCTCCAAGAAAAGTTTGCATGTACAAGGGTAGAGGCTTATTCGAACGCAGGCGCTTATAGGTACGCGCGCACACACGAAATGTCATTCAACCATGATCAAAAAGCGGAAATTATTTTCAAATGGTATACTGATGTATACTGATATGATGATGAGAGGTGGTGTAAGCCATTTTATTGTGCAGCAGTTTTTTATAATAGCCTACAACTACTGATATACCTTTGATTGATGAGAATAATATGACGTACATATATTAAGTATTTTAATAAATTATCTTTGTTTGTAGATGCAGTGGGTGTTGTCTTTTACCTGCGTGTATTTTGCCTCTGGTTCTAAGTGCGGTTTATCCACGCCATTGACTAGTGCAGAGCTTGCTGGGGGAAAATTATTCCTGTTTATAGCGCTCCAGTCTTCTAGTTTGGCACTGGGAAATGACGAACTGTCACTAACTGGGGGGCAAAACAGAGACAGAGGAGAGTCAAGTCAGAGAGAATAAATCTGGTAACAGCGCCGACAAATAAGCAGACCTCACATCAGCGATCCATGTTCACTAAGTTGTCATTTCGTGTAGACCCTGCATTCAAACAGTCTTATAATGTCCCGTATCACGAAGTTTTAAGGAGATATTTAGGCTCGTATAGCCTGTATACAAACATATTTGTGTCATTTGACACTGTAACTTTTGAAAATATGATTAATATAGATAAAATCAAGTCGGCCCTATTTCAAAATATTTTCTGTCCTTAAATCACCTTATCAATTGGAGCCTATTAGACGCTTCTTCTAGTTTTCACTGTCACATTTGATAATACCACTTTTCTGAATATAGGCGCAATATACCTCGCATTTATGTGGCTTATATGTAGCCTAGACGGCAACGAATGCAAACGTGCTCAGTTCTAGTGCGGATCCAGCAGAAACATAAACCTGTCTTCTCGTTGGGACAAATTAGATTTGCTTAAATCGTTTTCCTTTTGTGCGTAATGAATATTATATTATACACGGTTCCCAGAGTTTTAAATTGGAGAATGTAAGCCCACCAATGCTGTAACGCAAGATGTGCATTTGATATTTTTTTCTTCCCCATCCAGGTTTCACTTTGTATGCTTTTAAAGCAAATGATCAAAGGTGTTGTAGTATTTTAAATAGAAAAACTATGCACTTAGCTTTTATTCCTTAAATAGCCGAAATATCAAAATAACAGTGAACTGTGAATTGCAACTCTCTGTATCAATATGTAAGCTAAACGTGAAGACTTCAAAACTGTAAAAACGTAACGTTTAATTTATTGGGAATATTGTTTTGTCAGTCAATGTGGTGTGTTTTAGTTGATTATTCTTTAAGCTTTAGGGACTTTCACTGAAATAAATAGGCCTAAATAAATAAATAGGCCTAAAGCAATAGCCAAGGTAGGCTATAACTTATGGGCCTCACAGAAACGGCAAATAAAACCAGGCCTGTAGACGTGGAGAATGCATTACAACGCAGCAATCATTTTAAGTGAGTTTAACATTTAAACAATCAGTTGGTCTTTTCAATAGTCGACGTGCCTTATAATTTAAAACCGCCACCTACGCAAAGGTCAAGTGTTAAAACAGCGAGGGATAGGCGACTGATGATTTTCGTTTATCGCATTATTTAAGTTTTAAAAGTAGTTGGTTTATATCAGAGCTTACCTTCAACAACACAATCATCGTTTTTAACATATATTGCATGTAAATTATGAGTAAATGTACAGATAAGCGCGTCTGGAGGCTGGAGAAGTGAAGGTTGTGCTACAAGGCCTCACAGAATGGAGTGTACATTATAGTTTGTTTCGGCTTTCAAAACCTGCCACAAACATCTGCTAATAATTTTGAAAAGCATAAATTGTTTATAAAGGCAACATTTGAGAACACATTCCTCCTCGTGATTTCTCGTTGGGTACGACTATCTGCATTGCTTTTAAGTAGAAGCAAAAACCCTGTTGTTTAGATTGTCTCAGTTAAATTGGAACATGCATGGCCGGAGCCTCCCAAGCCTCCCTTAGAGAGGGGCATGTTTCTGCACGGCTGTGTGAATGGTATACCCCCCAACACACACACACACACACACACACACACGCACACAAACTCACAAGACTGTCGCGGGAATCCTGGCTTTTCCATTAATTCACTCCGAGGTCTCGCCACAGTTCCAAAAAAAGGTTAAGGCAAAAAAATATAGGCCTACCATCTCGCGAAACACGTGGGATTACCGGCGGATTGTTTTAAAGGCTGTAAGATTACATGGTGGTGCAGTCATAGTAATGTCCACTTTGCGATACGGTGTGGCTGACATTTTACGACCTGTCATATGTGCAGTGGCTACTACGAGTTTTAGGGTTGTTGTAGTGGGCATCCACGTTGGAGAGAAACAGAGGCTCTGGTGGCCTAACGAGTAACACAGTTGCGAAGGGTGGCGTATGTTCCGGTCTTAAAGTAGCTAGGTAATGTTCCTTGTCGGATGTGCACATTTTTTTAAAGTGGGGATAAGTAGCTAAAATGCTTGCCTGTGAGAAATAGCAGCACCTGAACACCTCATTTTGATTTTAAGTTCATCTCCTCTCCGCTGTTCCTTCCCTTCGTTACCCTGCTAATATTCTACATCCGCTCCTTAATTATAACTGCAAGCCTTGAACCATCTGTTTTAATGCAGCCGTTGGAACTACAGTTATGTTACTTAAGAGCCCAGCTTTGAAATAACACGCAACATATAAAACCAATTAATTTTTATATTTTGTGCGATGTGCGAGGCTATATATCTGATATTTTAGCCACACCATTTCGAGTTTCGAATGATCAGATTGGTATGCAAATATGGATTAGGTACGTAGCTAATAAGTCAGTGACTGTCATTAGCTAGCACCATTGTTTTTGCTGTTGCATTTAAAATGACTGCGTAATATAATTATTGCATGCTTATAACACCAACTGCTCTTAAATCGGGTATTCACAATAGGCTAAACTGAACAATGCGCTCAAAGACATTACATAATTAATAGCTTCAACTTCGCAATTAAGTTAAACCAGCTGTGGCCCTTCGAGTCTCGCGGTGGCAAAATATGAGTCCTGTGCTGAGATTGCTGTTACATGCCGTCTTACAATCGACCACAGGTAGAGAATTGCTTACTTTGTTGCTCAGTTATAGATCGAATGCCCAGAATGTCGGTGACTGAGTGCGAGGACGGCCATATCCTGTGCATTGCCATGTGTCCAGGAAGGGTGGGCATGCCATGGCCAGTTGGTATTTTGCCCCCCGCAGCCGAGATGGGAGTTGGGTACGAGTAGATGTGGTTGTATGGAAGGGTAGGCTGTGGCGGCGGGTGATGCGTCTGCTTGCTTGACTCGTATTGGCCCTGTTGCGACAGATTTCCGATCTTGTTGCGAAGGATCCGACTGATAGAGCTTACCGAAGGAAGGTTGAATTTATCGCACACTCCGTCGGCAAGAAGTCTGTCCCGAATTTCCCATGCGAAAATACCAGGGTCCCTTTGCTTGTAAGTCCTTATGTGTTTGACCACAGTGGGAGTTGTGACCCGCGGCTTGCTTCCCCCAATGGCCCCCGGGAGTATAGAGCCAGTCTCGTTGTACCGAGCCAGAATCTTGCTGACACACCCGTGAGATACCCGGAGTTGTCTGCTGATGTCGCACGGTCTTATGCCCAGCTGTGCGAGTTCTACAATCCTGAGCCGGATGGCGTTGGGAAGCGGTCTGCCGTTCACAAATACACCGCCTAGCTGGTTCACCTCCCCAAAGGCAGGCTCTAGTGTTGGAGAGACGCACACAAAGCAAGCAATTGATAACACCAGGAGAAAACTAACATAACAATTTATACGTTTATAACAATTATTATAGCTATTATAGTGTATGTGGTGTATCCAAAAACTATAAGACAATGTAGGGTTATCACACATATTAATATGTGTAACACAGACATACTTTCAAATATTAAACCACAATATAGCCTTTCAATATATATCTATATATATATATATATATATATATATATATATATATATATATATATATTACAAAGGTTGGCAGTGTAGGGAGTGTTTTAATATAGGCTACTAAATCGCACGTAGCCTAAAGCAAATCACGTTTCACAATTAAAAATCTAAAATTAGCTGTAATGCCAATAATAGTTAGTTAAACAATTTTCAAGCGTGTATACAGAATAACTGTATGAATATTTTTCACAACCGTAGCTTTATTACGCGTTCAAAAAAACTTTTCTCCAGTTAAGACACACGCCGCAAAACAAGACGAACTGTCAATGAACGCAGCTGTTCACCATAGCTAGGAAATCGGCGTTAGCGTTATTCATGCACTTTAAACGAACTTTAAAACCTGTGTCACTAACACTTTTGAACATGCATTTAGGCTAATGTAATGTAATTTGACCAAACCGAACGCCAGTGATGACCATCGATAGCAAAAGCATTTAACTTGTATTACTTTACTTACCCATTGTGTTAAGTCCACCAATTATTATAGAGATCGCCAAATTCCGTCTTCTATTAGGTTCTGAGTCCAGCTCTGCCTACAAACTCTGGTAGCACAAAGGAGAAATTCACTCTTCCAGTGTCTCCAGCACTAATGGTTGTAGCAAGAGAGGAAAAATCGGGTTCTGTTTCCTGATGTCAAGGGGGACAAGCTTACATTTCAATCCAATACAACCATGGGCAGGACTTCCAAAAAAATTACCCTCATTGAAAACCAGAGCGCCAATCAGATTTCGATTTCCGCATGAGGTGTATTGTCATTGGCCAAAAGAATTGACATGACATGCAGTCGCGGTAGCCGGGGTTTTCCCTTTCCCATTGAGGCAAGCATGCTATCATGTATTGAAATGTTTTAACAACATTGAAATGGTAAGTTAATTCATACATACATGGCTATATATGTAATATTATATAGTACTGTACAGTTCAATATGTTCAAGAACAACATTGATCATTTTTGTTAATTCGCAAGACAATGGTAACTGTAGCTTATTAGAGCAGCTGTTTTCTAATTGTGAGCGAAATTAGGGATACTGGAAATAAATGTAAGTCCTGCTGTGCACATATTTTATAGGCTGTACGTTTATTATTTGTAATGTAACTTAAATGCGTTATTGTGTGAGGTAAAAATAACACCAGCTGATCAAATAATCGACACATCCATATACAATTATTCTACTAGACAAGAAGCATTTAAACCACGTCTAATCGCAAACCTTGCCATCTGTACTTGCAGATCATGCCAGGCATTCGCAAAGTTTCAATTTATTTAAAATGTTGAATTTGGTCATTATAAAGTTTCTTGTTTGAAATAGCCGTAGGCTATTAGCTTACAATAACAAGGGATACTCGATGAGAATGATCACTTGTGTTTTTAAAATGTATCTTTTCGCTCATTTAATGACCTAATAGTGTTTTTTCTCATATCAGTAATGGCGCATACAATAGCTAAGATACCGTTGAGGTCGATCAGGGCATTTGTTTACAATGTGCATCATTGAATGTACAGTATATTTGTTGTTATTTCGTTTTATTTGGCTATATTTAGAATTCAGTTCAACTGTGGCATCCAAAGCGCTGTTAGACATAATAGCCTACACATATTTTGTGATATTATGCAATACCCTGAGCAAAAGCCAATCAAACTGCCCACTGAATAATATATGGTTTAGGATAGGCTATTAGTCTGTAAATATTTACAACGCTAGCCTATGCATGCTTTCTGCTTTTTAGTTTAGTTAGTGCTGATTCAAATCGTATAGCCTATCCGCAGATATCTTATATAGACGTGTGGCGTCTACTAAAATATATCAATTTAAGCGCACACAATTAAGATATTGTACAAAACGTTCTTCAATGTGTCGCACTCTACAACAGAATGAACTCTCACATTTGGCAACATGGCGCTTGTTTAACGTCTTGACAACCATTGTATAAATCTGAACATATTGGTATGTTCGTAAGTCTTTGCTTCCTGTTTACACTTCAGGCTTGTATACCCGGCCTTGCTTGAAGCTCCCTTGACGGTGTTCTAACCTGCCTTTCCCTCTCATTTCCCTCTTATTCTCTTGAAGGTTTTGTATGGCTGGGTTTACCTCACCATTTAAATAAAATTAAATAAAATTAAAAAAAACTTTAAAAAAACAGATTCCCCCTGGATCAACGCTGTGTAAACTGCTCACATTTTTTCTTCATTGCGAAATATATTCTCCCCCTCTCACTTTCGGTTACTTCAAAAATAACTATGGGTTTAGTGGTTACGCCTTGTTGTTTCTCGGTCTGTGTACATCTTTATTTGAATAGTTACTAACGCTGGTCATTTACCCATGCCGTCCATTCATTCTCTCAGCTGCTGCGAGACAGCAAATCATAACCTGGACCGTGACAAAACGCTGTCTTAATATTTGTATTTTCTCTGCCCCTTCTCACCTTTCCCTCTCTCCCCCTCTTGTCTTTCTGGTCTCTCTTGCTCAATGGGTGTTCCCGATGTCTTTCTATGTCGGAAGAGCTCGTTTTCCAGGCCGCTGTTTCTCTCGGGTCTCCAGTGGATAAAGGATAATGTTTATCGGTAGTGTACGTGCTCAACGTGTTTCCATTGAGGCGCCCCGGAGGTCTGAAATAACAAAGGTCACATCCAGGGGAACATGGGTCTCGGTTGGGCAATTCAAAACACCTCTAGTTTTTCTACAAACGATACGTTTTACATCAATTTCCCATTTCCTTGTCGGTGGTCACGGTATTGGCTAATGAAGCTTACATAATGCCATTACTATAAGACTTTAAATCCGATCGCGTGCTTTTCGACGCAAATTGCGCACAGGTGCGGTGCCTCTTAGAGCGCGCGGAGAGGAGTGGATGAGACCGTGAGCAAACACAGGTGTCATTAACCCTTACAATCTATGGATGCTCTATGACTGCATTTCCGTGTTATAAACACCATTATTCCTTGCCTTAATTCACGTGTTGTTACTCATTTTCTTGAAATTGTACAGATGTCCGTGCACTAGAGGTGCAGGTCTAGGCGTAAGTGACAAAATAATAATATGAAAGGTCGTACATAGGTTGAGCTGGTTCTTGTTTTTTTTGTTTGTGTGTTTATTGGTGTAACCACAACTAAGTCAGTGTGACGTCATTTATTTTAGATTACAGTGCTTAATTCAAAAAACATTTAGGCTTCAAAATTCTTCAAAATGTGGTTTAGATTGGTATCGTTTTTTGGAACCATAAACACTTTTTTATTGAAAATAATGTGCATTCTCTTATTAATGATAATAATAATTACAGTAGGCCTACTGCAGTGCAACATGTAGGTTTGTTATTTAAAAAAGAAACCCTACTTTGATGTAGATGTAACCTACTGTTTAACCATGACTGGAATGGTTTTATTGAATTATTATTGTTAATTTCCCTATTTTAAATATGATTTTATCTTTGCGCATAATTAGGCTCAGATCTCTTGGTTCCACTTTCTTCTTTTACGGCTGTTATTAGAACAGAATAGAATATAATAAAATATAATAGAATAACTTGTATTAGTTATTATTAATATTAATATTATTAATATTAGCCTAATATAATACATATTTTTTAATTTTCATAGGTGAAAACGTAAAGTAACCCCGAAAAACGCATTGTTCTCACCCAGTGTTGGTCTTGTCATTGTCTCTCGACCGGTCCCATGCAGGTAAAGTCATACTCACAACTATTATAAAGATATTGGCCTGCATTCAATCAACGTTTGTTCTTCACTTTGACTATCAAGTAAAAGCAAGCATTATTATATTTCTTCACAAACTCAATTTGGTGGGTAAGTTATAATCGCTTTTTGGCAAAGTTAAGGACAAATATGTATTGAATATAGATCATTGTTTTATTGTTTATTGCAGATATTGGTGGACAATTAAAAAATATTATTGTGTCCTATACTGACAAACTATTATCACATACAATGTCATGCTAGGCCACTGCATTTCCAGGCGAGTTTCTTGTGGATACTTATGTTTAGTTACTGCTACAGCGCGGAGACTTAAAACTACAGCCCTTACGAGTACTGCCGTCAGGGGTCAGCTAAAGCATTCGCATTTGTTAGACCTCAAGACAGATGCGGGCACCATATAGGCTGAACGCCCTAATCAAGCTGCGTTTGTGTAACATATACATTCGTATGAAATACATGCAGTTTATTGAATATTCAGTGGACCAATATAGCAGTGGACCAACTCGGTATTCGCACCTACGGCCTCATATTTTATAGATTAATAAGTAAAATTAATTTAAACGGTCGTTTAAATATGAAAGAACTGAAAGCACAATTGAACGTGAAGTAAATAAAACCATTAATAAAAGGAATACAGTCCAACAAATGAATTCATTCATTCCTTCATTCACGCATTCATTAATTAATCCATTCATTCATTCGTTGAATTCGTTTAAGCATATAACATTCCAAACGAAGGTGATCAATTTCTATATCCCTTAATAACTGCATCAAGTTTTTGTTGGCATATCTACCCAAGAATCGCGATTATAAGTATGACCATTCTTACAAATGCGGCGCTAACACGTTTAAATATTATATAAGTGGCTTTACCCAGTTTATTATTAAGTATATTGCTGAATAATTCCCAAAGCGTATTGGATAGTAGGTTATAAGAACGTGATGTAAAATGTGTTGGACTTGGTCGGGATGGGTCATTTGCCGGCTTCTTGTTTTCATAGTTGATTTTGATGCAATCGCATGACATTTTTATGATAATATTTTTAAAATGTGGTTGCTATTCTTATTGTGTATGCTTACTGTGTTTTTGCTACTTACACGGTCTTTTTGCAAGGGTGAACATTATTTTACATTGACTAAAATTGTTAAACCACGCTTAACTCTATAGTGATTCAATTAAATTAATCAAGACTTGCATGACTAACAGATAAATTCACTATTGTCTCATGTTGCTTGTTTTTAAAAGACGGATGGTTTCCGTTTTCTACATGAAGCGTCAGTCATTTCAGCAGAATCGCTGACTTGTTCAAAATTATGCGTTTGTAATTATTCAGACCACAGTTCAACACGGAGCATCACTCTAAATCCCTTGAATGCGCCAAGACATGCCGATGTTGGAATGTGAATAGCATTTGAGCTAGGCTACAAGTCATTTAAAATTATTTTTGTTTCTCTACTCACTGAGATCTAATTTAACCTGCACGGATATCCTTCATTTTACGCTCATGATTAAGAGAAAATAATTTGCCATAATTTACTCCAAATCACTCAGGAACGCTTGGATTTCCAACCGAAATGGGACTTGCACAAATGCAGATATTTGTATTATACTGTAGGCTATATGAGAGTCGCATGACATATAAACCGTCTGAAGTGTAGCCTAATACAACAAGACATCCACTCAGGTATTTTTGTAATTCCATTTGAATTCAAAGCCAAGTCAATTATAGTGTGTATTTCTTGGGAAGATGGTACATTATCCCCGTGCACGTGACAAAAAAAAGACATCGACAACTACAACAACAATAATACATCGATTGTATTCACACAGCGCGTGTGAGGGCGTGTGCTCGAGGGCGGTGACGTATAGGCCAATTTTCTTAATTTATCATCAGTGAAACAAGAAGCACTAACGTTTTGCCGTCACTGTGCTTTATCTGTATTATGCACGGTTAACAATGCTTTCCAGGGAATACATGCTGCATTCAAACGAGCTCTATGGTATTCAGAAAGGCTACCCGATTCTAATCACAGATAGGTATAGGCCTGAGCCGCTTAATTAATTAATTAGGCTACACGGCTACTCTTTTTGTATGGCACGAGTTAAGCATATTAATATCGATTATTTCGAAGTTAGTAATTGCATAAAATGTAGAATATAAAAGGACTTTACATTGTGAATATATTTTATATTGAAGTTAATCTCTTGCATTTCTGAACTCTCTGTTTGTTGCAATTAAAGCGATTTAAAAACACAACACTAAACCCTGTGGCAGACGTGCCTTTTACGTGACCATTTAAGGCACACATACATTATTGAATATGACTGGAAGGAGTTTGATCTTCATTGAATGCACATACCCTAAATATAATGTAAAGTTGATTATTCTGTTCCGGTTTCATTCAGGCGTAGGCCTAATTCGTTCGCTATAATGACAATAAGCGCACGGATTCAAATTATGGTCACAACTAAGCTACGCGTTTTGGATTGGTCCATTATTTTAGTGAGGGCATTTAGGAGCGTGTGTTTTAACTGAATATAGCGTGAAAGCAAATCATAAATGACACGAGTTATACCATTCGTTTAGCCTACATGTTTGCTGTCTGTTCATATAGAGACCTCAGCTTCTGTCTCCAGAGAGGATCAATATCTTGAATAAACTTTTGACATATTTCTTATATGTCGCTTTCTGTGGTTAATTATAGTTTCTGAAACAATTTTAAGTACCCAAGACAGGTTTTTTCTGTGTAAGGCTGTATGTTTTAGCAAACAACGCGTTTGTGGATTAGCCAGCGCGTGGCTGCAGTCTTGCCCCTGTGGCTCTCTGGTTGCTCCTGTCTGCTGGCAAAGTATTTGACTGCACGTGAGAGTTACAGATTTTGTTGACTGGTGTACGCTCCCACTACGTCACGAAGGAGAAACGATTATTGTACCAGCATTTTGCTTTAACTCATGTCTTTTTTTTAATCAGAAACATAATGATTACACTGTTTCGAGTGTAATATGACCAAAACTATTAACGGTGTTTGTGTGTATGTATAAAATGCTAGGACTATCATCTTACCATAGTCCTCAGAACAGCAAACCTGACAACATTACTGACGCCCTCCACTGGAGAACAACTGGTATTTCAATTCAAATTGCTTTTTTCCACGTCAAAAGTCGATTCACTAATAATTGTGACATGTTCGCAAAGATGGAACAATCATTAATCATTGCGGCATTGCCTAAGGAAATAAAACTGGCCCCAACCCCACCCCCACACACCCCATATACAGTATCTGACCTACATTAAATCTAACTAAAATATTTGCATTGACTTGTTGAGTGACAATTCGTTACGTGTGTATTTGGTGGTCGTTTTAGGCTAAGTAGAATTAAAGAGAGATTACATGCATTGGTGTAGAAACGAAACACCTTTTAGACGCGTATACTCCAAGTTAACGACGAATTGAAAACCCTTTAGATTGAATCTTTCTGAACGTAGTCCACATAGATTTCAATAAGGTCGAACTTAAAAATTAAATAAATATGACAGGGCGGCTTCTGTCACGTGCATACGTGGCTTTTCTGACCAGATCCTAATGTCCATTGTCAAAACTGCAAACTGCAAATCGTTTTCTGGACAGTCCGATGGAACAAAGCATGATTCTCTAATACATTATATAATATACAGTATAAAACACAATTAGCAATACTGGCAGCATTCATGTTAGGCATAATATTCTATCTATATTATTAATGTGATGGTGATTATTATTAATATTACCACAATAATCAAATAGACAGAATATGGATATTATGATCACATTTGGTTTACTTGTTTTTTTAATGATAAAACAACATCACCTTGACGAATAATGACGATGGATGATCGATGAATAGACGAAAGTACTGAAGGTCAGGAGCAGCCGATGTGTAACACAAATGTAGGCATTATTTTAGGCTGCATAAATAAATTGCTCATAAATTTTTGCCCAAATAACAGGAGGCTACCGCTGGGCAGGACATAAAAAACTGATCCTAGATCGGCTTTATCAATATATATATTTCTTAAATAGTTGCATTATATCTATTGGTATACAGACCTAATCTCGTGTTCCCTTGATGGAAAATAATAGGTTAGGCCTATGGCCATTGTCATGTAGGCCTACAACAATTATGATACGAATAATTATTATAATTTCATGTCAAGACCTTTTTCACTCCAAGTTGTGCCATTCAAATAATACAGAATATAGACCCCCTACACTTACAAACCTTCAGGAAGCTTGTGTACAAATGGTTTTTAGATATGACAACCTGGCAATCAGTTTGTCAGCAACTATTCCTGTAAGTGGCAATTATATGTGCAAATAGCTCATTGATATTTTATTTTTAACACATGTTTGAGAGTTTGTTTCCTTTCCATTGAATCTTACTGCCTATTGGTGGGGTGTGTCAAGTGACAGAATAATACAATTTTAAATAACAAACAAGAAATGTACACGTGCGCGTTTGCTGAATGCTGTATTTTCCCTGTATGATCTCATTAGAAACAAATGACTAAAATTGATGATTAAAATAAGCGTGCAACTATTTCAGCTAGAAACTGTAAATTCCATTAAGGATTACAGAAAAAAATGCCTGAAACGTTAATAGAAGGAACGATGCTTTTTCCCTAAACCGCGTACTCCAAATTCGGCGGTGTTAAATCGACCGACTTTCAACAGTCGTGATAAATTAGCTGGAGTCACGTTCTGTTAAGGCGCTCACCGTATGGAACAACTGATTGCGTCTTATGCCGCTTCAGTTTCGTTTGCAAAATCAATCAAACGTTTTATAAAAGTTTATTTTGGGGGCTCTTTGAGTTGAATCCATTGGGAATGGCGACAATAATAAATAAACATGAGCCTGACGAACCCGCGTTTTCTGATTTATTGCCGATTTTATTAACCTTGAGCCACCATAGATTTCCAACGATCATCAATAAACTTTTACCACGAGACTGACGCCACGGGTCTGAAAGCCGTTTTCGCATATTAAATAGTTATGGCCTTTTGTGTGATGGAAAACTTCAGGCTGACTTCAGTGCATTGCTTTTCCATAAGCTACTGCAAATGTTATTCCACAGGCCATTTCCCTCGTAACAATGTAAAGTCGGTTGTTATAGACTGTTATACACAGGGTTAACGAACGGATACACAAACAAAAACAACAAAAAACAAAAAACAAATTGATGAGCACGGTGAATAGTGCCACATGACAAGGCAAGGTTTCGGGTTACTTTTTTTCCACAACAGCCAATGCTACGGTCTAATTACAACCACAAATTTTACACATATTCAACAGTAATTTCAGTGGGGCACGTGCCTATTAAGGGGCGAGTATTTCCCCCAAAGTCCACTTAATCATTCAGATAAAAAAGGGATTCGCATTGTTTTATATATGGGGGTATTATTCATAGCTACACATAACGCTGTTGAAATGTATATTTACATTTTCAAATATGTATTGAGAAATGCATTATTATTATTATTATTATTATTATTATTATTATAGTAGTAGGCTAGTAGTATAAACACAAATGCATTTATTATTATTATTATTATTATTACTACAGCTACTTCATAGGAACCTTTTTCAATGTCTATTGAGCATTTTTAGCAAGATTAACGCCATTTATATCCCCTCGGATTAGGCTGTTTCTCTTCGGAACTAAGCATCTGTATTATTGACAGTAATAACACGTCATCGTTTTCACCATAACAACATTGTGATTGTGGTTCCATTAAATAGGCAATATTGCCCTTTGCCCTTACAATACTTTTTTTAACTTAAATAAATGGGTCTCTGCATTCGGCTACTGGAGTAGTTTCGCTTACATAACATTTGAATAATCACAAGAGTTTTGAATTTGATATTTCTCACATTTTTAAGGAAAGGCACACTGTACAACACTTTATTGGAATGCAGGGCAGCTTCTTTGGACGTAATGCGATTATTAAGAAGCTGTTTGGTATCGACAGTAACTGATAAGGGGTATTGTGAAATGTTCAATGTTCTTTTTTAAAATATGATTGATATGGTTTAAGAGGCCGAAATAATCCCTTCGTTTTTGACGGGTGCGCTTAACGAAACCAGTGACCTGGATCACATGTTCTCGCTCACCACGGACAGAATAGCAATGATCTGCTGATTTGAATTTCTGATAAGTTAGTGAACTTTCATTCGCAATTCAGATATTTCCAAACAATCTCAAATACAGGTCCCTTCAATGTCACTGACGTTGTGGGCTAACCAAGGCGTAGGCCTACACCTTCTCGGTTTAAGAAGTTATCCTTCAAAATCTGAGAGAACCTCCATCAAGCGATATATGCTGAACATGAGCAAAGCGGCGTCAAGGCAATTCAACTGTTCCCTTCATTCCAAAAGAAAAGAATAAGCTATTCCACTCAGCATCTTTCTATAAGCAGAACATCTTTTTGTCTAAAACCTATAAGCAAGTTCATGTCTGTAACGTTCAACATAAAAGTAATTATATTTGTCTTTATTTCCAAACCGTCGCTCTTACTCTTACTAAAGTGTTATTTAAAAATAAAAACTTTCTAGCTGGTAAACATGTTCAGCGATGGATGTAACTGTTCGAATGCAAACGGAATCTCCTAAATTCTGTTTGAGGTTAACTCAAAGAAGTTGTAGCCTGTAACATAATTCCACCGTAATGAGGACGAACCTGGGTTAACGACATGTGTATTCCTGTTTCATAAGGCGCAGTGGGTTTCACGTGAGGAGGACAAAAGCAACAATATTTACGACGTTTTTAAGTATCCATCACACTGACGGTTGTTAGTGCCGTCACCTGGCATTGATTATCATTAAATATTACATTCCTAAGTAACTTAAGGTGGAATTTTTCCTAATCAACACTTGGAAAGTCTTAAACGACCATGGTCGTGCTTTTAAATGTGTGCATGTGCAAATGGCATTATCGTCGTAAAGGATAAAGTAGCCTAGCAACTGAAATTAGTCATTTGTAATGAAAACCAATCCTAACCATTACAGACTATTTTCAATTGTATTCGTACGCGCATATTTTTAATAGCAAACATAGCAAAATAAAATATTGGAAAATTATTAAATGTGTCCTTATAGCATTAAAGATTAGTAAGAACTTTACCGATGTGCATCTTGCGTTCAGTTGAAATTCGTTATTTGACTGTCATGTTATAATCTCAAATCAACAACCACCCTCATTTATTGGTGGAGATTCGTTTATTGTGCCATAATTGTGTCCGGGGTAAGCTGTAATATGCTGTGGGGCATGGCAGGTCACGGTGTTTTTTTGTTACCAGCTTACTATGGGTTTAAACCTGCTGTAGGCTAATAATGCGGCCTTTTTATAGTTGCGGTTTACATATTCCTTTTTTGTTTGCTTAGTTAGCACTGCAAACTCCATGTCAAAACATAAAATCTGGATTTGTCGTAGTGTATATCAATTAATGAATAAAACTAACACATGCCATCGACATAACAAAGTAGGCTATATACTCACATAAAATAAAATCAGAATTAAGTAGAGTTGAGATTTTGATTGTGTTATTATTTGGCGATTGTTGTTACACGTGTTGTATGTGTATAGCCTACGTAGATGCTACCACAAAATTCCAAATAAAAGCTTCCACCTACATTCCTGGAATTTAACAAACAACTTATAGCCATCCCGTTTTCCGTGCATGACGCCTGTGGCAGAGAATCCACACAGAGTATTCGTTATTGTCATTAGAAAGACAGTGCCATCTGCTGGTAAAATTAAAACGTGTTTCGAATTGTCTCCAGTACATACGACCCATTTTTAAATCGAACAAGGAAATGATATACGTGCACTATGATAAAACATTTAAATTATAATATATGTTGTCATTAATGTAACCTTTTCTTCCTCCTCTTCCTTATCCCTCTGTCTCATGGGCAGGCACAGAATAATAAGGTTTCCGTGTGAAAGGTGGTAACATAAGCATGGGAAGTTTATTTATTTTTATTACATTTTTTGCCTCTCTTAACCCACACCCTACATTGAGGTCAGCTTTCCCGCCTATATATACATACACATGCGTCCTTCATACAAGTTTGGATATTGAAACGGGTCATCTTGACTTCACATGATGTGTATTATTATATTTAAAAAGCTAGAAAAACCTGGTGTGGTTGCCATTTGTTAGCTTTACTACCGTTTAGCTTGTGAATACATTTTTTTCCAGTGAACAGTGGATGGATAATTTTAATTTTAATTTAGATATTATTAATTGAGCAAAAGAGAAATGTACTAATGTTTTAATGAATCTATAATATTATCCACTAGAGGGCACTGCTGTCTCGCAATTGTGATACAAAGAAAGGCGCAGGGGGTATTTCACGAAGCGCGATTATGCTGAAAACCTGGCTTATTTCAGTAAATTTGGATAGGTTCTCGGATAACTCTGTTTCACGAAGCAAGCTTGACTAGATGCCAGTTATGTCGCTAATGCAACATATGCGTTGGGGCTAGCCTGTGGGGTATACTACGAAGGAAGCTTAACATAGCCAGGGGCTGTGTCCGAATCAGAGCCCTATCTACTGCGCCCTGTCTCCTGCGTACAGTGCACTGGCAGAAGTGTGCTGTTTAATGTGCACTGTTTAGCAGAAATATCCGCCGTACTATTTTCCAACCGCACTGTGGAAGTGTCGTAAGCAGGTCATAAAACGTCCCACCAGTGTTGCCATGTCCGTGGTTTTACAGCTAAATTGGAATACATTCAAAGTGCACTTATTTAAAAAAAATGATAAAAAATTTTTTTAAAAATAAGCTATAATTTAAAATAATAGTTTTGAGTCGCCATTTTTGAGTTGTTGTGTAAAACTTACAAATTACAATATGATGCATCATCTAGTGTTTATAGCTGCATAGCTGTGTGAAACATCTGCAGCATTGCACTAGCTGGCTGCACTTGTGTGTGTTGTGTGTGTGTGGTGTGTGTGTGTGGTGTGTGTGTGGTGTGTGTGTGTGTGCAACTGCTGCATATATGCTAGTCAGTAGTGTGGCTAAAGTAAAAAAAAAAAATAAAATTATGTTACAAGTTACAGTACGTAGTTTTCAATGTTAAAAAGAAAGCACAAAGAAGAAAAGAAAAATAAAAAAAATATAGCTCATCTTGTTTCCAAAGATAGATAATTGCTTTGGTTTTTTTGGGCATATAAAAAAGTTGTCCTCTTATAAGATGGGGGGGGGGGCGGAGATGGATTTAAAATGTAATGAAATTATCGTATCTACTAATATACTGATTAGCCTATGCTCTAGCTTTATATAAAAGCTAGAGCATATACGGGCGGCAGTGTGGTATAATGGTTAAGGAACTGGGTTTGTAACCGAAAGGTTGCAGGTTCGATTCCCGGGTCGGACACTGCCGTTGTACCCTTCACCTGCATTGCTTCAGTATATATCCAGCTGTATTAATGGATGCTATGTATAAATGCAAAATAAATGCTGTGTAAGTCGCTCTGGATAAGAGCGTCTGCTAAATGCCTATAATGTAATGTAAAAGCATCTCAAATCTCATCTAGGGCTTTGAAAAAAATTTTTTTTTTCAAAATGTTAATAAATTAAACATTTTATTTTATAAAATGCCCTGTGTGAGGTTGTGTAGAAATGCAGGAAATTCGTTTTAAAAGGCTCAAATTTTTCTGAGGGAAGACCCCCAGACCCCTGCTACTTCGTCCCCCCCTTGTGCCGCACCAACATCTCCTCACCCCCCGCCCCCAATCAAAGCAGTCTAGAAACGTAAGTATCCCAATTTAGCTGTAAAACCGCGGACATGGCAACACTGGTGGGACGTCTTCTGACCTGCTTACCACACTTTCACAGTGCGGTTGGAAAATAGTATGGCAGATATTCTTCGCGGACTGCTAAACAGTGCACATTAAACAGCACACTTCTGCCAGTGCACTGTTCAAAGGAGAAAGAGCGCAGTAGATAGGGCTCTGATTCGGACACAGCCTATATCTGTGGTGCTCCCGAATGTACTCAGCGAAACTACGGAAGTAAGTGTGTCATCCGGGTGTTTGAAGTACACTGCAATTTGAAAATTGTTTGTACTGTACGACTTTCTCGCCTTATCTACGAACCCAGGCTACTCAACAGTGTGGAAGATTGCTGATTCGGACACGGCCAGGGTTTATTTGTGTTAGCTGGCTTCATAAAGCCTAAACACCGCAATCTGGCTTAACTGGTACTAGGAACGTGGTTGTCAATTTGTTAAGTGAACACGGGCTTTATTAATCACGGTACGTGCACGTTCCCATAAAAGTGGCGGTGTCTGCAACAACGAGCCTATAGCAGTGCAGCATGGGCTGTACTAGAGCAATGTATTTCTCTCTTGTGGAAAAAAAAGACAGATACGGACAGATAGCCTATAATGGACGGATAAGAACATGAAAAAATCATATGAGCAAAAAGCAACACCGTTGCCTCCAACAAAGCCAGGAAGGAGCTTTTAAAAAAAAAAAAATTTTAAATGCTCATCGTGTAGGTTAAATTCGTTAGGCTAGTTCACCTTATTCACCTTACCACTCGTAACAAATAAATATATACTTTCAGTACATTGTCATACAGTATGCAGAGCTGCTAAACTTTAAACTTGATACAGTATGTTTAAAATATTGCTGAAGAAATCACATCAACGTTTTTTTTTTCAAAAGTCTCGCATTTTCCGGAACTCAGAATTTTTTTTGCGGAACTCACTAATCTCCCCCTGCCAAGAAATTCCCTCAGTATCTGCACATATCTCTACGGGATCCTTTGGAATGGAGACGCCTTTTTCCAAAGCCAATGCGTGATTGGTCAAAGGGCGGTGCTTTTATATGTTTCAATCTGTTATACTGAACGTAACCTCCCCCGGAGCACGTTAGCCATGCAGAGTTAATTGCCGTGGCAATATACCCCGATTCAAAGTGAGTCGGCTTCGTGATACAAAAAACCCAGGGTTGAAGCTTAATTTAGCTCGTTATCTTCTTAATCTCGCTTCGTATATCCCTCTGGTGTCTTACGTCTGGTTTATTTACGTCTTATCATCATAATCATTATTCTAGTACAGAGCGACCTTTCTACTGAAGCAAAAGCACTAAGACATTACATTACATTACAGTTATTTGGCAGACGCTTTTATCCAAAGACAAATTAGCATTGTAAATCCGCAGGTCTTTAATCGTGATTATGTGGAGGTACATGCTGTAACTGTTCATTGACCTTTTTCTTGATTCATTTGTCCAATAAAGGTCAATAAATAATTACTCAGTTTGACGTAACGAGTTAACAAGTTCAGAGGGCTCACTGGTATGATTTTAAATAGATCTAATAGATTTCAGCAGTAGATTCGATTTTGCTAACTTTTCAGAGATATTGTGCATTATTAAAATGTTATACAATTTAAAAATATCACCAACAGAACATGACAGCAGCGTGTGGGTGTGCGGAGTTTTTAAAAAAAACTAAATGTGCCAATGACTGATGCATCAGTACAGACACTGTAGTTCAGTAATACTGAGAATGACCTCAACAGAATATTAACCCTCATGAAGGTTGGCCATGACCGCCTCCAATATGCCCACACACTAAAGGTATGCCTGTTGTGTTTCACAGAGATGTGTAAGATAACTGAATGGATACTACGCCTTGCTCAAATAAACAATAACCAGCGATTCCCAAACTGTGAGTTGTGACCCGCTGGCTGGCATAAGAGGTTGAGGTGGTCCCACGAGAGGACAAATGTAAAAAAAATGGCTTATTGTATATAATACCAGCGAGCCATCTTGTGTCTCATTGTTTACACACAATAGTTTTGACATTCATCATAAACATTTTTGATAGTTGATCATATGTGTGCTATGAGTTCGGGTCACAGAAAAAGTACGAATTCTGGACTTTGAAAGTTATGTTAAAGTCGTATATTCATTTTTCAGCTTGTTTATTCACTTATTTGCAGAAATGTGTTTGAAATTATGGATTCATATGTGAATATTCCTCCTTTTTTTACATACAGTTAGTAGATTTTCTGCTATGCTTTGTTTCAGTTTCATTCAGGTCAATGTATCCAGATTTTTACTTTTAATTTTTTTTTCGTATAACACATTCTCGTCTGGATTCTGTGTGGATTTGAAACTGGCGTTTTGTTCTCTGAAGTTGAGATTTAGATTGAATCTTTTAGATTGAAGTATTTTAAGTTTATAGTAATGATTTGCATTTTTGTAATATAGACATGTTTTTCCCTCTGATTATATTTAAAAAAATTTCTCTTTTTTCCATTTACGCTTTAAAAAAAATAAAATAAACATTTGCTTTGCAAACATTCAAACATTCAGCAGTTAGATTGGATCCAAGCCACTATTAAGTTTATATTTTCAATTGTGTTCTATTGAACCTTTACCAAATATTAAATTTAAATGACACATTTTTCTTAGGATACGATTGTAATTCTAATTCATAGCACCTATATGCCATTTAAGTTTAGCCTGCATATTTAATTATTTTATAGATTTAAATGTGTGTGTTTTCAGTGCAAGCCCATTCATTTATTGACCTTTTTCCCTCTTTTTACAAATACACCAGACAGGCAAACATACACCAGCCAAAATCAAAAGTTCAAAGATAATACATTGTGGAGTATCATGCGTACAATGCAATCGTCGAAGGAATATAAGCAATAATACTCCATACAATTCTTTAGTAACTTCAAGAACACATATTTATGTTGGAACAACATTAAGGAACATATATTTAAGGGATTAGTGATTCACAATCTTCTGATTTTTTTATATTCTAGTGTTTGCCACGGACTTGTTAAGGGAACTTAAAGTGGCGCTCTGGAAAAGTCCAAGAAACTTGTTCCTGCTTCTTTGGTTGCTCATGAGGTCAAAGGTGAAACTCTCAGTCCCCTAAGCAAATACTGTGGTCACCAAGGAGATGGCTTTGTACCAGAGGCCTCAATTGATTAGGGGTATTCACTTGTAGCATCAGTGTGATTTATGCTAGTTTTGCTAATTTCTGGACATGCTGTGACATTTTATGGTTCAATATTTGTTTTGTCTGATATATTAAATATTTATGTGAAAAATGTGAATGTACATTAAAAAAAAATATATATAAAAAAAACTTTAAAAAACTGTGGTAAATGCAATTGTTCCTAAATGAATACATGCTCATATTTCAGAATTTTACTTCCAGATATCCTGCAGATATACAACAATATTTAGATTTGCTTCATTGCATGAAATCATAATCAAATTAAATATGCATATATGCATAAGGTAATTCGTTAGGAAATAGGACAAGGACCAGTAAAATGTTTAGGCAAACAAGAGTTGAATAACATTCCAGCATATGGTTACTGTTTCTGCAGTTAAAAGGAGGGGGAAATGTTCTCAAAGAAAAAATTTCCCCTTTGTAAACATTATTTCTATTGGATGAATGAGTTTGGTAAGGTTGGTAGTTTTCTAAATACAGGGCTTTAGCTGAATCACTCGATGGGTTTTAATCAGCTGAGCGCAGATGTATTTGCCCATACGCTTAATTTTTCTACTGGTTTACAGCATGCTGTTTATCGCATTTGAATTAACTTTGAGTTCCCTTTGTTTCACATTATTTTACTTGTATCAACTGGAAAAAAAAAACAACAACATTGTATTCATCTGTATATACTGCTGAACTGAAGTCATGTCGTTTAAAGTTCATAATGAGACTTTGTTCTGTGAACAAAGCAGTTTGAGAAGGCTGGCTGGGGATTATGAAGGAATATTAAAAGCAGTTCAAGCTTGTTGAATTCAAACCGGTTTTATAAATTCGAGAGTGGTGCCAGGACGACTTGCCAATTTGTGTTATCCGTTTCAGACTTTCATTTGTGGTCATTGAGAAGGATGCATACTCATATCAGCTTCATTTCAGTAATATTTTCAAGGTATATGTGGGGTCATAAAAAAGGTAAAATATTATCTTAGATGACAGAATGTGAAAGAACAGTATAACATATGAACCTAAAATGACATTTAGTTGTGAATATTTTTTTAAACACACACTTTTTTTTATGATCAGAAATTCATTATGATTGAAAATTCAACAAATGTTTTTGTGTACGCCCCCGTGCGTCACCGTGTATGTGTGCGTACGTGAGTGTGCGTTTGTCGGTCGTGTGTTTGAGGGCATTTCAGAATGTAGATGGACAAATACAAGCAAGCACTTTCGGGTTCCGTTGCGCTCGTTACAATAAGCTTGCCACTTGAGCTAATAGTGTTTCAAATGCCCTATCCTAATGTGTAACTGTATAGGCCTCGGTTAAGCTTACACCTTGTGCAAAGTAGATGTCATACACAAATGTATTTTGTTAATAAAAAGTTACACATGATATGTATTTGTCATCACATATAACCGAAATTAATGTCAGGTTGCTATTTGAACATATAGCCTGGCTATAGCCTACTTGTCTGGTTGCTTGTAGGCTACTTACGTTTTATTAAATTGTTGCGGTTTCGACAGTAATAATATGTACTGCCACACTGACTCGTACAAAGATAAGTGGGGAATATTTTATTAATATTTAACCAGTAATTTGGTGTACCTCGCGTCCATAAACGTAAACCGTATTACACAGGAAATAGGGTAAATATATATTTTTCTGTGTATAGTCAGCCAAGTAAGTATTCTGTTTGTTAGGAAAGCGTCTAATAACGAAAGCAAATATTTGGTTGTGAAGAGCCCTCGGTAGTTTGAAAGTACCTCCTCTCGATGAAGCACACTTCTGCCTGTGGGTGTTTAATAGATTAAGAGGCTCCGAGGGGTCATTGTAGTGAGGAATTCTCCAGTCTGAACATGACGTTTCTTTGCCTTGTCGGTTTTTGCACTTAAATTAAGAGTCCTCTGTAAATTAAGGGTACTTGCGGCACCTTACAGTAAGCTGTGTGCCAAGCAAGCGAAGTCTCTCCTGTGAATACAGTTAGCGTGTTTGTTCTCTATACCAATAGGGATGTTCATCAGTAGATGGGTTTTGGTATTATGTGCACGCTAATTTCCTGGAAAGACAGCCGTCATAATTGTCCCTGCTACTAAAAGTCCCACGTAGTCTATACGTCATACTTTCCGTCCAAAATCATATCAACTGTTGGGTTAAAATGGCCAACCAAAGCTTATGTGAAAGTTATTTATTTAATAATAGGCATGTGTAAAAAAATTAATAAAAATTATATTCAGAATGATGCAATAATTATTTGTATTTGCCATTCATAAAGTCAACTCATTGAAGCCAACGATTTCGTTTGATAGTGGAAACTAAAAGGCTTTTAATTCAGTTTCGAAACGCATAACTAATATCTCTGTATAGACTTGGCGGCAGTAGACGTGGAGCAGTAGATAGCGGCCCAAATCCTATTCAGGCCCATTCAAAACCATGACAACAAGGAACAAGCTCGGATTTATCCCAGAAAGTTAAAGCACATTGTGGTAAGGCGTCAATCACGTATTATTTCGGGACTGAACAAATGCAAAATCTTGACTGGAACAAATGCTTCCAACGGGTCCAGGACGTAGGGCTACATTTCCACCCTTTGTTCCCTTGCTCTGGCTGCCATGTATTTGTGTTCCTTTTCGTTCGACCACCCAGGACGCCTTGGGAGGCAGATCCTCCGCCTTGGACAAATGGCTGCTGTCATCCAAAGCGCGCTGCAGATGTGACTATGTGGAACGCTGCATGGGAACGCCAAAAGCACTGCCTCGCGCACGCACTTCTAGCCTGACGTGTAACGGTGTGTATGTAGGGCGTAGGCCTACAAACAAAATCGTGTTCAAAACCTACACCTCTATTCTGAAATTAAAAAAAGACCACCACCGTTATTTCTGAAATATAAGATGCCGTCCTTTTTAGGCCTGCAATGTGCGGTCATAATAGGTTCATGGCGTAACTCAATTTGCTCGGGAAGAGATTTGGCCTTAACGATCAAAAGCAGTGTAAAGAATTATTGCTATTTTTGTTGATCACTAAGTTTTTGTAAAATGTATGATGTACATAATGTTACCTTAAACTCCCTGTTTATAGTTCAGGCCAATAAGCTTTGTGCTTGGTTCGCCCCTGAAGTAGGCCTATAGTGGAAGATGTTCCAGTAAACACAGGCACCTGTCCTTCACGCACCTGCGCTATAAACTCGTCACAATTACCCAGTTTACTGGAAATTTGAGTTAATTTGTCCGTTTCACCTTTTCTTTTTTTATTTAGTTACATTGTGTTTGAACTGCGATTGGTCATCTCTACCTCTGCTTAACATCACCTGACTGGTTCCAAGCATTTATTTCTCATGATCGCGTGTATTTACAAAGAATGTAAGAGGCATTTCGGCCTATCCATATATGGATTTGCGGTTTCAGATTCCACATGACCATATCAAGATCCCACCGTGCAGCAAAATAACAGCCCATATGCTTTCTTATTTAAAGCATCCAAAGCAGTCTATATCTGACGAGGATATACCGTTGCCAATCATTTTTATTTTTAGATAATTAAAAATACATATGTAGGATCACTCAATGTATGAACAATGCTTGCACACTAAACTGTTCAGTGTTGAATCAACTCTTACAGAGTTTACATGAGTCCACTTTGGCCAGAGTGGACTCATATACACATAACGCATTTAACTGTGTGTCAACTCTAAAAGCCATATTAGTCATTAATAAAACATATAAGACACAACCTACTCCAGTAAGAAATGTGAACCATCAGGTACAAGAAAATAAAATAGTTGATAACTACTAGCCTAATTCGTGTGTGTGTGTGTGTGTGTGTGTGTGTGTGTGTGTGTGTGTGTGTGAGAGAGAGAGAGAGAGAGAGAGAGAGAGAGGAGAGAGAGAGAGAGAGAGAGAGAGAGAGAGAGTGTGTGTGTGTGTGTGTGTTTGTTTTTATTTATTTATTTATTTATTTTTTTGTATGCATACCTGCAATTAGAAGACAAAGCATATTAATGAATTAGCTAAAACAACTCTGGGCATCACGCTAATGGTTCACTTTGTATGCAAATATCGGCGATGTTTGTTGGGGAGGTGGGGGGGGGGGGAGTCGCTTGTTGTCACTTGCCACCCAAGACGTGATTCAGCCGCAACAATTACCATTATCTGTTTCCCCACTTTTGGGCGAATCGGACAGAATATGTAATGATGAGGAGTGTTTCCTTCGGCCATTGTTTAGGTAACGGGGTATTCTACTTCGCATTTACACCTACCCTCACTGGGATTTCGGCACTTGAGCCATTCAGGTACTTAGCATCTTATGGAAGGGCGACTCTGAAAGCGGCCAGTGTTTGCTGCCCTGACAGCTGTTTATATAGCCTAAGCATCCAGTCCCTGGAGTTCACACTGCTACTTGAGGTCCCCGTGTAACAACGTGCGCCTCTCTTCCGTCGTCTCCAAGTGGATAACCCGCGTTCTACACGCAGCTTTCTCTAGTTTTATTTTATTTTGGGGGACGCCGACCCGGCCTGTTTCTTCATTTTAAAAAACATGGCTATTTCTGCTAAAATCACCTTCACCGTGAGGAGTATTTTGGATTTGCCTGAGCATGACGCAGACGCAGTACCTCAGCGCTCTCCAAGGCTCCCCTGCTCCACTGGCAGCTTCTCCTCATGGCTGGAGAGCGACAGGGGCCATTGTCTGTGTAAGTCTATACATAATTCCACACGCAGAACCGTCAGTCGCGTTTCTGATCATTTTAACAGCAGGCCGTCATTGCACGTGAGATGTAGCTAAATGTCATAAAATGCTGTAGTCTTATGCACGAATATATATATATATTTCAGCTAAAGACGCATATCTTGGTACCACAGGCCTATATCAACATACATGCGCTTAACAAACATTGGCTGAACACGTTTCTTTTAAAATTATTTGATTATTTTTTCATTTGGCTATTCATTCCTTCGAGAGTATGTCTATGCTGTAAATCATATAGTTCAGATGACACGGTACGTTTTCGGCGCATTTGTACTCCGTGAATAATTGTTTTATTTGAAATTTGTTAATTTAATAAAAATGTGTATTATCCCACCAGCCTCCGATGAGAGTAGCCCGGAGACATTACCAGATTCCACCAAGAAATCGGAGCCTTCTTCAGAGTGTGAGGCAGAGGAAAAGAGGAAGAAGCGTCGCGTGCTGTTTTCCAAGGCCCAGACCTTCGAACTCGAGCGACGCTTTAGACAACAGCGCTACCTGTCAGCGCCGGAGCGAGAACATCTCGCGCATCTCCTCAGCCTCACCCCAACGCAGGTGAAGATCTGGTTTCAGAACCACAGGTACAAAATGAAGAGAGCTCGAACGGAGGGCTCCCAAGACATCAATCAGCCCCCCATGGTGCGTAGAGTCGTGGTACCCATTTTGGTTCGAGATGGCAAGCCGTATACCTGCATTATCGACCCAGACAAAACCGGCTGTAGCATCCCGTTTGTAGCGTCCGCAGCATCCTTCAACAACCACGGGTACCAGTCTTTTCAGCATACATCGCCACTGGCACTGTTTCCCAGATACCAGCACTTAACCACGCCGGTGGCCTCCAGACATCACTGGGCTTGGTGAAACAGACTTCGTAAACATTTGAGTGTAGTGCACACACTACGGACTATTCAAAAACTATTCCGAGCGAAGCTTGAAGAACCAATGCGTGGCTCAACGGCTCAACACAAGACCCTTCTTCTGTGTCTATGAACTTGTTCACATGTTTTTGGCAACTTGATGAAAAATGTGAAAATCTAAGCTCCTTGATTTGTTGGATGAGAACTATTTTGCACATGTTTTATTGATATGTTTAACTGAAGACAATGTTCTTGACTTTCATAACATTCGTCAGCCCTTACGTAATTTTATATATTTTAATGTGAAACGACTGTCCTGAAATTTTTTAATAAGGAGATTTTTACGTGTGTATATGCTTGCACAAAATAGTATATTTCTTAAAATTGTACATCACTGTATTTGTGTCAAAAACAAAATTAGGTTACAATGGAACCGATAATACCAACGGCCTGTTTACACCAAACCATTAATTCTTATAGACTTGACACATTTAGTAGCCTATTTTAACAGTATTTTCACTATATACAGGCAAGCCTCCAGTTAAATTGTTTAAGGCAATTTTTTAAAGCATTTTAAGGTAAATATTTGTGTCAATGTTGTACCATATGAATAAAATTACCTTTTTTATAATTTTGTTGTGCATTGGTTCTTTGCTTACACCTTCAATTTTTCCACGTTCTTAATTTTTATTTTTTTAAATAGTCGCACACGCACCATTTCGTTTATCAATTTTCTTTGAGGGAATACACCATTGCGAGACTGTCATTAAAAGAAAATATATGAACTGAGTGATGAACTTTCCACCAGATTTTTAGTTTGTTCTGTTTATTTTTTGTTATCCCACTCGGTTGTTCATTTTGGGCGCGTATTACAATTTTTAACACTCATTTTGGGCGCGTATTACAATTTGTAACACTCATTTTGGGCGCGTATTACAATTTTTTAAGTTTATCACATTTTAAATCTACGTAGTTATCAGCAATCGATATTGGTGTTCATTTAGAAATATTAGTTATCTGAAATATATTTTAATTAATTAATATCAAATAGTATACACTAAACCTATGCACGGTTCCGGTAACAGGCCTTGGCCTACTGTGTGCATTCTGCATGTAAACCTTTGTGACTACAGTTCCATTCAAATTTAGTGGTGATCAACGGATGTTTCAAACTGAAAAATAGCTTTAAAAAAAGACAGTTGGAGGAAAATAAATAGTACTGCCATTCTCTAAATAATAAAGTGAATTGGTTTTGGTGGAGTATAACTATGGCCTACCCATAAACGTCAATTCAGCAGCCTAAGTTCTTAAAGTTCCTACAGTTCTTAAACAAAATATTATAAAATATTTGGGAGTCTCTCAGAATATTTAACAGCCGAGGGGCAGATTACATAGAACTGGTTTAATATTAAGAAAGGAAGACAATATAGAATCTGTTTGTTTTTTTGTCATCCGGGCTCATATGAATTGGTATTTGGAGAAAAACAAAAGTTGTGAGAGTTGTGTACATTTCTCCTTTAAATAAATATAATAATTGAAAAGGGGAATACAAGCTAATCCATTGTTTTGACTGAACGATATTTAGTTCTTAATTTATTTGAGCTATATTTAAGCATGTGTGTGTGTGTGTGTGTGTGTGTGTGCATGTTTTGTATAATCTTGGAAAACAAGACCATGGCATATTTGTTTATTTTGTCAGCCGCATGATGCATATCCTTCAAATGAACAACAGGACGGTGGCTGTCCGTGTCAGAATTTAGAGGCAGCCTCAGAGTCGTGGAGGTTAAGCACTTTATACTCTTCCCCCCTCATGCGTTACATTCCAGGACTTGAAAAGAGAGTTGTCCGGCGGCCAAAGAAAAATGCGAGAGGCGTGAATTTTTCAAGAAGGGTTTCATGCTTTCTCGACCCTCAAGTTGTTGTTTGCTTGTCCTGGGACACAGAATGGCATCGTTGCTGTCACCTGGTCTTTTGTCCATGCCCATTGGCCACCTTGTGTCCCATATGGAAGGGACTGTCCGGACCCCCCCCACCCCCAACCCGCAGCATCTCCCCTTAAACACCCTTTTTTGTGTCTCCCATTCAAAGACGCATTGTCTGTCTCCCTAAAAGGACCTAGACAAATCCTCAGTGTTTCAATTCCGCTGATGTTTAATCAGTCTCTGGTGACAAATTTATGGGTTTTAACAACACAATGGTGTTTTAAAACATTGTGGGCTCGAGGGATGACAAAGACTGGCTTTTAGAGGTTGCCATTGGTTATTTCGACTGGGTAGAGGAATAGCCAGTGCAGTGAATAGGGTTTAATGTCCCCCTTTCTTAGTTTTCTTTAATACTGTATAAGTTGGCAATACAGTTTAATAGAGGCTTTATATGCATTTTATCTATATCTCTTCATTTCTGCAAACATCCTTTTATCTGAAATTAGAACAGAAGCTAAAGTTTCAGACAAGGCAAGATAAGCAAAGACAAAACGGACCAAGTAGAGATTTGTGAAAACAAATGTGCAAGAGTGGTGCTCGTAGTAAATCGAAGCGTTTGTGCTGTTTTTACAGATTCCATAATGATAGAATTAATTGTGTTTGTCAGTAAAAAACAATGTGTTTTTTTTTAACTGAACGTTTTTAAAATGGATTTAAAGGTATAGAAATTATTCTATACACTTCATTTGTATAGAGATCTTAAACAAGTAACAGGATAAAGAATTAAATATTCAATATTGCAGAATGAAATGTACCCCCTGTGGTGGGGCAGGTGTCAGTACTGGGTAGGGATATGGTACTGGAGTAGTGGTGGTAGATTTGGGGCAAAATGTGCAGTACACCAGCAGTCCAGAAGCACGGGTAGACTTTAAGATTTGCTCACCTAAAAACCACGAACAAAACATGAAAAAAAATGTGCACTAAATACTGCACAATGGCTGCATCTAGCTCCAGCCTCGTGCAACAGTTCTTCCGGCAAGAAGAAAAATAACTTTAAAAAATCCGCAGTAACGGTAACTGCTAGCGTTATATACCTGAAACCCCGCCCATACCTGGACTAACCCATTCAGACAGGTGGGGAAATTGATTGAAAATGTTCGTATATATCAATGGAAAATCTGTACGGTGCGCGTGTAGCTAAATACCAAAACGTACAGAATAAACGCAAAGCAAATATTTATATCTGTACAACCCGACATCAACACAATGCCAAAAGCAAATAAATTCTGCCATGTCAGTACTCCCCTGCATCCCCCTCCACAGCAATGCTGTTTCCCGCCCCACATTCTGAGTAGAGGCACGAAAAGGCGCGCGCTCCCGACCAGAGTGTATAACTTGGAAATTGCCCGTGCTGGAAGTATAATTTGGCGTGATTTACAGGAACAAAACGGTAAGATTGTACAGAGCATACTCGTATAATAATTGGCACCACGTCGTTAACGTCGTAAGACGTAAAAAAATTAAAGGCATGTACAATAACCGCAAACTGGAATATTTCTTATGGACAACGATATTAAACCAGCAAAAACGAAAGTAAAAATAAAACGCCACACGCCGGTGCGTAAACCGCTTGCCTGCAGTGCCGTAGTGTTTCTTCCTCAGGCGAGGAAACCGGAGCGAGTGAAAAAGCAGGGGCGCCCCTTTTCACACCCCCCAACAGTGCTTTCTGACTGAAATGTGCTGTACTTCACAAAGAAGGGCCAATGATTGAGTATGTATAAAGCAGTCTAAAAACTAAAACGTATTGAATACTTAATGAGGGCCATAATAGCCCTCATCAAAAGGCACAAATAATTATAAGTTTCTGAGCAATAATTTGAAATATACACATTATCTTAATTATTATGCACATGCTAGATTTCACATTCAAGGAAAGTTTGAATACCACATTGATTGCTTTTTGACCCTAAAATAGACTTCACACTTATTATGCTAGACATACAAAAGTAGAAACTTTAGAGTTCGGGCTCAATCACCGTAGGCTAGCCATGGAGATTGGCAGATAGAGCTAGACATGGCTACCAAGCAGTTATTTTCTCAATGCGAAACGCAGAAAACGTAACTTAAAACAGTTTGTGTATTCTGTTATATAACTCAATTCAAATAAACCACCCTAATTAAATCTCCAAATTAGACTACCGGGAGTAAATTAATTGATCATCCGTGTCAGAGCTTCAAATGTGGAGCTGATAGCATCCTGCTAACAATGCTCTCATTTTGACATATAGCCTATTGATTCGCACGGCTTAAAAAATATGAACCGTTTTCTGTAACTGCCTCACTCCAAATTTTCTGTGTTACTAAAATAGCTTTTCAATGTTTCCCCATCTTCTCTTCAATTTGGAATACACAGTTTCACACACACACACACACCACACATATACGTGTGTGTGTGTGTGTGTGTATGCATGTGTGTGTGTGTGTGTGTGTATGCATGCATGCGTGTGTGTGGGAGTGAAAAGGCTTAAAAACTCTTACAATGGTATGAAGTGCTTCAAATGAGTCCACATTCCACATCTCACAACTACAATGTTTTCTCAGTACTGTCAGTAGGCAGACATCGATGCAAAACTTGCATTTCTCCATCATCTGTATGACGATCGGGCCATTTTTACACTGGAGGACTTACGCTTTTAACATTTGCTGTGTAGGAAAATTCCATGAAACTTGAATTTGTTTTCATGTTTGTTGACACAAGTGGACCTGAATATTGCTGGTTTTGCTCTGCCAGTTTTTAATTGCCTGTGGTTTCGTTGCTTTTCTGTTGCAGCAGATGTTTTGTGACATGGGAAATGTGTAGGTAAGATGGAGAATATCATTTTGGCTAAATTATTAAATTTGCTCACTACATTACAGCAGCTATCAATAAATCAAGTGTTCTGGTTTCTGGGAGTGTCCTGGACTCTAGGCTGTCAAAAAATCTCAAGCCGGTCTTCCAAAAACCAACCAATCAGGGCTAGCTATGTAGCTACCAATCAGGGAAACTATCTACAAGCAAAAGATCCTCCCGGTAAAATAAACCCCTCCCTATCTGTCTGGCACACTGGAGCATCATTTGGTGGGAGGGGCTTAGGAGAGAGATAGGAGAGAGGAGAGCAAAATGAGGAAGTCTTTTTGCCTTGTATATTTTCAAACTAGTCAGATGAACTAGGTATAAAGTGTGTTTATCATTCTGCGGCTCAGTGCTAGGTGTGGTTAGTGCGTTGGGAGTATTTGCACCTCAGAGTACAGGCCTTCAGGTGAAGGACTGAACCCGTGGTCTAACTCTGTCCAAAATGGCCTCCCCTTTTTAAAAGGCACAATTCTGGACTTTATTAGGTCAGACTTACCAAGAAAACAGACAACACACTCTCAGAAGAAGAAGAAGTATGAAAAGTAACTAAAAAGGCGTACACTTGTCACTGGGGTGGTACCCTATAGGTAAATAAAACCGTACTCCTAGCCAGCAATACATTTGTTTTGCTTGAAAGGGTACGTCTTAGTATCCAAATAGAACATGACTGTACTTTCAGGGTACATTTGGGAAATGTGTTTCTTAAAGAAGAAAAATGTACCTCCACTGTAGCTTTATTTCTGAGAGTGCAGGTGGAGGGGTTAGCACTCAGCTCTGCAGGCCCGCAGGAGATGGTACTGATGACTATGGTCCTAAAGGGGTCCAAGTGGAAGCTCTAACAGCAGCCAAAAAGGAAGAGCAGCCTCGCTAGCTAGCTAGGTATCCGATTACAACTTTAACTAGCCAGCTGGTTATTTATTTAGTACTTCAAGAACTAATCAGTCAATGCCGGCCCTAGCCTTTGAGGGTCCCTAAGCAGGATTTGATTTGGGGAGCCCGCTCAACCCAACATTATAAAACAATAAGACCTAGTTCTTTGGTTGTTGTCAGCTGTTCCTGTTTTATCCCAAAGCTAGTAATGGCAGAATGTTTAATCAACGCCAAAATGGGAGGGGCTACAAAAAACTGTCACTCATCTCATTCTCAGGTCACTAGCCGAAGCTTGGAGCCCTGCAGGACCCTGCACGAAGACAGCCCTGTCTGCACCTGCACTCGCCTGTGGCTGATTCATCAGCTCAGGTGACATTTGATACCTTCTTCACACAGGATAATATTCAATATTAAATCAACAGTGCATTTTATACCTGCCTGCTTGAGATAAATGAACTCTGATTGCTTTCCTGTGCAGGCCTGTACTACATGCACAGCCAGTTATACATTATGTTGGGTGAGACATAAATGAACATAACCATAGAATGTCCCTGTTAAAAAAATGTAACCCTCTCATTTTGAACCCTTCCTAAAATGTGTTGTCCTGTGGGGTTCTGTTTTTTTCCAACTCATCTTCACTGTGAACATAGTGAACATTAGTTTCTTACTTTTTTCTACCTGTCCCTTCTAAGCAGATAGTAGTGTATTGATGTACTGACTTATTTTTCACAGTGACTGAAAGTCTACATATACAGTGTACTCCAAAAGCACTCCAACACTGACACATTCTTTGTTGTTCTGGCTCTGTACTCCACCACATTGGATTTGAAATGGAACAGTGACTATGAGGTTAAAGTGCAGACTTTCAGCTTTAATTTGAAGGTTTTTATATAAATTGTGGGTGAACTGTGCAGCAATTGTAGCCATTTTTACACATTTTAGGGCACCAAAAGTAATTGGACAAATTAACAAACTTAAATAAGCTCATCATATTTAATATTTGGTTGCACATCCTTTGCATGCCATGACTTCCTGATGTGACCATTTTCCTATTGAACTCTATGGAAAAATAAGTCAGGAGAAACAACCCTTAAAGTGGTCCATCCATATCTACTGCATATCTAGCAGCAGAGTGATGGTTTAAGGTTTGTTTGATACCTCAGACCCTTGATGACTTACAGTCATTTAGCCAACCATGTGTTCCATACTGTTTCCATGTAATTCACAGCTTAATCTAGTTCCACCCCCCAATTCCCATAGAGATCCATTCAAATGCAGAGAGGTTATAGTATCGCTTGTAAGAGTACCTGAAAATTAGATATCAAGAGTCGTTTGATGTTGTTAAGTCACAGACATCAGGAAGTCATGGCATGCAACCAAATATTAAATATGATGACTTTAAGTTAATTCAGAAATTTTTCATAGGGGGGGGGCAGGGGGGGGGGCACTGAAAATCTTGGGGTGGCACACCAAAACCAAAAGCCATTACTGAATTTCAGGAATTCTATTATGTTGTTGTAGTATATAAAAATATATACATTATATACAAAAAATATACATTATTGATTTAAATGATGTAATGATTATTCTAATGTAAAATATCAGATAGAAGCATATTATGCAGATTCGGAAGCATATTATGCATATGCGACTCGCGAGCCGCAAGGGGGGGCCAGTGGGGGGGCCAGCGATTTTATGGTGGCGCCACTGGCTATGTGTAAAAATGGCTACAATTGCTCTATAGTTTACCCAATATGGACGTAGAAACCCTCAAATTGAAGCTGAAAGTCTGCATTTCAACCTAATAATCACTGTTCCATTTCAAATCCAATGAGCTGGAGTACAGAGCCAAAACAACAAAAAATATGTCACTGTCCTAACACTGTATATTATAAAACAGATATAAAACAGTGACAAATTGCCTATAAAAGGAACTAATTTACAGTCTGATCCCCCGGGCGGCAGTGTAGTATAATGGTTAAGGAACTGGCCTTGTAACCGAAAGGTTGCAGGTTCGCTTTCCAGGTAGGACACTGCCGTTGTACACTTGAGCAAGGTACTTAACCTGAATTGCTTCAGTATATATCCAGCTGTATAAATGGATAATATGTCAAAAAAAATGCTAAAAAGTTGTGTAAGTCGCTCTGGATAAGAGCGTCTGCTAAATGCCTGTAATGTAATGTTAGTCAAGTGGAATAAACTGCAATATATTGAAGTAAAATATATCATAAAGATCACACAGAAATTGCAACATTTCACAATATATGAACACATAGTATATACATGATTGCCGTGAAATATACTTACCCTAATATTTTCTAACATGTCAGCATGTTTGCAATATATTGAAGTATGCCGTTCCTGTAAGGGGCCATCTTGTGCCGATGGTGGTTGTGGGGAGGGACACCACCATTCTGTTGCTATGGTGATGGAAAGAGCTTCCCCCTGCCATGAGGTAGCGAGACAGACAGGTCCCCAGAACTCGAAGAGCAGGGGGTACACGATGTATATATTTAACCCATCATATGAATCATATCACTCAATCATGTAAACTGAATCACATATTTTTGGCTCATTTTAGATGTTTACTTTAACCCTCATATTATGTACTGAGTCAATTTGACCTGATTCAGTGTTTGACATCTCTTAAAATCTTATTTTTTCATTTTGACACTACATGACTTTTCCTAATTTGTTGAGATTAAATAGTAAACATGCAATACATAGAATGCATGTTTAATGCATAATGCAACATACAGTGCCCTCCACAGTTATTGGTACCCCTGGTAAAGATGCGTGAAAAGGGTTATAAAAAATTTACTGTTTGGTGAATTAGCTTAATCTCACACTGAAAAGATTAGGAAAATCCAATCTTTAATTGAAGTAAATTTCTCATCCAGAAATAATTATTTTTAACAAAACCACATTTTTACACCACAGTTATTGGCACCCCTGCATTTAATACTTTGTACAACCTCCCTTTGCCAATAAAACAGCACTGAGTCTTCTCCCGTAACATCTAATAAGGTTGGAGAATACAGAGCAAGGAATCTGAGACCATTCCTCTTTACAGAATCTCTCCAGATCATCCAGAGTCCTAGGTCCTCTCTTGTGCACTCTCCTCTTCAGCTCAGCCCACAGGTTTCCAATGGGGTTTAGGTCAGGGGACTGAGATGACCATGGCAGAAGCTTGTTTTTGTGTTCAGTTAACCATTTTTGTGTTGATTTGGACATATGTTTTGGATCATTGTCCTGCTGGAAAATCCAACGAGGACCCAGTTTTAGTTTCCTGGCAGAGGCAGCCAGATTCAGATTTAAAGTTTCTTGGTATTTCATGGAGTTCATGATGCCATGTACCCTAACAAAGTTCTCAGGGTCTTTGGAAAAAAAAACAGCCCCAAAACATCACGGAACCTCCACCATGCTTAACAGTGGGGATCAGGTTATTTTCGGTATAGCCATCCTTTTTTTTTACGCCAAACCCATCTTGAGTGTTGGTTGCCGAAAAGCTACATTTTCGTTTCATCTGGTGACACAGAACGTGTCAAAATATTTTTATTACAATAATTCTACGTCAATTTGACCCCAAATATAAAAGGCGGCATAAAATGTCAACATAAAATGCGGCTTAAGAAGAAAGTTCACACCTTTTTTATAGAAACATTTCAAACAAGGAGGAGGATGTTGTACGGGTGCACTACTGGGATAGACAATGGCAAATCTAAATATATGAAGAATACACTTGTACATGATTATTTGCTATTTTTAACTTTTCATTTAACAATTAAAAAATGTGCACTTAACACTTTAAAGCAACTTGTACAGTGAGTTGTATTTCCAGATGCTGTACATATGAACAAATTAAATATGTTTATTCACAATAAAGGTAAATACATATTTTATTATAATGTGCGTGTACTTCTTTACTCAAGCACAATGGTGCCAGGTTGCACGTGCCATTCTGGAAATTATTTCAGCCAAAAAAAATATCGGCTGTCATTTTTTGAAGAATAATTTGGTAATGCAGTCAGTGTACATATGGAAACCCCATAGTTTATACACTATGGAGAAATAGCTACAACATAGCTAAACAATCTGCTTTGGAGTTTATTGAAGTGTATTTTCTGGCTTTAGACTACAAAACCCATATCTGTGATGTCCAATCATGTAAAGCAGGTTTTTGGCATCTGGGGAAGCAGTCAAAAACTTCTGTAAGTATGTAAAATATCATTAATTGCACACAAGACATGACTAGGCCAATTTAAAACATACACTAACACTGAAATAATTTCAACAAAAACCCCAGAAAATGAACTAACCCTTTAAATATTTTACGACAATGTACAGTGAGACTCATATTTTTTCAAGAACCTGCCAAGAAACCTTCCTATCCTTCTCAAAACCAGTTGAAATAGGTGAACGCCCAAAAGCAGTATTTAATATTTAACAGTATTTAGATCAGTACTTCAGACCTCTATATCATGTTCCTAGTATTATAGATTTTGGGGGCTTTTTGCAACAGTCCTATACATTTCTCTCAATACTTGAGAGGGAAAAAGCCTAGATTATTGTTAGGAAATCTTTTGTTGGTTCAATGCAATTAGCTAGGTAAATAATATCTTAAAATCTTTTCATTTCGATTCAATTTGTTGTTGCTGTGTACCCAGAAAAGATAACGCCAAACATGAAATTGCTCAGCATGGCGACCTAAAATATTTAAACCACCACTAGATGTCAGCACAACACATCCTATTTCGAACCTTTACTCACGCACAAACTCAGACACGATACTAAACTATGGTCTAATAATAATGATTTGTGATTTGTGTTTCAGGTTTAAAACTTTGATTTATCAATTTTGTACGCATATAAATTTTGACGCATGCAATCCCATGTCCTTAAAAAATACTTTTGTGACGCTTGCGTAGACTACCGTCAAATATATGATTGATTATATGGGATCATTTATTAAACGTTCGAAATTTATCATAATTCTTTATGATCTTACTCATAGTAATTATATTTTTCGATGATTCATTTAATGTGACTCGACTGCACATGTATAGCTATGGCAGGCTACATAACATCAAATACACATAATTTCTATTTATATTTTAGTTTTAGGCCTGAGCTATACACACTTGTCAGCGTGTTAATCCAACATACATTAAAACCTATGTATACATGTGTGTAGTCTGTTACGGTAGGAGATGTTATCAGGGTCAGAGACGAAAAATATAACTTTAGACGCTACACTTCTAAAAGTCACCGATACGATACGAAGTGCTATATTCTGAAGAATTAGCAAAAGCATCCTGGCTAATTGATGTTAATTGACCATAATAGCCATGTACCAGAACATAAAAGAGGTCCTGATTTAGATAATTAAGAAAGCTTTTGAAATTCAGCAATTAAGGAAAATACATTCCCCAGAGGAAACATGTTATGATTCTAATTGCATGTACCTTGTGCGCTGTAATTTTTCCTAATTATCGCTGTAAGGTGCGCTCACCTTTAGACGGCGGGAGGGGGCGGGGGGCTAATTTGGTCTGTAAGCATTTCAGAACTCATTATCCTTTGCACAACAGCGGTATAAAATGTTAACGTACTTATTCTACCCCTGCATAGTATTGGTAATAAAACGAGAGCGTAACCTTTTTTTCCTAGAAGCTAGTCTCGCTTTCGTATTCCTGAGACTAACAATAATGTTCTCCACTTCTGTACGTCGCTCTTGAGAAGAGCGCCTGCTAAGTGATTGTAATGTAATGCAGTTGTTCGAGGGGCTGTACTGCGACGTTTTAGGCTACCTTTGTGTGTGTGTGTGTGTGTGTGTGTGTGTCGTGAGTGGTGAGTAGTGTGGTAGTGGGGGTGGGCTACAATGGAGTTACACATAAAATAAGCAAAATATAACACTGTTCGCAATGACGCCATACCTATAGGTTTCTGAGAAGAGTAAATACAAATGTGATGACTACAATACACTGGTTGTACCGGGATTGATGTTATTATCGATTCTGTGTACATTTAGTGCTGTTTATCTGATTGCACAAGTGGAAGGGTACTGGATTTTGCACGACCTGAAAACATTCGCTGTCGCAACGGCGCCGAAAACAGTGGCAGGAACTTGGGACGGAGGTGGGGTGGTGGGGAGAGGCCGTCCGCTGTGTCGCCACCAGAAGACGCTGTCATCCTAAAAACGTGAAAGAGGCGTATCAGAAGCGATACGTTTTATTTTGAAAGCGAAATGTGCACGTGCATATTTTCATCTCAGTACATTTTAAATGCACAACTGACAGCGGTTATAATCAAATAATATTAATGGTCGCTTCTCTTAGTTGACTAAAATATGTTATCTGAATAGGATGTACAATTTTTCTTTTTAAAAAAAAATCTTTCTTTTATTCAGTTAAACAGCTAGAACACCAGGCTAATCATAATGAACTTTAAGCTATATGCTATGCTAAAAACACAAGTAAAATGTACCCAGATTTGAGCACATCAGTTTTTTCAGTCTATATTTGTCTTTTTTATTAATGCATTTTGAGAAACAGGCATTAAAATGTAATACTAAGTATTTGCATCCTCACCACGATGGCCAAGTGGCAGCCAATCAGAAAGCGCGTGCAATCCTGTTTTAACCAATAGTGCGCGCGCACACGCGTACAGTCATATTTGCAAATATCTGGCTGCCGAACATACAGCACATTGTAACCTACTGTAAAACTAATAGATACAAGTCACATGAATGAACAGAATGTTTTCACGTATAGGAAACACGGCATTGTTTTAGACAAAGAAACATTGCGTTATCTAATTACCAACGTGATAATTGGGCCTAGAATCCGATCTGAATGAACTCCAAATTGATTATTTTATTCTTTAAATTATCAAACGAGCTAGTGCAGTATTGCTTGAATTTGTAACATTTAACTTATAACCATGATTTTAAATAATACATCTAATAATATGAATTATATCCCCTAGTCTAAGGGGTTACTATTAAGTTAACTTATGTATGTCTAGTTATGTCTAACTGGCATCGTGTTTTGTTAGGATTTAAATAATTAGTCCTTTGATTTGGATTTACATTTAGAAAATGTTTTTTCCATTTAGAGGTTTGAGGTTTAAGTGTTCACAACTTCCATGTAGCCCATTACCTTACGCAACTCCTGCAGATAAGTTAAGTTAACTTTATTTTAATCTTGCCAGCTACCTGGCCTTGCTGAGCAGGCTGACCTAGTCTATTGCTATTTGGTTATGTATTAAGCTAGCTAGCAAAATGTACTACAATCTAAGAGATTGTATGGAACACATTCAGCATTGCCCCGAACCTTTATAAGGAGCTCCTAAACTTATTGGACTGAAAATGGGCTTTGAAATGTTACATTTACTGTTTTGCACTTATTTCTCTCAGCGCAATCATTCATGCTACACAACTCGTGAATATCATTGGTTTTTGCACTAACTATCAACTAAACATATAACTAATGTTGTAGCTCGTCAGATTATTAGCCACCTCACAAGGCACATCAGTGATGATAATGTTCAAATAATCTCATAGGAGGTGCGGAACTGTTATAAATGTGTATGTATTATGTGCAATTTAACATAGCAGTGTATCGATCTGTTATTATACTAAAAATGAAATGCCTCTTCTGAGAAAGGCCACCACTGTTGCTAGGCAAGCTAGCTTAGTCACAATTAAATTACTCTTGTTGCTCATTGGCTCACATACAATTTGCATCATCACTAGTACCTCTATCTTTTTGCTAGCTAGCTGGTTTAGAACCGCCACATTCCAAATTTTAGGGACATGCATTACTGTAGCCTTCCCTGTTTGTACAATGCAATGGATGTATACACTTTACAGCCACTCTTTTTCCAGCATATAAATGACTGCAGCTTGACTGCAGTATGATATTCCAGCGATCCGCTAACACAACTATAATAATAGTATAGTAGTTCTTGCATTAATTGATAACACAAGCTAATTAAAATAGCTGGCTTCCAGCTAAATCAGAAAACCCTATTAAACATGAACCTAACTATTTGCATAATTTCCCTGCAACATGAACTGCCATGCCTTTTCAAAATTAGCCCGTCCAAATTATCTATTAACTCTTATCATACGTGACAAACATGTTCAATTTCCCAAAATAATGCATATCCAGCCTTATGTACTATTACTACAACATAATACAACACTTATGAGAAACACAACACAACACAATATCGTATCCACACAATAAGTGAAATACAGTTCAAATGTTGAATTTCTATATCTCACCGGTTTTCACATGCAATTACTAGAAAGAGAAAAGTGTAACTATATATTGTTTATTTCTAGAAAAATACAACAGACGCCATGTGGTATAGATGCTCCTATAGCAATTAATAAGTACACAAAACTGCAAGGCAATTAAGTAATTCATTTATTTGTGGAATGTATTATAGTTTGTGGACAAAAAGTGTAATAGACATGTAATGAACAGAGTTTCACTCCGTGTCGCACCATTTACGGATGCGACGGAGACAATCTTGATGATTCCGTTAAAGAGATCCTTAATTGCTCATAAATAGACAATTCATAGCATATGCTAGTCACGCTCCATAACTTGGCCTGCATATGCACAGGTGAAGAGTTAGCTTCTGTTTAATAACTGTGCTGTCCATGCCTATTTGTAGCGACATTTGTGTGTTTTTTTAAAGTTTATTTTTAACTCTCTTAGGGGTACTCGGCCCAGTATGGAGATGTTTTGTCATGTAATTTACAATAAAGTTTTAATCTGGCTACTACACCAGTTGTGTCCCGAAAAGAAGATGAATGATTCTGTGTCTTTGACGGAGATAACTGACACGAACGTCTGCAATGGGATGTTGTTGGCACAATTAACATTTAAGGACATGCCGTGTTTGTAATTCTTACATTCGTGCATTGCGTATCGGCACATTAGAAAAACGGCACACTGTGCTCGCTCATTATGTAATCCTGTATGTATGTAGCCTATTTATGACATACTATCTCTCCGACCGTAGCATCAACGAAGATTTAGATGACTGAGAACCATATTCAGCATATTCAGCGCGAGCCTCTGGAAGCTGTTGACTAAAAACCAGTGGATACATGAGCAGGCTGTGCCCTCGCGAGCAGGCTGTGCCCTCGCGAACTCCAGTTAGTCAAGATGCTTTCTCTTCACTAACACGCTCTCCCCTTATTCTTAGTCAAGCAGTTCAGGATTCTTGATTCTCCTCTTGTAGTATTACTTATTGAATGGCGACAACAATACATCGTCTCATCTATTTAATAGTTTAATCTCATGCCATTTGATACTGATGGAGAACAGTGTGTTGTATGAATAGGTAGTCTTGTTTAGGATAGTGAACGGGACATTGGCGTCTTAATATCTGAAAGATAAACATTTTGATGACAGCTGGATACAGGTATACTACTACTACTACTACTACTACTACTACTACTACAATGATAACAATAATAATAATACGAAGACGAAGAATAAGAAATTATTCTAGCATGAAGGACGATGGGATGTAATGTTTTATTTTTTTAAATCTAGCCTCGTTAATAGTAGTCCACATTACCTTTTTATAGGACACAAGAACGAAATTAAATCACTCAAGAGTTTATGTAGGACATTTATTTCAATAAATTAATTGAGCTTTTATGTCTTTTTTATGCAACGTCTTTCCTTTCTAAACTGAATTTACACTACTGGTACTGTTCTGGACTGTATCATTTGCCTATATGTTTAATTGGCACGTGATCCGTTCACTTTAAGTTAGGATCACGCCATACGTTAGGCCTACCCTACAGGTGAATGCAGCGGTTTAAGTATCTTTTGATTGAGTCATGTAAATGATGACTTCATGGGCTCTTGATTCTTCACTGAAGATAATAAAAACTAAAGAACGTGTTTAACCGTGTTAAACGTGTATGCATTTTGTACACTTGGTACATCTAGTCACATTCGCAAGGCTTGGCCCCAGTCTGACCGAATCCGTTGAAGAACAACGCTCTGTCATTACTTATGAACAACTCTATTAAAGTGTTCCTTCTCCCGATACACACACAATACGTTCAGTGGCCATTAAATCAACCATAAATGCGGGCTATTGAAGGAGATAAACAAAACGCAATGCTTGTTTAAATACGTCACTCGAAGTTGGACAAAACATATAACAATAATATTTTTAGATCTTATGGCCAATAATAAATAAACAGTAATTTTTATTATTATTTATTTCCAATAAATGTATTTGGAATCATATTCCAAGTATGCCCAGACTCAACGAATCGATTAAAACAACACATGTATAATTAGGCTATTTAATGAATGTGATTTCATCAATTTGAGCTTTTAAAATAATTACGTCTTGTTCTGTCGGAAATGAATTCTGTAGAACAGGGTATTTCCATGTGCTTCACTTCATACACAAAGTTCATTGTTTTCTTCAGAATAAAATTAATATGACTGTAAACTTTATACGAAATGCAACTTGGCCTCTTGCTTAATCTAATTGTGTGCAATGCCACTTTAATAAAATGCGCAAACACGCAAAAGTGCAGTAAAAATCATTGTTGTCAATAAGAGAAAATTTTAAAAAATGTCTAACCCGTTAGGCGTCTGCAGATGTTCGAAAAGTTGTGGAAACCGAAACCTTTACGATTTAGCTATGTGACGTATAGGCAAGCATCAAATTGAGAGGTATCAAATTCCTTCATCAAGCTTGATGGACAATATATTGGTCAATTTATGCATCTAGCAATTTTGTTATTTACTGTGTATTTATTTATTGTCTAACTTCAGTAAAGTATTAAGCGTATTGTCACTGACTATCTAACTACAAGCAGCTTGCGCACCTGCACACAGCCTCTTGTTATGAGCAGGCTGCGTCCACTTTCTTGGTCCAGAGCTATGGTGCATGGGGAATAGCTTCTAGATCTGTGTAGCTTTAGCTAGGAAGATGGTGATTAATTCTACCTGTAGTTGAGGAGATTCACTGGAAGAACCATATATTCCATCTCTTCCTGTGGCGATGCTGCGTTTCTGAGATGAGGATTTCCCACATTGATATGTCCATATAAAAGTAGGCTACAAATGGCTTTAGAATTGGATAACCATTCAGTCAGCCACTTTTCATGCGAATATTAATTGATTTGTTGCCCCATCCATAGTTCAGGTAAATGGCACGTTTGCATGTGCGAGAAAAAAAGGTAAATTCACTTTATGCCTCTAACATCGATAGACTTTATGCCTCTGACATCGATAGACTTTATGCCTCCAACATCGATAGACTTTATGCCTCTGACATCGATTAAAAGCAGGAAAGAAACGGATGGCTTTGATCCCGCTTCCAAGTTTACCTCTAATTCGCAAAGCTATTTATTACTATTATTATTTTTATTATTAGTACTAGTAGTAGTAGTAGTAGTCGTCGTCGTCGTAATAGGCCTATTATGAACATAATGCAACTGTGAACGGGAGCATAGTAATAATAATAATAATAATAATAATAATAATAATAATAATAATAACGTTTATTAAAGAGCACAGTTATTATATGAAGTCATATTTGTTCTTATGCTCCTGTTAACCGTTACACTTGTGTTTATTAATTACAGACAAACGTCAACTTTACTGGGATTGGGAGCACAGCCTTTCGTCATAGGGGGTTGGCTACTCAAAGGTACCTCGCGATCAACACGTAGAAATTATGCCGGGGTGGGAGATAGATAGGACTGCTTTGTATTGTTGCCCTGACAGCCGATGCCCCGCCTCTGATGGCAGCCTTAAACCTGGCGCCCAGTTGAAACAAACGAAAGCCAGCCCTGAGCCTCCACTCAATCCAATTAAGGCGGACTTCAGCCACTCTCATAGGTGTTCTTCCAGAAGCATCGACGTAGAGACAACGGGTACAGAGGGCTTTGACCAAAAAAAAAAACAGAGGGAGAGAATTTGCCCTGCCTTTTAATTTCCCTCTCTCCAGCCGCTGAACAATGTCGATGAGCCCCAAGCATACGACTCCTTTTTCTGTTTCCGATATCTTGAGTCCCCTTGAGGAGAGCTACAAGAAAGTAAGTATGGAGGGTAACAACTTGGGGGCTCCTCTCGCCACGTACCGACAGCCGCAGGTTTCGCAGGCGGCAATGCAACAGCATCATATGGGCCACAACGGAACGGTGTCCGCCACTTACCACATGACCGCGGCTGGGGTATCGCAGTTGTCACACACCGCAATGGGGAGCTACTGTAACGGCAACCTGGCGAACATGAGCGAGCTTCCGCCTTACCAGGACAGCATGAGGAACAGTACCCCGGCAACCGGCTGGTACGGAGCCAATCCAGACCCCCGCTTTTCTACAAGTAAGTGGAATTCAGGTTTCCCCTATTTATTAGTGCAGCCTATTACGGTGTCTCAAAACAAAATGTGTTTGCTATTTCAGTGCAGACACTAAAGTTAAAGTTAATAGTATTTTAATGTGTGCTTGTTTACCAAAGAAAACGTGAGCTACAAAAGACGGATTCCTTCTAGGCTAATATGGAGATTTAGAAAAGTGACAGCGGTTGTTTTTATTCATTTATGTGAAAGTATCGTCTCTTCCTTGACCACGTTTTCCCTTTGACGTTGGAGGTTATTGTTACGGTCCTGTCACACTCGTGTGTAGATGCAAAACCGAAATGCCACCATTGTTCATTAAACTGAAGTTGCTCCAAACGTTCGTAATCATGTGTGCTAGGTCTGTTCGTTTTAGTGACACTGTTCTTAGGAATTGGACTTGCCTGCTCAGTTTAACATTAGCTTAAACTAGTTTGATTCAATGCATATTTACGATGATGTTCAATAATGTATGCTTTTACTCCCACAATCCACCCTGCTACCCCCCTCCCCCCCAAAAAAGAGACAAAACAGAACTTAATTTGTAACTGAATGAAATAGCCTGTTTCCTACTTGTAAATTGGGCCAATCAAATACGGGAACAGGTCAATCATGCAAGATAATATAGGCTACGTTGCAATATATATATATATATATATATATATATGTGTGTGTGTGTGTGTGTTTGTTGTTTTGTGTGCGCGTGTATATGTCAGCGAAGGGAAATAAATTAATCAAGAATGATTATACAAATGGTGTGTGCCGAGATGCAGGTGTGTGTGTGTCTGCATGGGTGTATCTGGGATGGTTTGTTCACATTCTTTATATTAAAACTTTATTGTTTGTTTATATTTCACCGGACATAACCTAATCCCTGGCAATATTGGTATTATTATTTTCGGAATTACTGTTATAGTGCATCTAGTTTCGCCAGTAATACGGACGTTCTCTTTTTTTCCAGTCTCTCGTTTCATGGGTTCGTCCTCGGGGATGAACATGAGCGGCATGGGTAGTCTAGGTTCCCTGGCGGACGTGGGGAAAGGTATGGGCCCGCTGTCCAGTGCTCCACGAAGGAAACGGCGCGTGCTCTTCTCACAAGCTCAGGTTTACGAGCTCGAGCGGCGGTTCAAGCAACAGAAATACCTCTCCGCGCCGGAGCGAGAACATTTGGCCAGCATGATCCACCTCACTCCGACCCAGGTCAAAATCTGGTTCCAGAATCACCGATACAAAATGAAGAGGCAGGCCAAAGACAAGGTATCGCAGCAGCAAATGCAACAAGACACTGGTTCCTGTCAGCAACAACAACAGTCGCCCCGACGGGTGGCCGTACCCGTGCTGGTGAAAGACGGCAAACCGTGTCAGGGAGGTACACACACGCCGAACTCTGCCATACAGAACCACCACCAGCAGGGTAGCAACGTTATGATCGTATCCAGTAACAGTTCGACGATGGTCCAGCATCAAAGCCAACAGGTGGTCAGCGCCGGTCACTCTCCAGATTTAGTGCAACACTCCACTTCTCCTCCATCGCTTCAGGCCCAAGTTTCGGGACTGTCTCACCTGAACTCTTCGAGCAGTGAGTACGGCACGGCCCTGCCGTGCTCGGCTCTGTTGTACGGCAGGACGTGGTGACAACAGTAACAACTACTCTATATAGACAAGGGAACTGTGGCTGTGAATCTTTCATGCTCAGAAAGTTTTTCCCTTATATTTCTTTGAAGAAACAATGGTTTACCTTCAGTTGGATATGTAGACAGCCGAGAGAGGGAATCAAGAAGAAACTGAAAAAAAACAATAAGTGTTACCGAGTGGATGCGCAGCTCCTAAAAGCGTCAAAGTTGGAAGTATTACATTTCATTAAACCGAGGACGGGTTTAGTGTCCAAATAATTATTTCAGAGGAACAATGCAATGGTCAAAATGCTCTGTGTGTCTTTATTTGAAGGACAAAATCGAATTCAGTTTGAAACGGGGACTAGGTTGGGCTTTCTCAAACTATTTAAGGGGAGACAAAATGTCTCTGATTTATAATAGCTTTTTATGTAACACGTAGTTTGTATATTTCTGTAAAAGCTTTGAATTGGATACATAGTTTTTAGGAATCTGTATGTACAAAGTTTTTATCGACATTGAAGTTTCCTTGTATTATATTTAGGTTCCATTGTTATTTGTAAATTTAATTTTCTTGTATCGTATATAGTTATTTGCCATAAATATAGTCATACAAACATATTAATAAATTATGAAAATAAATTGCTATCCCCTTTATTGAAGTGGGCTATAAGGTGAAAGTTATTCTGATTTACATAAGGGGAGGACATTAATCCAGTTTGCTGAATGTGCACTATCAAGGAAAATGCAAAACAAGTCATTTCATAAAATATTAGCTTAGAATATAATTGTAATAATTATGTTCATAATGATAATACCAATAATGCAAATAATAATGATAATAATAAAAACAATAACACTATATACTACTACTACTACTAATAATAATAATAATAATAGTGGTTTGAGAATGTGAGGTTAAGCTAATGTTACAGTCAAAAGGAACTTTACATCAACTCGTTTGATCAGAAAAGATTCGCCGTATACTTTATTTGTCACTGTTTGAAATCATGAGATCACTTGTCGAAGAAATTAGCATGTAGCCTAGCATGTGGCTTTGCCAAAGGTGTCTCATTATTTTTTTCCAATGCTTGTTTCGCTTATTTTGGATGGTATATATTTGATAAAAATGCGGAAGGTAATTCAATTTATATTCCAAGGTTGAACCTAGGGCGAGAAATGAAAACCATTGTTATGTAAACGACAGAAAATCTGTTGCTTGTAGTAAGAAGCAGTCCAAAGTCCAGGGGCAGTGACGATTAATATCTCAGACAAGGTTACTCAGCCTTTTCATTGGATATGAATGTTGTTGCTGTATATGGCGCACTTATTAGTTAGTTTTCAACACTTTTGGTAAATAATAATTTAACTATTTACGCTGTTTTATGTTTGGTTATGAACTGAGTGCAACAGTGCATCTGTATGTCGTCCAGCTATTTATACGAAGCAGATCTCGTAGAACCTGCGCACACAAACCACATACTTGTATTAATGGGATATTGTGTACATAAGCTTATCTCGTAAAGATCAAGCTAGGTAAACACGCTGTTAGGCCTTTTGTAGAGTAGGCGGGTGTGTGTGTGTGTGTGTGTGTGTGCGCGCGCGTATTTCGTTTGTAGGCATGTAAGGGTGAGTTATGGGTTCCTTTTTTTGACTAATCGAGATAAAATAAACAACACTCAAAGAACATTTATCAATCAAATCTCAGTCCAAACAATTCCATTACCCTTAAAAATTCAACTGAACAATTTTTTCTGCTCTTATCGGATGTGCCATTATCAATAGTTAAGCGGAAAAAAAGCTCCTTGCTGACAGGCTAATAGGCCTACTATAAATCACAGTAACTTCACAAAAAGGTATGCAGCATACCATAACTTCCGTCGACGCCCGCATCCAATAGTGAATGTAAGTTCAAATGCGCTGCTTTGTTGTTCTTTGGCTTTGATGTGCTTATTTCTAAATTACATAGTATCCCTGTATTCTTTCGGACATTTAAATGGACATAGAATACAATGTTATATTCTAAGACGTGTTAAGTACAAAAAATGTTTTACTAATTAAGAAAACAAATCTAAAAGGCTAATATAGGTCTTGTATGTTTGCTAAAAATGTATAAGTCTGGGAGGTTCCACAGAAGACTTGTTGTCTAGCGTATAAACTATTCGTGCATGTGAAAAAGTAAACATACGTACATGGCTAGCATTTTGTAGGAAATATGAATTTCATCTTATCCTCCTATCTGATGTTAATTGACCAGTTAATCCACCATGTATTTGCATTGGTCTTGAATAATTCTCATTAGACTGATATGTATAAGTACATTTAAAGTATAAGTACATTTAAATGAGGCTAAAGTGAGTTTATGGCAGTTTTTATGGCAGTGGCGACACTTGTTTTCGAAAAGCGTGGGATCTCGAGTGTCCAGGTATGAAATAGATAGAAAAGACTATTCAGCGGCCCTACATGTTGAAGCTATGTGTGTATACTTCCGAAATGAAATCCCGCGTTTACCGTTTTTATACCTATAAATCTAATCAAACGTAAGTTTTTACACATCGATGGAATTATGCTAATTAATTCGTAATGGTGTATGAATTTCAGAAATTATTAGAATGCTCATTTTTATTATTTTATAGTGTTTGATAACTTTTAGAACACAGTGAGGAGAGCGTATGATGTTTGTTTTGTTGTTTTTCTGTCAGGTTGTCGCTAGTGAATTTTCCCAATCAATTCAGTGGACAGTATGTTTTACTTGTTGCGTTATAGTAACATTGTAGTAACATTATTTCCGCTGCCAAGCCTAGTAAAATATTTGATTCATTCATATAACATCTCCGTGTAGGCCATTGCAATTTACCTATCTCGGCGAAATAAGTTAGGCGACTTTATTATTTATTTATACAGCATGGTCCGGTAATATTTTATTTCACAACGACCTATACTTCCGATTAATATAACGGCACTTTCCGTATTAGGGTGCTTTTTCGACGTTGAAATTAAAATGTGTGATTTCAGTTTACAATCTGAACATGTGTAACTTCTCTGTCCCACTTAAAAGCAAGACCCAGTATATTGTGATAAGGTTTATTATAGGCCTCTATCCCACGGCTGCATTTGGCTCCACGCAATTTCGTAAACACAACTGAAGTCTGTCGGGGGTTTTTGGAGTGCGCCGTACGTGCCTCAAAATCCATTCTAGAATCCGAATAGATCAACAACTCTCAGATCCAGATGAATAAACTGGCCTTAATGTTACAATTTCTTGTCGCGCTTTTTATAATATTAATAATAATAATAATAATAATAATAATAATAATATTAATAGGTGTTGTTATGTGTTGTATTGTGTAAACAATGTAAAAAAATCCGTCACTTGCAATTTGTTACGCAGCATACTTTGCAAAGAGGCTCCTAACTTTAAAGAGTGCATGCATTTACGCCTTCCCCCTCTCGCTAGGATTAATATCGTAGTAATATGTTGCGTGACGTGGAAGATATTCCATATTTGAATTTCTCAAATGCAACTACTTTTCACACAGAATCATGCACGTGCACACAGACACCCCCCCAACACACACACACACACACACACACACACACACACACACACACACAAAGATAAAATATATTAATATATCCAGTATGTGCATGTACAAGCTATGTAAGGTATTTAGAGTTGCTTTACAGGAAAGTGCCTATCAATTGTAGACCACTTTAGCTCCATGGCTACGCGAGTTTGTAGTGTTAGTGAGTTATATGTGTCATGTTTTCTAGAGTGATGTGGTCAAATGGTAAGTGGTAAAATGTCTTGCATGCAATTCAGTGGGAAATTAATGCAGTAGGCCTGGTTAGTGCCGTGACGGCAGATCAGCCTCTGACAAAGAAACAATGGTTCATAATTATATCAGATGTAAACTGTGCTTTGCCATGTGTTTTTATAATTCTCACAAATGCAGTTAGCATAGATTTAATCATAGACTGTACAGATTAGATTCCAAAATAGCCTATAAGACCCACATATAGATGTTCTGTTCGATAGATAGATAGATAGATAGATAGATAGATAGATAGATAGATAGAAATACAAATATACAAAACTAATAGAATGGTAGAGTGGTTTTGTACAAGAACCCAGTAGACTATATGCGCTAGTGGCTATTTGTCTAAATTATAATACTTCCCCCCTCCCTCTGTATGTGTTATAATTACCACTAAATCTCAAATAATTTTTTCGTTCGATATTTATGTATTTGTTTTATGTGCAAAGTCCATAAAATGTTCCAAGTTTTCCTTAAGGGTAATTAGCCCGAGCTCAGAGCTTCGGCTTGCAAGCGCGACCTTGCGCCACTAAGCGTTGGAGCGCACTGGAATTAATGAGGCGGCTGATTGTAATGGGTTTGTTCTTTGAATTTTTTTTTAGCTTTCAATCAGTATTACCTTTGTTGAATTCCCCCCCTCCCTCTCAAAAAAGTACTTCCACAGCCGGTAGTTCAGATTCTAGGTGAGGAGCAGACGATGGCCTTGTGAATGAGATTGTGCATGTGTTGTCCAACGTTATGATTAAATTAAGTGTAACATATAGTACTTTTTCTACCCTTAACATTTTCACAATGTTTACTGGCGCGATTGTAACTCTGAAAGAAGCATTCAGATATATTACCAGTTCGTTTATTTTCGACAGCATCGGTGGCCACCTCTCTTTGTCTTTTCTTACAGGACAAGGTGAGTTCGGCGTTTTCAGAAATCAAGGTATAATGTTGTCTAAATAAATATACTAAAAAAGCGCAATTTGCAACTAGCATAAAATGGCAACGGGATATTGGTGTGAATTGGATGAAGTAATGTCCTCAATTAATTATCAACCACAAATAACCTGCGTTATGTTGCTTCATATTTTTACGAACCATATTTTGGCTTTGTACGTGGTTACCGCTGTAGCCACTGTCGTGAGTGCTTCTGTGTATTTGTCTCTTCGGAGGGAAAGCTAATTCACCGCTCATATTGTAGAGCTTGGAGCTGGGGGGCCCTACACCCCCACCTACACACACCCCCAACCACCTCCACCACCACCCCCGCCCCCATCCCCATCCAAGTGCACTTCCACAACTTTTTGCTCACGGTTGGGCAGAAACCAAAAATTTCACCTCCAGCGAAAAAAAAAAGATAGCCTAATTCCTTTTCCGTCTTTCTGAAGTTTATCAAAAGGCCTGCTGCGCCTCAGATTAACTGAATTTGAAAACTTTGATAGAAGTAAACTGGGAAAAACATAATCCAAAGTACCAATTATGGCACAATTTCCTGCAGATAATCAAGCATTGATTAACAATTGTAAAATGTTAATTAACCCTTGAACACAAACCTCACGCTTCGGTACAAATGCACTTCATCTGAATGCCATATTCCTGAAATTGCTTTAATTGGATCAAACATGTTTCACCAGGAGACACCCTTTCGACGTTTCACCTGCAGTCGGGATGTAATGGAGCCGATGATCTAGAAAGGTCTTTTGTTTGGCGGGATCATCGGCAGTGATAGCCTACACGAAGGATGTCCTATCTCGTCTTATCGTCTTGGTTCCTCAACATGGTGTATTACATTAAATCAAAATAAAAGCAAAATAAATATATTACCATTGTCATAAAACTGACAAATTCAGTATTGAGCTAGCCTATTAGTGACCTAGCCTACATGCTAAATTCAACAGAACCGAACGGTCGAAAGGGTATGCAGGCCGACCGTACATATCCTAAAAATGTGCTTTGTAATCGGTGATTTGAATGTCTAATTGTTAAAGTCAAGGCGAGTTCGATATTGCCAAGAATCTGAATGAGCCACATCACTGTCTGACCTTGCTGACGAGGCCACCCGCTAATTAAGATATATAGTAGGCTACTGCGATTAAATTTTAAAAATCGTTTGATATTTTGAGTGTATTAGCGTATATTTAACGTGGTTAAAACATATTAAAATGTTTAAAATATATATAATAACAATTTTGTATAATATTTGGCCTGCTGGATTTTCATGCCAAATAAAGGCCTATGGTAATGCATTACTAGGTGTATAGTATATGCATAATTGTGAACAGTAGCTAATAGTTCACTACTTGAAAGAATGCTTCGTCTGCAACTGAAAATCAATGGAAAACTTGTCTCGATTGATAAAAGTGCGGTTAACTCGACGGAAAAGCAGCCATGCCCGCACGGAAGCAGCATAATTACATCAAAACTGAGGCGCTGTTAAAATGTGTTGAAACGGGCAGGCCTATTTGGGCCCTTTTTAGTGGCCCACTTAGGGATGAATTTCAGTATAGACAGTTTGCTGGTTAAACATAAGCCCAATGGGAATTATAGAGTGTGAAGAGTCTATATTAAGACGGTATTTGAGAATATCCCAAACTTTTCCCATCTAACATGCAAACTTTTCGCATACAGACTTAAGACAAATACCTGCGTTCTGACACCAAATCAGGTCTGGATGCTATTATTTAATTTTGTTCAACGTTTCCTTAAAATGAGCAGACCTCTACTACAAATTTATGAATCCCGAAAATAGTTAAGATGGCTAAAAGTATATTGCCTACTGGAGACGATAAAGCAATGGCGCTTTTGCTATTTTGTTTCGTTGTACCCTCTAGAAAAGACTGACCATTTACCTTAAAACTTGGCGTAAATTCAGTCAATCTCGAATGTAATCTTACAGACACCAGTGGCTGAGATTCTATTAGGTTTTAGTATGTTTTTTGTTCGGAACCGCTCTGAATGACCGCGGATTAAATTTGCATGTCTTAGACTCTGTGTGTGGTCTTTGTGTGGAGCTTGTAGCTATTGAGAATGACTTGTTGGAAGCGTGTGTGCTCTCATCTCGCTCCTTTAACAGGCACATTGTAAAACTTCAACCACGCCTTCTAAGCTTTTTTCATACAATTCTGTGTGAATCCGTTAGCAATTAGACAAGAGAATCGTATCCAACTAATATTAATAAGCCTACTTACTAATATGTTTTAGTGCTGAAGGCTATTTTTGGTTTCAGTGTTACGACCTGTTTATCACCACGACGACCTACTTAACTAAATGTGTCACACTATATTGATATATGACTGATATTGTTGATAGATAGGACTATAAAGAACATAGAAGAGATCTTTTGAAGCAAATTGGCATACATACTGCGGTTGTGTCATTAAAACAAAACAATTTTTAAACCATACTGGGTAAAATTGTGTGATTTTATCCCACTTAAACTTAATTTTGTGTCACATTGTCAAATAAGTTCATATTTAATTGGAATATAATTTTGATGAAAATTGATCGAATAATTAATCGAATAAAACAATTTTCCGAGTAGGCCTAGCTTTTCTTTAATAATAAGGGTTTGGGACTATCGGAAACAAAAGAGGTAGGCCAACGTGTTTTCAGCTACTTTCATTGAATAATTGCTTGTGAACCAATCGAATGTTGAAACTATGAAAACGTACTGATAAAACCTCTTCATGCAATGCACTGATGCCATGATAACTCTTCTGCGCTCTTAAGGCTCCATCAACGTAGACCCTCTATATCGTCTTGCATATAGGCCTACCACGCCCGGTAGCAAGGTTAATTACGAATCCCCTCCCACCCTACCTCCAGGAAATAGGCCAATTAATATTAAATAGGGATTGGAACGCACGCATTGGATACACATATTGGATACACATATTATTATTTATTTTTCCGACATGATCCCGGAAGGTGTTAGTTGTTACACAGAATTGTTTAAACTATTCTAGACGTGGTGGGGTTTCTCAGTGGCGTTTCACGTGACACGAGTTTAAAGTTACTGGAGAAAGAGACGAGTGCCCGCCGAAAGCAACCCAATGAGCTTCGTCCAGCTAAGCTGTTTTAGGCTATGTTTTATTAATCGGGCTGCAGGGATTGTAGATAGGCTATGAAATAAAATAGATTGATTTACAAAAGTCAATAGTTGACCACGTCTATTAGTCTATAGCATATATTGTTGTCACAAACATTAGTTACCGCGTTTATTATTATTATTATTATTATTATTATTCTGCGTTACCTGACACTCTGCATTACCGATAGACGCCATCTGTTCTTCTGTTGTTTAAGGAAGGCAGGCCGCTCATTCTACTTTACCCGCAGCGTTTACAGTGGTTGTCGCTTACCTGCATGTTCTTGCCATGAGGATAAGTCCATAAATGGACTGCACTAGCGCCTGCAGCTGCCATGTACGTTGTGCTCATTGGGAGCAATTTGGGGTTCAGTGTCTTGCCCAAGGACACTTCGACATGTGGACAGGAGGAGCCGGGGATCGAACCGCCAACCCTGCGATCAGCGGACGCCCCGCTCTACCTCCTGAGCCACAGCCGCCCAAGTCCATGTTAGGTTGACAGCGGATTTTGGAAACGCAGATAGTAGGCTAGTCTACATCTTTTATCAGTCATCCAATGCATACTATATCATGTGTTGACTGGAGGCTACAAATGTTTTCAGAGCCGCTAACTTGCTAGAATATATATTTTTTAATCAGACAGCTAGCCTAAATAACCTGTTTGGTATGAGAAAAACATAGGCTACTGTAGCTAGCTGTCTATGTCAGAATACTGCATGCTTTATGAAAAGAGTCACAATTTGCACGCTACTTTAGCTTATATATTTTTGTCTTTTCTGAGACAACAGTTTAAATTCATATTTGGGCAATCTCGATCGATCTTTCTGCATAGGCTAGTCTACTCATAACCTCAGTCAACAAGCTTCGGTATCATAGGCCTAAGCTACTTCACTTTTGGAACCGTCTCAATCTGTTGAATCTATTCTATTCTGAAACTATTTTTATTACGCTAGGCTAATGCTTAAGGGAGAGGAAGATCATCGCTCCTTCTTTCTTTCGAAAGTCAGAGAGCATTTTTAGCTTAACCATAAAAAAGTGCACAACGTACATGGCATGTAACAATGTGCATTTACCGCTATGAATTGTCGTCTTACAATAACATAAGTTACTATGGAATTAGTTACTCTGCTGCAATAGCAGGGTAAAGTGGCCCGCGCCGTAACTAATAATTCCAAGTACATGTCGATTGAAAGGAGATCGTAAATCATTATACCGAGGCTACGCATATCTGTTACGCTGTCCAAGGTTCTGAAATATATGTTGGCAAAATACACCATAAAGTGTAGGAACCTACGACAGAATGCTATATATATTTCTGACTATGAAGGGACTGCACGATCAAGCTGATTTATAATAACTATAAGTTTATTTTATGTTTATTCTGGTACATATGGTAGCTAATGCACTGATTCATAGTACTGTTTGTCTTGCCAATGCATTATCTTATCTTTGACAATGACAAACTGTGATGCCATCTAACCGGGACAGCTAAACTTTTTCTTGCTTATAAATGGCATTGAATCCTTTCATTTCTACACTTTCTCCTACAATGTAAAGTGTCTCCTTCTGCACAGTGTCCCAATCGCTGTAATATGCCCTTATGACCTCTAAACCTAGTCCATCAAAAAATGTCCTCTACTGGCCCAACAACTATGGGAAAAACTGTTTCTGTTTGACCAGCAACATGGGTTTACCTATAATAACTCCCATACAAGGACTAATTTAACCAACCGTAACTTTTATTCAACTGTTTGGCAAGGTGCAACTTCAGGGTGGTAAAGCTGCTGGGTGCTGGGCATGACAGTACTTTGTACATACAGGTATATGTTACAGCTTCAGAACATTGCATCGGCCTTAAAACTATAGGTTATACTTCCACAAGAACATACTTTGCATCATTTACCAACTGTCCACATGCTGAGTTGGCTAAATGCCCTGAAAATAAATGAAAAGTTTAATTAGGTCAGCCAGGCATTTTCAGTTCGGTAAATGATAGAATACAGAAGAATACTAACAGGGCTTTTTTTTTTTAGGTTGAGCCTGTTGGTCCCATTCTCTGGCATTCCCAAATAGCGCATAAAGAAGTCATTCCGTTAGCTGACAAAGGCACACAGATGCCTGTTTCTCCACCCTTCAGAGGTGCAGAGGTTAAACCCCCCAAAATTAGGATGCTGTCCAATGTGACTCCAGTGTGGTTTGTTCCTAGCTTTGGTGGACAGATTTAAACTTTGCTACTTTCCTACCCTTTCATAACATTACTTATTAGTTACAGAAACCACATGAATACTGGTGCTGCATGAAGCTAAAGAAAATCAACACTTGAAGGAGTTTGTTAGACTTCAATGTTAGACTTTTTAATTTGAGAGAAAAGGTTACAAAATAATTACCATTTCAAAAAATGACATAACGTTTTGTTACAAGGATTAATGGAGTGTAAAATAAAGTACCACTTGCTTAAATGTGATATAAAAAGTGTAGGATGAAAAGCAGAGTTAAACATTAAGAACATTCTGGTTTTTTTTTCAAACTGACTTTAATTAAAGTAATTAAGTAATTTGTCCATACTGAAATGACATTTGATTACGAAATGTAATTAAATTTTTTGAAGTAACACATTTCACTGTTGGATTTTTTATTGGACTTTTAAAAAAATGTATGCTTTGCATTACCATATAACTATCACTGTAAAAATGAACCTTCATGACTCAAAATGTTTGAAACATTTGATCCATCAAAATGTTCTGTGTGTTATGACAGAGTGGACCATTGCATCTGTCTATGGAGATGAGTGTTCCAACAGTAACACAATTCTCCATTAATTCTTCAAAATGAGCTGCCTTTCAGTACCCATGACTTTAAAATGAAGCAAGAGTTGGAAGTTGAAAGCCCAGGGTGTTGAAGGAAAAAAATGTGTTATGGCAATGACACTGTACAACCTCCTTTTATAAGGAATTTAACTGCTTTCAATTCCAATTTTATTCAAAACAATTAAATGTATGAATATAGTGAAAAAAGTATAGCCAGAAATGTACATGCGCAACATGCTGTAAGGGTTGAAAAGCCTCATTGACAACAACACCACCACCACCAATGACAACAACACCACCACCACCACCAATGACAACAACAACAACACCACCACCAATGACAACAACAACACCACCACCACCACCACCAATGACAACAACAACACCACCACCACCACCAATGACAACAACACCACCACCACCAATGACAACAACAACACCACCACCACCAATGACAACAACAACACCACCACCACCACCACCACCAATGACAACAACACCACCACCACCACCACCAATGACAACAACAACACCACCACCACCAATGACAACAACAACACCACCACCACCAATGACAACAACAACACCACCACCACCACCAATGACAACAACAACACCACCACCAATGACAACAACAACACCACCACCACCACCAATGACAACAACAACACCACCACCACCACCACCAATGACAACAACACCACCACCACCAATGACAACAACAACAACACCACCACCAATGACAACAACAACACCACCACCACCACCACCAATGACAACAACACCACCACCACCACCACCAATGACAAAAACAACACCACCACCACCAATGACAACAACAACACCACCACCACCACCACCAATGACAACAACAACACCACCACCACCACCAATGACAACAACAACACCACCACCAATGACAACAACAACACCACCACCACCAATGACAACAACAACACCACCACCACCACCACCAATGACAACAACAACACCACCACCACCAATGACAACAACAACACCACCACCACCAATGACAACAACAACACCACCACCACCACCAATGACAACAACAACACCACCACCAATGACAACAACAACACCACCACCACCACCAATGACAACAACAACACCACCACCACCACCACCAATGACAACAACACCACCACCACCAATGACAACAACAACAACACCACCACCAATGACAACAACAACACCACCACCACCACCACCAATGACAACAACACCACCACCACCACCACCAATGACAAAAACAACACCACCACCACCAATGACAACAACAACACCACCACCACCACCACCAATGACAACAACAACACCACCACCACCACCAATGACAACAACAACACCACCACCAATGACAACAACAACACCACCACCACCAATGACAACAACAACACCACCACCACCACCACCAATGACAACAACACCACCACCACCAATGACAACAACAACAACACCACCACCAATGACAACAACAACACCACCACCACCACCACCAATGACAACAACACCACCACCACCACCACCAATGACAAAAACAACACCACCACCACCAATGACAACAACAACACCACCACCACCACCACCAATGACAACAACAACACCACCACCACAACCAATGACAACAACAACAACACCACCACCAATGACAACAACAACACCACCACCACCAATGACAACAACAACACCACCACCACCACCACCAATGACAACAACAACACCACCACCACCAATGACAACAACAACACCACCACCACCAATGACAACAACAACACCACCACCACCACCAATGACAACAACAACACCACCACCAATGACAACAACAACACCACCACCACCACCAATGACAACAACAACACCACCACCACCACCACCAATGACAACAACACCACCACCACCAATGACAACAACAACAACACCACCACCAATGACAACAACAACACACCACCACCACCACCACCAATGACAACAACACCACCACCACCACCACCAATGACAAAAACAACACCACCACCACCAATGACAACAACAACACCACCACCACCACCACCAATGACAACAACAACACCACCACCACCACCAATGACAACAACAACACCACCACCAATGACAACAACAACACCACCACCACCAATGACAACAACAACACCACCACCACCACCACCAATGACAACAACAACACCACCACCACCAATGACAACAACAACACCACCACCACCAATGACAACAACAACACCACCACCACCACCAATGACAACAACAACACCACCACCAATGACAACAACAACACCACCACCACCACCAATGACAACAACAACACCACCACCACCACCACCAATGACAACAACACCACCACCACCAATGACAACAACAACAACACCACCACCAATGACAACAACAACACCACCACCACCACCACCAATGACAACAACACCACCACCACCACCACCAATGACAAAAACAACACCACCACCACCAATGACAACAACAACACCACCACCACCACCACCAATGACAACAACAACACCACCACCACCACCAATGACAACAACAACACCACCACCAATGACAACAACAACACCACCACCACCAATGACAACAACAACACCACCACCACCACCACCAATGACAACAACACCACCACCACCAATGACAACAACAACAACACCACCACCAATGACAACAACAACACCACCACCACCACCACCAATGACAACAACACCACCACCACCACCACCAATGACAAAAACAACACCACCACCACCAATGACAACAACAACACCACCACCACCACCACCAATGACAACAACAACACCACCACCACCACCAATGACAACAACAACACCACCACCAATGACAACAACAACACCACCACCACCAATGACAACAACAACACCACCACCACCACCACCAATGACAACAACAACACCACCACCACCAATGACAACAACAACACCACCACCACCAATGACAACAACAACACCACCACCACCACCAATGACAACAACAACACCACCACCAATGACAACAACAACACCACCACCACCACCAATGACAACAACAACACCACCACCACCACCACCAATGACAACAACACCACCACCACCAATGACAACAACAACAACACCACCACCAATGACAACAACAACACCACCACCACCACCACCAATGACAACAACACCACCACCACCACCACCAATGACAAAAACAACACCACCACCACCAATGACAACAACAACACCACCACCACCACCACCAATGACAACAACAACACCACCACCACCACCAATGACAACAACAACACCACCACCAATGACAACAACAACACCACCACCACCAATGACAACAACAACACCACCACCACCACCACCAATGACAACAACAACACCACCACCACCACCAATGACAACAACACCACCACCACCACCAATGACAACAACAACACCACCACCACCACCAATAACAACAACAACACCACCACCACCAATGACAACAACAACACCACCACCACCACCAATGACAACAACACCACCACCACCACCAATGACAACAACAACACCACCACCACCACCAATGACAACAACACCACCACCACCACCAATGACAACAACAACACCACCACCACCAATGACAACAACAACACCACCACCACCAATGACAACAACAACACCACCACCACCACCACCAATGACAACAACAACACCACCACCACCACCACTAACAACAACACCACCACCACCACCAATGACAACAACAACACCACCACCACCACCAATAACAACAACAACACCACCACCACCAATGACAACAACAACACCACCACCACCACCAATGACAACAACAACACCACCACCACCACCAATGACAACAACACCACCACCACCACCAATGACAACAACAACACCACCACCACCACCAATAACAACAACAACACCACCACCACCAATGACAACAACAACACCACCACCACCACCAATGACAACAACACCACCACCACCACCAATGACAACAACAACACCACCACCACCACCAATGACAACAACAACACCACCACCACCAATGACAACAACAACACCACCACCACCAATGACAACAACAACACCACCACCACCACCAATGACAACAACAACACCACCACCAATGACAACAACAACACCACCACCACCACCAATGACAACAACAACACCACCACCACCACCACCAATGACAACAACACCACCACCACCAATGACAACAACAACAACACCACCACCAATGACAACAACAACACCACCACCACCACCACCAATGACAACAACACCACCACCACCACCACCAATGACAAAAACAACACCACCACCACCAATGACAACAACAACACCACCACCACCACCACCAATGACAACAACAACACCACCACCACCACCAATGACAACAACAACACCACCACCAATGACAACAACAACACCACCACCACCAATGACAACAACAACACCACCACCACCACCACCAATGACAACAACACCACCACCACCAATGACAACAACAACAACACCACCACCAATGACAACAACAACACCACCACCACCACCACCAATGACAACAACACCACCACCACCACCACCAATGACAAAAACAACACCACCACCACCAATGACAACAACAACACCACCACCACCACCACCAATGACAACAACAACACCACCACCACCACCAATGACAACAACAACACCACCACCAATGACAACAACAACACCACCACCACCAATGACAACAACAACACCACCACCACCACCACCAATGACAACAACAACACCACCACCACCAATGACAACAACAACACCACCACCACCAATGACAACAACAACACCACCACCACCACCAATGACAACAACAACACCACCACCAATGACAACAACAACACCACCACCACCACCAATGACAACAACAACACCACCACCACCACCACCAATGACAACAACACCACCACCACCAATGACAACAACAACAACACCACCACCAATGACAACAACAACACCACCACCACCACCACCAATGACAACAACACCACCACCACCACCACCAATGACAAAAACAACACCACCACCACCAATGACAACAACAACACCACCACCACCACCACCAATGACAACAACAACACCACCACCACCACCAATGACAACAACAACACCACCACCAATGACAACAACAACACCACCACCACCAATGACAACAACAACACCACCACCACCACCACCAATGACAACAACAACACCACCACCACCACCAATGACAACAACACCACCACCACCACCAATGACAACAACAACACCACCACCACCACCAATAACAACAACAACACCACCACCACCAATGACAACAACAACACCACCACCACCACCAATGACAACAACACCACCACCACCACCAATGACAACAACAACACCACCACCACCACCAATGACAACAACACCACCACCACCACCAATGACAACAACAACACCACCACCACCAATGACAACAACAACACCACCACCACCAATGACAACAACAACACCACCACCACCACCACCAATGACAACAACAACACCACCACCACCACCAATGACAACAACACCACCACCACCACCAATGACAACAACAACACCACCACCACCACCAATAACAACAACAACACCACCACCACCAATGACAACAACAACACCACCACCACCACCAATGACAACAACAACACCACCACCACCACCAATGACAACAACACCACCACCACCACCAATGACAACAACAACACCACCACCACCACCAATAACAACAACAACACCACCACCACCAATGACAACAACAACACCACCACCACCACCAATGACAACAACACCACCACCACCACCAATGACAACAACAACACCACCACCACCACCAATGACAACAACAACACCACCACCACCAATGACAACAACAACACCACCACCACCAATGACAACAACAACACCACCACCACCACCAATGACAACAACAACACCACCACCAATGACAACAACAACACCACCACCACCACCAATGACAACAACAACACCACCACCACCACCACCAATGACAACAACACCACCACCACCAATGACAACAACAACAACACCACCACCAATGACAACAACAACACCACCACCACCACCACCAATGACAACAACACCACCACCACCACCACCAATGACAAAAACAACACCACCACCACCAATGACAACAACAACACCACCACCACCACCACCAATGACAACAACAACACCACCACCACCACCAATGACAACAACAACACCACCACCAATGACAACAACAACACCACCACCACCAATGACAACAACAACACCACCACCACCACCACCAATGACAACAACACCACCACCACCAATGACAACAACAACAACACCACCACCAATGACAACAACAACACCACCACCACCACCACCAATGACAACAACACCACCACCACCACCACCAATGACAAAAACAACACCACCACCACCAATGACAACAACAACACCACCACCACCACCACCAATGACAACAACAACACCACCACCACCACCAATGACAACAACAACACCACCACCAATGACAACAACAACACCACCACCACCAATGACAACAACAACACCACCACCACCACCACCAATGACAACAACAACACCACCACCACCAATGACAACAACAACACCACCACCACCAATGACAACAACAACACCACCACCACCACCAATGACAACAACAACACCACCACCAATGACAACAACAACACCACCACCACCACCAATGACAACAACAACACCACCACCACCACCACCAATGACAACAACACCACCACCACCAATGACAACAACAACAACACCACCACCAATGACAACAACAACACCACCACCACCACCACCAATGACAACAACACCACCACCACCACCACCAATGACAAAAACAACACCACCACCACCAATGACAACAACAACACCACCACCACCACCACCAATGACAACAACAACACCACCACCACCACCAATGACAACAACAACACCACCACCAATGACAACAACAACACCACCACCACCAATGACAACAACAACACCACCACCACCACCACCAATGACAACAACAACACCACCACCACCAATGACAACAACAACACCACCACCACCAATGACAACAACAACACCACCACCACCACCAATGACAACAACAACACCACCACCAATGACAACAACAACACCACCACCACCACCAATGACAACAACAACACCACCACCACCACCACCAATGACAACAACACCACCACCACCAATGACAACAACAACAACACCACCACCAATGACAACAACAACACCACCACCACCACCACCAATGACAACAACACCACCACCACCACCACCAATGACAAAAACAACACCACCACCACCAATGACAACAACAACACCACCACCACCACCACCAATCTCATCAACAACACCACCACCACCACCACCAATGACAACAACAACACCACCACCAATGACAACAACAACACCACCACCACCAATGACAACAACAACACCACCACCACCACCACCAATGACAACAACACCACCACCACCAATGACAACAACAACAACACCACCACCAATGACAACAACAACACCACCACCACCACCACCAATGACAACAACACCACCACCACCACCACCAATGACAAAAACAACACCACCACCACCAATGACAACAACAACACCACCACCACCACCACCAATGACAACAACAACACCACCACCACCACCAATGACAACAACAACACCACCACCAATGACAACAACAACACCACCACCACCAATGACAACAACAACACCACCACCACCACCACCAATGACAACAACAACACCACCACCACCAATGACAACAACAACACCACCACCACCAATGACAACAACAACACCACCACCACCACCAATGACAACAACAACACCACCACCAATGACAACAACAACACCACCACCACCACCAATGACAACAACAACACCACCACCACCACCACCAATGACAACAACACCACCACCACCAATGACAACAACAACAACACCACCACCAATGACAACAACAACACCACCACCACCACCACCAATGACAACAACACCACCACCACCACCACCAATGACAAAAACAACACCACCACCACCAATGACAACAACAACACCACCACCACCACCACCAATGACAACAACACCACCACCACCACCACCACCAATGACAACAACAACACCACCACCAATGACAACAACAACACCACCACCACCAATGACAACAACAACACCACCACCACCACCACCAATGACAACAACAACACCACCACCACCACCAATGACAACAACACCACCACCACCACCAATGACAACAACAACACCACCACCACCACCAATAACAACAACAACACCACCACCACCAATGACAACAACAACACCACCACCACCACCAATGACAACAACACCACCACCACCACCAATGACAACAACAACACCACCACCACCACCAATGACAACAACACCACCACCACCACCACCAATGACAACAACAACACCACCACCACCACCAATGACAACAACACCACCACCACCACCAATGACAACAACAACACCACCACCACCACCAATGACAACAACACCACCACCACCACCAATGACAACAACAACACCACCACCAATGACAACAACAACACCACCACCACCACCAATGACAACAACAACACCACCACCAATGACAACAACAACACCACCACCACCACCACCAATGACAACAACAACACCACCACCACCACCAATGACAACAACAACACCACCACCAATGACAACAACAACACCACCACCACCAATGACAACAACAACACCACCACCACCACCACCAATGACAACAACACCACCACCACCACCAATGACAACAACAACACCACCACCACCACCAATGACAACAACACCACCACCACCACCAATGACAACAACAACACCACCACCACCACCAATGACAACAACAACACCACCACCACCACCAATGACAACAACACCACCACCACCACCACCATCAATGACAACAACAAGAGCTGCAACATCACCAACACCAAAAATCCAACCGTGAAGAAATCCAAGAGCTCAAAATACCCAAATATTTATCCTCCAATCTAGGCCTACGCTGTTTGTGATGTAACCTGGGGTCATTGGGAGTTTTGGGTCATCAGACACCCGCACCCCGGTGATCCAGGTCAATCAGGCCCCAGCTTGTGTCGTAGTGGCAGTGGCTCTCCCAAGGATTGGCGCTCTTGGTTCAGAACTATGTCAATGATTTTTCCACCGCTTTGGCGTTGTTGTGTTTGGCTCTCCTTGTGGTTACCCCCATGAAGCCCAGTGTGTGGTCGGCTCTGCAGAGAGACCCCACAAAACCCCTGCTTCACCTTGCCTTCCAGCTTTGCTTGTGATATTCGCTGGCCAGCTTCTCGTACTTGGTCATCTTTCTCTAAAAAACCTCCTCCAAGCGGTCTTCCCAAAGGACAGTCAGCTCCAGCATGGACACAATGAGGATGTCAGGTCTCACTCTTGTGGTTGCTATGTGTTGAAGGAACTTGAGTCGTCTGTCCAGGTAGAGCAAGAGCTTCCAGTCCTGAGTGGTAGTAAGAAGCCCAGAAGATGGTTTAAGTATCAACTTGGGTTGCTCTCCAGCTCTGATGACTCTGATGCTATGCTTCCTGATTCACATCCACTTGCTTGCACAGATCCCAGCACAGATGGCCTCTGTGATGAACTTCAGTACCTGGTTGTGCCACTGGCAATAACGGCCCTCTTCCGGAGCCTTAGGACAACAGCTCAGGATGTGTTTGAACGCTCCCCTCATCGACAACAACAACAACAAAATTAAAGTTTTCAGCTGCAAAAAGTGCTTTTTAAGAAAATAATAAATCGCTGGGAGATGGCGCCCTTATAGGGTTTAATAGCCAAAACTTTGATCTATCAAAATATCTTTTCCCAGCATAACTGAGACAAAAAAAAAAACTAAAAAAAAAAAAACTAGGTCAAGAATGGGTGAGGAATTATTATTTTTTTCTGTAGTTTGGCACCCCATTAGGGAAGAGGGCCACAATAGTAAGAGAAAGTGAGAGAAAGGAGACTACACTTATCCTTAGAGGATCAATACCTTTGGATTGCAGTATCTCAGACACTGGCTGGCAGAAACCAGCAACTACAGAGGGTGTGCATGTCATATACATGTTTTATTGATGCCAACCGTTTAAAAGCAAAATTGTTATTAGGCTGATAGAAGAGTGTGTTCTTATATCAAAACAAATGTGCACTTTCAATTAGAGCATGCTCCTTGCAGATAGAGAGAGAAACCACAATAAAATAGCTTTTTTTTCAAGAAACAAAGTAACCATTTTATGTAGATTTCCCAGTAGATAAACAAAACTGGGTTTAAGATAGATAGGATATATAAAATACAATTATGTTAATATACTAAAGCTATATCTTTTGTAGAGCTTCAAATGCCTTGTTGGTTAGGTATTTTAATGGTAGCATGGTAAAATATAACACCCATTCTTGAAAATTGGGGAAAAACCTTGTTTTTTTTGTGTTTGTTTTTTACGTTTCAATTATGCTGGGAAAATATATGTAAAACCCTGTAAAAGGACCAACTCCAAATTATATATATTTTTTCTTAAATAGCTCATTAGCACACTATTCCTAACATTCATACAGGACTCCCATTACAAAAAGCTAGTTTTGCTAAATAAAGCAGATGTTTCAGCTAGAAAAAATTATGTATTAGAAAATGACTTAAATAATAAATAAATAAATAAATTGCTAATTTTAATAAATTGATTCAATTCCTAGATAGAATTGACCATAGACGTCAACTCCGTCAGATAAAATATAGATAGAGTTGGCGTCTGTAATATTTTCTCCGTTTCTGATAGGTCTTTTAATGCAAGTGAAAATATACATTTTTAATCCATAATTCTTAATTTGTTTTGAGTTAGAAATGAGATTGGAGTTTACCTGTTAAATTTGAGACACTGGTGATCGCAATATTATTTCTTGAATAAAAAAAAAAAATAGAAAATCCTTTTTGTGACTGAATAAATTTTTTTTTTTATAGAAACCTCTTATAGATACATCTTTCAGGGGGCAACATTTTCATTAAAAAATAATATTTGAAAACAAAAAAGATTATAAAAGTAAATTTCCACACCTACGTTATCAGCAGAAATAGTTAGTTTTAGGTTTTGAAGGCTTTTAACCATTCTTAATTGTGAAACCTTGTCTGGGACAAGGGTGTTTCCTGACCATCGGAAGGTATAGATGTTAAAAACTGAAATGAGTCCAAAAAAATGAAATAAATTATATTTATTTAATACATAAAACACTTAAATGTAAATTTTCACCAGAAAAATTGGGATTTCATTTGTTGTTTTAAGTAATAATTTTAAGATTTTTTGGTAAGACGTGATTTGTCTCAGTTCTGACTATAACAGAACGAAATTATTTGGGTGTTAATTTAATTAAAAAAAGATACTCTGTTGATTTCAGTAGCAAATTTCAATTTGTATACGCTGCTTTTTGTCTTTGTTTTTTTATATAAGCCCATATGGTGACACTCAATCATGAGTTCGTGTTTTTAGGCCTATTTTAAATGACAAAAGTATGTCAAAACGTGAAATAACGGTGGTACAGTACTGCCCTCCGAGTTTGGATATCGAACAGAATCAGGCTATTATTTTACACGTTCCTACCACAAGGACGCTATACCAAATTTTACGTAGCCTGTATAACCCTGATAAAAGTACCTGGCCTAACATCATACTACTATAAAAGTCCAATTTTAATACAGAATGACTTGTGGGTTTGAGCACTGTTCACAAAAACGCATTCTCTGAAAAGATAATTCACGTCACAAAAAGGCCACAGCCAATGATATGCGTGGATTACTGTCTTAGTTGTGCAGCTGGCCAATTGGCTTGTGGACAAAAAAAAATCTAACAAAAAATACATACTTTTTAATTACAGGACTGCGCATCAAAGACTATATAAAAAGTACAAAACCTTACCAAAGGTGATTGATTATAAGCGATTATTTTCTCCTATCCCCGCATTAATTCTTAATAGCATAACTAAGCATGCAGTACAGCTATAGCATACCTTAATGCGCATTACAAATAGGACAATTATACTGTAACTGCAATCACCTCCTTTGGCAAATCTTATTGTCAACCGGTAGCGGGGGGAAAAAAACTTTAATTGTCCTGCATTTATCTGGTTCTTGAAGCCATTGTGGGACGAGCACAGGCGAGGGTCATTTGGCGAAGTGAAATACTTAGCATGCAGAACGTAATACAAGATGCTGTAATACTTGACCTTTCAGTATAATTGTTGTTGCGGTGAAATCCTGCGCATTCATTGCTGTCTGAATGGAGCTTTTCCTCGGGGAACAAAAACGCATTTTCATACCTTCCCCTTTCTTTTATTTTGGTTTTGTTTCTCGAGTGAAAATTATTCTTTTAATTACCATGAATGTAATCAGCCATTTTAAATGTGGAAGCTGAGGCGGGGGGCACGAATTGTCGAAACGTCAAGTCGAGATGCTTTAAAGCTGAAGTTTTATGTAACTGTATACTGAAGTAGGGAGAATGTCAGTCAAACTGTTCACTAGGCATTTACAAACTCATATGGATATACTAGCAATTTATTTGTTAATTTTTTTTCAGCAGTCGCCCAATGGTCTGCGGTAGGCGTCACCAAAGACAATATCATTGTGTACTACTTTCCATGTATTTTACTTTTATGATAAATCTGGGTGCATTTCATTTTAAAAGACACATTTTATTTCTATACAAATAAACCCATAATTTACAGTATTGTTCTAACACTGCTATAAAATGAAATTAAAAGGAATAAAATAAAATACTTGCCATTAAACCGAAGCTGGGTGTTTTATTTGTGTGTGGTAGGCTATCTTACACGTGGTTGCCCTTTTCATTGCACCACGAGCACATGGCACTCCTCGCGCCAACCAGGCCTTATAGTCAACAATAGTGTGAGCACGCGCTGCATCCCAATAAGATAATTTCGTTTGCTCGTACATTAATTAGCAACTTGTAATGCATTTCTGTGCGAGCTGAAATCTTTACGTAAATACGATCAGACCTTTCGGGTTATATCGCAATGGCGCTTGAAAGCATGAAAGTAGGCTATATAGAAGCTCGTTGATGTAAATGTCTGTGGGTGTTTTGGACCCACTATTGGCCTATTTACTTTGTCTATTTAAATTGGGATGTTACGCAACGACAAAGGCAGACTGATCTCCAAAATGTGGAGTACACAAGAGACTAGAGGAGTGCCACCGTGATCTGGTAGCTACTGTATCAGCGGGAGTCCTTTTGCAGTCACTGAGCCATCACTAACCGTGTTAAGTTCAGGTCCCCTTGAAAATAGAGCGTAATCGTTTCCCCTCTCTCTCTCTTTAATAAACTTTTTTCTTTACTTTTATGTGGGGCTGATTGCTTGGGTGCAGCGCATATTGTCAAAAACAAGACCAAAATAGCGTATATTTCAAACAGTGAGGGATAATATAATGGGTCTTAATTGCAGGACTTTGAAACCACCTACTGGGCTCCAGTCGGATTTAACAACGGGCTTACTGAACTGGATAAATGTATTTAGCATGGCTGAAATGAAACCCCATTCTACAGGCCACGGTCAAGAGAGAAAACACAAATTATGTCTTAATGCCACTATAATGAACCACAGAAGCCAGAGAGAAAGATGCCACCGCGTAGACTGAAGTGCAGAGAAATAAGCGCAATTGCGCTACCGTTGTATGAATCAGATATAACTCAACTGGAGACGTATTTATTTATTTATTGTGGGTCTGGGTAAAGTAGGCTTTCATTGTAAGCTCAAGATTACCTGTCTTATTAAGAAACAATACACGACCAAAAAAAAAACCTCAAATCGCTCTACAAAACTGTACAATCACATTTCAGTCTCTTGTTTAAACCCACCATGCGTTTGCAGTGGATGCAGCTTCGCACGTGCAATACAGAACTCCCGCCGTCTGAATTCTCCAAAATGCTGCGAAAACCTGCTGCCTTTCCCTCGGCCCAGAGAAAGACTAAATGGACTGCGACAAAGGTTAATTAAAATCCCAATGGGCAGTGAATTGCAGGCTGGATCTCTTGTTCCTTGTTCGCTGTTTAGAGAGGGTGGCGGCTACCGCCGTGCCCATTTAGGGCGATTGTTGCGAATGCGAAAAAAAAGAGGGTGATCATAACAAACAACCTAACAAGCAATCACGAAATCCAATTTCACATAACCTTGGCATTCCGATGACATGACAGGTTGATGAGTTCAGAGACTAAAGAATCGCTTTAAGTATATGTTTGACCAATACATCGCTTCAACTGAAAAGGCAAGGACGTCTACCAAACCCACCCCAAGAGACAAATCACGACAACGTAACAAAAAAAGAGATGGGGTTAGGCTACACAGTGTATCATCAATAGGACCTGTTGACACGCGTTTTTGTCCTAGAACCAACGGGAGGGGTACTATTTGCCCCCTAATAAAATATGTCATTACAGAGTATTCATGCGACACAAAAGGAACGACAGTAAAAAAAGAAAAAAAAAGCCCGACTGCTGTTCGGTAATTATATAGTTTGCTCCGTTAGCGCCTGCCTTGCGCGGAGGCAGGTGGCTAGTCCATCATGCAAATAGCTCGTTGGTGCTGCCGTAATTAGCCAGTGTGAGCCGACTAAATTAACAATTAGCTAACATGCAATTCTCCCTTTGCAACGAGGCAGTTTTCTTTGTATAGTCATTGTATTTGCCCGGCAATTACAGGGCACAGCGTATCATTTATTTTTATTTCCCATGGTCCACTCGCTGCTACCCCAGAAGCGGTGCGATCCCGGAAATAAAATCACCAAAATCCACCGTTAGCCCCTCGGATCTACGTGGTGAAACTAAGACGGTGGGTGTGCCATATTGGTCAACAGTTTAAATCCAAGGTATAGATCTATGCATTTTATATGGGATAACCTGATTTACACCATTAACACGTGACAGTTCTAAGTGCGTTTATTTGAACCGTTATGATCGCATTCACATACTTAATGTGAGCTATGAGAAAGGTGGTTTAAGTGGACTGTTTAAAATCTGCATTCCTAAAAATATTATAGATGTACAGCTTATGTTTATGGATGGCAATGTAGTGAGGTGATATGTTCCTGTAAAAGTGCTCCTCAAAGAGCCACTTACCTTGAGCGAAAACATATCAGTGATACAAGTCACAGAAATGTAGAGAGCCATTGGTATAACCCTTCAACAATAGTTTGTCTGCAGTTAGACTGCTCTACTAGTAGGCTAAAGGTTTACTTACAATATGTCTTCATTCAAACATACACTTATGACTTTTTAATACAATACTGGAATATGTCAACTCATTAATATTCAAATTAATATTGACTGGCTCTACAAAAGACCCTGTTGCTCCATCTGTATTTGTATTGATAGAATAGTAGCCTACAGTAGCTCTCTTTTAGGCAATAAGAACTGAAACTAGGAATGTGGTCTATATGAACACTTGACTATATTTCTTTAAGACTGCACAGTAAAATGTTAAATTTTGTAATTTTTTTAACCTAATCTAATAGGGATCACATGTAATGTTTAGTTAATTCTATGTCAATACTGAATATTTTACTGTGTCCAATGTACTGCTGTCTGTTGTACAGTCTGATAATTTGTTATTTCTATAGCAATATCACAGAAATGGGCTTTGAAAGACCTGAAGTGAAGTTGATGTTTCCTCCTCAAAAACGCACCCACTGAGCCGGAACTTTTTTCGGATTTTTTTCACCCCAAAAATCAACTGTCCAGTTTCTCTCTTTTCTTATTTACTTTCATAGATGCAAGACATAAAACATATCCACACGTGACAGATACGAACAGGCCTGTAACATACATAGTTTTACCATCTGATGTTGGGACAGGCACACAGTGAAACGTTCAGTGTTAATTAAATGTTCAGTGTTAGTCCGATATAGTATATTTTACCCTCATAGAGCCTACATTTGATCCCTATTGGACTCGCGTAAATTCTGTTGAATTAGCACTGAACGATTTACTGGGCAATCTTTTCTATGTGTGAGATTGGACTTTTCTGTTACGGACATGAACAGAGGGGTTTTCATCCAGGGAGGAAAGCCCCATGCTGAGCTTTAGTTGAGAGCACACCATTACCGCAAGGTTCTGCTATTCTAACCCCTCCACTGATCCCCTTTCAGCCGGCCTGCTGACGCCACCGTGATTGCGCGGCCCAATCGCGGCCCACCCACCTTCAAATTACCCCCGCTGCCCTCCGACATGACACCAGAACAAAGTAGACATTAGGCAACATTAAACCTCGGGACGAGAGTAATCAGTAACCTGTTATCTGTTAATGAAGGGAAACGCATGCGGAGCCATACACACAGAGGCTAATCAATAGCGATCCCGGACAATGAAGACGGCACGCAGAAAAAGAGAGAAATGCAAATCAATTAGAATCCTTGTTTGCTTTGAAACCGTCCAGTCTATCTCCAGCAATTACTTGTTCATTAGACCTAATTTAACGGCAATGTGGCTCCTGCAGTAACAACAGCTTTGTGTGCCCGTGCGGCTCCCTCGCAGGCTGAAAATGACAGGCCACCTCTGCCAATCTGCCAGTCTCCGTTTTTAAGCCAACTCGTAAAAAAGAGATAATTTCCTTTTTTTCCCTCTCCAACCAATTGCCTTGAATGGACAGCACAACCGCCTGGTGACTAAAATAAATAAATACAATTTACTAGACGTTTTTAATAGGGCAGACATGTCTTTTGACCCACGTAGTCTACACGTGACCACTGCTGTGCGTCATTAGGTTTACGTTTTTTTGTACCTGGTACACAAAAGGTATAGTACAACAAATATAACATGGGACATTCAAATTTGAGCAATTTGGATGTTTAAAAAATTGCAATTGTGTCTTTTTATTGAATCATGATACCAGTGGTTGAATCGGAATGGATAGATTCGTTATTGGAGAGTTATAAATGGACAGTCATTATATAACTATCTCTCAATGTCATGAGGAACTGTATCTCTTGTGTAGAAATATATGCTATGTTATTGATAGAGGGGCTTCCTTTTAAGTGCAAATATATGAGACATCATGTTTAAACATCTTTAACCCAGTGGTATGAGGTTAATCACAATATTGCATAAGTGGATTTCTTATAATTTGTTAATTACCTGTAGAAAACAATTTTCCATTTTGTGTGTGTAGTTGACATTCATGAATAAATCAGTCAGTCAAACAAGGATGCAAATAAATATTTGATATGCTCATCTTTCACTAACCTCTCGAAATCCCACTCCACGTAAACGCTTGTATTGCTGTCAGGTTAGGAAACGCAATCACTGAAAGGGGCAAAGGGCGTGTTAACATGCTAATGTTCACCAATACATGCAAGCGCCACCACAGCAACTAACTACTTCAAAAAGACCATTGCACATCTCTTCTTTTCTAAAATTAAATTTATAAAATAATTTCAACCCAAATCCTTTTGTCAGTCCACTTCTGTCCTCTCCTCTCAGTGTTGCGGTGCTATTGCTAAAGAGCCTGCTACACATTCCAGTTACTATAGCATTTTCAAGCGCGCACACCCCCCCCCCCCCCGCCCCCAGCCCCCACTTGTCATAAATTATCCTTGAGTGAAACAGCTAAAAGAGGATCTGATCTGAAGCAACTGCATAAAATGATGCATTTCCAATGCATCCAGCAGGAGAGGCCACTTATCCTCCACATACTTCTTGTGCTCTGACGTCCTTCTGACCCCTGTGGTGGCGTTAGCTGCACAACATCCCTCAAACAATCCGTACAAAGACCAGTGCTTTTTCCCCCCCTCTCATTTATATTGTCCCCCCCCCCCCCCTGTATATTTTATTTATCATGGTCTGGCTTAAGAAGAAGGGAGGGTTGGTTGGAGTGGCTGTATGATCTGATAAGTGTTGGCATAGCTCATGTTGCACTAGAGTTTGTCAAGCAGCAATATACTCGTGTGCCGCCTAGTGCACTCCTCCATCAAACCCGTGAAGTGCTAACATATGCGATTAGACAAGCAAAAAGGGCCTGATTTGTTGACTAATTAAGCCCCCCCCCTCCACACACACGCACACACACCCACAAAAAAAACAAAAAAAAAACAACAACAACCACTTAAGCCACCTCCAAGTGACAAGTTTGGCGGCAAGCGAGTGGAAACTTGAATCAGCCTTTTCATTTTATGAGCGGTATCCTTGCCAAATCGAATGTCGATTGAGCATAATTTTTATGCACTTGACTTTCGCAATGAGATGCCACCACTAACAATGCTGCTGAATTGTAAATAAAGGGGAGGGGGGGTAGGCTTCACGTGATTGGTGATTGCCTTGCAGCGCTGTTAATCCTCAATAGTGACACAGGGAGGAGTTTGTTTAAGGTATGTTGTGATATTTATACATATTTTTCTTCTGTGATGTTGTCATGTTGTTGGGGCTTGAGTGTGCCAGTCGTGGCAGCTAACAAAGGGTAGGCTACCAGCAACCGGCAAAACTCTTACATTACATTACATTATAGGCATTTAGCAGACGCTCTTATCCAGAGCGACTTACACAGCATTTTATTTGCATTTATACATAGTATCCATTGATACAGCTGGATATATACTGAAGCAATGCAGGTGAAGTACCTTGCTCAAGGGTACAACGGCAGTGTCCGACCTGGGAATCGAACCGGCAACCTTTCGGTTACAAACCCAGTTCCTTAACCATTATACCACACTGCCGCACTCTTGGGGTGTCTGGCTTCCGCTTCATTTACATAATTGAATCATTATTCAAATACAAAACCAAATCATCCGATTTTTGTTCTTCAGGTGTGATTGAAAGGCACTTGGAGACCAACGGGAGCCTCTCTATCACAGACTGAAGTTGGTTGATCATGTACTTCCCTGCATACAGACTGTCAGTTGGTAGCTTGGACTTATTGTCTGTCTCGATAGGGCACATACTAAAGGAAAAACAGCAAAAAAAAGCTTTTTGATAAATGAGGCGTGTCGCTTGCCAGAAAGGTCCAGATAATCCAACATTAATAATATGCTATTTCCGCAGTTATGAAGCATGGGATTTACATTTGAACACAAGTTAATTTGTGTGAGGCCAGCATTTGTTTCCAAGTTTCTTCAGAAGAATCTTTGGGGAAATTGCTAGAAAATGAAACCAGAAAAGGCTCTATAAAGTTAATAAACCTGTGCAAAGGCTTTTTGAATAAAGCATTCAAATATTTTCCATTTGTTTAATGTATATTTTTATTTTAAAAACTCAATGCATGTATAAATGGCAGGCAAAACAAATACGTCTTAATAATGAGAAACCCAAATTAAATTTTTCATAAAATTTCCACAAATAGCTGAATGTAATCTTAAAGTTTTTGTATTTTTATGTGTGTATTACCGAGTGAATTAAACTCACTTCTATACTACTATATGCATAGCTCATCATAGATTACATCGTAATGATAGATTGAGTTTGGAAATGTGGTATATGAATGTTGAGTTATGCGTGCTCCACTGACTATTTTCATATTTTCACTTGTCATCTTTCATACATTAAATATTTTATTTTTATATTTACTGTAATATTTACTGTGTACTTCAGCCCAGTTCAATGACCATGGTGATGATGATGATGATGATGATGATGATGAGGATTATTATTATTATTACTATTATTATTATTATTATTATTATTATTATTATTATTATATATTATTGATAATATCAATATCAGTTACTTACAACTTTTAATGAAAATGGTTAAAGTAAGAGTAACAAATTATGCATAAAATGAATCTAAAATAGAGAGTAAAATAGTTCAGTATTAAAAGTATATTAAATGTTTCATGTGTGAAAGTGAGAATGGAAAATAGCCAGCAGATAAATATTCATCAGACTTTTAGTGATATCATATTGTTCACTAGTGTTTTTATTTTTTGTGTTCATTTATGGTTTTGATAACATACTTTTGTACAGAGGGACAGCAGCAATTTTCTTTGTAGATAAAATACACAGGACACAACTGAGGGGAATATTTTCAAAGACGTAATATTTCCACTACTGAAAGGAGAGAGAAAATGGCACATTATTAATCAATTGTTCAGTCTTATATAAACTCCATGTCTGTCTGCAGGCTGTAATCTTCACCAGTTTTAAAACTGTTGATGGAGCAAAATATATGGGCATGAAATGGCAATAATGTTAGAATTATTTATTTTTCAACACTTCAGATATGGCTCACATTTCACATGTAATGTTTATATATTAAAATACCATAATGAAAATGAAGACAGGCACCTTCAATCAAAAAATAAATGAATGCTATCCCTCAGTGTAAATTCAAGATGCATTTTTCTGGTCAACTTATATTTACCGTACTGTGGTCGAAGTATATCATTGGGTTAACAAATGTTCAAGAGGGCCAAACCTATCAGATTACATGGGCAGTAAACCAGTCAGATTGGGTATCGAACTGCGCCATAATGTTATTACAATAAAACAGTGTAAAACTGTTTTTTTTCTTCAGATCTGGGCAGAGACATGGGCCACCAGTTTGTCTGCTCCCTTACAGTGCATGGTGGCCACAGAGTGCTGTGGTAGTGATTTAATAACTGAGTAAGGATTGAGATGTCAGTGCAAAGCCCTGTAACGGGGCTGCCCCCCCCCCACCCCACCACCACCATGCTAGCTTCCCTGCACGTTAACATGACATGCTGTGTTTTGGCAGGAAATCAATAAAGGGAAAATCTGTTCTAATCATCCGTACATTTACCATCACAATCAACAATCAGAGCCAAGACCTGGGTCTTTATTTGTGGGCTCCAGCCTCCCAATTTTCCACTGTGAAAGGCAGGCTAAATTAGAACCCTTGGTTCCTGTTAGCATCTCCAAATGGCTCTGATTTGTGAACCACTAAATGGGGTTATGTAAATGGATCCTGAGTGCATGCAGGAGATCCCAGGTGACAGGTGCAGCCACCCAAAAGGGGGAGGGGGGCTTGAAGAAGAAGAAAGACGCTTGCCTCGTACTTGGCAGCGCCCAGCCAGCCTGTATCCTCACACTATAAACCAGAAAGCAGACAACTGGTGCATTGGCAACAGAATTCTCTGTGAGCCAATAAATGCCTAAAATCAAACGAATGGTCCAGAGTTTGTGGAAGCCTTCCTGCTCTATTTAGGCTTTGGGTTGGTTTGGCTGTTCTGGGGTATAAAATATCCATATTATTAGCCAGTAATGTGTAAAGGTAATTTATTTTGATACAGCATGAAAATATGGCCAGGCTACCTTAGGATTTATGAGGCCATGGTTCTGCAACCATGATCGTTAATGTCAAATTACCAGTGTTTTTTGGTTTGGGGGACGAGGATGATTGATTGACTGCAGTTTTGTGAAAAGGTGAGAAGTCATCCATACCTTTATGTCAGAAACACAATCATTTTTATAGGCAGAATAATATGAATCTGACGCTAACATAATTAGAAAAAATAAAAAAAATATGTACAAAAATGGAAGCAAGTACAGCTCCACTACACCCTCATTCATATACATAGATAATTAGCTACAGGCAAAGTCATTTATCTTGTTACTTTAAACCTTCAAAAACATAAATAATCAGAAATTTAATATGCATTAAATTAAACGTTAAATGTCCATTTTGTATTTGTGTGCTTATGTAGGCCTTTCTACTGTGCTTATTCTCACTAAGTTTGGAAGCTGAACAAATAAGAGCCCATTCTTGCCTGAAGTGAAAATAACAATGAATCAATAGTTCGAGTGACCCTCGATAATTTGTAAGATCACAAATATGTGATTAGAATGTTCTTAACTAAACATTCTAATGCTGATGCTGATGTCACTTCTGGCCATTGAAACTAATTCTGGCCAATGGAGTTCTAGAACACTGAATTTAGAATTTTGAAAAAAAAAACATTAAAAAAAAACCTACTCTTCCTCAATACATCACTTGGATATGCAAAGAGACAAAAGTACAACGGACAACTGCTAACTGTCATTGTTTGTTTAAAGCACAGCTTGGTTTCCACAACTAAATTTTTTTGCAATGCAATCAGTTTTATATCTTTGACTGATATCTCATTCTGATATCACAGATTTTTCCACTCACCTTTTATTTTATGGCCTGTCCACCTTTTTATTGCATCGAGTTTTCTTTAGCAAGCAGGCGATGCCAGAAGGCACAGCCTTTTGCTGTGCTGATTGTACTCTGTGATCCATTAGCTCAGTCTGAGTTTTTTTAAAATTAAAAAAATTATGTAACAGGGTGCTTATGACCTCATTCCACCCAGCATTCACAGCCTGGGTTTTTTTTTTTTTTTTTTACCAGGGGCAGGCCTTTGAGCTGATACGTTTTCTTGACTGATTCTTAGAGGCCTTCTGATGCATGCCATTCCAGCTTGCCAGTGTACTTGCTAGTGTCACTGGTGGACACAATAGCCTTATTTATTGGCCAGTCTTTATGCCTTTTGGCTGAAACCGTTGACTGTCTTGTTGCTATCTTTTTTTATTAAGCCTAATTGACAATTTTCTATAAGTTCGCGACAATTGATTCATGATGACGCCTTATTGGCTGATGCCTCCTGATGGCCAAATTGGCCCACCTGATGTAGCCGTTTGAATCCTTTATGGGATGTTTGTCTCATTTGTTCTGATAGGCCCCTAGGGTCGAAACGTAATAAAGCTTTATTTTTGTAATGCAGTGTTGCGTGGAGTTTTTTATATTCTATATTCTACGGACACAATAGCCTTAAATTAAACCCTTCTCTCATCACTTGCACTGTACACAAACACATATACAAACATCAGCAGCAGCAGCAGCAGTATTATACGCTATTAAATCAAACAAATGGTCCTGTATAATCACTTATTTGGTTTCAATATTTTTATTTTTTTATTTTTGAAATGCATATATTTTACCCATAACGGCAAACTATTGAACTTTGGTTAGCAGCTTGCTCTTACAGTCTTTAGCGCCAACAGTTCGGTGGGTATAATAAGAAGACAGGATAAACATGCTCGCTCCTGAGTTAGATGGCAGTGATTGAAGTACTTAGTTTCACTGTACTTCACCCATGCCATTTAAAGCTCGGCAGGATGCTACCACAGCTGCAGAACTGCCTGTCTTTTTTGGCGTGCTATTTCCATATGTTTGTTTACTCCCATTTATTACCATTTCATAGGGATTTTTAAAATTATACTTTTTTTTTGCAAATATTATTATTAGTAGTATATATTAGTTGTGTTATTACTATGATTAACAACAATAATAAGTGTATTTTCCATGTTTAAATTGCTTGAAAAACACACAAATCTAATCTAAGATTTCAGATTAGTGGACATTCTATGTTTTGGGGGTGAAACGAAGGTAAGATGAAGGTACAAATGCTCTTAATTTGGTAGTAGAACTGCTGGCTGAAGCAGCAGGAAGCAGGAGTGGACAGTAGAATAGTCTGCTTTGAGTTGGAGGAGGGGGGGGTCGGTAGGAATATATTAGGAGTCTAATCAGGTCCACACTGGAACTGAATGAGCCCACCATTGTTACTTTATCATTGGAGCGCAAACTCGATGGTCCATTGTGTTTTAGTCTATTTAGTCTTTTCAAAGAGATAATTTACCTTTTAAAATTATTTTGTTTCTTCCATAGTAGTTAAACGGCAGATTTAAACCGGTGGAAAATTCAGAAGTGCAAACATTAGGTGGTCACATTCTACCATTACAGTACACAACCACCCTAACCATTACAGTACACTACCACCCTCACCATTACAGTACACTACCACCCTACCATTACAGTACACTACCACCCTACCATTACAGTACACTACCACCCTACCATTACAGTACACTACCACCCTCACCATTACAGTACACAACCACCCTACCATTACAGTACACTACCACCCTACCATTACAGTGCACTACCACCCTACCATTACAGTACACTACCAGGCTACTATTACAGTACACTACCACCCTACCATTACAGTACACTACCACCCTACCATTACAGTACACTACTACCCTACTATTACAGTACACGACCACCCTACCATTACAGTACACTACCACCCTAACTATTACAGTACACAACCACCCTACCATTACAGTACACTACCACCCTACCATTACAGTACACTACCACCCTACCATTACAGTACACTCCCACCCTACTCTTACAGTACACTACTTTTGTTGTTGCTGGGGCTACAACTGAAGTTCCTTCACGGGAAAATAAAAGTTATTCTATTCTATTCTATTCTATGAACTTTGCATGGACTATCTAAAAGATGCAGCATAATTGTTCATTTTTACAGAAATTCACCATTTTCAGCCATTCTCCTGACACAGAGAGTTACATGTAATGCATTTATCATAAAATGATTTCACATGGCACAAAATAACTTCAGTGGCCAATTTGTGCCACATTAACACATTGATGTTAAGTTATTGCCCTTGTCTTATTGGTGTTGGTTTTCTTTGAGTTAAGGTATTGACACATCCCCGTTTATACCCAAATTACTAATGGGCTGCCCACGGTATAGTTATCTTAATGCCACAGAATGAACACTCATGATTGCTCTCATTTTAGTTTGTGTCTGAAAAGCCTTTTAGGTTGAACTTGTTCAGTGTCGTACAACGTTTGCTTTTTCACAAAGCATGTTTTTACAGCTGGATAAACAGCTTGCTCAAGGGTACAATGGCGGTGTCCTACCTCAGATTCAAACCGGCAACCATTATGGTTACAAGGCCAGTTCCTTCACCATTACACTGAACTGCCGCCTGCCGGATCATCACGCATAATGGTATGTGCGGTGGTAGAGAACTCTGTACGACTCCTGGAAGAAGATCTTCCATGCACATAGGCCAATAAACCCCATGCCTCCAATCCTACTACAGTAATGGAAGAGGTCACTTAGGGCAATGGTTCTCAAACTCGGTCCTGGGGGACCCCTGTTCATGCTGATTTTCATTCCAGCCGCAATTGCAATCCCAGAATTTTAACTGGGATTCTCATTTGCTCTTTATTACTCTTTTCAACTTTTGAGGGATTATTGACCCTCTTAAACTCTTCAAGTTAAAGGCGGAGGCAAATCCTCCTATTTGTGTTTGTGTGCTGGTTCTATGTGACAGGCTTCTATTGGTGAAAGTGTGGACACAAAGGCCACAAAAACAATGGCGTAATCTCTTTCTTTTCACTTCCATTAAATCACAGAAACAGCAGAAATAAACAAGACACCAGACAATAAACAGATGTCGCTCACGTTTGACCAAAGGCTCCAGCAGTGAAAAGTCATATTCAGACACATCATTAATCTAAAGGGGAGTGTCATGTAGTGTACTGGCCAATCAGGGCTGAGCATGCAAGGTGCACAGTCTCCCTGTTTAACTGGCATGGTTACACTAACTAGGGACAACACAAAGAGAGTGTGGTGAGAGAGAGATAGAGAGAGAGAGTATGATAGAGAGAGAGAGCGAGAGAGAGAGAGAGAGAGAGAGAGAGAGAGAGAGAACGAGAGAAGGTTTTTTGTGTTGGCTGTTAATGTGGCCCTGCATTCTGTGACATTCTGTGACATTCTGTGACAAGGTTTTTAGGTTTCAGTAAATGGAAAAAGAGGCAAACTGCTCTTTGGTTTTTACCAAAATGGATGAAATGCACCCTCCCTCTCTCCCCTCTCCCCCCTCTCTCCCCCCTCCTCCATTCCTTAACAGTGTGTGCCATCTTTTTATTTTCAGAAAGACGCATCCGACCGTCCAGTGGTGGCAAGGGCCACATACGTAGCTCTGAACTTTTCTGATTGTAAAAGTGCCAAAGGGGTTTTGGGGGGTATTCGGCAGCAGGCTGGTGTGCTGGGAGTATCCAGGATGTGCATTTACATTTTAGGCATTTAGCTGACGCTCACTTCATCCAAAGTGACTTACAATTAGTACAAATAAAAATAAGGCCTAGATTCCTAAAGCACTAGCATCCCAATTAGTGATTAGTGCAGAGGTGGCTAACCCTGGTCCTGGAGAGCCGCAAGGTCCGCTGGTTTTTGTGTTCTCCTTAAATACAACAACCACTATAGACCCAAGAAAGCAGGCGAAGTGAGTTAACTGTGTAATTCGACTGCTTTAATTGACCAATTAAGCGCAGAGTAAGAACTCGAACCAGCCAATCCTGCGGCTCCCCAGGACCAGCGCTGTCCGTCTCTGAATTAGTGATAAACGTGTATCTAGCTGTTTACCGCAGCACAGTCGTCACAGCGTAGGGGGCCCAGCCGACCCGCGAAAACCTGTGAAAATAAGCCGAGAAAAAAAAGCGAGCGATTCAGAACAATTAAGACCATTTAATGACTCTAAAACGGAAACTGTGTGATTGACTCCCGCGAACCGCCTGCCACTTCCATTCATTTAAATTAGCTCTTTCTTTCCCGGTCCTATTTACTTCCATGTCCCCTGCGGTCATATCCTGCCATTGTTCAGATGTCAAAACGTGCGAGTCTTCAACCTGACTTTTTTTTTGTACTCTTCACTTCACAAACGTTGATATTTGGCTTTTTAAAATTCGGCCAGTTGGAGAATTTTTTTTTCTAAAAGAAGAAAATCGTTTCGAAATGATTCAAAATTGCAGTTCTAAAATTGTACATAATATAACAACCGTGTAAAAGCAGATGGCTTCATAATTGTACGCTAAATTACATCCTGATTGCCTTCGTCATCAACATGGATTAAGGGTGAACTTTTAAACTTTTTATTGTGAGACAAGGAGTACTGTGAAACTCTCTGCTTTGCAGTGGAGGGCTGGGGTCATTTTACTGGTGTAGCTGAACCTAACATGGGACATTGAGAAAATGTCTATTGGGGGGAGGTTGAGGGGTAGGGGTGGGTGGTGGGGTGTGGTGGTGTGGGGTTTAGGCTGAAGAGTTATCCCTCAGGATAGACAGGGGGGAAGGATAAAAATAAAAAAAACTCATCTCTACTCATTAATATAATGGCTCACTGTCTTTGGAGTGAAACTCCTGTGTTACAGAGGAGAGCTAAGAAAGGGAATAAAAAGGGTGAATGGAGGTCTCATCCAGGAGGAAATGATTGACTTCAATTCCGGAGGTCTCCGGCTCATTCCCACCCTCCCCTCCCCTCCCCTCCCCTCCCGTTTCTTTTCCCATTCTCTGCTCCCGTGGAACACAAGGGGTAAATAAGAGAGCCTTTGGTTTTTCTGCAGGTGGCTGATGGGAAGTCACAATCCTCCTTCACCCAGCCACTCACATACTCGCCATACCAGGGGCTGCCCTGTTACATTTTCCCCGATATGAGCGACGAACGTGCACACACGGGCCATAACACACACACATGCATGCGTACATGCACACACACACACACACACACACACACACACACACGCACACCGCATGCACACACACTGCATTGGTTAACCCCTTACTTACTGGAAGCACAGTGTGTGTGTGTGTGTGTGTGTGTGTGCGATCGTACATGTGTGTGCAATATAATAATAATAATAATTATTATTATTATTATTATTATAACCAACCAAAAGAAGAATATCAAATTTCCATTCCATAAATTCTTTGTAAGATATCAATTTTACCTATTTCACGAATTATTTCAATTTAAAATACATTTTTATTGATATAAAAAATAATATTGATTTAAACAAATATCTGGCCTTTTTAAAAAAATGTTTTACTGCATACATGTACTTTTAGTCTTTTGCTATATGAACCCATTAACACTGAGCACATTAAGAGCTTTTCATTTTCTGTGCCTGTCTGCGTGGGAATATATAACTGAGCGCAGTATGTCAAAGATGTCAAGTGATACAGTTCCCTCAAATAGAAGAAAAAAAAAACATCCAAGATATAATGAGAAAGAAAGGTCTCTTTAAAAATGTCTTCCTAAAATGATTAACCCTTTATTGAGTTGAGCGCTGAAGGGCCACGCTTTGTTCCGGTAATTGTTCTTTCTGTTGTTGGCTTCATCAGTCTCTCCTCATTATATAAAAAAGGCAAGAAAAATAACTGAATAGAGGAGGGAGAGTTTCCCACAGTCACTCGCCCCAAAAATACTGCATTGTGGGGGATTTCCCACCCCTCCGAGACCCCACCTTGGTTTGACGGACAACATTTCTATAAATGGGGAAGCCGGCCTGTCAATGTGTTCCTGGTAAAATAGAAAGGGTAAAAAGGAAAGTGGGAGAGATTTGGCCCCATGTCTGTAGGAAATATGGCAGACGTACTCAGACACATCAGGGCATGCCATCTCAATTCACACCAGATACGTTTCATTCAATGCTCTTACCTTGGTTTTTTTTGTAATAAAATAACATCCTGCAAATAGTTTTCAATACACCATAATAGCAAACGCAGCCACATCGCTGCACTGCTGTTGTGAGGGCGCTCTCTGGTCGACGGGGTGAGATAGAAACGGAAGCCATCTCCATTTGCTGTGAACGTGAAATTGTAAAACACAGAATGCTAATCTCTTGCCATACCTAATTTTATTATTATTCAAAATTGAAAAGCCCTTTAGCTTGGAGCAGCAACTCCCAAACCATGCTGCTTATGCATTGAGTGCTGCCTGCCATGGCTGTAAGTGGTACTTGTGAAGGTGAATTTGCTCAGATAAAGATATTATATTTTTGAAGAATAAGCATGGAATTTTTATATTCAATGATTGTTCTCACTCATCGTACCCCCGCCCCCCCCTCCCCCCTCCCATGTCACCCCTACATTGCTCACCTGATATAGTTTCATCCTCAAAGAAAATGCATTACCTGAACATGCGCTGCTCTACTGAAAAGTACAGCCATTTACAATTCCCAGCACACAGAGCTTTAGTTGAGCGCAACTACGCGGAATTAATTTTATCTGCACAGTAAAATGTCAAGTGTTAATTCAACTCTAACAGAGTACATATGCATCCAATAAGGACCGTGCGTAGTCTGTTAGAGTGGATTTAACACTGAACATTATACTGTGTGGGCTATTCCATTTCAGGTGGCCATCATTTTAATTAATTTTATTTCACTGTAATCTACATAATTCAATTTGATTTGTATTGACAAAACGCAGCTATGCTTAGTTAACGCTATCATTAGGCTACAATCTCCATACTTATTTCATAGCTTTAAATGTATTCCCCACTATAAATGATCATTATGTGGTTGTCATGCTGTTTTGTATTTAACATAATTTCTCATCACATGAATATCATAGTTTTTGTAAGTTTAATTTATATAAATGGCAGTTGCGGTGTCATTTGGCACCATGCCGAACCACCGTAAGAGTTTATTTTGATAATGTGACAATAGGAACTTTAAATTTCTGTTTCATTTCTCTAGTAAAGGACTAACTGTTGTGAGTATAAAATTAAACTATGTCAACCGTGCATTAGTATGTGTTTTGTCTAGACCAGCTCTCAAGCATACATAGCACTCAATAAATACAAGATGTTGTGCTTCTATGACAAAGCCAGATATAGCAGGTTGCTACTTTTTTGAAATATCAATATGTATATATATACTGTATATGACATTTTCATTTTCATTTCAAGGTTGTCACTTACATTGCAACTGTGTTTTATAGGATGATGTGTCGGCTGTTTTAAGAAGACAGAGGTGTAAAAACATGAGTCACTGACTTTTGTGTATGTTATAATTTTACAACCTTTAAAACTTTACAAGCAATCTTTAGGTTCGCTCACTGTAAAATCTATAAAGCTTCACTTGTTGGTATTTTCAGATTGCTTCCAGTTCATTTAATTTAGTAGACTATGTAAACTAAAGCTAAAGTTTTGGAGCCTTTGGCCAAGAACATTTCAACCTGCCATGCGATATATCTAATGCACATTTATTTGGAAAAATCACCTCAGACAAACTGGCAATCTTGATAGATGTATGGAAGAGAAGAAAACAACAACTTGAAGGCCAAGGCTACATTTTGCATTTGTTATGTCACATGAGTTAAGATTCAAATCTTTTCTGTGCTCAAAAAAAAAAGTATTCTAAAGACCACTTGCTAAAAAAAAATGTAGGATACCGGTTATTTCTGCTTCTATTCAAATTCCTATTCTATCTCAATCCACTTAATAGTCATCTATCTTTTACAACCCTGTTGAAGCTTTAAACTATTGTTCAAATCTAGATGGTCTTAATGGTCATATTAAAAAATGCTTGAGTTTATTCAAGGTTCTCACCCCCAGTAAAAATCTTTAGGGCTTTTAAGCCATGCCATAGAGTGCACTTTTTGCAGGCACAAAAGACATTTTAGACAAAGGACGTGCACTCATTTCTGTATTTATATGTATTTCTTTGCCAGCTTGCATGCACTGAAGGTCAGTCTCAACTATGTTTTACTTTTGTTTAGAATATAAACTGTCATTTCCAATGAAATGTTTTTTTTCCCCCTGTGTAGTTTCACTCCAAACGCGTCAGCTTAACGTCCTAATGGCATTTATCGGTGAAAAGTTGAGGACAGCCCGGGAACATTAACCCTGAGCATGTTGATAAAATAGGGGAAAGGAAAGGGCTTTTCAGTCAATATTTAGAATTTGTTTATCCTGTCAAATGTTCAGACCTCACTCATTGTGTACAGTATTATCCAGCTTTTTTTCAATGTACTTTTCAACCGTAAAAAAGATCTATATGTATTTTGAAATGCTCGTATTTGCATTAGTTTCAGACCTCGCTGTCAAAGCTTTGAAAATACGATCATAAAAAAGAAAACAGCATTCATAAAAAAAAACACACTTCTCAATCACAAGCAAAAACAAAGATTATTCTGTTGACTTATTAAAAAGCAATAAACAGTTAACAACAAACATCTTAATTTCTATATTTTAACAAGCAGAAGATATTCCTTTTTTTTTGTTTATTTTCATTTTTTTTAACATTATTTACATATTTACACTGACAAACATTTAAACAAATAACCAGACTAACATAAATCAATGTTCATAGACCGACATATAACACCCTTCATCTGACATTATATAACAACTGACAGACGTAAAGACGGAGAAACATAGATAAACACGCAGACACATACAGACAAAGCATACAATCACAGACAAACATGGGGCTGGAGGCAGAGAGGGGCAGGGATAGGGAGAGGGGATAGATGATGAGTTTGGGGGGGTGGGGTTTAGTCACATAAATTGTATATATTGTTACTATTGAATCGCCTGGGGCTAAACATTCATAAAAATATGTACAAGATAGGAATCAAAGAAGAAAAAGAATGAATGGTTAGATTATCAACATTCTAAAGAGTTAGGAATGACATTGGGGTTTGCCCCAGGTAATGTTAAAAATGTTCATCCTGTTCTCTTGCTATTGCTTTTCCAATGTTTAGATAGCAATTAATCAAACATTTTTACACTGGTAGAACTTTGTTTTTTTTAAGGATGATTGAAGAAAATAAAATTACCTTAGAGCTTTGTTTTGTGTGAACACTATGTTGTGTTTCGTGGAGTGGACACAGTAAATATGACCTTTTTCCTCAACTGTAGATGATATACATTTTTTAAATACCATTACAGTCCCAAAATTAGTGCATCAGAGAATCTCTATTTATTTAACATTTAAAAATCTGAAGAAAAATTTAAATCTGAAGTATTAAGAAGCAGAAAATATTCCTGAATATATTTTCTGAATCAGATCAAGTACAATTAACCTAAACTATTCCAGGAGGAAAGAGACAATATGCAAAAAAACAACTAACTAATTTGATAAATAATGCATATAATGCCAGGAATACATGAATTAGTACATAGGTCAGTGCCTTTTTAATAACTGACACAAATGAACTCATACAGAGTTTTAATTTATAGAAAAGACTTGACAAGAACAATGAGTTTCAATGAGTCATTTAAATAGAAAATTTCAATAAGTCAGATTGCAAACCCACACATATTCAGGCGATAGTTCTCACTACATGTAAGCAAATTTGTACAAAGAGGTTGCATCCAAAGTGTCTATATCCTTGCTGCATATGGATATTACATTACATTACATTATAGGCATTTAGCAGACGCTCTTATCCTTCCAGAGCGACTTTACTTCATTTTATTTTTTTTTTTATACATAGTATCCATTGATACAGCTGGATATATATACTGAAGCAATGCAGGTGAAGTACCTTGCTCAAGGGTACAACGGCAGTGTCCGACCTGGGAATCGAACCTGCAACCTTTCGATTACAAACCCAGTTCCTTAACCATTATACCACACTGCCGCCTGATATGGTGTCCGTAACATTAACCATAACTGAATTTGCACAGGTTAGTCAGGAGAATGTCATATTTATGGGTGGGTTTGCTTGGACAATACTGTACATGCACTTTTGGACAGAAGGACTACATCCCGACCTTACTGCTGTGGCATGCAGTCTGATTGCCTTTTCATACTTTCAGAATTCTTCAGTCTAGAAATTCAACATGAGTCCTGTAACTTTTTGATGATAAACCGACAGGAATCCTCTTGAAATGTGGAATTTGCATAATTTCCTGATTATATATACAGGGATCCTCTTGAATCCTGTAGGAATCTTGCATAATTAGATTTCACAGCTGCATAAATCCTCTCATAATTTGATGGTTAAATCTGCAGGGCTCCTTAATGACCCCTTTCCTTCAAACATTCCTCCACAAAATGTATTTTGAGGTTTTTGGAATCCTACGAGAATTCTTTCAGAGCATTACGGTTCCAGACACCCATGCTGACAATCTGGAAAAATGCACAGTGCATACGCTTCAAGTGCACTTGTACAAATGTGCCATTTCTATAGTCAGCAGATCTACTTATGAGAAGGTGGCTGTTTGGTCTTTTGTGTTTCACACTTTAATGTACTTGAGCTCATCCACGTGGCTGTGCGGGACCCCGAGGCAACGCTTTCTGGCAGACATATCTGCTCGTCAGACTGTCGTGGACGATTCTGCGATCTGCGGGTTACAGGGTGAAGGGGAGGACGAAATAGACAGGACCCCATTCACTCAATGTAGCACTCAATGGGTAAGGAACTGGCCTTGTAACCCAAAGGTAGGTTTGATTCCCAGGTTGAACACTACCCTTGAGCAAGGTTCTTAAGCTAGGTAGGGTCAGAGTATGCAAGGTTGAGCGCCTTTATTCATCTCTCATTTTTATAAAACAGTTTACCATACGCTCAGAAGTGCAAATATCAAATGTAAATGTGCCGATATTATTTGGTGGGAGTGCTCTGTGTAAAAATACTGTAATATTTTTGTAGATTCCACACATTATTATTTTAAGCGTATTATATTATATTATATTATACATCAAACATTATATTATTTTAAGCTTGATTCTCCACATAAGGCTGCTCGCTAAGTAAATGAAAGAAGTGCAGCTTGGTAACTCTCAGGTGAAACAGTAAGCACACGCACATTCAGTGGTGCGTGTCTAGACTTGTTAACCTAACCCAGCACAAAAGCAGGGCTGCTTGAAATCACTATACTATACTCTGGGATCGGAGAGGCCAACTATCGCACAAGAGACTCCTGAAAAAGACGTAGGCCCTTGGTGGATTATCAAGTGGATGCTTATTATTTGTAGAAATTGCATGAAGATGAACTAGGCCTCTATCTTTTTGTCGTCAAATAAAAAATAAATTCAGTGTTTCCTTTGGCACACAAGTAACAGCACTGGTGAAGATTTGTGTTTTTTGAAGAATAATTGCATATGTTGTTCAGACAAGATTTATACAGGCATGGCATGCCTTCCTATTACCACTAAACTGAAAACTGGATTGTGAATTGATTTATTTCAGGACTCATAAATGCAGCCATCATTGTAGTGATTTTTTTCTCTCCCACAACTCAACTCTGGGATTGGTGGGAGAATATCTGCATTTATAGAGCACAAGCAGCTGGAGATCAATGAGAACAAGGCGTGAGTTTTGAAACATGATCGAGTGCAATCAGGGTGAGATTGTGAATGCTGTGTATGTGTGTGTATGTGTTTCTGTGTGTGAGAGTGTGCGTGTGTGTGTGTGCGTATGTATTGAGAGGGAGGGGTGTGGGGGTGACCACCCAGATTTCCAATGTTTGAGAGAGTGCTAATTTTCACAGGCTGGTGGTCAGGCTGAACTGCAGTAGAGGAGGTTGAAGTAGTTGCTGCTGTGCTGTAGACAAGGCTAAACCGGGTAGAGGAATATCTTAAAAGCTATCCTTCAACACAATGTGTGAGCAGGCAGGAGGCTCATAGCCACAGGGATTAGCTAACCCTTAGAATGTATATACATATTAAGTGTGAATTTTGATTGAGAGAGAGAGAGAGAGAGAGGTCGAAAGCCAGCAAGCACATTTAGCTCCGACAGACTGGAGCTGCCTGCGAGTCGATCAGCTCCTTCACCATAAGAACCAAATCAGAACCATTCAGAACCAAATCAAATGAAATGGACATCCTACCTATTGGAGTAAATAATATACAACAGTGCCATGTAAATCATAGATATTATATTTTCAGTATATGTCAGGAAAATTATTGTAGTATGCCTGCACTAAGAATACTAATATAGCATTGCAAACCAATGCTTTTGTGTGGTTCTTCTTGCGAATCAAAGCCCACTCGTAAATAAATTTATTGTTGCTACATCAAATATTTCAAGAAAAGTTTTTTTTTTTTTTTCCTTATGTTGAGAACCGGACAGATTAAAGCCAACTGTATTGATACAGTGTGTTCTAAGCAATGCAAAAAAACGACCAGTCGTATCTGTGTGTGCGGATTATGCTACACTATGGTGTACTGAATGGATTATGCTACACTATGGTGTACTGAATGGATTATGCTACACTATGGTGTACTGAATGGATTATGCTACACTATGGTGTACTGAATGGATTATGCTACACTATGGTGTACTGAATGGATTATGCTACACTATGGTGTACTGAATGGATTATGCTACACTATGGTGTACTGAATGGATTATGCTACACTATGGTGTACTGAATGGATTATGCTACACTATGGTGTACTGAATGGATTATGCTACACTATGGTGTACTGAATGGATTATGCTACACTATGGTGTACTGAATGGTGCAGAAATGTCTCTTTTATGTGCAAGTGCATGACTTCAGAGACAAAAAAGTGATGGTTTGCTTTACAATGCAGTATGAGAGCCCCACTTTTGACTTATTAGCACCTCCTTGAGTTTGCAATGCCATAGACAGTTTCTGACCCACCGACATTAACCCCCAACTGCGAATTAAGCATGTCACTGCATAACCACTGAGTCAGAATGACCATACAAGAGACCTTTGTTTATGTTTTGTTATGAAACCTGTTTCCATATTTGTCTTGCCATAAATTGATGTTTCATTTATTTTTATTTTTTTGTGGACCACAGAAAGAACAGCTGTTACCTTGGTAACAACTAGCCTAATGGAGGGGCCACCCTAGTCACCTGACATGAACCCAATAGTGCAGCGCTGGTAATGTCCGTGACGGGCATGTATGTCGATAGGCAACACAACCACAAGGCTGAGTACAATATGATTTCCCAGAGAGCAATAAACGCTGATCACGTCAATATGTCAGGTTGGCCGCTATCACCGAGGGCAACAAATGGACGACTCGTGAGATACAAAAACAAAAAAAATTCTACTTTATAAATGGCTTAACGTGCCATAAATACCTTTAATAACAGTGTGTGCTACACAGCCTTTACACCCAAAAAAAAAAAACCTACGCTGGCTTTGGTCGTCGCTTGCGAACAGCTGGGGTAACATTCACTTGTAAGACTTTCAGCAGTAATGTGTAGCCTATAATAATGTGTTTACACCTGAACTAGTGCCCTGTATTCCTGCGACAGTATAATTTTACCATCTGCAAAATGCTGTACTTTTCAAAAACGTTCATTGTGCACACTAGCATTCAGCAATTAAAGTCTTTCAAGGCAACCACGGCCACAATGACAATAAAATAATGACCTTAAATGCAATGTATCATTATCAATTTCAAGAGTATGTTTCAAGCAGTCCATTGTACATGATAGAGTGGCAATGGTAAAATAGCAGATTTTTCCCCACCAGGTACGTGAGCTGCAGTAATCTGCACAGCTAATCTGGAAGGAATAATTTTTTTGTAATGCATTGCCATTTTCCTGCTAAACTGCTGAAGCTTATCAGATGTAGACTTGGTTCGTACTTAGATGAGACCTCTTTGGTAAATTAAATTGGTGTTTGTGTGCCAGTTGGGGGGGACTGGACCAAACAGAAACAAATGTAATGGCCCAGCATGGGGGCAGTGTCATAGAAGGTGCCATCTTTCAGACATTTAGACATTACAGCAAGAGGGCCGAGAACTCCTGATTTTTCACCCTCCCTTTACCTGGGAGTCAGGTAATTACCTGGTTAATTACCTGGGAGAAAATAAATCAGGGTTGAATTTCGATTCAAGTTTCCAATTCCAATATCCATGTCATAGTGTAACAGTGAAAACTAGCACATCCCGCGGCTCTCGAGGATCATGGTTGAGAACCACTGCCTTAGACAGGCTCCCAATATGACCAGACAAAGTTGCGAGACACCATTTAGGAAAAAACAATGTCTAACAGGGATTGTGTAGAACACCACATCCAACTACTTAACAGCCTCCAGTGGAGAGTCAAGGAAAACTAACGTAAAAGCTCACATGCACACACCCCTATGAGATTATTAACGATATAACGTTCAACAGCCAGGTTGAACGCATACCATGGCGGGCACAAAATAATAATTATAAACTAAATAAACAGCATTCAAACTCAGGCCTACCATTGATTGTAATGGGTTTATTGATGGTTTGGATATTCACACGCAAAGGTGGGGAGATCAGAACAAGTCAATTCACAACCGTGAGGAGAAATAATAAAGGCAGAGAAAATAATAAAAGAAGAAAGAAAAAACAGAAACGTAATTCCTTAAGGCTAAACAGCCAAAATGGAAATAACCCACTAAAACGGGCGAACTACTAAAACTAGTAGAATACCAACTAAATCTCCCGAGCTCACATAATGAGCTAAAAACGGGAAACTTAGTAAAACAAAAGAACACTCTCGGCTACTGTAGCTCAAAGCCGGTAGAGTGAAAAACCAAAACAAAAGTACAAAGAAAAACTGTCTCCGAGAGAACAGAAAAGTACAAAATAGATAGCCCCAAACTCTACCAGGCGGAAAACAATCCTGTATCCGATTAAGTAGCTATAGCAAGTCCTCCCTGAACATAAACAGAGTTTAATATCAGGAGGTCGCTAGTACCTGACTATACCCGACTCGAATGCAATGTTGTGAGACAAACAAGCACCGGAGAAGCGGTTGTGAGAAACTTAAATACCCAGCAGGTAGAAGCACAGGTCGAAACAATAATGAGGCTGGCAAACCATGAAGCGGAACGTGAAAAAAATCTGATTGATTCACAATCGTGACGGCAGGACGAGAGTCGCAAAAAAAAAGCAAACAAACAGCCATGAACAACTACATTGACGCAGTTGTCACTACATGACAAGACGCAGTCAGCAGGGCTTGGTGTTGAACTTTACACTTCCGGAAAGTGTCGGTAGACTTTACAGTCAGCTACACTGCATCGCTAGCTGCACTGTACTTCCCGTGGTAAGATCTCGCTCGCGTACTCCGCTTCCTTGATTTCGCAAAGTTCGGCCTTAGTCCGAGTCAAGCTGCTTGTCACAATCTTCTCCAAGCGTGGCTTTTTTAATGAAGCATTTGATGGGATATTTGTTTATCAGTGTTAGCTAAGCCGACGAAAACTGGGGGGTAGGCTATTCCACAAAGCAGGATAAGCAAGTTAGACAGATAACTACAATAATACCATGAAATAACCTCAGAGACCTTCTTCAATATCAGCAGCAAACAATATGAATGACTAAATCCCACTCCTAGCCATACGCTGGCCATACGCTATTTTCAAGGGCTTTTTGTGCGTATGAAAATTATTTTATGAATTTACATACGCAACTCGTACGTTTCTCTCATACGCAATAGTGTGACAGGGCCATTACTTGCAATAACGAGCTAACGTTAGACCAGTAGTAAAGGTGTATAAACCTTTGAGATAAATGGAATCTTTTTAGATAAATTTGAGTTTTTGACAGTGACATGAACCAATTGCATCACATTCACTGCCCCATTGTATTCATGAAACTTTTTTATTGGACAGAATCAGAAATATGAAATTACTTAAAACGGTAAGGTCAGTGGAAGCTTTGGAGACTGTTGGAACTAAGACAGCGAGTGTAGGCTACGTTATTTCAATAGCTGGAGAGCGGCAACATAAAATATTTTTATTTTTTAAAAGTAAAGGCATGTTATGTAGATTCACAATTGGATGTGGTGGTTTAAAATAAATGGGTGGGCACAGATACTAGGAGACTGTGAGTCTGTGACCCACTTGTGGCTACTAGATTTTGCTGTAGATTATGCTGGAACCGTATAGAATACATGATTGGTAAAATGGCTGTACGTCATCAAGGGTCTGAGGTATCAAACGAGCCTCAAACCATCATTCTGCTGCCAGATATGCAGTAGATATGGATGGATCACTTTAAGGGTTGTTTCTCCTGATAAATTTTCCTATTGAACTCTATGGAAAAATAAGTCAGGAGAAGAAACCCTTCAAGCTATACATCCATATCTACTGTATTTCTGGCAGCAGAGTGATGATTTAAGGCTTGTTTGATACGGCAGACCCTTGATGACTTGCAGCCATTTAGCCAACCATGTGTTCCATACTGTTTAAGTGTAATTTACAGCTAAATCTAGTCCCACCCCCCAATTCCCATAGAGATTCATTCAAATGCAGAGACATTATAGTATCGCTTGTAAGGGTACCAGAAAATAAGATATCAAGAGTCTTTTGAAGTTGTTGGATCACAGACATCAGAAAGTCACGGCATGCAAAGAATATGCGACTAAATATAAAAAATGATTACTTTATTCTACATTATGTTAAACTGTCCAATATTTTTTGATGCCAGAAAATGGGGGGGGGGGGGGGGGGGGGCTATGTACAAAAGGTTCTATAATTTCTAAACAGTTAATCCAATATGGATGAACATACCCTCAAATTAAAGCTGACATTCTGCACTTCAACCTCATTGTCATTGTAGAGTACAGAACCAAAATAATAAAAAATGTGTCATTGTCCAATGAATTATGGTGCTCACTGTATATATACTGTATATGTGTGTGTGAGTGTGTGTGTGTGTGTTTTTGTGTGGTTTGTGGGTGTGTGTGTGTTTGTGCGTGTGTGTTTGCGTGTGTGTGTTTGTGTATGTGTGGAGAACATATTAATAGATTTGCATGAATTCTGATGTGAATTTAATACACAAAGCCAGACTTACCTTGATAAAGCCTGCTCTGGAGCGGGTTTGTGGAACCTGACTGTGTTGCCATAGTAATGAACCTGGCTATAGTTTAGCTTTGCCTTGTGAATTCAAAATCCAAAATATTTACAAATGATAGGTTGCTCACTCATTAATCCAGCTTTGTGAAATGACCCCAAAGTCAAAATCCTCTCCTTCTATGGGTGGATAGGAAATCAGCTACCCATCCTACCATGTAGCTGTACTGGAAGTTTAAACCCAGTACAGTTCCACTGTTTTAAGCTCCACTGTGCTAGTGTAATATATAGCATCCAGAGAATATAAAGGTCACATTAAAACTGCTCATTGTAAACAAATACATTTTTTAAAAGTGTGTTCGGTTATCTTTAGACGCTGCTGCCAAAGTCACATGAGTATTTTTTCTGGAACAAACTTGTTTCCTCACTCTGACAACATAAATCTTCCTCTGGCTCACGATTATATCAAATGAGCCTTGTATCGTTGCACTCATAACACAAAAACAACCTGAATGTATAATTATAGAGTCACCCGACAGAACAGAATCTACTCAGTTGCTGGCGTTCAAAAACTATAAAGCTATATTTTGTGTAATACATACAGTTTATACAAAGTACGCTAGCTATCATTTACATTGATAGCTTACAGTTTGGGACCAATGATTGAATTAAGCTTTGCACTAGAATGGCTTCTGGCTCAAGAATTTTGTACATACTGTGTACCAAAAATATCCATAATTTATATGTAGTCATTAAAGTAGAATAGATGTGTAGAATCAGCTGCTGGTTTTTAAAGAGGCAGTGGCGGAGTGTGTGTGTGTGTGTGGGGGGGGGTTCAGGAGAGTGGCCCTTCTCAGAATGAAGGAACTCAGTGTGTCTGAGGGTCAAAATTGACTGCTCTTCCTAAACAGTGAAGTTTTAAGTGCATTCAGTTCCAACCGTTTCCAACTGGGGACCTCCTTTTCACACCACAGAGCCTGATTAGGCCAGAGATTCCCTGTACAGGTCTATGGGGTTCAGTCATGCATGCTGTCTGGCTGTCTAAGTGAGAGCATTTACATGTTTTTTTAGGCAAAACAAAAACCAACCGGGCTCCTGCAGAAAAGCTGGTAAATGGGTATCCCTGCTGTGAGGAGAAAAACCTAACTCACCTGTGAGGGTACAGGTGACACTTGAATTTGTATATATATATTTTTTTTTTTAAAAACATATATATATATCAAGAGTAAATATATGATATATATATATATATACTGTATATATCAATCTTACATTTACTCTTGATGGATCACTGAGGCTTTTACCAGCAGGTAAAGATGTGTATTTACCCAGGGATTTTTATTTGCTCAGAGATTACAGTAACCGAAGCTACTAAGAGGGTAAACAGCTGATGTAGGCTAATGCTAAAACTGGGTCACAGAGCTCTTCAGGCTAATTCCCAAACAGACAGACAATGGACTGGAGGCAGACCTGGGTGGGTTAGACTAAAAAATACACGCAGTCTCTGCCCCCCCTCTTTGTCCCCCGTCCTCACCTCAACCCCTCCCTTTCGCTGTGGGGAAAAGTCATTCAATTCACTGAATAAAATCTACTCCCCAGCACAACCTTGACTTGAAGGTCATTTGCGTAAACAATGACGAGATGACCTTTAACCTCCCCACATTTTCCTTTCTTCTCTGCCTTAACCAACCGCATCCCACCGATCTTTTTATGCTCAAATGTTTACCCTGGATTCTTCAATTTGTACAGAGTCATGCGAAAACCTTTGAGCCGCGGGCCTGGTATTTAATAGGAGAATTCATTCAACATGCAAAGACGAGATTGGTTTATTTGAAGATATTCTTGGCTGACTCTCTCCTCTCGAGCACAAAAGATGTGGAGAGGGAGGGACCCCTCTCTCTCTCGGGGACACTGTACGGAGGATACACTCCAGATCGGGAAGAGGAGATGAACAGTTCAAGCACTTGCTCATTAGCCATCTAAAAGGGCACCAATCAGGCATGTGTATTAGGTTCTGAATATCACTCATATACTAATGGTCTGAAAGATCGCCGACTCGCAACAGAGAAAAACAAACATCACCCATAATCCTCAGCAACATTACCATGTGATTTCCCAGGGTTCAGATTCAGTGCAAAAACAGTTTTAGATTTTGGTCATGAAATGCTTTAAACGACAGTAGCCAGTCTTCTGTGGATCTTATGTTTCTATTCTAGATGCAACCCAGTCAAACCACACTGCCATTTATCATGTAAATTACTATTTCAAACTTTTTTTATAATGACTAATTTAATAACACCTTAGGGTTAATTTGGAAAAAGAGCATTATATATCAGTAAGCGTGCCTCGCATTATTCTATCACTATTAGTATTTATTAGCCATATGAACACAGTTAGTGCAATGGGGTGCTAAAGCAATGGTCACCCCACCCTGATTCAATGTGGTTACAAGGGTGAGATAGTGTACTTCCTTTCTTAAGAGAGATTATGTTGAAACATGGGGTTCATTCCAATCGCTTATCTTATCCGTCCTTGTCTCCTCGGTCCTTGCGTGACCCAGAAATCGATCGAGGTCCCCATCTTTAAGGACGTTCCAATTCGCGAAATGCTCCTTGGAGAAGCGAGGACGCACAAGTGGTGCGGAAGTCTTTTTTTCGGAACGCGTGACGTAGGCTATAATTGATCCACTTCTCCACATCTGCCACAGTTTGAAACATGACAGGAACATGCCTACACAAATCCAACCATACTGTTGATTTCCATTTGTTATAAATTGCTTTAATCCACAATCACACTCATTCTTTAGGACTACCAAAAACCATGTTTATTCATTTAAAAAGAGGCAAAAAAAAACATTACAGTTAAACATAAGCAGAATGTGTGCAACAGGTCATTCGTAATTGATGTCACTTCTGACGCTTGACTGAGCAAAGACATTCCATTTGCCTGATACATGTTGTCTGGATTCCTCCCTCCTCATATCTCATCCTCGTCCTCCGTTGGGAGGAGCTATGGAGCAAGGAAAGGACGCGAGGAAGAATAAGGTAGTGCTCTATGGCACGGTTGGCCAATGCAAAGACACTATTTTGTGTCCTATAGTTAAGTGAGTACAAAGATATACAATTGATTTAAAAAATTTAAAAGAATGATGTAAAAATGGCCGACCGATGACTGCAACCTGGCCCTGTCTCGTAAGATGATATGTCCCCTAAACTAAATGGATGTGAACTTGCATAGAAGGCTTTTTTCAAGCGCACGGCTGACTGTGATGTCACGTCTCTTGACGCTACCTGCAGCACGCTGCCTTGGAGGCGCCCGCTGAAAATGGCTGACAGTGTTGTGGCGATGATCGCCCCCCAAAGCCTGTCATTGCGACAAATGACCTGATTACTCAATCTCGCATGCTGAATTGAGCCCCGTTCTCAGGCCTGCAAAAACCCACCATTTAAGAAAATTGCACACTTTGTACGGCGAGGTGAAATTTGTCCAGCTGCCATCGGCTTGTGGACAGAGAGGTAACAGGTAGCTTTGTCCGAGCACAGCAGGTTGAAGAGATGCCTTAATACCATGTGATCTGTCATGACAGTGTGGTTTTTTTGTTGGTATAGCCGTGACTGCATTTCCCAGTATACTGTCTTGAATACAGGTTTTTAAAAAATAGAAAACACATATTGATTCTTTCTTTTCTGTGATGGAGCACCACATTTCACCCATTGTAATGATCACGAGACGAAAAATGCCACATGATGAATAATTTAGCAACAGGATCGCTCCATCGAGCGATACAGGATTCTGGTCATGCAGATAGAATATTATTCAAATGCCACAACTATATGTTGCTTGCAAATATGGAATAAGGTCCGCATTCTCCTTTTGCACAGTATTTAGATTACGCTTACTTTAAATGTGAACCCACATTGGACATACATACTTATTGCTTCATGGAAATTCCACTTAGGAAATGCATTCTGTATTATGGCTTGTTAAAAATCTGTAAAATAGTGATGTTAAAAAGAGTATGTGTATCAGATCTGTAAGACCTAGGTATTGTTTGATGTATATCTGTGCATTATTAATGACTAATTAAGAAAACCACATTTCCATTATGGTCAAAAGCTGTTTTATAAAGATTATCGCGAAAGCTCTCGCGCTCTTTCTCACATACCTCACGAGTTTGCGTGGAATGATGGAAGGAGAGCCTTCTAATGACGTGACAATGCATGTTGGATCCCTTGTTCCCAGGGTCTTTGTCTAAGTACTGCCTGTAATATGGACTAATAAGCACTGCCGTGTACAAATGGATTATAAACGTGAACAAAGGCTCATTCGGGACCATCACCTGCAGCCCGGCCAATGAATGAGCTGAATCACAGGCTAATGGGTTTGGGAAGCAAAACTACCTCAACTGCCGAATAATCTGAAATTTCATTTAAAAATACGATTGTTTTTTTTTATTGTGAGGCTTGGTCCTAGGGCTGCCTTTCTGCCAGTTAAATAATGAAAGTGCACGTCTCTGTAAATGTGAATGTGAACGCAGAGACTGTGGATACAAAGGGGCGAGAGTAAAAATGCGTTGTTTTGAGAAGCAATTTTGCGCCGGCCTTTTTTTCGTCACATTAACCGTGAAAGATTGCACAGAAAAGTTCTTTGTTTGATTCAACTGTCCATTTAGATGAACAAAAAAAAAAGTTTAGAGGAGGAAAATTCCTTTTGACTCCCGAGCCTCGACGTGGCTGCGTTTTGTTGGAGCCTTTCGTCCCCCTCATCCTCCCCCCACGCCGATCCGGTCCGTCCCGAGGTTACAGCACTTCCGATGGGCCGTGGGGATTGAGTCCTCCTCCAGTTTGACAATGCCCCTCGGGTCGAAGTGGGCCTGTGTGCTACTGGGTCTCTCCTCATTCTGAGAGCAGCCTATTGTCCTCCAAACTCCATCTCCGCACGTGAATGGACTACTTGGGCCGGCTGAAAGCCCGGAGAGCGAGGAGCTTTATGCCGCTTGCCTTGCTCGGCCGTATTGTCGCGCGGGAGAAGAGATTCATATCCATTCATAATTCACAAACTCTTAATGGGCCCGACCCTCAAAAAACCTTTTTCTGACTGGCCAAACCCAGTCTTTATTCATCTATGGCACCATGTCAAAAAAAAAAAAAAACTGTTGCTCGTTTGTGCCCGAACAATGAGGAACAAGGCCGAATCTTTCCACCGGACAAAAGGGAGAAAACAGGCTTTTTATCCTGGAGAACATCAGATTCTGACACATTTACCATGGGGCCTTTGTCCCAATGATGCTGGCTGCTGAGTTCTAAAAAGAGCACCTGTTGGCTACGAGTCTGGTCTTCATTACCAGTAATACTATTGTTACAGGAGAGCAGTACATGCAGATTTTAAAGTCAATACATCTTTTTTTAGAAATCTGCAAGATCAGGGACACATGGAGACATAGCTCTTTTTTTTTGTTGTCGTTGTGTTTTTCAGTTTGCGTACAATCCAGAAATGACTGCTCATTTTTTATGTTATTTTAAAGAAAAATAAAACTACCCTCAAGCATTTGTAGTTTTAACATTTAAACAGTAAACAATTTTACAGACACGGATGTTATATTCTGCATAGTATTTAAAAATATATATCACCCATTCTTGAGTATTGGGACAAAACCTTGTTTTTTTTTGGTTTTTGGTCATTACTCTTAAATTATGCTGGGAAAATATATTTTAATGGATCAAATATTAAACCCTGTAAAGGGGCCACCTCCCAGTAATATATTGTTTTCTTCAAAAACACTTGTTTGCCATTCCTAACAATCACACAGGACTCCCAAAACAAAAAGCTAGTTTTGCTAAATAAAGCAGATGTTTCAGCTTGAAAAACAATGAATCGTTGTTTTAATATTACTTAAATAGCTTCATTGAAAATAAATGGCAAATTTCAATAACACCATTGAATTACTAAAACAAATTGAGTGCCTTCAGATAAAATAATAGAGTTGACATCTTATGGAGTTGTCAAAGTGTTATATTTTCTCTTTTCACGGCATAGTCGTAATGAGGAGCCACGTTTTTCTCAGTTGCTAGGAGGTCTTTTAATGAATGTGAAAATATACATTTTTAAACCATAATTTTTATTTTGCTTGGATTTAGAAGTGAGATGGACCGGTTATGTTTGAAACACTGCTGATAGCAATATTATTTCTTTAATTTAAAAAAAATTTATAGAAAACTTACCAAGGAACTTTGCTGCCTTCTGTTAAACTACGGAGTGAGACAGGGGTCATTAGCATAATTTCATAAATGATTATATTTTCAAACAAACAGGATTATAAGAGTAAGTTTTCACACCGATGCTTTCAGTAGGAATTGGTAGTTTTAGGTTTTGAAGGCTTTTAACACATGTTTTTATTGTTTGAAATAGTGAATTATTGTCTGGGACAATAATGCTGAAATAAATTATTAAATATGTATTTAATATATAAAACACTTCACCAGAAATGTGTTTTTATAATTTGTTGTTTTACGTAATAATTGTAAAATTTTTTGGTAAGACATGATTTTAACCAATTCAACTCCAGCACACTGGATTTAAAATGAAACGATGAATATGAGGTTAAAGTGCAGACTGTCCGTTTTGATTTGCGGGTATTTACATCCATATCAGCTGAAACATGTGGCTATTACAGTACCCCCATTTTGTACATAGTACCTCCATCTTGGGGGACCAAAATGAATAGGACAGCTGCTCTGCGGTTTCCTGGCCAGCTGTGTTCGTTCATTAGCTCACGCACAAGAAAGCTAACAAAAGGTCTAGAGTTGATTCTAGGTGTGGAATTTGCATTTGAAGTCTGTTGCTGTTGTCTCTCAAAATGAGGGGCAAAGAGGTGTTAATGACAGTAAAGCAGGCCATCATGAGGTGGAAAAATCTCAATAAATCAATACATTGAGTACATCAAAATAAGCAGTTTGGTACATTGTTTATAAGCAAGAACACACTGGTGAGCTCAGCAATAGCAAAACAACCTGGTAGACCAGGGAAGACCACTGTCTGGAATGACCGAAGAATACGTTCAGTTGTGAAGAAAAAACCCCTTTTCAGTTGTGGAACAGACACAAGAACACTCTCTAAGATGTAGGCATAGATGAGTCAAAGACCAAAACAAAGAGAAGACTACAACAGTGGGTTCACTTCAAGATGCAAAACACATGTACGCCTCAAGAAGAGAATGGCCAGGTTAGAGTTTGCTATAAAAAAAAAAACATTTTTAAAAAAACAATAGAGTTGTGGAATAAAGTCTTATGGACAGATGAGACGAGTCCTGTACCAAAGTGATGGAAAGAGGAAAGTGTGGTGGAAAAAGGAACTGCTCATGATCCTGAGCAGCCCCCCTGCCCCCACCTCTCATTTCTGAAACATGGTGGAGGGGTGTTATGGTTTGGGAATGCATGACTGACTCACTTGTTGTCTTTATTGATAATAAGACTGCTGACAGCAACAGCAGGATGAATTCTTATCTAAACATTTTATCTACTCAGTTCCAACAAAATGTCTCACAACTTATTGAACAGTGCTTTACCTGACACACTGCTAAAGGGAAACAAGGATTTTTACAGCATTAAAAATGGAATGTTATTGGATTGCTTAAGTCAATCGCCTGATCCGAATCCAATTGAACATGGAAAAACAGGAACTGAAAATGGCTATAGTACAGAGCATCACCAGGGACGTTACCTTGCATCTGGTGGTGGCTATGAGTCACATAGCAATGGCTGTAAGTCATCAAGGGTCTGAGGTATCAAACGAGCTTCAAACTATCACTCTGCCGCCAGATATGCAGTAGATATGGATGGATCACTTTGAGGGTTGTTTCTCCTGACAAATTTTTCTATTGAACTCTATGGAAAAATAAGTCAGGAGAAGAAACCCTTCAAGTGATCCATCCATATCTACTGTATTTCTGGCAGCAGAGTGATGGTTTAAGGCTTGTTTGATACATCAGACCCTTGATGACTTAGAGCCATTTAGCCAACCATGTGTTTCATACTGTTCCAGTGTAATTTACAGCTAAATCTAGTCTGACCCCCTAATTCCCATAGAGATCCATTCAAATGCAGAGACATTATAGTATCGCTTGTAAGAGTACCAGAAAATAAGATATCAAGAGTCTTTTGATGTTATTGGGTCACAGACATCAGGAAAAAAATAATAGTTTTGTTAAAAATAATAATTTCCTGATGAGGAATTTTTTTCTCTCATAATAAATTTAGTTCAATTAAAGGTTAGATTTTTTTTTAAATTTCAGTGTGAGATTAAGCTATTTCACCAAACAGTAAATTCTTTAATAACTTTTTTTACTCATCTTTACCAGGGGTGCCAATAATAGTGGAGGGCACTGTATATACATATATATATATATATGGAGAGAGAGAGAGAGAGAGAGAGAGAGAGAGAAAGAGTAGAGCTTTGTTCATAATTCCTGTGTTCCCCAGTGCTCCACGTGTCTGTCTGTCTTTCTTTCTCTCTTTCTGGGGGAGGACAATTCTGCTCCATTGTTCCTGGCGAGGGGGGAATCTGGGCGGGCACGTGCCCGCTCGTCGGGTACTCTGGGAATCCATCGAAACAGCTGCACATAAACAGGCTGTGTCTGTACTCAGGTCACTGAGTGCCCCCTTTCTGCCCCTGTCTGTACCTCAGGTCCCTGAGTGTCCCCTTTCTACCCCTGTCTGTACCTCAGGTATCTGTGTGCCCCCTCTCTGACCCTGTCTGTACTCAGGTCCCTGAGTGTCCCCTTTCTGCCCCTGTCTGTACCTCAGGTCTCTGTGTGCCCCCTCTCTGACCCTGTTTGTACCTCAGGTCCCTGAGTGCCCCCTTTCTGCCCCTGTCTGTACCTCAGGTCTCTGTGTGCCCCCTCTCTGACCCTGTTTGTACCTCAGGTCCCTGTGTGGCCCCTCCATGCCCCTCCCTGTAGCTCAGGTCCCTGTGTGGCCCCTCCCTGACCATGTCTGTACCTCAGGTTCCTGCGTGACCCCTCCCTGCCCCTGTCTGTACCTCAGATCCCTGCGTGACCCCTCCCTGACCCTGTCTGTACCTCAGGTTCCTGCGTGACCCCTCCCTGCCCCTGTCTGTACCTCAGGTCCCTGCGTGACCCCTCCCTGACCCTGTCTGTACCTCAGGTCCCTGCGTGACCCCTCCCTGACCCTGTCTGTACCTCAGGTCTCTTCCTGACCCCTCCCTGACCCTGTCTGTACCTCAGGTCCCTGTGTGACCCGGTCATTCTGGCAGAGGCATGTTACCCTCCTGCCCTCCCCTCTGCACTGCACCTGCTCATATTTGCCAATAAATTCAATCAATTTCTCTGGGTCTTTCCTTTTTTTTGTTCATTTTCCCAGCAGTGCAGCAATCAGCAGAAACTTTTCCCGAGATGATGCCGGCTGGCCGGCTTACAACTAGAGGGCACTTAACAGAGATAAACACCATTTGAAAAATATACCCTTTGACTGAACCTTGTTTCAAAGAAAGCTCTGCTGTATGTAATACAATACAAAGGTAATGAGGAAGTATTTAGTAGTTCCTTTTTTAATATGTCAGCTGAAAATGTTGGGGTCCTGTTCATGTTTACTAATGTCTGTTTCAACACCCCCTCTTTCACTCCTTAAGATCAGACTGCAAATTCATACATGTAACATAAATTAATTTTTCATTTATATTGGCCATGCAACATCATACATCAAAAAAACCCACTAAGGGACTGATTTACTAATACCGTTAACACTTTTTAGCACTTGAAAAACGAATAACACAACCAATGATTGGTGCAAAACGAATACCATGACCAATCAGTGGTCATGTTATTGGTTTTGCGTGCGCTAAAAGGTTTTGCACAAGTTAAAGGTTTTAATAAATCAGGCCCTAAATGTATAGAAAGTAAAATTCATACAAATCCAGAAGAAACATGCCCAATTAGCCCCGAATTCAGTCAGAATTTATAATAAACATTTTTGTATATATATTGTTTCTCAAGAGAAACCTTCTTTTGAAAAAAACTTAGGTGATCACTGATTTTTGTGGAGAAAAAAGTGTTTACTTCTGTTTCTCAAATTAAACTTCTAACGATTGAATCCAGCCTTTCAAATGTAAAGATCACTTTTCTATGGTTTAGGCGACATTTTAGTCACACGCGCCCTATTAGCTGCAAGGTTTCTTTTATGTCGTGTTCTACTTAACCTAAAAATTACTCCACTCAAGCCGTTACATCTCTGGAGGTCCATTCATGGCTCATGGGCCTCGCTGTTTGGAGTAGGATTAAGTTTACATTTATTTGTTAATTTCTGAATTCATTAATTTAGCGTTTTGTCTATGAAGGCCAGCTATGTTCCCAGGGAGACTTAAAAAGCTCAAACCATTGGCCTGGAAATGAGACTGTTGTTAAGTCCCCATCCACAATGATCCAAGGGCAGAGACAAGTATAACAACATTTACATAGCCAGTGCATTAGGGCACTGTTGATAACAATGCTCTGTGTATTTTTTGAATTGTATGGATCTAGATAAATAAATACACTTTGGATGGGCTTTGTGTGCCGTTCCAGGGAAACAAATTTGCGCGAGGCATTCGCTGACCTCCGGAATTACTCTCATTCCCGAGGAGTGGTTCTGGGGCTTTCTCTGTGGTAGTGACGCCAGTGCGGGAAGCTGAAGACGCGGGCACGCTTTTCCCCCTGGCCCTGGAGAGTTAAAAAGCAGCGGTTACATCGCCAGGATGGATCAGCAGGAGCTGAATTCAGGCAATTACAATCAAGACAGGGTGCAGACGGAGTGGGGGTGTGAGGGCCTGAGCTGGATGCTGATGAGACACTTAGGAACAGGCCCAGCATCGGCCCAGCATCGGCCCAGCACCGGCCCTGCCATCGACTGCCACCCCCCTGCAGGACACCCACCAACCCTAAGACTCGCCATGCATGTGCTCTCTCTCTCTCCCTCACACACACACACACACAAACACTCCTGATTCTTTTTTCCTCACACACATACACACATACATTTGATTCTCAGTTATGTCCAGAATGGCAGCCGTAATCATCATAAATATCATATCTAGGCATGAACACAGCGAGAAAGATACATATAATATGTATGTGTGTATGTATGCATGTGCATGTGCTGTGTGCGTGTTTGTGCACACCTGTGTATGTGTATGTGTGTGCGTGGATGCACACGTGCATTACTGGATATGTGTGTGTGAGGCGCGCGCATTACCGGTTGTGTGAAGGAGTGTGTGTATGCACATACATATGAATCCCTGACCTAGTTGTGCTGCAATATTGCGGAACGTACAGGTCCAGCCTGCTCCCTCGCTCTTTCTCTCTCTAATCCGGGGTGGCGCACCTGCGGCAGCCTCCTCTCCTCTCTCCCCTCGTTCTGGGCGTCTCCGAGTGCTCCTCTCGGTTATTAGGCTTAGCACCTGAATCCCACGGGCCCCCCGCAGCGCCGCTAATCTGTGCTCCATTCACCCCGAGGGCCCGGCAGAGAGCCGCCGAGGGGGCAGGATGGGCCGCGCTCGCTGCCTGATTGCCCCCCCCGGCCCCTTGAATGCCACCATCTGCAGAAATCACTTATGCACCCCTTCTCCTGACACTGTCACTATGTGGGGGCCCCTCTGAGAGATGGGGGGGGGGGGGGTTCAGACGGCTGATTGTAATGAAGTTTTTAGCAGATAAATTTAGAAACACTTTTTTTCCCCTCCAAACCAGAGCCTCTTTTACCCTCTCCTAGTTTTCCCGCTTTCCCCCCAAGGGCGCACCCCGCAGGCACCGGGGACCACACCCAACTGCTTCATCGCCCCGATTCTGTGGGGGCTGGAGCGTGGGGACCACACCCAACTGCTTCATCGCCCTGATTCTGTGGGGGCTGGAGCGCGGGGACCACACCCAACTGCTTCGCCCCGATTCTGTGGGGGCTGGAGCGTGGGGACCACACCCAACTGCTTCGCCCCGATTCGCCCTGGACCCGCTCCACACAAGGACAGGTTGCTGTTCTGTGTGTTCATCCATTCGTAGCTCTCTGTGTAACGCATTCTGGCCATGCCACTCTTCGTGTAACAGGCTGTGAGAAACACACATTCTGTAATGTACATAAGTAGGACATGCGTTGAATAATGTACCCTAAATATTGCATTCTTTTGTGTAATACACCCTCAATATCGCATCTTGTGTGTAATACACCCAGAATATCGCATTCCTTTGTGTAATTCATGCTGAATATCGCATCTTGTGTGTAATACACACAGAATATTGCATTCCTTTGTGTAATGCACCCTTAATGTCGCAATCTGTGTGTAAAGTACAATGGATGTTGAATCCTTTGTGTAATGCTCCTAAATACGGTATGCTTTTCGCAGCGTGACTTTTGTGAGCTTTGTGTGTTTTTTGGTTGCAGAAGAGCTCAGTGATGACAGACCTGGTTTTCCCATTTCACCTCTGACCCCTCTTATTCAGTCTGCCGCCGAATCGTCCCGCTTAAGGCAGGTGGGCAGGGGAAAGAGCTTCACGCGCAATTCCGCCGTAATGTCCGGTTTGATGTTCGTCTTGCCAGGGAATCGGACGGCGACAGCCGCCGCCTTTGCTGTGGAATTATTCCATTATTGTGGAGAGAAGAAACGGGATTGTGTTGATCCTATTTTACTTTCGGGAATGCGGCGACGGCATTATCACACACCTCACATTGGCGGCAAAGAGGCAATCACAGCAGTCGCAGCCAGAGAAAACACTCATGCAGCCGGAGAGCGCAGGAAATCACATCACTGTGAGGACTCTCTCTTTCTGCTGCTGTTACAGGCCCGTGACTGGGCTCTGCTCACATTTGCACAAATCACAACACAACACTCCTGTCACCTGTGCACAACAGAACACACCACACCACAACACTAATCTAACCTGTGCACAACACAACACCCCACAATACTAATCTAACCTGTGCACAACACAACACCCCACAATACTAATCTAACCTGTGCACAACACAACACCCCACAACACTAATCTAACCTGTGCACAACACACCACACCACAACACTAATCTAACCTGTGCACAACACAACACCCCACAATACTAATCTCACCTGTGCACAACACACCACCCCACAATACTAATCTAACCTGTGCACAACACAACACCCCACAATACTAATCTCACCTGTGCACAACACAGCAAAATGCTCATCTCACTTGTACACAACACAACACACCACAACACTAATCTAACCTGTGCACAACAGAACACCCCACAATACTAATCTCACCTGTGCACAACACAACACCCCACAACACTAATCTAACCTGTGCACAACACAACACCCCACAATACTAATCTCACCTGTGCACAACACAACACCCCACAACACTAATCTAACCTGTGCACAACACAACACCCCACAATACTAATCTCACCTGTGCACAACACAGCAAAATGCTCATCTCACTTGTACACAACACAACACACCACAACACTAATCTAACCTGTGCACAACACAACACCCCACAATACTAATCTCACCTGTGCACAACACAACACCCCACAACACTAATCTAACCTGTGCACAACAGAACACACCACACCACAACACTAATCTAACCTGTGCACAACACAACACCCCACAATACTAATCTCACCTGTGCACAACACAACACCCCACAACACTAATCTAACCTGTGCACAACACAACACCCCACAATACTAATCTCACCTGTGCACAACACAGCAAAATGCTCATCTCACTTGTACACAACACAACACACCACAACACTAATCTAACCTGTGCACAACACAACACCCCACAACACTAATCTAACCTGTGCACAACACAACACCCCACAACACTAATCTAACCTGTGCACAACACAACACCCCACAATACTAATCTCACCTGTGCACAACACACCACACCACAACACTAATCTAACCTGTGCACAACACAACACCCCACAATACTAATCTCACCTGTGCACAACACAGCACCCCACAACACTAATCTCACCTGTGCACAACACAACACCCCACAATACTAATCTCACCTGTGCACAACACACCACACCACAATACTAATCTCACCTGTGCACAACACACCACACCACACCACAACACTAATCTAACCTGTGCACAACACAACACACCACACCACAACACTAATCTAACCTGTGCACAACACAACACCCCACAATACTAATCTCACCTGTGCACAACACAACACCCCACAACACTAATCTAACCTGTGCACAACACAACACCCCACAATACTAATCTCACCTGTGCACAACACAGCAAAATGCTCATCTCACTTGTACACAACACAACACACCACAACACTAATCTAACCTGTGCACAACACAACACCCCACAATACTAATCTCACCTGTGCACAACACAACACCCCACAACACTAATCTAACCTGTGCACAACAGAACACACCACACCACAACACTAATCTAACCTGTGCACAACACAACACCCCACAATACTAATCTCACCTGTGCACAACACAACACCCCACAACACGAATCTAACCTGTGCACAACACAACACCCCACAATACTAATCTCACCTGTGCACAACACAGCAAAATGCTCATCTCACTTGTACACAACACAACACACCACAACACTAATCTAACCTGTGCACAACACAACACCCCACACCACAACACTAATCTAACCTGTGCACAACACAACACCCCACAACACTAATCTAACCTGTGCACAACACAACACCCCACAATACTAATCTCACCTGTGCACAACACAGCACCCCACAATACTAATCTCACCTGTGCACAACACAGCACCCCACAACACTAATCTAACCTGTGCACAACACAACACCCCACAATACTAATCTAACCTGTGCACAACACAACACCCCACAATACTAATCTCACCTGTGCACAACACAACACACCACACCACAACACTAATCTAACCTGTGCACAACACAACACCCCACAATACTAATCTCACCTGTGCACAACACAACACACCACACCACAACACTAATCTAACCTGTGCACAACACAACACCCCACAATACTAATCTCACCTGTGCACAACACAGCAAAATGCTCATCTCACTTGTACACAACACAACACACTGCAACAATAATCTCACCTGTACACAACACAACACACATCTCACCTGAACACACCACAACACTAATCTAACCTGTGCACAACACAACACCCCACAATACTAATCTCACCTGTGCACAACACAACACCCCACAATACTAATCTCACCTGTGCACAACACAGCAAAATGCTCATCTCACTTGTACACAACACAACACACTGCAACAATAATCTCACCTGTACACAACACAACACACATCTCACCTGAACACACCACAACACTAATCTCACCTGTTAAAAACACAGCAAAATGCTCATCTCACTTGTACACAACACAACACACTGCAACAATAATCTCACTTGTAAACAATACTAATCTCACCTGTACAAAACAAAACACTCATCTCACCTGTACACAACACACCACAACAATAATCACACCTGTGCATAACAGCATAACGCTCACCTCACCTGTACACAACAGAACAATAACCTCACATGTACACAATGCCATGCCACACGCATAAATCAAACTAGGCCACACATATTTAAGGAGGATGCATTGTAAATGACAGCACGTGAACCACGTCTTCAGCGTGATGTTTCAGACTGCCTCAAATCCAAGCTCTGTGGCAATTCCTTTCTTTAGCATGGTATATTATCTAAGTAATTATCTGATTTAAAAGTTTTTTTAAATAATACAATAGTTCTGTTTACTTACACCTGTCAATTAAAGGTAGCCTTTGGATGAAGCCTGACCATTTGCTACCAGAAAACAGACAGAAATATTCAGCTGTCATATGACACTTCACACTTCAATGTGATAATCTTGGCAGGAGGATCTTATCACAATCCAACCTTGAAATAAAGTTCCTTTTCATCATCAACACCTACTCACACATGCACACACAACCCACCACAACCCTAATCTCACCTGTACACAACCCTAATCTGTACACAACCCTAATCTCACCTGTACACAACCCTAATCTCACCTGTACACAACCCTAATCTCACCTGTACACAACCCTAATCTCACCTGTACACAACCCACCACAACCCTAATCTCACCTGTACACAAGCCACCACAACCCTAATCTCACCTGTACACAACCCTAATCTCACCTGTACACAACCCACCACAACCCTAATCTCACCTGTACACAAGCCACCACAACCCTAATCTCACCTGTACACAACCCTAATCTCACCTGTACACAACCCTAATCTCACCTGTACACAACCCACCACAACCCTAATCTCACCTGTACACAACCCTAATCTCACCTGTACACAACCCACCACAACCCTAATCTCACCTGTACACAAGCCACCACAACCCTAATCTCACCTGTACACAACCCACCACAACCCTAATCTCACCTGTACACAACCCACCACAACCCTAATCTCACCTGTACACAACCCACCACAACCCTAATCACACCTGTACACAACCCACCACAACCCTAATCTCACCAGTACACAACCCACTACAACCCTAATCTCACCTGTACACAACCCACCACAACCCTAATCTCACCTGTACACAACCCACCACAACCCTAATCTCACCTGTACACAACCCTAATCTCACCTGTACACAACCCACCACAACCCTAATCTCACCTGTACACAAGCCACCACAACCCTAATCTCACCTGTACACAACCCACCACAACCCTAATCTCACCTGTACACAACCCACCACAACCCTAATCTCACCTGTACACAACCCACCACAACCCTAATCACACCTGCACACAACCCACCACAACCCTAATCTCACCTGTACACAACCCACCACAACCCTAATCTCACCTGTACACAACCCACCACAACCCTAATCTCACCAGTACACAACCCACTACAACCCTAATCTCACCTGTACACAACCCAACACAACCCTAATCTCACCTGTACACAACCCACCACAACCCTAATCTCACCTGTACACAACCCACCACAACCCTAATCTCACCTGTACACAACCCACCACAACCAAAATAAGTATTTTCATACAGTCTGGCAAACCAATATACAGCACTACATAAAAGCCACACAGAGTCCATGAATAATGAATGGTGAACTATCACGCAGAGTGAACACGTGTGTGGAGAGCCATTTCGTGGGCAAGTGTTTGACGTGTTTCTGCAGCAGTAAAATGCAGAGGAAACGCGCTTCCTATTTCAGTGCCACAGAGCAGAGGGTACGTTCTGTCTAACCACAGGGAGGCCTGGCTAAGTGATGATGAAAAGGTTTTTCTGTAGGGGGTAAGGTAGTCGCGGCTGAGGCTGAGACTAGGGGCAGGGTGACTTAACTGAGAACCATGTGGCCTATCGGATACATAATAAAACTGCAATCAGAGAGAAGCTATTTCCACCACTGATAAGGGAAAATGCCCCACACACACACACACACACACACGCTTGAATGCGCACATACACACACAAACAAACAAACACACACACATACACACGACAGGGCCCAATTTCTTCCACAGGGCAGAAATCAATCTAATTTTTCCTTAGTTAATCCAAGATGGCACTCCACAAACCCTGACACTAATAAGGTATTCAGCTAGAGGCAGGTGAGGCCAGAGAGCACTGGAGAGAGAGAGAGAGAGAGAGAGAGAAACAGGGGGGGAGAGGGAAAGAGAGAGAGCAAGAGAGGAAGAGAGAGAGAGAAAAAAACAGAGGGGAGAGGGAAAGAGAGAGAAAGAAGAGAGAGAGAAAGAGAGAGAGAGAAACAGGGGGGAGAGGGAAAGAGAGAGAACGTAGAGAGAGAGAGAAACAGGGGGGAGAGGGAAAGAGAGAGAAAGAGAGAGAGAAAAAAAGAGGGGGGAGGGGGAAAAGAGAGAGAGAAGAGAGAGAGCGTGAAAGAGAGAAAGAGAAGAGAGAACGAGAGAGAGTGACAGATGGAGAGAGAGGGAGGGAGAGGGAAAGAGAAAGAGAGAGAGAGAGCGAAAGAGAGAGAGAACCTGCAGCCTGCAAGCTGGCTCTTTTCCAGTGCAATTATGGGACTTGTGTATGAGAGAAATAGAGTGTAGGGCAGGAACAGCTGAGAGACGGAGAGGGAGAGGAATGAAGAAAAAGAAAGAGAGAGAGGGGGAGAGACAGAGACGGGGGAAAGAGTGTGTGTGTGAGAGAGAGAGAGGGGAGAGAGAGAAAGAAAGAGGGAGAGAAGAAAAAAAAAGAAAAAATTGATCCCATCTGTGGTATGATGGGTAATTAAAGCAGCTCTTGAGGAGGCTGGGGTGAGTGGCTTGGCCTGGCTCCTGAAGGCACAGCTCTGATTACTGAGGGAGAATAGATGGTTTCTTAGCAATGAGTGGAGAGGCCAAGAGCTGCCTGGTGCGACTCACAGTCCCCCCCTCTTTCGCTCTCTCTCCCTCTCTCTCTCTCACACACACGCACACACACACGCATGCACGCACGCACGCACACACGCATGCACACGCACACATGCACGCCTGCAGACACGCACAGACACCCAAACACAAATGCACGCACACACACACAGACACACATGCATACACACATATACACGCACACACACACAGACACACACATACACCCAAGCACAAACGCACACAGACACAATCACACGTGCACACATAGACACATACGCAAAAAAACTCAAACGAGAATGTCTTCCTTATCTAAGAGGGTTTGGAGTGTGTAAATGGTTACATTGCAATTACATTACAAGCCCATGAGTAAGACTACAATCCCTCCCGGCGCGTTGCAAAATGGCCGTTAGAAATGTGTCACGTCCCTCCCTCATTGGTGTGCACGGTCATGTGTGCCACCTTTGGTCCGTCCTCAGTCGAAAGCACAATGTGTCGCAGCATGCACACTTGATCCCCCTGGATGATGTCGTTCGTGACTGGGGATCAGGGAACGATCAATTCAGTGTGAACGTGTGCGTTATCCGTCTGTGGCTCAGGTTGTGTTCAAAAATCTGGGAAGAAAGCTTGCTCTTTTCTTTTTTTTAAAAGATTCATCATCACTTAAAATGACTATGGAATTTATGGCAATCAAAATATCCTCTTCCACAAGTTGTTGAGCTCTACAAACTTGCAGCCATTTGACAGTATATGCAGCAGTGACATTTTGGTGTGACCACGCCCCCTTATGGATGTACGGGGTACTGCTTCTATAGGACGTTGTATATTTGCTCAGGGGGGTCTATTAACTCACCCACGAACTTATAGACTGAATTTCAAAAGTACATTTTGTCATTATTCAAGCATACTTTAAATGTGTAGCTTGGAAATGTAACGTATTATTTGCAGTCATTGTTAGATGCCAGTGAGCACTGGTATAATTGTAACAAAAAAAAAAGTAACACAATGGAGTCTAATTGATAAGAAACAATGTGAGCCTGAGTTTCTGTGGCCAGTCCCTCATACAGGAGCCACACGATCAGTGCTGTGCTGCTAACCCTGCTTCTCAAGTAAATACGACAGGAACCAAACAGGTCACTGGAAAGACAGACCAGTGTTGAGAAGAGTCCCACAGACTTGCAGTGGCATCACATTGTTTTCATGAAGCAATAACCAAGAGTACAGTTTAAAATATAATAACACCTTTGTCCCTCAAGGAGTGCTATAATAAGCTGGCAGTTACATGCCCTTATAGGCAGATGAATTATGTATATTGATATGATTTTGTGGGTGTAAAGAAATGAGTCCTTGATTGAAATCCCACATGCGGGCTCATACCCTGTGTCTTCTTCACGCTCTGGAAAAAAAAGCAGAGGTTTGAACCCTGGCTAATTAGTGCAGGCCGAAGGCCTCGGGAGGAAATGAGAAAATTACACGTTCTCGCTGAAATCAGCCGCCGTTTCCCCAGCGTTTATTTATTCTGCACTCTTCTTCCTGAGAGAAGCCCGGAGCCCTCTGACGAGAGACCGACGTTTGCTGCGGTGCCAGAGGCTGGGGGGGTGAGTCTGTCTCACAAACAGATCGCGACAGGAAGCCACATGACCGCATGACCTTGTGAAGTGGCTGCAGAGAGATGGGGCACGCAAATGTTTAACTTTTCTACGTGTCTCACCTTTTTCCCCCCTCAATCTTACACACTACCTGGCTGAAAAAGGTGAGCTTGGTGCTTGGTGACTTCATATGCTGTTGTCAGTCTGTTGGTCGGCCCTACAATGTCTACTATCAGCACCACAATGTCTACTATCAGCACCACAATGTCTACTATCAGCACCACAATGTCTACTATCAGCACCACAATGTCTACTATCAGCACCACAAGGTCTACTATCAGCACCACAATGTCTACTATCAGCACCACAATGTCTACTATCAGCACCACAATGTCTACTATCAGCACCACAATGTCTACTATCAGCACCACAATGTCTACTATCAGCACCACAATGTCTACTATCAGCACCACAAGGTCTACTATCAGCACCACAATGTCTACTATCAGCACCACAAGGTC
>CM040406.1:47597491-47607491 GCA_022702515.1 Ilyophis sp. 1 JC-2022
CTGTGTGTGTGTAAGGCTGTGCGCTCTTGAGAAGGAACTGCCCTCTGAAATCCCTGTATCTCTGGATGTAGAGCAGGAGGGCGAGGAGGTAGAGAAGGGTGTTAGTGGTCTGCTGTATGTACATGATCATATAGTTTTAATTAATATTATTTCATTTAAAAAAAGAAACAAAAGACAAAATGGGTTATTTTAAAGCAGGGGGGAATTGGCCCCTGACACTGCCACTAACAAGGTCTAGCACCAACAACGCTAGCACTAACCAGCTCTAGCATCATCTGCACTAGCACTAACCAGCTCTAGCATCATCTACACTAGCACTAACCAGCTCTAGCATCATCTACACTAGCACTAACCAGCTCTAGCATCATTTACACTAGCACTAACCAGCTCTAGCATCATCAACACTAGCACTAACCAGCTCTAGCATCATCCATACTAGCACTAACCAGCTCTAGCATCATCTACACTAGCACTAACCAGCTCTAGCATCATCAACACTAGCACTAACAAGATCTAGCATCATCTACACTAGCACTAACCAGCTCTAGCATCATCAACACTAGCACTAACCAGCTCTAGCATCATCAACACTAGCACTAACCAGCTCTAGCATCATCTACACTAGCACTAACCAGCTCTAGCATCATCAACACTAGCACTAACAAGATCTAGCATCATCTACACTAGCACTAACCAGCTCTAGCATCATCAACACTAGCACTAACAAGATCTAGGATCATCTACACTAGCACTAACCAGCTCTAGCATCATCAACACTACCACTAACAAGATCTAGGATCATCTACACTAACACTAACCAGCTCTAGCATCATCAACACTAGCACTAACAAGATCTAGGATCATCTACACTAACACTAACCAGCTCTAGCATCATCAACACTAGCACTAACAAGATCTAGGATCATCTACACTAACACTAACCAGCTCTAGCATCATCAACACTAGCACTAACAAAGTCTAGCGGCATCACCTCTAGCACTAACATGGTCTTGCATCATCAACACAAGCACTAACAAGGTCAAGTGGCATCCATGCTAGCACTAACAAGGTCTAGCGTCATCAACGCAAGAACTAACAAGGTCAAACAATGCTAGCACAAACAAGGTTTCGCGTCAGCAAAGCTAGCACTAATAAGGTTTTTCAAGGTGTGCAATTGTGCTGCATAGTATGTGTTGGAGTTGGAGAAGGTCAGCGGTGAACACCATCCCCTCGTGCCACCAAATGAGGCATTGGCTTCACATGCCTGGGTTGAAAAAAAATAAGTAAGTCGTCCCCGATCAGAAGCCGAAACCTCAATCTGAGCAGACAGGGAAAAGACACATTCCCCTTTTTTTTTCACAAAACTCAAGCCTCTGCCTCCCACCTCCAAAGCAAACCTGCTTTGGCGCGATAATGGGCTGAACTTAATGCCTGCTACAGGGTCAGATCAAGTGCGCAAAAATACCCTGAATGGAATCTTTTGAAAGACCAAGGACGGTATTTCCATTTGCCGCAGTGCAGAAAGACATTTTAAATAAGAAGAACGAGTGAGAGAGAGAAAGAAGAATAAGAGAAAAGGGAGAGGTGAAGGGAAAAAAAAGATAAAATGAGAAAAAAAGAAAAAAAAACCTGACCTCCGAAAAGTGCTTAATTTACAGGATGTAATACTAGTAAAGAATTCACAGGTCCAGAGCTGAGAGGGAAAAGCCACTTCGTTTTCATTCAAAGGGTCGGAAAAGGTCTCTCACTCCATCTTTCTCAGAGCTGGCACCTTCATTACCTTTGCAACCCTAAGGGATGGGAGTGGGTGTCATCTCCGACAGGGAAAAGGTTTTTCTTCATGTCGAAGAGAAACAAAATGGTGGACGGAAATTAGAGAAATAAAAATGACTGAAGGTCATTTTTGCTGAGGTCTGCTGGGGTTTTTTTAAAAATACAAAGTGTTAATGAAGGGAAGAGGGGGAACTCTCTTTTCTTCTCCTGTCTGGGGGTCCCAGGAGCAAGGCTGGAAAGCAAGGAGGAGGAAGAGGAAGGCAGAGGAGGAGACTCGGAGAGGAAGGCTGACTCGTAGGCGTATGGAAAACATGGTCTTTCACCATCCTCTATCTCTCTGTCCCTTTCTTTCACTTTTCTTGACCCTCGACCTCTCTTACTAATCAGTAACCAAACACGACGGGCACAGGTGACATGGAAACCTCAGCGTTTCTCTGCATTGCAACACCACAGAAAGTACAGGCAAAACAGAGGGGTTGTTTCCGCTCAGACCAGGGGGGTACACTAAGAAGCAGGATCTTCGACTTAGCTGGATAACTGAACTGAGCAAAAACACTTTTTGCTTCAGTGTATGCTCCAGATTCGGGAGGGTTCCAGGTTTTACTCAGTGAAGTTATCCAGCTAACTCAGTAATCCTGCCTCGTAGTATACCCCTCCCAAGAAGAGAGACAGACCATATACGTTCACAGCTGTCCATTCTCTGTTAAAAAAGCAACGAGAACATCTATTGTTTGTGCTCTTATGGCCTGATCTGCAAATAAACAAATAAAGACCTCATGCAAGAAGGGTCAACTGAGAGACGGTGGCAGCTGCAGTCAGGACAATTATAAAAGCATTTCAGTTTGGTTACTAGCATTTTAGAAAACATAAAGGAATTCTGGTATACTGTATATATCCATTCAGTTCTGTTCACTAATCACTAATAACTGGTGTTTTATATTTCTCACGCTAATTTAACTGTGTGATATCTAAATATAAAAATTCTAAATTAAAAATTTGGATATTTCTGCGCTGGCTGTTAAAATGTCCATCAAAAGTATTATTTCTCTGTAAAAAACAAGTACAACTAGGTAGCGTTTCTGCACAAGATTCCCCTAACATGAACCGTAAACAAATCAGTGGATGGAGTAAGGTCTTTAATCAAGGCAATCAGCGCTGTTTTCAAACGTGCCCAGGCCTGGATCCACAAGCCGGTCTCATCTTTGTCTATAGTTTAATTGCTTGTTTTTGCATTTTGATGGAGGAGGGCGATGATGTCTTATCACCTATCCCCGGAGATAAAGGACTTTCCAATTACTTTGTTTAGATGCTAATGATTGCATTTCATTAGTGTCCGCACTTAGCCCTCCTCACCCGGTAAATGAATGAATATGCGGTAATTTCAATTATTGGAATTATGAAAATTGCTTCAAAAGACGACACCGGTATCATCTGCTTTCTGCTGTGACATAATGTCATTTTAATTTCCATAATGGTTTTAATTGTTAGTGGTCCCGCAGTGCGCTAATCATTTAATTGTATTGTCTTTTCTTCCCCCCACCAACCCCCCCACCATTTAATCTTTCCTGAAGGATACAAAATCTCAATCAGAATTATATGAAGGCCTGATAGGGACCACAAAGACAAGAAAAATGTGTAAATTCAGAAAATGTGATAAAAGACAGAGGGCTCTGGTTATCCGAAGGGCTCTTTCATGTAAAGGCCACCCGCAGGAATGTTTCACATGAGAGGCCTGTGCACAGACACCCGGCTACTACAGATAGTAGCCAATGGTAAAAAGGATGCAAATAACTACTCCAAAGCTTAGATGGAGCACATTGAACAGCGCAGGAAGCCGAAAATTCTGTGTGAGGTAATAAAAAAATGTTTTAATTATTGGCAAAGTCAACGTCAAATTAAGGTGAATACTAAGTAACTGGCTACAATGAATAACATAAAAATGAGGCCTATCTAGTAGACACTTCTTCTTGTATCCTTATAACAAAGTCCCATGACATTTTCTCACTAGTCTTTCATGCTCTTTTGAGACAAATTTGTCAATCATGCACGTGTCTGACATAGATAGCCAACCCTTCATTTGAACTTGTAGCCAAAATTAGCCATCTAAATTATATGAATATGATGCAGCACTGCAACATGGTACATAGTCACTAATTACTAACAGTGTTTCTGTTTATTGCAAACTTTATAGGGCAAGATGGTAACTATAATTGTTTATATATTTATTGGGAAAGGTGAGGTCATGTGTTTACTGTATGGCGCACAAGAAGCACAATGGGGGAATTTGGCTGGGGGGGGGGCACTGTTTCCAACCACAAACCTCACACACCCTGTTGGAAAATATTATGGCAGGCCTACCAATCCTCCATACAGCAGAAAATACCGGAACATTTGTACATGTCAGTGTATGGCCCATGTAAACTTAGAATAAACGGTCAGGCAGACTGGAGTTTTTACTATTGTTTAGCCTACTCACGATTGCACCGTGGATCACATAGACTGCAGGCCTCTCATTGAGGGCAAACCTAAATTTAAATACAACATCTAAAAAGTCTTCATACACCTGCAAACTGAAGCATCATATTGAAAAAACCAAAATAAAGATGTTCTGGCACAGCATTGTTGGTGGCTTTCTAAAATTAGAGTTAGCACAAGTTGATGTTTACACCAGCATTTAGTGCGCAGTGCTAATGGTGCATGTTACTGTATACAGGCCTAATTATGGAATGTGCTTGAGCTGTGTCAGACGCAGTCGATATAGAGAGCTCCCAGCGGGCGAGGCTGCTCTTCTGCTCGTGTTTGGCAGGAGAACGGCGTCGCCACGGCAGCAGCGGTAAGGCCAGGGCTGAGTGACAGGCCTGAGTGTCTCTCTACCGTCTCCGAGTTCAAGAGAAGGGCGCTCAAGTGCGCCCCTCCAAAACCGCATTCATGTCTCCCCATGCAGAACTCCTCAGCGAGCCCTTTAAACCAAGATGATTTTTATCAAACGCAGGAGGTCACTGCTGCTAAAGACTGCAAACTCCCCACGCTGTCTCCTCTCGGGAGGAAAAGGTCTCTAACCGGGGTCGGAAAAGCCGCCGTCTCAGCTCCCCCGGCAGCTTCTCTCTACCTCGCCTGTAAAAAAATGTTAAAGACCGGAAGCTGCTGCAGCCGGTGAGCTTCAAATAGTGGAGGTAGGGAGCTTATTTGATAATTATCTTGAATACCTGTTTTTGATTTGTTTTGCATGATTAACAAGCCCATAAAAATTTAAATAAGACCGGCACATTTAGCTGCCGATTTCTCGTTACTTGATTGCATCTAATGCGACACTGTTGCCTTTGTGCACTTCAAATAAAAACACAATTTATATGTGTGTGTGTGTGTGTTTTCACTTTACATAAAGTTGCTTTGGTAATAAAAATTATTGGACTGCTGAAAACAAAGTAGTGTGTGTGTGCGTATCACACACACTACTTTGATAATGTGCGCATACACAAACACACACACACACACACACACAACACAAACGCTACTTTGTCTCAAGTTGAAAGCTATTGCAAATCAGTATTATAAAAATGTACTAAATTTTCAGCAGCCCAATTATTTTGTTATAACCAAAGCAACTTAATATAAAGCACACAGAGGTAATGATGGCACATTGAATGCAGTTTAGACGCTGATAGCTGATCCATACCGACATTAGTAAGTGAGTGAAAACAACAGATACAGGACCAGCTGAAAAGACTCCCTTATTAAGAAGATGTCTTCCACCATTACCTGGCTCATTCCATGTTAGTGTCCATAGGCCCTCCGAACGTTTTCTGTCCCTTAAAAGATGGTACTGAAGTATTTCAATAGAAGCCATTCTATTTTTGAAATACTGCAGTATCATTTAATATCATATTTTAAATCCATTTTTTATTCTTCAGTATTAGTCTGTTGAATACACTTTCTTATTCTTTTAAATGTATTGGTGATATGAATACATGCAACACATCTATGAGTGAATCTGTCACGGCCAATCATGATAACTATTTATGAACCCACAGTTAAATTGCATGTGTGTTTGGGTAAAAGTTGTGGCACACAATAGGAGAATGAATTAGAAAAAAGGAAAGAAAATGTTATTTGAACGTTTTCATACCAATGCTTCACAATTGTGCCACCTACTGTGCAAAGTGGGGAACTGCAGGCCCCCAGAGCCAGTTCATCAGAACGTTGGTGGTTTTTTTGTACAGAAAAGAAGCATCAAATCACATCACCTCACCTAAAACCAGCAGAGAGTCCATGCAAATGTGCCAGCAGAGTACTGAGGGGGGGGAAACAGCTGTTCTCAGGTGAGTGTTATAATCCCCTTCGAGCATGGAGTTACACCTTTATTTCTAGTATGTTTACAAAGCTGACTGTTATAGTTCATATCTATTCAAATGACGCTGGCGTGCCTCCTGAATAAATGGAGAGCACGTTAAAAAAAAAAACATTAAGGGAAAGCGTTGACTTCAAACCACGTGCATGCTACTCTGGACTGATTCACAACATTTGTAAATGACTTTGTAAATGAAAAATGAAAGACACAGGGAGAGAAAGGCTATAAGGCACAGGAACTGATCAAACTGGCTAACAGGGTTTGTAATTCCTACTTGTGCACAGCTGGGAGGTGGTGGAGTTAATATGGGTTGGTCTGTAAAAAAAAAAAGCTGAAGCTTTGTTTTTACAATGTGCGTATCTATAAGGTACCACATGGTTATCCATGGTTACAAGGAGGAAAGAGGGTGATGTTGGAGGATGGGTGGTTGGGGGGTGGGGGGGTGGGGGGTGGCATGGAAGGGAAAGTAAATAGAAAGTGAATCAAATATGAGAAACCAAACAGATGTTCTGTGTAATTCTGAATACTGCCTGCCCGGGCCTCTCTCTTAGAATAAGCTCCAGATTCCTATGAAAAACAGGCAGGGTAAAAAGGCAAACAGGCCCGCTGGGATGGGGGGTGGGGGGGTAAGACATGCAGAATGGGACAGAGAGAACGAAGGATAAAAAATCACTTCTTGTCTTCATCAGCCCAGCCTGATAACCCCACTGCCATGCAACAGCATCCTCACAGCCAATGAGTTTCCCTTGTCACCATGGTGATAACCCCCCGCCCCCCCCCGCAACATCACATTCCCTGCCAGGACACAAGTAGCTGTAGGTTGCCTTAAATACCCAGGGGCTCTCAGCCATGAAAGTGCAATTAACACCATTGAACGTCCAGCCCCGGACACCGTGGCGCGAGGGTGTCGTGAAGCCCTGCATTACGAGCTTGTTGGCAATACAGTCCACAGCGGTACTGAGGACTGGCCCAATTCATCAGGTGCCCCGTTCCGCAGCGTTTCAGCATTAGAGAGCGCCTCTGTGGGCTGGCACGTCCATTACGGGAGTGGCTCAATCTAACCTGGTTTATTTGATCTTTTTTTTTGGCATGGGAGGGCGTTACTGTGACCTCTGACTCAGACTGGTTTACCATGTGTAAGCTTCTGTTGTCATATGAGGAGCCGAATTGGTGACAATTGCAAGCCATGCGATGAGATGACAGAAACTTGGCCATTAGTAATGCTACACAAGTCCGTATTGTATAAAAATTTCTCCTGCACCCACTCTCAATGAGGGGGCACTAGAACCCGCTAACACCCCATAGTCCTACAAAGTACAATTACAATGCACAATGAAGGTGTTTAGCAGGTGCTTTTAACCAAAGCGGCTCATAGGAGGTGCATTTAAAATGGCGAGAAAATGAACCACTAGTACGATCTAAAACCTGTTGGAAGTGTTAGGCACTACACAAACCATGAAATATCACCCCAAAAAATCCTTCCTCTGGTTTGTGCAACGTTCATGAACAGAGCGCTCCAACACGGTTCCAAGTTGGGCTTCAATGCTTCTCGTTTGCATGCCAGTGGCCAGAAGCCTTGTTTGCCGATGTTTAATTTGGGTCAAAAACCTGGCCGAGCAAAGGGGACGCTGTCGCTTTAAATCCTGACCCCATCTGACGCAAAGGGGGTTAAAAAAAAGAAATGCCCGATGATGAACTATATAACCCTGATACAAATGCAAATGACCATCATAAAAGGAAAGAGAGAGGTGTTTTGTCAGTTGGCCCTTTTTACCATAATCCTTTGTGTGGTTGCCGCCTATGGCCTTGTACTGGCTTGTACAGGCAATCAGGAGATGGCAGAGCCTTAACGAGACAGGCGGTAATGAAAGGCTTCCTCGGCCTCCACGCGGGTCGCTCCGCTCGGGGTTTGCGGCCGCGTATTATGCGTCCCTGCCGACGCTGCCTCGAACACTACTGCGTATTAGCCACCCCTGAACCGGGGGGGGGGGCACGCTCCTCTCGAAAGGGCCATGAGAGAGCGCAGCAAGGCACGGAAAGCCGCCAAACGCACACGGCGGAAATGTGTGCAGTAGCAGAGTACCTTTTGTATTCACCACAGGTGCATCAAAGCCGCCAAATCACTCAAACAGGCACGGTCGTTAGAGCGTGGTACAGCCTGGAAAATATGGGTAGGGAATAGGGATTTTAAACCTGCGTGTATGCATTACGTAGAGCAAAGGTGACGGTGGACTCGATGCGTTAATGTACTAATGCGATCTCATCCAACGACATGTAGCAAACTTTATTTATGTGAAATTCATTTTTTGTTCTCTCTTGACCCAGAACTGTCAGAACACTGGGCAATTGCCGTGGTGACTCTTTCATATCTAGCAATATTGTGTAAATTGTAGTGATATATGTAGTGAACGTTTGTTCGCAAAACAGATAGTTATATTTTTATTTACAAAGAATGCATTTCATTTTAATTTCCAAAGTCGTAACCTCACAAAGTGAGACGTAATAAAACGCAAACAAACTAGCCCTTGTCATGGATTTGCATCCGCTGGAACGGTCCTTTAATCCCATCCTACTGGGAGTTAACCGGATGACCCAGCGAGATCCGATCTGATCAGATCGTCATGGTTTTACACCTTGTAAAATGCATTTTCATGCACACTAAGCTTGTTAACAGGATTCCAGGTGGATTAGACTGATATATGTTTATAAATGTGGCATCATGCTCTTTAAGACACTAATAATGTAGACTTTCACTCATGTGCACATTGCTATTGACCAAACATTGTATCTCCATTCATTTAATTTGCCATTTAGTTGATTTTTTTCCATACTGAAACTTCCCATTCAGCTCTCTGCAGCTACAGTTATCCCTAACTAAAAAAAAAAATCAAAAGTTGGTTCAAAACCCCACATGACTAAAACATAATACTGTGTTGGTAAAATGGAATTTAGATTAGTTTTTTTAAAATTATTTACATTCCTGATAATTCCATTATTATTGTATTTTTTTGAAGAGATATGGCTTTTGCCTGAAACCAGTGACAAAACAACCACGTGTGTGCTTGACAGATAATGTGATGATCGTCGTCACACTTTGAGCGCGGGAAAATTCCCAAAGCCTAGCAGAATCGGCTGGAGTGGACAAGAGTCGGGTTTAACCACTCCCTGCTTCCTCTCTCTCCATTAGTAAGTGATATAATTGTCCCTGCGGCTCCCCCTCCCCTCTCGCGTACAGTAGTTCAGCCTCTCAGCGGGGGGGCTCTTCCTCACACTCCACACATAAAGGGATGTTCCACAATGGGGCACTGTGGGGGGGGGTGGGGGAGTGAATTACTCCAAAAAAAAGTCAGACAGGAAGAGAAAAGGGGAAGATAAAATATGGTGGGCAGGAAATATTGGATAAAAATAATCACCTCCAGTGGAAGAATTAGTGCAATTAAACCACATTTTCAAACTTTTCCGTACATGTATACGAGACAGACAAAGCAGAGCAAGATACAAGAAAAAGAGGAAAAAAGGAACTATACTATGTTATCCACATATTGTCATCAAACATACAAACAGTACTCCAGAAAAATTAAACCCATCCAGAGATGCAGGTCCACTCCCAAACGTCCCCCCCACCCCCCCACACACACACACATCCAGCGCCTCCCACTGTGTTCTCTTTGTGTCGGCCATTGTAGCGGTTTTGTTTCAGACATACGGATGGGTTTAGAGGAGCCGGAGCTTCAGCAGCTGAGGTTTTGTCCGGGGTCTCAAAGGTTGCAGGGATTGTGTTCCTCACTAATTCCCTCTTTCAGTGTCTTCAGATCAGAGTCTATAATGATCCGGGCAGCACAGCACGGGATTATCACGGCGCTATGACGTGGTGGGAGA